>CM017568.1:15007999-15637636 GCA_007844125.1 Sinonovacula constricta
CACAGATCTAGGGCATCAATTAACATGCTTTAGCAAGACCTTTTCTGGTAAGAAAGACATATTTGGTTATTTGAGAAAACAATCTTTGGTCCAAACTGTTAGATACCACCTTTAATAAATGTTGCATAATGATGTTCTTGACCATAAGATAACTTAAGTATGTCAGGGTGAAAAAAAATTACTGCTGATTTTTGAAATAGCATTGTTTTTCAGTAGAATGTGGTTAACAGGTACAGTACTAAAACAATCCCGAAAAGTTTTGCATTTCGATGCCATTTTTCTAATTCTTTAGGTTTGGTTGCTAACCAGAAATGGTACAATTTATGACATCAAAATTACGACAATGAAACAAATAACTGAAAATATCTACAGCCACAGGCTTATAAACATGTTTATAAAATTTTAGATTTGTAAATTTTCAAGAAGTTTCTTGTGAGAACGACAATTGATTGTTATTTGCATTGTAAGCCTTTTGTGACACTCTGCATGAATCAAAATCACAAATGAGACCCTCCTGTGATTTGTATATCTTATCAATGTAACTCTACTCGAGTGTTGGAAACAGATATGGAGCTATACTTATTCAACCAGTGGATTTAGTTAGAACACCATTTTGTTCCATATGTCGCTAAAACTAGGTTATTTACTGCGATTGAAAAAATCATTCCTAGTAAATATTTCTGGGAAAATGACCGAGATAATACGATCATTTTAATACCGAAATTGGTGTATGGCACATGAAAGAACACAATACATGAAAGGACACAATAAAACAGCCATCAAACTCTTTCTAATTAATTGTTATATGTTCATTTGTGAATTTTTTGTTGCGCCAATGGACCCATCTATTGACATTTTATTGTACCATTTTTATTTTTTAAGCACCAATGGTACAAAAATGCATCCTCAGCAGATCTCTAATGTTTCATCGGAGTGTATGAATCATTGCTATTGCAATATTCAATATGATATCCAAGGTCATATCTCAGAAAACAATATACAGCCCCTCCTGTGTGTGTTCAATATGTTTTCTTATGATTGCCAATAAATTATTTCTCCATTCATGTTTAATATACTGGTAATATCTAGACAGACAGACCTGTCGTAACAGATTAATGGGTGCTGGATAATTACAATTTGCTGTCAGACATGTGCAATAACATCTATCTGCATGTGGTAGCAGATGGGGGGTTTCTACTGCTGTTGTTGTACAGATAGGGATGGTAGAGGTGACAATAGTTGGGTTGTGCTGCTTGTAATGTTCTTCCTCCTGCTGCTGATGATGATGATGATGGTGGTGGTGGTAATGATGATCATGGTGGTAGTAGTGGTGGTTATAGTGATGATGGTGGGGGTGATGATACAGTATTGATAGTGGTGATGGTTGTGGTGGTGATGATGATTGTGATAGTATGGTGGTAATGGTTATGGTAATGATGGTGGTGGTAATGGTAATGGTGATGATAAAGTATTGATGGTGATGATGGTAATGTTATTGCCAAATTGTTAATGATATATGTAGTGTGTTACTTTTGAATTTACAATTGAAAAGACAGGTTAAGATTAAAAATTCTGAAATCTTTACTTTCTGAAAAAGATCTACCTTGGTCAATTGATACATATTTTATTATTGTAAAAGAAAGCTTGTACTTTAATTTACCCACATGGCCAGGGCACTTGCTGGCCAATCAGTCATATAGACTGGTCACAACTGGGCAGTGTCCAGAAACTTGATTGAAATATCTGGCAGCCAGAATATGGCTCTGGGCCTGTTATATGTATGCACTATTTACCAATTCACATGAGATTGTGCTTTAAAGATTCATGAAAATGTGCAAATGTTCATGGAAAATAGTCTGGCCTTAAAGGGAAAGCCAAGTAACATCCATGTTCTCAAGTGTTCATACAATAGAATGTCTGCAAATCAAATAAACATATTATAAATACATTCTACCAAGTCCATGTTGCAACAGAGAATGGAATAGAATAAATGAATTATGGTCTTTGAAATCTGATAGTGTTCAACTTAAAATTAGTTGGGGCAAGTATATTATTTTAATAATTAGCACACTGTTTAGCATGTGAAATGGTTAAATACATTGAATAATTCAATATTTTTTTTCTGCTTTTCCTTCAGAAGGAGCAAAACAACTGACAATAGATGTCACTCAGCTGTTGTCCTAATTTAAGCATATTTTTGTTTTTCAACACTTGCCTAATATACCATTACAAGTTCAGTGTTTTTCTATTTTAATGTGAATAAGGTGGTTACTACAGACTGGTATACATAAGTTCACTGGAGACAGTACAACAACTAGAACTGATCCTGATCTGACAGTTCCCAGCAAGTGTTAGATGATCTGAATCTGAGTATTCCTGATATGTTCATGCTAGGCAGGTAAACAACAACACAAGCTGGTTTGGTCAAAGGTCTTGAGAAATTATGAGATACTTTAATTCATCAGGTAAAACGCATCAGTCCTTTTGACCTTGACTGTAGTGGCGGCTAACAATACGCCTGTTACATTTTTTGGCACGGTGTAACCTTCCTTCAGACATAAATATCCTACACTCTATCCTCCTTAAACATCGTTGTATTGTTTTGCAACTTGTCTAGGAGCATAAGATCATGAGGTTTATATTTGGATCCTACTTAATAAAACTGCTGTAGATATCAATGCCAGACAATCGGCCCTTCCAAACATTTGGAACCAGTTCTCCTGTCTATCAGTATTGGTAGAATAGCCCCCACCTATTGATCTTGGCATATGAAAGCTGCAATGGTTGTTCATGCAATATTTGTGTAGAGGTCAATTATGCAGTAATGCATTTGAACAGAAATAAGGAATATCTTAACAAGCAGTAGAGAGAAATGGTAAAAGCTTGCTTGACTGATCAGAAACTACACCTGCTTCCATAAACTGTATTAAATTATTGATTGATTATTTACTGAGCACACATTAGGCCAGCTACAAGATTTTCCTATATTAAGTCCTTTGCCCTCAACAGGACTAGAACCCATATGGTTAGAAGATAAGCAGTCAGAGGCGTTATCACTATGTCACGGGCACCCCATTATAGCCTGGCATCGTTTATCTTTATTTTCGGGCACTGTAGAATATGCACTATAGCATCAGTCTAAATGCATGGATGAATTATCAGAATTACCTGTCGTATTAACTTTATCACGATCTATGCCTGTTGCATTAATCAGTTTGCAATGGAAAAAATATATACTTTTTTTTGTCTTAGAAGTGGGGATGGTGAGTATGCACAGCCATGCATTACTGAAGGAAAAAAAATCTGTGGAATAGCTTTACTGGTTACAGTAATCTGAGTAGGGACTACACCAGCTAATCACAGCTGTTAGTGTTACCCAATTTTTATTAAGTACATGTTTTACCTGTAACTACAATAATTGCTTCCTGCATCAACTCAAAGCTCCTAGTTGTTGATCTAGCACACTTTGTACATTTCAAGTCCTGTCGGTACTTAATTACCTGAGTTGGTATCATAAAACATGGGTTACAACAAACAGGTGCTTGTGTGACAAACAGTTCAATTACAATGCAGCAATTAACTGCAACTATAAATAAATGTGTGGCGCTGCAGGGTGCAGTGTAGAAACAATAGGACATTGCTTACAAGATTAGTGGAAATATGTCAAATAACATTATGCTGGTAGTTAAGATATGGGAAAAAAATAGTTGGCATACAGGTTGCTAAAAAAGAAATCTAGAGCAATATATATATATATATGTGTGTGTATATATATATATATATATATATATATATATATATATATATATAAGGACATTGGAAGCAAATAGAAATATACACAGAAAAGAGACAGTGTCTTTAAGTCAGATATTGTAAGGACATCACCCATAATAGAAATGGTACAGAAAAGTGATGTCAATAAAGATTACTATATATAAGGATACAAATATTATTTCTGTAGGTGTCTTAAAGGTTTCTAATTTACTTTGCACCTCCTTGATTTTAATTTTTGTTGGTTGTGGATTATCTACAGCATTTCCTCATTTCAAATTGCCAATTGTAAATGTCACTTTAAACAAGAGTGCCACAAAATACGGCAGTTGAAAATTTTTACATTTTTTCTTTTTATTTAAGAGCAGTAACTCTGAAGTGTGTAGGGCGATTTGGCTGGTTATCGAACTTGGTCGAGATATTATGCCCATAAACATTTTCCCAAAGTTTCATGAAGATTGGACAACAACTATTTGAAATAGAGAGCGGACAAGGCAAATTTGCCTTTTTTTGTATAAAGGGCCATAACTCTGAAGTGGCTGAAGTGATTTGGCTGGTTATCAAACTTGGCCGAGGTATTATGCCCATAAACATTTCCCCAAGTTTCATGAAGAGCCAACAACAACTGTTTTGAGTTGGAGAGCTGACATGGCTGTGCACGCCGCCCTGGCCATCCACCCACCCGCCATGACCGGGTTTTCCCATAATACCACCTATCTTCAACGGGCATATAAAAAGTGGCGACAATTCCGCAAGCATCTTCTACAATTATGTATCCAGAAATATCAGAATTTAGTTGTTAACTTTGGACACATTGTAAATTTTAAACCTGTGTAAGTAATAAAATGCCATCAAGCCTGTGTTGGTCTCATAAAAAAATGGGTTACAACAAGCAAGTGTATGAAAAACTGTGCTATTACAATGAAGCAATTAACATAGGCTGTACATTAAATGTATGGTTTAAGTTTAAGTTTATTTTAATTTCAAAATTTAATTGCTTTCTGTATGCATAAGTATTGAAGCGGAAACAAAAC
Source organism: Sinonovacula constricta (assembly GCA_007844125.1). NCBI lineage: Eukaryota > Metazoa > Mollusca > Bivalvia > Cardiida > Solecurtidae > Sinonovacula > Sinonovacula constricta. Next base: position 15,012,805 of record CM017568.1, read on the forward strand.
ACTAGATGTATCTTCCACAATTTTGTTTCCTGCATCCACTTGCAAGCAAGCATTTTGACATGTACCGTAAAGACCATAAAAGATAATTTCCATGTGATGTCATAGGCACTGATAAGACAGTTTAAGGCAGCCATCTTTGAAGGCAAAAGCTAATGCAGGCCAAATCTGGAAATATGTGCTGTATTAAACTCACCACTGTGTTTTTATTCTTCAGTTTATGTTGCTGAATTTTTTATCAAATTTAACAGCTTTTAAGAAGTATTTTAGATATCAAAACTTTATTTTGATAGCTAATAAAATGTAAAAAAAATACAACCAAAAAAGATACACTGTTCATTTTGTTTAATTAGGATAAGCCAATAATTTAATTTATTTCTGTGTATTAATTCTTTGTGCATTTATCAATTTTCTTCAATACAATTCATCTGAAAATCCCTTGGGATCTTCACTGATGTGGAAACTATCTAGTGTATTGCCTAAAGCACTTATTTTAGAGACATTGCAGATATTTATACCTTCTTGCTTATTTTTTTCTGCAATCATATAAAATAACAGAAACAAATTTTTCAAGCAAGTTCCAGCTGACATATAGTTTGTTAGTGGCTCTTCCAGATAATTTGCCTAATTAATAACACCTGATACAGGCGAGATAAAGACCACTTTCTGGGATGCACCAGAAAGTGGAAATTGAACAAATGTAGTTGTTGAGTAGGAAGGTATCTTGTTATCAATAAAATTATAATGCACAAGAAAAACAAGAACAATTTTACTCCAACATAGTTCTGATTATTGTATTACAAATCATTAACAAGAACTTTTGTTGTATGCAATAAAAATGCAAAAGTAAAAACATTTAATTGAATTGATAAATTGTTAGAAGAACCAATTTGGACCTCATCTTTTTTTTATATTACTCTCCATCCCATTAATATCTAACTGATCTTTTTGATTAATGTGGGGAAAAAAACAATTCCATTAAGCTTTGCACGCTATAAGCAATTTAAATAATTGGAAAGTCACTACCTACAGGCTGAAGCAAAGTTAAAACCTCACATAGTTTAACTTAGAGACAGAAATTAAGCATTTCTCTTCAAAGACTTTTTCGTGTGTGTGTGGTAGTCGATTGATAACTATAAAAAAAAATTTTAATAGTTCTGCATGTTTTGATATATTGTTAGTTACATTAGTACAAAAAAATTGCACACTCAACCCCCCTTGAGACATCCAACATCAATTTAGATTTGCATAAAAATTGTCTCATCTGTTGTTGTTTAGTAAATACACTAATCGTTTGTGGTACCACTGACCAAACATAAATCTCACAGACTCAATCATTTCTCAGCTCCTCACAGGGCATGTTTGACTCCCAGTGGGGTAAAAATTACATCTGACCTGTGGTGGGTCATGATTCTATATCCAGACATATTTGATCACAAGTTAACAAAGTTGTAAAGTTCATTGAAAATAGACTGTAAGTGATATATGAAATATATATACCATATTATGATATAAAGGGCATGTTTGTTTTTTAATTATAGGGGTGGTGTCTTTTAGAGTGTTTCAACAACATTTACGCACTGTAGATATACTATCACTTGGCAATTTGTCAAACCTTTTAGTGCTATTGCATGTTTTATTGTCACTTGAAATATATGAAATCTGTACACACTTGATATGCCACTTTCTTTAAGACCTCTTGTAGAGGTAGGGCAACTTTGTTGGCTGTTACACCATTACACCATTGGATGTAATTTATTGCTTGTTTTATCAAGGCCAAAAGGGTTTGACCTGAATGCTTGAATGTCCTTGAGTCCTACATACCTAGTAATTTATGATAGGGAGCCACAATTGAAATGCCAAATAAAATGTTGGGGCTTGTAAAGATGGCCCTATAAAAGCCATGCTTAAGAGGGTCTTGTACTAGATTATTTCAAAGGGCAAGATAGAAATGAAAATAAATTGAAATTGTTTGAGGTTAGGCAAGATCAACTACTTAAGAAAAATTTTGCATGTACATATTCTTTAGGAAAAAAGATCAAAGCATATTGTTTTAGTAGGAAGATAATAACATAACATCAATTTGGATATGTAGTTTTTTCTTTAACATGCATGTTTAACAAAATAAGAAATGAAATTTGAAGATTAAACAGTTGTATTTCATTTGATCAACCTTCTAACATGGACATAAGTAGATAAAGTATACATTCTAACTTCATTTTAATTGACATTTTCATACACTGTGCACACTATTTTCCAGTATCTTGTTTTCATTTTGTTAAGAACTTAATGTGTTAAAAAAATCTAAAATCAAAATGTGAACTTATTAGTTCAGAACAATTTACTGTCCTGCCTATCAGTCCTTGACCCCGATACCTAAGTTCATGATTAAAACTGATGTTAAGACCTGCCAAAGACAACAACATAGAATGTAGTAGTGATATATCTTCTTTTGCAAATGTTCAGCTAAAATGAAAGTAGTTTTACAATTGGTGGGCTCATACAAATGCATATTGACTGTATAAGATATCATGCCACTTACATCCATACATGCTATCACAGTGAAAACAGCACAGTGTCTACTTCAAGTGAACATGGTCTTCTGTAACAAAGATATTGATGATGTGGCACTAACTAAACTTATTTATTAACCAAAGGTGGGGCCGTCAATTGTTTTCTGCTTTATACTTATCACATGACCAAACACCACAATGGAAAAGTCACATGACAGCCGCAGCATGGGCTGATTATGTTGACCAATCAAATTATTGTCTGACCATCTCCAGACTGGCACCACACCCAATATTTGCCTAACCCTTGTGTCTCTGTTACCTTCCCTATTATGCATGTTGACTTTGAACCACAAGAGACACTAAACCTGTTAGCAAACATAATTTTATATAATCACTTCCTTATGCTTGCAAGTTTTAAATCTTCATAAATCTGTCCTGCATTGATGTATTGCCTTTCATATGATAAACACATACATGTCTTCTATGGCCATCTGTAATTACCATTGACTGTACCCAGACATTTTGTCCGGGGTTTTTTCTTTACTGGTAATAGCTGGACAGTTTCGTCTCTGAATATTTTGCTTTGAAGCGGTTTATAAACAAAATAACCAAATCCAAGAAAAAAATGTAATGGGGGTGCCTGTGGCATACTAGAAGTCACTGATTTGTAACACTGACTGTTTTGCCTCTCACTGCGTAGGTGCGTGTCCAGTTCGGGGCAAAGGACTTTATGTTGGAAGGTCTTTCAGCTGATTTGAAGTGTGCCAGTAGTTCAACCCAGACATTTTTCTGGAGTCTTTCTCCACCGCCATAGCTGGACATCAATATAGTGATCATAACTGGTTGCTGCAATCTATTTGAAAAACATAAACTGTAATGCTGATTGGAAAATAATATTAATTTAACAGCACTACATGTAGACTTTGTTGCGGGGAGCTACATTTGTAATCCTCAACTATGTGCGTAGGAGCTTTCTGAAATAATAATGATTCTGATGGAAATTTATCTGGGTGGTGTTATACAATCATTATGGTTCATGATTTAAACTTTTCCACGTAAAGCTTCCAAATATACATTGTGGGTGAAATAAAACATTTTAATAGTGAATTACAAATATCGATGATAAAGTTTTAGTGTAGCATTGTCCAAATTTTCATGGGTTAAGCTAGACATGTTTGTGTATTAGTTTTAGAACATTTTTGACCAATCAAATTAAAAAAATCAATCAAAGGGTTGCAAGCACTGTGGTATTCTTTGCATAGAAAAGCAAGTTCAAATTAAATCAAGTTAATCAAAATAACACAATTTGAGGCACTGATAAAAAGTACAGATAAGCTTTTATAATTACTTTTTGTGTCAGATGAGCCCTAAAGTATGTTGTACTCAGTGAATAGATTGTACATTAAGCTAAGATAAGTGTTCAAGAAGCCAACAACAGCCAACAGTTGACCCACTTAACTTAATTATATTTTTCCTGAAAATTCATAAATTAATATCTTACCTTCTTAGATATCAAAGATGAGGATTCTATTACCATTAGTTAAAGGATGTTTAGACATTTAGATGTTACAGTAAAATGTGGCATTTTTTAACATTGATTCACAGTTCAGTTGCATGCCATGACACTACATAAGTTAAAAAAACTACTGCAGAAACAATCTCCAGATAATGAAAAGTTTTAGTTTGACATTAAAGCATAACAATATTACCAGTCCTTCATTGTGTAAGTTTGAGTCCTGGCAAAGGCAATAATTTTCATCTAGGGAGGTTTTCCAGCTGATTTGCTGCCTGTAGTTGTAATGTTGCTAATATTACTTTTCTTGTGTCAGGCAGACATTGGAAATAGTTGGTCTGACGGTCCAGACCGGCAAAATTTGGCCTGGACTGATAAAAAAATTACAAGGGTATAGGTCCTGACTGACTGGCAAAAAAGTGCAAATAAAATCAATTAATCCATTACATTTGTATAGTGCCGGACGATGTACAATGAATACACTTATTATGGCCATTGAGATACATGGACCATTGCACTGTAAAGTGAATACTTAATACTGAAAGTGGTGTACAACTTTTGGTTTACAAACACACCTTTGTTATTGAGAGCATCATATTGTGTTATCTACCTGTATGTTAATAAGTTTTGGTTTCACATCAGACCCCTTTCTTAATCCATCCCAATTTATGTTTTATTCATGTTTTGATAATTTTTACATGTTTTTTGTACATAGAGATACTTGTAAATGTATTTCAGGAAATAAAAAAACAAACAACATCAAATTCAGTTAAAACTGTTAGACTTCTTAATATAGATAGATTACTGATCTCAAAATCAAGTTTACCAGTGTCATAAAAAGTTACATTCAAAGTAAAGTTCTTGCTTTAATGTTATGGAGCAGTTTAAACCGTTTTCATTCACGGTTTTCAGTCGCGTCTCATTTTCTGCATTTGTGGGACTGCGAAATTTTTTGTTGAACTGACACTTTCTCCCAGTCAGTCAGTCTAAAATGACTGACAATTTTTTTTTTTTTAACTTTCCTGATGTCTGATCAGGGTGGTTAATCCATTGAATAAAACCTCCAGCATAATCTTTAAAGAATATCATGACATCACAATACTTACTACACCTACTTGGCAAAGTCAGTGTTGAAAGGTTTATTTTTGATATGACGTCACTGCCAATTAGCCACTTTTGAAATAATACAGAATCAGCCATTCCTTGTATGTATATAAGCCTTTGTGTGACCAGTATGTAAATATTTAAGCAAGGTTTGGACCATTTCAAGCCTTTTGTCTTGTTAAACGTCCATTGACTTACAGCTGTTACACTTATACCACCTTCATACCACAACATTGATTTAATGTATACCTCAAATCCATGAAGTTTCTTAGGCTCACTTAGGCTTTGTTCGGTTTTCAGTGAGAGACCTTGACATAATTAAAATAACAGATTTGCAGGTTACTGATTTATATTTAGCTTGGGAAAAATACCTTTTTGAGACCATTGACATTCACCACTTGTAACTAGGTGATCCTTTTATTTGTCTAGGCTTTTGGTATTATAAAGAATGCCCTTGACATTTCCCAAACAACATTTATTTTCAAATGACTTGAATTATATTTATACCAGTTTTTTCAGTTTCCCCTGTACTTTTAGATGTTTAGAAATGATAGTTTCATGACTGTATTAAGTTATGTATGCCTCATACTTAAGCTGAGCCTGCTTAATGTCTTGGATTTGGGGCTTACAAAGCCTGATATTGACAGGTGACAACTAACGCTGATTTACAAATGGACCAAATTTATATATGGTTCATAGCTTACCCATTGCTCTTTCAGGATGCGACAATGTTTGCTTGTTGCTTGTTAATACTTTACAATATTTAATAGGTCCTGCATATTTGAGAGCAATTCTTTTAAATGGTTCGCATCTTTTTATTACTGATCATAAGCCTTAAAAAATATTTTTTGTTTATCTACTCTTCGGCTTACTAAGTATGGTCTCAAATTTTTATACTAACATTGATCTTCTGTATTCATGATTAAGCCATAGTTTTCCCCTGGCTCTCAGACTTCAGACACGCCATTTTCTTTGAACACGATTGAGTCTCTAAGGCTCAAAAGTATAAATTAGTTGTGTCTAGTGGTTTAAAGTTATAAAAAAAGATAACCTTGACGATTATGTAACAGATCTCCAGACAAGAGAGTCAGTATGATGTTGTTTTACTATTTATATTATGCCATTTTTCTGATAATTCTTTGGTTAATCAACCCTATATTGCTGGTACACATTGATGGCGTCTTATCGAGACTATTCTAGTGAGTACCTGGTATAAAGAGTAAGGGGGAGAAATAAAGGAGTAAGCAGGAGGTGTACTCTTATCTGGGGCTTTGGGTAATAATAGACAGTGATTAACAAAAGGTTTTGATTCACAGTTGATGTGATCTTAAAAGTTTTAGATATAACATTAGTTGATATTAAATATGCATTCACTCATAACTTAACTTATCCATAAGCTTGGTTTTATGAATTATAAATTTATGAAATGGACATGATACTTTTTTGATTGTCAGCTTTCTTTGGCCCATTTAGACTACTTTCAAGTATTAAACTTTGCGCGAGAGCAGCCACTAGTCAAGCAGTCTTAGACTAGTAACTCCTCAGCCCTTCACCATGTGGGTCCCTGTTGGGGTGAGAGCTTTCATATGGTGTGGTTTTCCAGCTTACCTATGTGGCACCAGTGGGTCTACCCAGAGATAAATCTTTTTTTTTTCCCATCAATAATTAGCTGGACGTCGCCAATATGACTATAATTCTGCCCGTGTGATGCAGCTACAACAAAAAACAAACTTTGCTTTGTCCACAATTTATGCTTATAACTAGCCATTGCAAAGTACTCTTTCTCTAAACCTTAAAGACATGTTTTTAGCTTAAATGATCATTTTGATAACATCCTCATCCCATTTGTTTGCATTTTCATGAACATGTGGAAATAAATTTATTGTGCAGTAAATCTTTATTTAACCAATCTTTCATTTAACATTGTACCTTTTTAAACAGGAAACTTAGTCCTGCCTCTGTTTAACAAGGAACAAAATTTATGAAACAAAACTGGTGCTATTCAATTAACTTATGAATTATAGAGATTGGCTTCGCTTGTTTTGTCACATGAAATCATTTATAAGAATGACTGTTGATGTGATGCATTCATAAGGAAATGACTGAAGTGCATTTTTTGTTCTGTTTGATATTTTGTGTGTGATCTTTGTTTCAGATTAGCTGTTGATGCATTTATTTGGAAATGTCTTCTTGTATGGTTATATGTGTGTATGCGTGTGAGTGTGTTCTGATATTATTTTTTTTTCATATTTTAGATTTTTTATTTTATCATTGTTTCTTTTGTGGTCTAATACAAAGTGTTCATCATTATAGGAGATGCAGGTTCGTGTTTTATATTTGATTCTCTTCATGTTCAATCTGTGATTCTGCAACCATTACAAGTGGGTAAATTTTATGCATAGGCCTATGACAGACATGAAGTGATGCTGTCCTTACTTCACTTACCTTACCTAATATTGGCTAACGTTATGGCATAAACATTTAAAATAAACACTATTGAAGGATTGTTAATGGTGTAAATCTATTGACTGGCATAATTTAATGTTTGAACCTTTCTTCACACCAGGCTGTCATAATGTGGCACCTTCTAATGTGTGAACCTTTAATATGTGAAATTTCGTTATCTCGTTCCTGGGTAAAAGAGATTTCTTGTATATGTTGATGCCAACTCGTGGTCCCAGCTTTTACTTCTGTTTATTTAATAATATTTTCTGTTGATATGTCAATGCTCATACACAACAGTTTTTTATTACTCGACCTTAATTTCTGGTCCAGACATCAATATTTCAACTAAAGTACAAGACATAAGTCAATTAGCTACAATGGCACCACATGCTCATGAACAGTGTGAAGAATCAAGGTAACTGCACCGTAATTGGCTAGAGAGAGACGAGCAACGAGAAATGTATGAAAGCCAAGGCAACTTCATGCCATTATAGTAACTGTTAACAAAGAAAGATACGTTTTGCGTCCGCTATCTTACCTGATAAGTGTTGCCTACCAGTTACATTTAGAAACCCCACTGATCAGTTCTGTAGTGACCATGTCTACCAAAATTGAATAAAAACTTCTGTTTCAGTGTTATTAAATTCATATTTACCCGCAATACACGGACATGTACTTATGTAAAAAGCTTAATATTTAAAAGAACATTGAATATATACAGATTTTGTAAATATTTATTAACAGATACATGTATCCTTGATTTAAATTACAAGTAAAAACAGCAAAAAATATGTACACTTAACTCGTACCATGAATATGTGGGTGTATTTATGCACACCCCTTGAAATGGAGTTAACAAAGTTTGACTGTACGTGTGGCTACATGTGATATATGTGATAGTGTTTATATACTGATTTTCATATATACATATATGGTGATGTTGGATTGTTCATGGCATAAGACTATTGACAGAAAATGGTCACAGATGGTTGTATAATAATTGGTCAGGTAAGGGATGCTGTGCTTACCTTACCTTAATATATGCCCACATTCATGTCTGCTATCATACATTAATGTGAGGACGTGGATTATATATTGACAGTATCATCTGAAATCAATAATTTTCATTGTCTTAATAGATATTTTGTCTGTTAGTTCACTAGGCATCATCTTTGAGACAGAACAATTATATCATAGCCATGGTGGTTTTAAGTTTACCTGTATTATAAAGAGAATGCAAGGGATAGAAAAGGTGTACTTTTATAGAAGAGGAATACATTATTGATATAATTTTCTTTTGGGAATGTGAATGCTTTCGATTATGGAAATAATAATTGTGCTCAAAGACCATTGTTTATTTGTGTGTTTTGAGAAACTGTATTTTTTTAGATCAGTATGAATGGTGATAATTTTTAGTTAATTTATTACATACTTAAGACAGTATTTTTATTAGTGCTGAAAATTGAGGCAAATTTAATTTGGGGTTTTCTTAATGATTTTAGGAAATTTCGTAGTCTGTGATGGTAATTGACTCCAATTATGTTGTGATAGCTTTTTTTAGACATTTCAAAGAGAGTTTTTTAAGTTTATTTATAGGGCTGTGACATTTCAAAGACAGTGATGTTAATTGAAACCAATTAAATTATAATTGGACCTGATTCCCATAATGAATCTGTGACATTGTTGCAACAATGGTGTAAAGTAAAGATCCTACTCCAGCTGTAAGGAAATGTATTAAGGATCAGGATTATTTTGAGTGATTTTGCAAATTATTTTTGACGTTCAAACTAAACTTGCAACAATAGTGTAAAATGGAGATCAAAGGACTTATCTAGAAAAGTGTACTGTTATCAAGAATTAAGTTGAACGTGGTGAAGGGTATTGGAAAAGTTCCCCTTGGGAAAAGTTCATGGATGTCCCCTGTGGAATGTTCATGGTCAGTCTCCGAAGACGCCTACTGTAAGTGAACACAACAGAGCTTCAGATTAGAGGAGTAAATCTAAATTTGGTTTAGCAATATTTCGTGTAATTCTTAATCAAACTCTATCATCGGTGTACTAACTAAACTTGTCACATTGAGACGATAAAAATGAGTCCCAGATGTATAGGGTTGTGGAGAAGGAATAATAATTTGACAATCAAATAGCAGGGTACCCCTAGCCAAGCAGTTATAATTGCCTACTTGTCTCTCTTTATTGCCTCACTGTGCTGATTCGAGCCCAGGTTTGGGTGAGATTTTCATGTAGGCAAGATCTTTCAGCTGAGCAGCAAAGCAGCAGTAGTGCTATTTGATGTATTTATATTAGGTCTTCCTTTAGTAATAATGGCTGGATTTGGGTCGCATGTTTGTGTTGATGTGATGTATCGAAAAAACTAAACCATATAGAAATACTCCTCGAAATCAGGAGCTTTGGGTTACTTTTTCAGCTAGAATCTTTTCCTCTGTTTTTTTGATAACACTGTCACAAAGTTAGTCTCTAAATATGCTTTAGCTATAATTCTTTCTTTTCTCGATTTTTTTTTCTAATGACTATTGTTAAAAAAAAATACTTTAATTTATTAAAAAATAATCAATTTTTATAATATATTTTTGTGACTATATATTATGACTTCCATGTTGAAAATAAAAGACCTAATGCAAAATACTGTGTAATTATATATTGCATATATTTTAGACTTAAAGGAAAACTGTGTTTACTTATATGTTGTTGTTTTTTTAAATCCAACCATTATAGTGCAGTAAAATTGTGAATGGAACATTACTTGCAGGAAAAGGAAGCCCTTGGTTGAATTCTTGTGACTTGATGTGATTTATCTCCCATATATTATGCAAAGCTTATAAAGGTAATTCTATGCCATGATGTGGTATTATGTCAGTTGTCCTTGAATCATATTACAGGGAATGCAGTACTTTATCTTTATAAGTAAGCATACAATATAATCTTGGGATGGCTAATTGTATAAAACAAACAGCACTATTTCTTAAATTACTAAAACATTGCTGGGCGGGAATTTAACCATCCTAACAGATTATTGATGTATAGTTTCTGCTGATCTTCCTTTGCAAGCACTCTTTAACAGTATTTTAGCAGCCCTTTGGCATTGATTTGAATAAACCTGTTTATCTGTAGTCAAATTGTAAACAAGTTCTTTCAACTTGTAGAAATCCTTCATGTCTGCCCACTTATAACCAATGCCCAGGTACTGAATACCTTGAGCAATGTGTAGTAAATAGTCTTGCTCAAGGACTAAAATCATGTGGTCAGTTTCAGGGTTCAAACCCAGACCCTCTGATCCAGAGTCCAACATCTTAACCACTAGACTACAGATGTCAATACTAAAAATTGATTACCTAGTAGCCTAACCTACCAGTCAAAACCATTAATTAAAGCTTGCATACCTGCTCCTCATCTGATCCAAGGTAACAAACCATTCTAATAACTCCATAGGTGCCACAGTCCTTATTATTTATTAATATACTGATGTACAAAAGAAAGGCCTTCAATGCTTCTGTGTAGAGCTTTTGATTTTAAAATATAATAATAAAAATTGATTCAGAGGCTTTTTAGTGATTTTTGATACTGCTTTTCATAGACTATTTGAATTAAATTCTCAACTAGTTTTGATTAAACATATGCAGAAAAACAAATCCCAACTAAAATGTCAATTTTTAATATATGATTTTTTTTTCCAGCTGTGGCTATATTGCCTTTTATCCTTTACATGCTGAAAACACCATCCACCCCACCAACATAATACATCCCTCTTTGTGGTGTTTCCAGAAAGTACACTGTTAAAACCCATTAATGCTTAACTTCCATGTAGTCAGAAAATCTTAAGATGTGTAATATAATTATATGTTAGTTGAAATTTTTGTTAAATTTTTCCTCCTTTTTTCTAGTTCAATATTGTCTCTACTGTCTTTAGTATTATAGTTCCCATCCTCTTTTGTCTACTCTATGTACTCTAAATATCTAACCTATGTATTTATTTATAGCTTTAGCTCCATGTGTATATCTAGCACCTACCTAACTGTCCTAGATTACGATACAAACAAACCCGCTCCACTCTAACGCACCAGTGGTTGTGGTAAAACCAGCCCACAGAAGACCACCAATCAGAACTCTCCATTGGTAAAGCCTGTTGTGGCGCACTTTTGTGGTTTGTTTACAGACGTGAAGCCTGTGTTGACCTGTACTGAACCGTATATAGTGTGGAGAGAGATTCTCTTTGGGGCCCTACTGCCATGTTATTCATGCAATCTTCCATGTGACAGTAATATCTATAATTGGTTCCTTGACTCACTAGACTGAAAGACCTTGGCTGATCGCCTGAGTTTATGTTTTATACAGATTGAAGTTTTCAACCATTTAAGTTTTATGCTACACTGATTCTCTTATGTTTTTTTCCTGGCTAGTGTTTCCAAGTGGTCTTGGGTTTATATTTAACATTTATTCACAATCAGCTGTTGTGTCATGTCATGTGATTAAACACTTGTATGGTGTGGTGATCTTACAATATTAAAGAAATTAGTAATACACTTGTGGGATTAGGTTGTTGTTAGTGGGGTGGTGTGTAATTGTGTAATTTGTGAGGTGTATTGATTTATTATTTCTGTTGTTGTTGTCATATTTTATTGGAGTTCATGAATAGACATATGGGAGTATACGAGAGGACTAGAACAATGCTGTGGAAGCAGATCTATTTCTATTGGTAATGCCATTCACTTTTTTTTTTATTTACTTTCACTTTGTTTTGTTTTTACTTTTGACACTTTCTCTGTTCTTTCATTATGCTTTTTCTACCAGTAATGTTATACGCTTAATATTTTCTTCTTTCACACCATGTCCAGATAACTGAATTACTGTTGGTGGGATGATAAACCCAATAAAACAAAAAAAAATCTTTCATTTTGATTTTTTTCTTTGGCACTTACTTTTTGTTCATTCTTTGATTTTAGTTTGTTTATTATTTGACATTTCTTGATTTATTTTTTGAATATACTTTGTTTATTCTTTGATTTTTCTTTGATTACCCTTTGATTGTGCTGTTATATTTATCATAAATTGACATTCAAAATGTCTATCATCATTGCAATGAATCATGTTCTGATTGCTTTGTTGTCAAAGGGGATATTATGCTACAATCATTATTTTTACCGGCGGCAATTGGTCAGGTGGTAGACCGTCTGCTTGCAGGAGGTCATGGGTTCAAACCCCGGCCTGGTCAAACCAAAGACTTTAAAGTTAGAAGTAATGGCTTCCCTCCTAACGCTCGGGACTAAGAGGGCAGCATTACAACTGACTTGTCTGTGTCAGTATAATGGACTGGCCGGGTTCAGTCCCTGGGCACCTCATAAGTACCCCTGTGCTATAATGATAGACATGTCGCTGCACAGTATCTGCAAAATGCCGGCAAATGCCAATCCCTCATTATTTTTATAATTCAACCTTCAAAACAACTAAAAATAATATAATAATTATATAATTATTCCCATTTCTTGCCAGTCTCTTATTGTATTTTCTTACTTCATTTATACCAAATATGACAATAATGATTTTTCCTTCATACTTTGTTTAAATGTTTGTTTACACTTGTATTGTTATTTTATTACATTTACTTGCACTCATGATTATTTAAATGACTTCAATTATGAATTTATATTGTCTTCACATTGATAGTGACATTGACATAATTTAGATCACTTTTTATGTTATACATATTGTATTAAAAATTTAAAAAAATATATATAATAGAAAATCCAAGATATGCCTTCTTTAACCATATAGCTGTTAGTGATTATGTTTGAAACTATATAGGAAATTGTTTACGGAAAATTGGTAGAAAACAAGAGTTGTTTAAACAATATATTCCACATTTCTTAATCTTTGTAAACTGTACTTATTACATCTGTCACATTGAGATCATTCATATCGGGGATATGGGGATTAGTGTAAAACAACTGAAATAAATTGAAATAAAGTGTTGACCATGAGGAGATATACCTTAGTTTATATGGAGCTGTGAGATGCTATGCTTTGCAGTAATATTTTTAGAGAGATGGAGGGAAGAAAGAATGTGTGGGGAGAGAGAAAAAGGAGAGGGGAGAGAGAAGAGGGAAAGAAAGAAACGGGAGTTGCTGAAAAGAGAGAGGGAGAAAGGGACAGAAGAAGAGGGGGGTGAGAGAGAGGGAGGGTTGGAAGAAGGAGAGTGGGAAGGAGAGTGGAAAGATAAATACAGGGTATAGAGATAAGGGAGGGAGAGAGGAGAAGAGGGAGGGAGATAGAGAGAACTAGTATGGAAGAGAAAGAAGGGAGAGAGAGAGAGAGAGAGGAAGAGTGGAGGGAGAAAAAGTTTCTGACAAGAAGTTTTTTAATCAAGTTATTAACAACCAGTGACTTGATTTATTAGTTTTTGATTAATTCTTAAGATGAAAGCTATCAAACCTGTTACCAGCTCAGAGATCTAGTTACACAGAAGCCTGTGTTCATTGGTAGATTTAATTAAGTTTTTTATGCTAGTTGAAACCCTGACATAAACAGCAGTGAACTTCCCTGATGCTCTATTTATCTGACTTCACTTATCTTTGGACACACCGTAACAGCTTTCTAACTCATTGCCTGCTAAGCATATTGTAATGAATTGGTCCTTGGCCGAAGGTGTAGTTTAGGTCAGCAATGATGCAGATATTCAAATCAGCAATGATGCAGATATTCTGATCAGCAATAATGCAGATATTCTGATCAGCAATGGTGCAGATATTCCGATCAGCAATGGTGTAGATATTCAGATCAGCAATGGTGTAGATATTCAAATCAGCAATAATGTAGATATTCTAATCAGCAATGATGCAGATATACAAGAACTTTCATGTGAGGAGGTTGTCCAGCTAACCTGCAATGCACTAGCAGTTCTACTCGAGATTAGTCTGGTCTTCCTTTTTCCAATAATTAGACAGACATCGCTAGTATGACTATAATTGTATCGGTGCGAATTTAACAGAAAAACAACAACAAACAATCGCCTTGTTTTGGACTTGAACCCATGCCATTAAAGGTTAAGATGTAACAAGTTGGGAACTCTAACTACTTGGCCACGGACGCCCTGGATGTTCTGATGTGAAGATGCAAAGTTAATGATATTCAGTTGCAATAATAAAAGAACCAGTCATATGGTTAATTAAATTTGTTAGCCATAAAAGATATCAAATTGTTAACTGGTCAAAAGATAAGTAACACAGAACACTGTATTGGCAAGTGGATTTAATTAAGTTTTATAGGCGAGATGAGACATCAACAGAAATGTCTGAACTCACTGATTGGCCTATTCTTGGATATATCTTAACAACTTATAGCCTGCTAAATGAAAATAGATCAGGCCTAGGCAAAAAGCGAACATCCTGAAATCTATCTGATCAGGATCAGCTGTCAAGGCTTTAGCAATTTGTTGAGTATCTTTCATGATGTAGCAAATTACCAGTCTTTTTTTTTCTTGGATATTAATGCAGATAGCAGCACATGGGTTAATATTCATTTCATGAATTCACTTCAGCTATCTCCAGAATTAATTATTTTACTACCTTTTCATGTAACCAGCCGCAGTAGCTCAAGTGGTAGAGTGTTGGCTTGCGGATCTTGAGTTCGCGGGTTCAAACCCAGACCGGGTCAAACCAAAGACTTTAAAGTTGGTAGAAATGGCTTCCGTCCTAACACTGGGGGCTAAGGGGACAGCATTACACCTGACTCGTCGTTGTCAGTATAATGGATTGGCCGGGTCCTCATAAGTGCCCCTGTGCTATAATGATAGAAATGTCGCTGTGCAGTATCGGCAAACATGCCAGCAAATCACAAATCATAAATCATCTTGTCATGTTTTGTTATTTGTAGGTAGCTAGCTGCAAAGGTGACCAGTTCAAAGCAGGCAGAGTTTCCTTAAAAACACATTTCTTTAAATATTTATCATTAATGTACTTCTAAAGAGTTTTCGTAAACAATAAGAGTGAATGGGTAATGGTCACTGTCCAAGGAATTGTTATTGAGTGTTGATGAGTGTGGTTTCTTTCACATTTATCAAGCCTTGCATTTTGTTGACATTTGTAGAATACTATTAAAGTATATTTAGATCGATTGAAGAGCATAAAAATGCATATAAGAAGACACTCAACCTATCTTTCATGGCATAAAAGGACTGTTCAAAACTCGAATGTCTGTCTCTTCACATATAAATTGACTCTTTTGAGTTATTGTTTTTCCCTCTTCATACCATAATATTTACCATGAAGGTTTCCGTTTAAGCTCTATTGGTATGTTTGCAAAATATATAGTGTTACCTGCAATAAAGCCTTTGTATGTTCTTGGCCATGATTGTTGGAGATCAACTACCAATATAGGCAAGGAGAATGTTATAATATTTACCCCTGGACCGGCCGCAATAGCTCAGGTGGTAGAGCGTCGGTTTGCGGATTGGGAGGTTGTGGGCTAAGGGGACAGCATTACGCCTGACTCGTCGGTGTCTGAGTGTGATGGACCAGCCGGGTTCAGTCCCTGGGCACCTCATAAGTGCCCCTGTGCTATAATGATAGAAATGTCACTGCGCAGTATCGGGGAAAATGCCGGCTAATCCAAAAATCTATTTACCCCTGTAGTATATTGGCTTTCGGTACCAGATACTAGTTAAGCACTGCTAGTGCAAGAACTGATGCTGCAAGTTGACTCTTAGTGCCAATTTACTGCAACAAGAACAAGTTAATTATTAATATGAAAAAGGATATAGCTATTAATATGTATTCTATAATCAAACATGAGCAGAACAACATTTTAATATAAAAATAAGCTCGATAAATATCTATTTACTTGCTGGAAAGACCTTTCACTGTATTAACCAAGAACATATACCCAATCCTAAAAGTGTTTACAGCAAATTATAGATATATATCTAGGTACCTTTACTTGTGGTTGTTGCAAGTGATTAAGAATTAATATTCTTAGTGTGATACCCCGAAACTAAAAATGCAAGTCTTAGTCCTTAAGCAAGACTGCATATTGCTCCAGGTACTCAGTACCTAAGTACTGGTTCTACCCAGGAAATGGAAAGTTGAGAGGCATTAATATAAGTTGAATGTACTTGTTTCCTAAGCACCTATAAATAAATAGGTTTAAAATAAGAATTATGATAAGATTTCAACAAACTGCCAGGTAGAGGGTGTTGCTGCAAGTGCTATGACTATTATCTAGCTGCTGACCTGTTGTCTTTTGTCTTTTAATTGTCAGTTGATTGCCCACTTGTGGACCTCCTAAACAATACCTAATTGATTACTCTAGGACATAACAAGATGTAAGATGAATTACAATGTCTCCAATCGCCAAGCAATCTTCTTGGTATTGGTTCCTCATATTCTAGTTTATATTCAATATGCAGTAAATGATTCAGTAACAACTGGCATTGGGATGATCTAATAAATTGTTTTTATAGCATTTGATCTGCATTTAAATGGTAAGTTTAATTTTATTTAATATCACCTGCATTGGTTTTTAAGCAGATTTGTTTACTGCTTGTACTGCGCTCCCACCTCCACCCTCTTCCTAAAAAACTTACATTTAACATATTTGCACACTTGATAAAATTAGTATGATGCTTAATTTTATTTATATAAAAAATAAGATTGAATATTTAGTTGTGACTTTTCAAATTAAAGAATGGAAGAAAACATTGGTTTATTTTAATAAACATTAACCATATTAAATGCTGATTGAAACCTTCTGGATCGATGCAATAATTACACCATATTTATGTTAGAATTTAATTTATAATATAAAAAATCATTGATTTTGGAAGCTGACTGAAGAAGCTTTTAAGATTGATCAACCATTATTATTTGAAACAGTAACAAAGTAATTAAAGCATTATTTGACATGGATTACGCTTGCCAGTAAATCTTCAATATGTGGGCTGGTGTATTCACGCCAAATATAGGCATAGAGATTCAGAAGATAATTGCATAATAATAATGTAAGGCTTTAGTAGATTTAAATTGAGGAGCTTTCAAAACTGAAAACAATTATTGTTTAAAAGATATACTTTAAAGCCCATGAGTAAAGGTAGTTTTTAGCCTGCGTAAACACAAATCTATCGGTCTTAGGTATATAGTGAAGATCTGGATCAAACAGCTCCAATCCAGCTGTACAAATATTGCGTTACATAATTCAAGTTCAAGAACACCATTTTAGTAAGCTTATATTTGTTTATTTACAAATCCAGCAAATATGGGCTAAATATGAAGAGATTCAAGCCTGTCACTGAGTCTTACTGTCCTGTCAACTGAAGTGTAATAAAAATTTAAAGATAATTGACGTCTTAATGCATATTGTGATGGATTTATTCAAAGATTCACTTTTGAAGCCATTTGCCTAAAGTGAACAATGAAAAATGCAGCATGTGAGTGAATTTTATTACCCAGTCCAGTGATATATGAATAAAACAAGACATCAAAGTTGTTGATTCCTTAACTTTAGCTACTTAGCTTGTAATGATGAGGCTGAGACAAATAGTGCTGGGAGCTGGCCGGTCATGATCGGCACTATTTACTGCAGATTTTTTTGCAATATGTCTTGGTACCTTTTCAAGTCTCTATAAAATGATGATTAATTTTTATTATAAATAAGCATGGCTTATTCACGAGTGTATCATCTAAGGATTAAAGCTTACCTATGATTGACTAAGACTTAAAATTAAACACAAATAAAGAATTCAAAAGATGCACTTTCGAGGCCATTTGCTTATAAATACAGAGAATGATTAAGCCTTTAATTGCCCACACTGTGGGTTGATTTATTGACTGCTATGCATATAGATCATTGACATCTTAGCTACGCAGATGTAGCTGACTTAAGAAGCTTTCAAGGTTGATGACTGATTATGTAATTCATTTAATAGATGCACCCAAATGGCTGTATTTATACTCTGGGAGGATATTAGAAAATGTGTGCGCAATAAAGGGTATAATGATACCAGTATCAATTTTTCTTTAGATTAACTTAATATTCTTTTAATAACATTGTTTAAAGCTTATTCATTTGTTTAAAAATATAATTAATAAATAATTAACATTCATGTATTGATAAAAAGTATGTTTTTTTAAATACTCACTTATTTGTTTTCCCAGGACATTTACATGACATAATTGAATTAAACAAAAACATTGTCAATTACAAAAGCTTTCAAACAGATGGTAAATACATGTATTTATTTTCAGCTCATTTCATTTATAATGGTTTTAATGCTACCTGAAATATGTCAGCCTTGGAATGTTCATCTTTTAAAATTCAGAAAAGTAACATTTTTGTCTGCAGGGCAGATGTTTACTTTCTATAAAAGCCTTTCATTTAGTCCTTGCATAATTTACCACGTTAACACTGTGCAATTGATAAGATAGCTCTACCTGCATTCTTGCTGAAATCTTGTTCAAAAGTTGAAAAAACAACAAAGCATTCAGACAAATTAGAAGGCTTCCATCATTTTTGGATTGTCGTTGTTGTAGATTACAGTTCACTTGCCTGATGCTGTAATTTAAGTCTGGTCAAGTTACTGTTTCCCATTCTTTACTCAGTCAGTATTCTTCCCCCAAACCTTTTGTGTGCAAATAATAGGAGAAAAAGAGAGTGTGAAATTTCAATGAGTTAGGTTTAACGTAGCCAACTGAACTCTAACTAATATGCCACGGCAGACAATGTACCGTAACCATCGTATTTAATGCCCCCAGGGCATTAATTAGACTTCATTTAGCTATACTTTTACAAGTTTAAGAAGTTAAGATTAACTTAGTGAAATAAAAGTGAAGCTTACACTAATATTCATAGGATTAGCTGATTATTGTAGACTTTATGTGGACAGATGGTGAGTAAATACAGTTTTATTTTAGAAACATGTATTTAAATAGTTTGTTCCTTCATTTTTTTTTCAGACATTGTTGGGGGCGTTTATTAGAGAGGGGCATTTATTACAAAGTTTACAGTAGGTCCAGTTCAGCCATCTGCTAATTCAAACACCACACTATTTGCTGCTGGTATGACCAATCATGATCTTTTTTACGACATCCAGATATTTTGGTGCCCGCGTAGAACCACTGGTGCACCACCGCTCAGCTGAAAGACCTTTTCACATTTACGTCACGAAAGAGACTCAAACCCACGAGGTGATAAACAAAGTAGTCAGAGGAGTTGCAAATCAGAGGCTGCCATAGTGCAATGGATGCCCCTTATCTTTGCTGCTGAGTCTCTAGATAGATGTTTAGGCACCCTTGCATGAAGATGTAAGAATATGATCAAGAATTGTTATTTTCAAACTGCAGCATTGAATTTTCATAAATATTACAGGTCAGGCCGGCACCTTTAATATAGTGTTTGTTAAAGGCTGTCCATTTTAAGCTTGCTCTTTTGAATATCCCCTCTGTGTACTTACAGGTGATGTCGACAGGTGATGTCGTGGAGAACTTAAGTGTCACATTTCCTGTTTATAGTTTCTAAAGATTCCCGCCATTTTCAAGGCTAGTAAATGATATCCTAGGTCATCCATGATGTAGGGGGCCTTTTCATTTTTTTGATGCTGAAAGCTCTTTCTTTATCCCTATAAATGGATTGTCATTGTTAAAGAGACTTTTTTTGTCAAATAAGTGTGCTATAGAGCTTTGCAATAGGACTGTGTACCATTTACATTAAGTCCATGAATAATCTTTGCTGGATTTATTCTCATCAGTTTTCATGCAGTAATGGCTTTTTCGATAGTGCACGCTTTAACTGTGCACCTTCTACTATATAGGATTGTTACAATTGATAGGGTTTTTATAATACGCATGTTTTGAAGCTTAAAAATATATATTTTAAGAATGTGTCTGTAAAAGCTGTGCTGGATTAAAAGTGCTGCAAAGGGCATGGGGGCAAGGGTTTGATTGGTGCTTGTGTTTTTACTTGTCAATGTAAATATAAAGTCTATGCTCTTTTTTAGAATATATTAAAATATATAATTATGGTCATTTTAAGACCCTTTAGAACAATTTAATACATTATCTACTGTTATAAGCAGATGTGTTTATTCGTGTTTCGAAAAACATTATAAGACAATTAAGGTTTTCGGTGTGGTTAATTGTATATATGCTGTTTCGTTAAGTTAAAAAACACACAAAATCATTAAAAGTGTATGAACTTTCTAAAGACTTTTCTGGTTTTATTGAAACTTTATCTTGAACAATGATCTGTGGGTGAGCCTGAATAACAAACATCTCTAGTTTCTCCGGCAGACTACAATCTAATTTAGGCTAGGCTTTCTTTGCTAAGCAGGTGAGATAAAACCTTTTTTTGGAATATAGACATCATATGCTGTGGTAAAATGTTTAAGATTAGAACTCGCTAGATGTATATTTGAGGGAGGATTCAGAAGTTACTTTGGCATGAAGTTGTGTTTTTTTTTAACTATTAAGCATGTGGATATTTTTGTTTTAAACTGCATGACTGCATAGTTGTATGTAGTGTTTTTACTACTATTTTAGGCAGTGTTGTTCATGCTGTTGTTGATTGTTTTAATATATCAGACTGTGTTAGTAAAGCTTAGATAGTTGTTGTTGTTTTTGCGGTTAAGTGAAATAGTGATGCTTGTGATTAAACATTTAATTTCCCTGAAACAGCATTGAAAAAAAGATTTATTATTTTTCCTGGAAGTATTGGGAAAATGCGAAGGAGGTAATAAATAATTTATTTATGCTAATACATAATGTCTGTTGTTTTTTTTGTTGGTAACATGGTGTTGTTTTTTTTTCGTAATTTTGTAAAATAAATAAATTATGTATGAAAAAGTGTACTATGCATACATTTCATTTTTAATTTTAACTACAAAAAAATGAGATTTTCAATTTTATTAACATTGGTCAACAGGTAACAGGCGGTTTTTATTTTCACCATCACTGCATTTAAAGCAGAAACTTATCAGCTCCTTGCACAGATGGAAGTTGTCTGATCAGGATGTCCACTTGTTTACTGCTCAGTCAAGCAAAATGTTTTCACCGTACATTATTGTTCACAAGGAAGAATTTGTATGGGTTATAAATAGATGTATAGCAGGTGTTACAGGATTAATTAATTGATACAGTCAGCCTGGAGATTGTAACAGCTGATGGGCCTTAGCTGTTAGATGTTTAGTTTACTAAGGTTTTATGATATAATACCTGTGGATTAGCATGTATATGCAGCTACAAGTATAGCCCTTTGTTTCCATCGTACAAACAATACTGTACATTGCACAATCATAATAGAGTTGGTATCTAAATTGATTCTTAATGAGAAATTGTTTCTCGTTGTTTATATGAAATGCTTTTCTCAGAGAGTTTCCAATTTATAAATTTTATTTGAATAAAACTGATTGAAATAATTGTATTGCTTAATTGCTTAGTTTATCGGTTATAAAAAAGTTTTGTCTGGCCTGTGTTTGATTTAAGATTTACTTATTTTTTTAAATTTTAGTCATATACAGCATAAATGTCACCTTTCATAAACATATAATTATTTTTATTTCCATCTTTTACCACTATGACAATGTGCTGGTTAAATTAAATACAAAACTAAAAAAAATAGAATTAATAATCCAACAGGCAATGTCAACAGCCTTACATGACATTGTAAACAGTCCCGAAAATGAGACTCGTATATTGAAACCTTAGCATACAGCCAGAAGATAGCAATTAATAATTGTACACAATTAAAAAACACTTATTTTTTATGTCTACAATCTTACATATAAACTGTCCGTAAAATTGGACTCGGATGTTCATACCTTACATGACTTTAAATAATTGACATAAACCTATGTATGGGATTAATATACCAGTATGCAATGTCAAAAAACAACAACATGCCAACTGTCCCCAAAATGGGACTCGATTTTGAATTATGAGTACCAGTAACATCACACAGTGGCATAGACTTCATATATCTGTGGCCCACTGTATGTAAATAATAAGTATTGTGAACAGACAATGGAAAGATTTTGTCTTTGTGGGCTAGCAATCTGTCAGCTGTAAATGGCAGTTGGATTATTATAATGGGACTTGCCACTGTGTTTTTTGGCTTACGTAAACACTAAACATCATAAATGAAAAGATATATAGTGTGTCACTGTCACCTCCTCACTTCCTAACATGCTAGTTAGTTTGGTGGGTAAATGTCCTTGTCCCAATTTTAACATTTAGCTCAACAAAAAACTTATGTTATAGTACACTTTACATGAAGTATATTATATGAGTTTTAGGCTGTTTCAAAGAAAATTTGGTTTTGATTTATTTAATTTAAGTTCATAATCATCATGGACAGTAGCAGCCATTTAACTTGCTGTTTCCATGTTTCTGGGTTGCATGTTGCTGTATAGCAGTCCCTCCATTTATCTCTGTCCAGAGCAAGAGTAGGATACAGGCACAGCTTCATCAGGTCCCCTCTAATAGTAGTGTCTCAGGTTTTCTTTGATGCCCTCTGCTACATGGACCCTTTTGTCTCCCACACTTTCAATCTCTCAGACCCTTGCAGTTTCTAGTGTTGTTTAAAACCTTTGTGAAAGCATTGGTCTAAAGTTTGAATTTAAAAAAAAAATGGATCAGATTGAATCTTCAAGTTGTTTATCTGTTTATTGCATTTAGATGCAACCCCCCCCCCCCCCCCTTGCAAAAACAAACACATACACACACAAAAACACACACACACAATAATCAAGAACTATTTGAAAAGTTCAAATATTCATGTACTATGTCCTTGAGCTTAACCAGTGCAATAAAGTTGTAAAATATTATGGTAACTTCTTTATTGCTGCTGTCAGATAGGATGACAGCTCCCGCTGTTTGTAGTAATGGGTCATTTGTGTCAACCCTTTAATGCAGGTATAATACACTTGTCTTCAGAATACACTTTATACAGTGTAGTTGGTTAAGGGTGGTAGACTCAATCACTCTTTATGACAGGAAAACATACAAAATGGCGAAAAAGGATATTGTTTACCTAAAAGGCAAGTCTTAAAGCCACTTGTTAATATTCTAGATATGTGCCCGAGTCGTCATGTTCCACCAAATGATTTTTATTGGGTTAACCCAGTGTTACAAACTTTGATTAGTATTCAATAGCAAGAGTATATATTGCTGAGAAAATCTACATTTATGGTAAAAAAAGGAAAAAGAAGTCAAATTGTGTATTTTATGATTTAGCATAGTCTAAAGATTGAAGTAGTGATGGAAACCAACTTAAAAACTTAAAAAGTACAAGAACATAATTATGGCTGTGCTTGACAAGAAATAAGTCAAAGATGTTCTTTCTTTACATGACTCTATAAAGGACAAGTGGTGGATACCACCTTTAAAGCAACTGTCATGATTCTCTGCATATGTTTGGCTGGTACAAGCTATTCATAATACCCATGGTCATCAAATGCTGCCGTCAGTATGGCCTAGTTTTTGCTCTGACTGCATCAACACAATTGTTGCTGAATCAGGCTTTATGTCAGCAGCCTAGCTGAACTAACCTCTAAATCTTCTAAGCATGGTTTGGTTAGACGAAGGCAAGTATTGGGACAATTTGGCTGCTGAGTCTCTAAGAACATTGCTGGTTACCTGTGCATGAAGGTTTTTGCAAACATATAAGGTGAATGCTGTCCCCGTAGCCCCGAGCGTTAGGAGGGAAGCCACTACTACCAACTTTAAAGTCTTTGGTATGACCCGGCCGGGGTTCGAACCCACGACCTCCCGATCCGCAAGCCGACGCTCTACCACCTGAGCTATTGCGGCCGGTAGAAGGTTTTTGTAAACATGTAACATTTAGTATGAGTTATTAAGAAAAGAGGCAGTATATGGGTTAAACACTTGTCACTTTCAAGGTTTAGTGGCTTGTCAGTTATTATACAGGTGTGACACCCCTACTGGGACACTTTTAGGTTAAACCCTCATTCAATTAGCTTTCTTATTTTTGTGATACTACTTTACACATGTGTACTTACTGAGGGTGGTAATTGAATTTTCCGTAGATAGTAGATTATTCTTAGATGAGATGAATCCAAAACATCAAGACCTGTATTCACCAACCATTCTTAAGCCTAAGTCATGACTTACGTGTAAGTCACAATTTTCATACCAACAAAAACAAGCTTGTTTATGAAATGACATTTTTGGACTCCATTTGAATACTTTAAACTGTATGAAAGTTCATACAACCATAGGTGATGGTTTAATGGTTGTCATATTTATGTCTTTGAAGTACTTACTGACTGATGAATCTGATGATGGTTATGTTGTTCACATGGGGTGATGTCCACTAAAGGTGAAAGCTTGAGGCATAGGCAGAGTGTTGACAGTTTCCAGTATGGTCTGTTCATCATTTTGTGTTATGATTTATTGTATGCAATTCTATGTATTTGTAAGGCAGGCATTACTTACCCCTCAATATCCCTTGACCAACTGCATAAGGGAGTTTACTCTTTAGCTCAATGGTAACAGTGTCGGATTCTCTCTGTTGGCCTGGGTTCGAAACCAGTTGGCCTGGGTTCAAAAAGAGTTGTTTGCCAAGAATTTTTTCAAGCTTTTCTTTGTTATGGCTGTCTGTCATTGGGTCTGTCCTCATCAGGGCATTTTCGAAAACTGTCTGAAAATGGACTTTAAACTGCCAAAATGACTTTTCATCATAAATGATGACTTCTTTGATGTGGGGGAGCGTAGCATATATATCACTTAACACTTAATATGCATAGCTCATCATGCTTCTCTGTTTATAAACAATACCTTACTACTGCATTAGGGAGACAGACTGTTTGTTAGAGAGATGAACTGTTAAGCTCAATGGACACAATATTGGCTTCTGACTCACTCAGCCCAGGTTTGAATCCCACTTGATGCCAATACATTTTTCAAACTATGTTTTGTTACACATAAGAGCCTTTTTTATTTGTTTGACTTAATAGTAGGACTGGGTTGTGTTGTAAATTTGTATCATGGTTTTAATGTTGTCTGTGTCAGTGTACCTTATAATTTGTATCATATGTTTGTATTTTCTTTTGCTTGACCTAATAATATATGAAGTAGCATTTGGGTTAGGTTGTAATTTGCATTATGGTCTTATTGTTTATGTCAGTGAACTGAAATGGGGTCAATTTTGTCATATTTTGTGTATTCATTATCATCTATTTGCACATAATTAAAGGAGGGAGGAAAATCTCCAAAACAAAACAAAACTGAACATAAATTAGAAAAAACACTCTATGCAAAAAGGTAAATTGTAAACCAAGAAAAGGTTGACAAAAAAAAATCAATTACCATGTTCGTTTATGTTCATGTTAAATGACTGATAATTTTTGCTAAGTTATTTCATATCTCATGACATCATATTTTACAAAATTCTGTATTATCCAACTACAACTGATCCATCAAGCATCATAATGAGATAACTGTTCACTGTATTATTAAAATGGGTGTCATCAAATTAAATGATATTCAGCTGCACATATTTTTCAATTAGCTTACTTGAAATAAGCAAGTGTCACACGTCATGTTCATTGTACTACATATTGTTCCGTTTATTGGCACTGATATTTATTGCTTCAAAGTGGAAAGTTAACACAAAATACATATCTGGGCATGGACTGAAATTGAAATAAGAACTGCAAGCCATTTTGTTTTTCTCAAGGACCTTTGTTTGCATGCACAATAGTTAAGCAGACAACTAAAACAGTGTTATTTGATATGTTTGTTTTGAGTTTCAAGGTTGAATCTTTTAACTGTCTCTAATTAAAACCTGAATCTAAGGAGAGACTAAAATAACACAGAAAACAGCCACAGTAAGAACGATAATAGTAAATGCTGCTCCAGTATATGAGGATGTGTAATAAAGGTTCTTGTCATACTGTCAAACATAGCTGGACCAGGTAGCGCAGTCAAGAGTGCAGAGCAGTGGCTCCAGGCAAGGGAGGCCTGGGTTCGGTCCTGGGCCGTGACATTCCAAAGGCGTAGTGGTATAGCTTCCTTGCTAACGCTAAAGAAAATATAAGGGTAGATCCACGACCGGTTGACCCGGTTCAGGATAATGTGACTGGGTGTAGTATCATGCCAGGTGTCCATGGCATGCTATACACAGTGAAGTCAGCACTAAATCTGCTTCAAGTGGACACCATCTACATTGTGCTAGTGGTTCTACTCAGTCATTGTCTGAAGTCTTTTTCACCATTAACTCATTGCACCCTATTGACGCATTAAAGCGGCACGAAAAACAGCCTCCTCATGCCGGGAGACGACTTATCGCGTCGCATTTTACCTGTGTCTGGCGCCGAGCGCCGCATTAAGGCGGCCCTGAAAATGTCTCGGCTACTGCCGAACGCCGCGTTAATGCGTCCATCATATTTGCTGGTTAAAACTCATGTTTTCAATCACTTTCGAGTCTCGGCCAATCAAGTACATCACAGTATCGTAAATGCTAATGTCATCGTAATCTAAATCTATCGGCTTAAATCCTTTTTTGGTTTTTTTTCATTTATTGTATCGAGCAACAGAAAAATAGCGACATTTTCTCTGATTGAAGTGATTCACATCTAATTTGAAACATTTCTCGGCTGAAATACGATCGTAAAAGCAGTTTTCAAATGATTAATTTATACTTCGATCTCAGCCAATCAGAAACCTTGTTATATAATATATTGGAATTTCATGTAACCCGGATGTAAACACAATTAATTAATTATGTCGACACAAAGAAAAACGGCGATGTGCCTTACTGTTAGCTTTAAAATTCCTACTTATACGCATATGTATCGGCTGATATGTGGAATTACCTACGTCAGATCCAATAATTATATGATAATTGCAGATATCAATAGATAAAAGACACAATCTAACTCTTGGAAATCGCCGAAGTTTTCTATCAAATATGAAGTTTAAGAGTGTTATTTTCTCCAACTACCGGTAAATCGCAACTTTAAATCAAAGATGGCCGACTGTTTTAAAGTTACTCATTATATAAAATATTATATAAAGCAGTGTTATTTACGTTATAAACATAAAAAAAAACACTTGATGAGGTCAATATTCTTCACTTTAATAATTTGAACTGTGTTAATTTTGATATTGTCAATCTTACATGTTCTTCAGATTTCACTCTTTTCTGAAGTATTTCTTCTCATATCGCGTTAAAAATTACATGGTTGTGTAAAGCACTTTCTGTGCTTCAAGTATGTGAAAATATCCCTTTAGAGTACTTCCAAAATGACATGTTTATTGTGTTGTGTATACACCCACCCCCAATATCTTCCACTGACCGGTAATCCACACCAGATGTGTCTCGGCATGAGGGGCAGATAAGACCCCCACCAGGTGTAGGGCATAACTGGAGAAATGCCTCTAGGGTACAACTGGTCAATTAGCTGTAGGGCACAATGAGTTAATGGCTGGTTTTTGCCTCCAAGACCATAATTGTGCCATTGCGATGAAAACAAAATCAACAACAAATTACCTTGCAGAAAAACAAAAGTAAGCACAGAGCTTTTAAGGCAGACACCAGCATCACATGAAGTGTGATGATAGACACTTATGTCACAATTTATGTTAGGATGTCCTGTATATCATCACAGGAGTAATTTTCCCACTATTGCATGAGGGCATCATCCGATCTGGGATAATGATGATCAATGTAGGTTTGATAGGAGAAACAATCTGTAGGCTGTTGTGTTCTTATAGCTTAGATAGGCAATGAACAGATGAAAATATCACTCCAAGTGGCACAGTGCATATACATGTGGGTTAGCTTTAAGGTGTTTTCCAACAGTTTGCCCATATAAAATACATATAACAATATCGAAACACTGCTTTGGAGATTTGGGGCATACTTTTTATATAAACATATACTTTAGTTTTTATAAATATTATTTTGAACACTAATTGAATTGTTAGACAGAACTAATCACACAAGAAATCACTCTGTTTGTGTGTTCTTTTCAACTGTAGAAAAAGCTCGATAGTGGTCTCTGCTAAAAATAGAATTCATCATCAGAGCAGACTACCCAGATGACTACATAACAGGATCTCAAAAGTAAGTGGTCACGTGGTTTTCTAAGTTTAAAAATAGCTATCTCTGCAGCGTGGTTCAGATAGGAAATACCTGTTTGCAATGATGAGTGGTGATTTATGCTTGACTGTTCACACAGATCTAGGACATTAATGAACATGCATTTTGAAGAACCTTTTTAGGCAAACATTACTTATTTGGTTATTTGAGAAAAGAAAGTTTGGTCCAGACTGTCGGATAACACTTTTAGGAATAGAAGGACACAATTTAGTTCAATCCCAGAACCAATTCATTTGTTATGAGACAAACTCTTAAAGGTAAAGGTCGTTTAGAACAACTACAGTCTTTCTTCTATAATCTTGAGCATCTACTTCAGATACTGGAGGTTGCTGGTTCAGTCCCAGACACAGGCATTGCCTGTCTTAAGCATGGCACTGTTTTAAATTTTACTTTAAAAGGTCACTCAGGATTTGTTGTAAAATGTACAGTGTTAGCAATAGATTGGAATTGATAAATAAAAATAAACTGAACATTGGCATTAGAATGTATACTTACTGACCCTGAAACATTTTTCACAAGAGCCAAAGTACTTTCATATGAAGATACTTTTTAAAAGTTGACATTCGAATTCCTGGCTTTAAAATTATAAACTTAATTATAAACTGTGCTCTATGATCTTATGACCAGATGTCTTTTTCTTTTGGCTGTTGTAATGATGCCAACCTTCTTAAACATGTACATCTGCAGATGTTTTTTCTATATTTACATGTAATCGCTGAGTGTGCACTTAGCTACTGTTCATGCCATGGAGTTTATGGAGATTGCACCCAATAGATACCCAGCTTACTTATTGATTGACTTTTGCATCTAATTAATAGTTCTTTACATACTTATAGATCTGATGCAATGTGAGCACACATTCAATTAGTTGGTCTTTGTGTGTGAGTATTGCTTGCAAATTCTTTATTAATACTGAGGTCTGCTACTGGATAAACATCCATTTGCAAATGTTGCAATAAGCATTTTGTTTTTGCTATGACATCTTACGCATGTTTATTTTCTTTGGTTTGATAAGCAATGCATTTAAGGGCTGCTCTCAAATTCTTTCGCAAAATATTTTCAGAAAAAAAATAGAAAAGAACTTTGCATAATCTCACCTGTTTGTAAAAACAAAAATTTAAAGTTACAGTTGTCAGGGAGTTAAAATTGTCAGGGTAAGAAACTCCACCTCACCCACCTTGGCAAGTATCAGTGCTGCACTGGTTATTAGCTCACCTGAACACAGGTCCTTGGGCCTACTGTGCAAGGTATGGCCTGATGTAAGGAAAGTAGACAGAAACCTGATGCTTGTCAGCTTTTATTAATGACCTCTCTGATCTGATACAATAAATGTTCAGCAACATCCTGCTGCTAAACACAAGTTGAATGGGATCAGCATGTGTATGTTTTAGACTAAATTTTTCACATCAGCTCATTTTGTGGAACAATCTTGCTGAATGCTTCATGTACAATTGTGTGGCCAGTTCCGTTTTTATTTCATGCAGAGATTGTACTTAGCTAATATCTTTGGCAAGTTAGCTTAGATTAGCTTGCAGTTAGTTCTATGTGTATATGTTTTTTTCAGGCAACAGTTCCAACAGCTCCTGGTCAATCAATTCACTGATGATGACTTGACATGTATGCATAACTGAATTGATTGTCTTATACTTTTATATATCATTGTAGCAAGATTACTTAAAAAAGGCTCTGATTCTCTTCATTTATAACCGACACAATTTACACATCTAGCTAAGGGACATACATTGCTAAATTTTCTACTTTGACTTACAGTGTTTACACATCTGGCAAGGATCACTGGGGAAAAAAAACTCTCACTCAGTACAATGTTTCATCCTGGCCTACACTGTTCACACATCCTACCTTGGATTGTGGGATGGCCTGAAGTTGTGTGATCTTATCTCTGTTGTCTGATAATTAACCAGGCAGTCAGTGCTGTGGTAATTGATAATAACCTGGCCCACATTGCTACTGGCCTGTGCTGTAACAGTGCTATATCATTGTATTGTCTCTACTCACACACTGCAAGATACTGGATGGTTGAAAAGTGGTTGTGTTAGTGTCAAAAGGTTTTTATTTATAAACATCGGTGCTTTCATTCAAAGGATTGCTTTAAAATATTGCTATAAATGGAGCTTTTAATCAAATGGTGAATAAATTCTAATTAGGATTTTTCAAATGGTGTTGTCATTTTGTTGTTACTTTCATTCAAACAGTGGTTTTATTGGAAAAGTGATTTTATTTATATTGTGAATTTATTCATATGGGGATTGTTTTATCTCTTCTTGGAACACAGTGCAGTAAGGTCACCATGTGATTAATAAGTATCGGTGTCAGTGTTCAAATTTATCTTACTCGCAGACAGTGTTGTTTTCTTTTGAAACTATTTTTAATTTAATTAATAATTATGAAAATTGAGATTGCATTTAAAAGGTGATTTCCAGTAAATTGTGATATTTTTTTCTCTTTGAATACTTGATTTATTTCCTGGCCATTCATCATCATTAGCTAAACACTGTATGGCTGTATATTTATAAAAGTTGACAATTGTTGTCCTTATTTGGATATATCTTCTCAATTCATTATTGTTTTAATTCGCTGTTTGGGATTAACTCTCTCATGAATTGCAGTGTCAGTAGTCATACAAATTAATTTGATTTCTGGGGCCTTATTATCGTTGTCTATTTTCGTTTCTAGTCTAATGACATCTCTATATTGTAGCAAACATGAGCTTGTTGAATCTTTTATTAGATAGTCTTCTTACAAGCATCTCAGATACCAAATGTGTATCTGTATATCTCAGAAAACAATCATCTGTTATTACATAATCTTCATCTGAATTTTCATACTACCATATATGAGCAATCAACAGTCTTTTCATGTTGTTGAGATATTTTTGCTAAATGTCAAGTTATTACTTCTTGTTTTTTAACACAGTGTTCCATAATTGACACAGTAAATATTAACAGAACAAATTGGAGAAGGGAATTGTTATGCGATATATTTACATTTTTGGTTGTTTGGATTGTTCTTGTGTTTTTTGTCCCTATATTTGTCAGTTTTTACATACATTGCACTGTCACTATAATGGTCATAGAGGTTGTAAAAACATTAGATTGATATTTTGTTTGAAGCAAAGTTAGCAAATATAAACTTGGTTATTTTATTTATAGTGGTTTAACAGAATCCATTTTCCTTCAATGAACTGTTAAAAAACTGTTAAGTCATATCTGTTTATGTTAACTTATTTTTTTTGTAAATTACTTGACAAACAGAATAATGCTTTAAGTATGTGGTGCTGTTTTTCGAGCTAGGTATGAATAAACTGGCAACTTGGGGCCGAATCGGTTAGAGTTGCCAACTTCTATACTCCTCACTGGGTTCTAGTTTTGGTTGAGCCAAGAACTTAAATGTGGGGAGGTTTTCAGCTAACCTGTGGTGTGCCTGTGGTTCTATTGAGACATAAGTCTGGAGTCTACCGCCACCAATAATGGGCTGGACATCGCCAATATGACCATAATTTTGTCGGTGTGATGTAACAACAAACTAACAATCTGTTAAACTAGCAGTAGAGGGGAGAGGAGTAATGTCGAAGATGTGACACTGTTCTTTGTAAAAAGATATATATGGAATGGAGATTTTCCATGATTTTATTGTAACAAAGAGAGAAGAAAGAATGAGGCATAATATTGGTGGGAGAGATGCAATATAGCATGAAGGGACAATGATTGAAGACGAAAGAATGGAGAATGTCCATGATTTAATGGTCACAATCATTCTGGTGTTATGGTGTGTTAAATAACAATCACATTTACACAAACAGTCTGCTGGACAACTACCACATATGGGACCTTTAGGCTGTCATTTTGATGGGAGTAAGATTTGACAGTAAAGTGAGAGGGCTGACTGGCAAGAGTGAGGGAGATGCAGAAAATGTTATGCTGAAGTCAGCAGTATTTTTGGATGGAACAGCCTTGCAGGTTTACTGAGAAAGGCCAATGCGAGACCCACATATTGGCAGAGATATGATTAAAAAGCAAAGATTGAGAACTGGGATTGATTTAAATATCTGTCATTGTTTTCTTGTGGGATCAAACTATGTTGTTATACTGAAGTCAGCAGGTTTGGATGTTACAGCTATGAAGGCTTATGGAGACCAGTCAAGGATCAGTATTTTATTGAAATAGTGGGGACAGGAAGATGAGATAAGTGGTGGAAATGGATGATAATATTGCCATTTTGTGTAAATATTTGACATTTTGATGATCAGTTTGGTTGGTTTAAAATTGTTTGTATTGGCGTTGGTATAAATATGCTTTACTTTCACAAGGTGTTAGTGACTTTACAGCTGGGATCATTGATAATGGGGGTGATCAGTGTCATTCGTTCCAATATTTGCCATTTCATGGTTGTAAAATTTACAGTGTAGAGAGAGTGCATGTATGTTTAAGAGATGGGGTCCAGATGTTCTTATGCTGGGGTCAGGACTATGATTGGATGTAACAGTCTTGACGGTTCACAGATGTCAGCAAGGTCACGTGACCATTGAGGTCCTGTTCAACATTGGAACAATGGTCCAAGAAACAGCAAAAAAAGATGTGCCTTGAAGTAAAATTTTCTTGTCTTAAAATTAAACGTAGTAACATATTGTCTTTGGGTGCATGAGGAAATCTGATAATTGCCAAAGTTGAATAATAACCAAAATTCAATGCTTGAAAGTGCCACACTTCACTTTTTTATAGAACAGCATGGCACCATCTGTAGGACTTTTCCAGGAAATATTACATATAGACGTGCATTGCTCAGCGACAATAAAGGCCCAACATTTTATTAGTAGCGATTCTCTCACAGTGTCTTGATGACAGGGATAGGCTGGAACAGGGGGTTAAATCAGCTCCAGGTACAGGAGGTTCCGGTTTCCATATTTGGCCACGACATATCAAAGTCGTTAAAAATGGTTGTGGTATAGCTCCCTTGCTAATGCTCAGGCAAATATTAGTAGTTCCATGACTGGTTGGCCTAGTGTCAGGATAATGTGACTGGGTGTGGTATCATGCCAGGGGTTCATGGCACGCTATACACTGTGAAGGCAGCACTATATCTGCTTCAAGTGCACACCGTCTCCAGATATCTGAAATACTGTTAGTTTGATGATAAACCCAATAAACAAACAAAAAATGGGTGAAAACTGATGATACTGGTAATATTGTCGTTTAGTTGATGGAAGATGTTCTCTGGTATTTCATATCATTTGAACAAGGTGTTGGCTGTAATGGAAGAGAGATGAATTATTGTTATAGATGAGAGGAGTGATGATGAAATAAATGTGTTTAAATTAAATATTTATCAGTTTTGTTAGAGTTGGTTCATTTGTACAGCTGTTATGGTTTGTTTTAATATTAAATGTATCCTATTAATTGCCAGCAATAGTGTTTGAAATTGACAAGTATTTGATATTTTGACAAGAATTTTATTTTATTGTTAATAGTTTTTGGTTTTTCTGTTTTGTTAGATTTCTATTTTCAAGGCTTGAGTGCCACACTTGTTGTGAAATTCTTCATGCCACAAAATTTGCCAAGCTTCTATGGATATTGATTTGTAGTGTGCAGGTCTTTCTTTGTTTTTGTGAAAGTTTTTCATTTTTTATTCCCCATGTTTTATCTGTTTTTGTTTAATGCATTACATTTCAGTTTTCTGTTACTGTAATCAAACTTACACATTATTTTCTAATTTTCAAAGAATTGAAGTCCAGTTTGTCAGTTTACAGTCGGGTTCTGGAAAGAATGTTGCTGCCATAATTTCACTGTGAATTATTTTTTTTCCATGCAATTTTCTGACCGGTGACATCAAGATAGTGTCCTGATGCAACTGTAGCCGAGTGATAGGGAGAGAATGAGTATGGGGTTTGGTAAGCTCAGTCAGTAGAGCATTTGCCCTGTTAGCAAAGGGTCCCCAGTTTGAGTCCTGGACTGGCTGCACATTTTTCTCCCTATGTTACAATGACACCCAACATCAGTGACCCACGGTCATTATGGTTCAAGTTCTTGAGAATTACATATTTTTCTGACAAAGTTTCACAACTTCATTTTTGAAGGAATCTGCATCTATTCAAGCCCACGTGATGACAATGTAATCAGTCTGACCGACCCACATGGTTTTATTTGCCCTTCCCTTTCACCTTTTGGCATATGCCTTATTAACACATGTGATCACCCTCAGTTTCATGATCTAGATATAGTAAATTGCCTGGCTGATTAGCTTAGCTTATGACGTTATATATAAATATAACTTGCCCCCTAATGATCATCACGTTCATTGCAATGATAGTGATACGGTCATAAGAAAGTGGTGCAACTTGAAGTGGAGTTGGTTTATAAGATGCAGAAAGTCATTTGGTTCTTGTCCAAATCCTATGTACCTTGTATTCATTAGAATCGCATGAAGCTGACAATTTCAATGAGTACTTGCAATATAGGGTTTGGTTGGGCATCATGGGATGCGTCGCTATAATTTCTATTATCTCGTCCCGGGTCATTATCTGTGAGTGGCATTAAAATTAGGCCACCAGTTATCTTGTCAACCTGTAAAGATTTCATGTCCATAATGACATAAGGTTCATCAATTGCTTCATGATTTGAGTCATCGTTAAGGGTATCATAGACTGCAAAGGGAAAAGATAGAATGAATGGACGATGAACATTTGTCCTAAAACTTGGCCATCGTGTCTGAAAATCTTGTGACATGAGACTGGTCACATGGACAAGGGATACCGGTAACTAATTAAAACTGCATGCAATTAACATTTTGTTTAATTATGACCAAAAGTTAGTCTGATCATGTTGTGTATTCAGTGGCTTTTATGTGGAGCTTAGTGATAGAACTGCTGTTTTTATTGTCATAGTAACGAAATTGTCGATGCTAAGGCAGTGTCATTGAATTTCTGAATCATTGTTGAGGGCAAAGGTTGATAATTGTGCTAACAATATAAATTAATATACAGATACCTGATAGGTTTCTTGTTCAAAACTCTAGTTTTGAGAAATTGTATTTATTCATGACATGTTCAATGGTCTAGGATATTACAACACTAACTCAGCTAATAACAAGTAATTAATCTATCAGTTCTTGGCATTGGTTGTTTTAAAATATTATCATAACAGTGCAAACTTTTATTATTTTTGGTTGTTAAAGACATTTGAAACTAAGTTGTCCCGACATAGTTTTTACTCTGTCAAGAAATCCAGATTGGTTATCTGGACATATTCTGCCATGTAGGATGGGTGGCCAGTAGGTGATTATATCAACAATGGAAGGTGACAGTTCTAGTTATAGTCTAGATCGAGCCACTCTTGTTATCATCTCACAAACAGCTTGGGACATGATTGGATTTGTAATATGTCTGAGAAGGTAATATTTACATATATCACCCTTTTCATATTCCTTAATTAGGTTTAACCAGTATCATGCTACATTTATTAATAGACTGTACTTCAAACAAAGGTATATTTTATATTTTTTATTTTCCTAATATTTCCGAAAACTCAGAAGCCAATAGTGCTGATGTTGATTACGTAGTTCCTAGAGTTAGCCAGCTGGTCTGGATCAACACTTTAGGTAATTGCCTTAGTCTTACCAACGTCATTGATATGATTGGTAACCTAAAAGGGAAATCTAGATACTTTGTTGATATGCCTAAGTATAATTTTTATTTTATTTTTTATTTAATGGTAGTTTATGACAGTTTGGGCAGTTTATTTTTCTCTCAATCAAATAAATTGTCACCTGAGAAGTTATATCATCATCCAGGTTTTTTGGTCAGACATCAATGTCTATTTTTAGCAGAAATCCCCTTTGTGCTTACATGTATTTATAGATTTGGAAAGAATGAATGAGTGATTTATTTGACACTTTGTGCTGACTTACAATTGAGGTAGTGTTCAAAATTGCATTTTCTTAAAACTTAAAAGTTTTGATTGTTGTTGTTTTTTCAAAATTTATGCCCCTTTTCCCCCAAACAACACATTGCTATATATGTTTAATATAGGAAAACTGTTAGATACCAACTTTAATTTAGGCATTGTATTGTATAAAGTTTAAAAAACGACCATTGTTTCAACCCTAATTATGTTCCTCAGCTTACCCATATTTGTATTGTTATCAGTGAAAAAGAAAAATCACTATATTGGGCCCCAAAATACACATTTTGCTCCCTGGAGCAGTTTTTTTTTCCCCCTGTAAAACTATAAAAATCATGAACACATTTAACATAAGCTTTACAGGTGTATTTGGATCTTTTTATCTTCAAAATATTGGTTGTTCTAAAACTGGAACTTCAGCAATATTTCTTAAAAATATTGACCTCAAAATTGGAACTCTACTAAATTGCTGTCCTGTAGACAAAAGATAGCCAATATATTCCAAATTGTAGAGGTCAATTATTATACTGTTAAATCATTGAGATAAGGATTGTGTGCTTCAACACAGTTGCGATACATCTGTTATCAGAATAACATTGAAAACACCAGGAATATTGATGAATTGATTTTACATTCAGTGAAACAAAATCATGGAAGCTATTGTTTTGAGATGCAGAAATCCTACAAATCCTAAAGTTACAGTCACAGATCATTCGGCAGTTCTTATGAGTCCATTCTGAACATAGAACCCCAAAATATTGGACCTTTGGTTACTACTGATAGTGATGTTATGCGTGCCAACCGAAAAACAACAACAATAACAACACATTTAGATTAGTCAATACTAATACACAATGCAGCAAGTATATGGCATGCACTTATGATACATAAATGTCTTTCCTTCCGTACTACTTGGAAGTGTCATTCTTATTTAGTTTGGCTATTTGTAATTATTATAATTATTGTTTTCCTGACAAAGATTGCATACACATAGCCTTAAATAGCCACTTCGTTCTTAGCAGAAGTTCAGGCCTATGCAAATAGTGTAGAAGTTGATTGTCAGAGTGGTATTGTCTTAAAGATTTACATTTTTATACTTGGTTTAACTGTTTCTGGATGCAGAGATACACAACTTCATTGTGTATGATGGTCCTCCTTCACCTTCTTCATGTATGTGTGTTGATATGCTAACTTCATTGTGTAAGGTTGTCCTTCTTCATGTATGTGTGTTTATATGTTTAACTTCATCGTGTGTGATCGTCCTCCTTCATATATGTGTGTTGATATGTTAACTTCATTGTGTAAGGTTGTCCTTCTTCATGTATGTGTGTTGATATGTTTAACATCATTGTGTGTATTCGTCCTCCTTTATGTTTGCGTGTATGACCAATAAGGTCCTTGGGGTTATAGCTTAAGCTCAAGTAATTTTAAACTTGACTAATGACAAAATGTCGAGTTAGAACCAGGAGTGTATTGCAGGACAGCAGGAAGACTTAAGAATATTAAAGTTCTCACTCTGATTTTTACTCAAACCTGTGTAGTGAGGTGTTGAGGAGTTAAATTGTGAAGACTTGAACTGCTGGACCGCTTTATCAGTTACCGTTGTTACTGGGTTTGCAGTAAATGAAATAAAAAAGATAAAATTATAAGATTCAGACACAAATTGAAATTGGTTGTTAATAATGAGGTCAGTTGTCAGATTCTATTGTTGGTAGATAAGTGCCTTAATTAATTCAACCTTGAATAATTAATTGACCCACTTAGGTGATTCTTGATAGTGGGCTAATGGGGGTAAATGGTCATTGACCCTCTAGAGATGCTGTAGAAGTTAGATGAAGTTTCCTTTGTGTTGATTAAGCATAGTTGTATATGTGCAGTTTATGAAGGTTACACACCTCTGGTTTAACCCTTTTGTACATTTATATGCCATTTTGCACCTTGCATGTTTTTGCCATTTTATGCCTTGCATCTATATGCCATTTTATGCCTTGCATTTATATGCCATTTTATGCCTTGCATAACAAATGTATTGCCATGTTTGTTTTTAAATTGTGCAATTGTGCAATATAAGATGGACTTACGCATTTTAACATATAATTTATTACTGCATAGTCATTTTGAGCTTCTTCTTTTTTTCTTTTATTTGAACAGGAAAAAAAAGTTTTGTTATGTTTCCTGTTTGCTGATTCTGGTGCATTATTTTAAGTGTCGTACAATGAGATGGAAAACACATTTTCTAAGGAAGTTTATGTATTATATAGTAATGTTTTGCTGATGTTTGCAGTTTTGTTACATGTCTTATGATATAGTTTAAGTTTTTTATACTTTTGATTTGGAGTAACTCTTTGGCAGTTGGAAGAGATTTAGTCAATTCTATTTTTATTGGTTTATATGTTATTGTAAAAAACATCACATTACACAAATAGATTCACAATGATTATGTCTAGCTATAATTGTTAGAGAAATACTTCCAGACAAATTTCCAGATACAAAATCCAGAACCCCAGGCATGTTTACGACTGTCTTTTTTTTTTTTTTCAAGAATCATTGTTATCATTGGCACAAATAACTTGTCAGTTAGGTTCAAAGTTGTCAGTGGAGTGTGAAGTTAATGCACTTGTCAAAACATGCACCCATGCTTATCCATATAGCTGTAATTCTAACCCATGGTGCATCAGGTAGCCTGTCATTTATGCTAGGTGCTTAACCTATAGTACAAATGTATAATTAGGCCGCTATAAACTCAAACACCAAATGGCTGTTACATATTTAAGGCTACCTGACCATACAACACCATTAATTATACAACACAAATGCCTGCCAGGCATAATAAGGGTAAAAGTAGAGAGGACTTCAGAGATAACAACAGTTACTAATGATGGTTTGTTTCAAGGAAAGTATTTAATTGTACTGTTGTAACCTGGTGGGTAGTCGATATGCCCTAAGTTTTGACCCATGTGTTATGGAGCCCGATGTCAAGCCACTTCGCCTTCAAACTTTGGTGGTAGCTCTTATGAATATGTTAGTCTTTTTGAGGTTTCAAAATAACAATAATATTTAGGTAATGGTGGTTTGTTTGAAGAAAACATTAAACCCTCTACTAGCTGGAAAACACCATGAACATAAAGCATACCCCATCCTACGGGTGTTTCCAGCAAGCAAAGTGTTAAATGTTCTAGTGCTAGATGTGCCCTAGATTTTGACCGGCATTATGATGAAGGTCAAGGATACTTTTTCTAAAGCAGGTACTACAGCTCTTATGTAATTTGGATGTACCCCAATTTATATAATTGACCTGAAAAGTCAAAGTCAGAATAGTTTGTCTAAAAACTTTGCCGTTTGGTTCTTAAGCTGTTATTTTTTTTAGACTTTAAATACTTTTATTATGTTTTAACATGCTTTGTGAAGCATTATTGCATCTTATAGTCAAATTTGTCACGAATTCATACACAATCATTGCATCACCATAATTATTTCATCAAAAATTTAAACACTGCAAGATTCAGAAATACAACACATGCCCAATTCTTACAGAATCTAAACTAAAACATTATTCCTCTTACTAAACACGACAGATGGTCAAATCCATTATAGTCCTACAGTCTCTGCAGTCAAAGATGCTATCTTGATTTTTCCATTTTATCTTGATTATTTGGCTATATGTGAGTCAAATACTTCTCCAGGCCATTGTAAACCACCTGATCAAGGTCTTTGGCTTCAATTGCTTTGTTTCCATATATAGCATGGACATATCTGCACAAGGTTCTAGAAATATGTTTACTGATAGTTGCTAGTGAAGCCTGTGATTATAAGGATTGATGAAATTGTTTTAGGTAACTATGCGGTGTGCTGTAAAACCCCCAAAATACGTATTAGTTAATTAACTAATGTAGCAGAAAAGTGTCACATAAAGCTTAGACACACTCATTAAAAAAACATAAACCACAAGGTCAAGGTCATTGGCTGCACTTGCATATATGGCCTTTATGTATCACAGTAGTCTTTAAAAATACATAACATTACCTTTCCACTTCGTAATTAGCTAAAATATCTAAGAAATGGTATTAGTAATAAAATAAAACTAGTGCCAATGGCATTTACTGCTATTGTTTTGTTACCATATATATGGAATAATTAGACCAACACATATCTCTAATGACTGCCAGTCCCAGCATGTTGTTGCTGGTTAATTTCTAAGAATCAGTTGTGGGTGTTATAAAGTGTAAGAGAATTAGCGTCAGATCAATCTAGAGGCAATCATTAAACACAAGTTCAAGGTCTTTCGCTGTAATTGCATTGATTTCTTTTATGGTATATATAATTTATTGTGTGGGGTGCCCATGGCATAGTAGTAGAGTTGCCGATTTTTAAATCCTCTGACTGCTTAGCCACCCACCAGTCCCGTTTAGGTGATGGGCTTAATCTAGAGAAGACTTCCAGTTGACCTGCAGTGAGCGGCTGGTTCTACCCAGACATTTGTTTGGGGTCTTCCTCCACCAAAACAGCTAGACGTCGCTTTAATGATCATAATTGGTCGCTGCGATGTATCTCGAAAACAAAATCAAACAGAATGTATTAAACAAGTCTTAAGAAATGTGTATTCTATCCTTCCCTTGTTTCTGCTTCCAAAAATGTTTTATAGCTACTTGTAGGTTATCATTGTTTTTTTATCTCTAGAAAGTTTGTTTTGTGTTGATACTTAAGCTTTCATGATATAAACATATGTAAAGTACTGTTCTCTTTAAGTGAAGTATATTAAAAAGAATTATGTATATAAAGTCAATTCACTGAAAAACACCATCAGTTCAACTAATAGGGTTTTTTTTATGGGTTTATTACTACAGATATGAAAGAGGTTTCTTTTGAATTTGCACCAGGAAGTTCAAATCAAATATAAAATGGACACTTAAAGCAATGAACACAGTACCAATCAAAAAAGCTGTATTTGCATGAACAGATAACTCTGTTGTGGTAATGAGGAAGTTTTTGGTTTGAGCACCCACTTTGAAAACCTGCCTACTTTGAAAACCTGCCGGGTTGTGTTATAGGGATTAGCTATATATATATAAACAGCTGTTGAAACTTTGTTTTTCAAAAATGTACATACCTCTGTTTGCTATGTGAAGCACTGTTTGCTATGTGAAGCACCTCTGTAGCTACATTTAGGCGCTGTGCAGTAGCCCCGTGGTTTTACATGTGTTTGATATCATTATATATTTATATTTAATCCTACTGGACCAGGTAGCGCAATCGGTAGAGCGTCAGCTCCAGGTACGGGAGGCCCCGGGTTCGATCCCAGGCCTGCGACATACCAGTCGTTAAAAATGGTAGTGGTATAGGTCCCTTGCTCACGCTCAAGCAAATATAAGGGTAGTTCCACGACTGGTTGACCCGGTGTCAGGATAATGTGACTAGGTGTGGTATCATGCCAGGTGTTCACGGCATGCTATACACAGTGAAGGCAGCACTATGACTGCTTCAAGTGGACACTGTCTCCAGATAACTGAAATACTGTTGGTAGGACGATAAACTCAATAAACAATAAACAAAAAATATTTAATTCTTTTGTTTTTGAAATACATCTCAGCGACCTCTTATGACAATTATAGCGGTGTCCAGCTTGGTGGAGGAAGACCCCAAACAAATAGCCGGGTATAACCACCAGCGCACCGCAGGTCAGTTAAATCCTTCGCCACGAACAAGGGGCTAAGTGGTCAGAGGAGTTACAAGTAAGCGACTCTACCACTACATCACGGGCGCCCCATATTAAATTGTTTATACATTTCTTTAGGATAAGAAAGAGCTCTAAGGAGGCCAGGTGATGACAATAAAGGCTGTGGAGACTGCTAAACAAATCTTAAATATGGGGTTTTATGTGTCTTTCTGTACATAGGCATCGTTAATATAGGTTATCAACATGTATAACAGAATATAACTTCTATAACAATTATATCACTGGTGCATACTGGACCATAGGGATGAACTTTTATGGCTCCTTTCATATGCTTGCAGCTTTCTAAGCCTTGTAATGGATGCTGTATCAAAATGTTTACAAAAACCCTCTTCAAACAACATTTATAATGCTGGATGAACAAGGAAAAAATATATAAGTAGCTTTTTTAAGCTCCTTGTCTAGGGCATTAACTTTGAGGTTCTGGCTTTGAAAGCTATATTTGATGGTCATTTTTTCTGACTCCACAGTTTTCTTCCCTTGTTAAATTGCAAACAATAATTTTACCACATTTTGCTTCTTTCGGAAAGCATAATTCTTGTAGTTTTGTCCTTTGATTTATGTTATGTTTGCATACATGCAAGTGTGCAATACAAATCTTGCATGTGGATGGGTAAATGCATAAATGTATGGTATATAATGATATCCATTGTCCAGTAGTATTATTTTCGTGTGTTACACTGTAACACTTCTGTATTATGTTCTACATGCGGGTATTAGCTATTGACCCTACAATGTGGCCTCTAGTGCATGTCAAATTGATAGGTGGTAGATGATCAGCTGTCATACTAAGTCTGCTCCTTAATTAACAACTAATTAACCACTAATTAGCTTACATAATATCAGCCTAACCCTGATCCATTGTTTACATCATTTGTACAATACCATGTACTTAAATTGTATAAGCCTGGCTGTTCTGCACTAATTACTTACGTTGTTGTGTATATATATACACTCATATATAGTTATCATACTAGTTGTCTTCAGTTGTTGGTACAATTCTATCTCTGGATAACCAATAGCATTATTGGTGGAGTGATAAACCTGATAAGAACTGAATATTGGTGCATTAGGTTTATATGCATAGATCAACAGACAGGATT
This sequence comes from Sinonovacula constricta, assembly GCA_007844125.1. NCBI lineage: Eukaryota > Metazoa > Mollusca > Bivalvia > Cardiida > Solecurtidae > Sinonovacula > Sinonovacula constricta. The sequence continues at coordinate 15,056,246 of CM017568.1, forward strand.
GAGAGGAAAAATTGTTTATCCAAAATAAGGAATAGTTTGTTACAAATGTATTATGAAACATTAGGTCATGCCTATTGAGTGGTGTTTAATTACAGTGTTTAACTCAGTTTTGTAAAAGTTATTTAACGTGACAGTTAGTTGGTGAAAGCTTGTTTTATTTTGTGCCTTATGTGAAGTCTACTAGTCATGCTAGTATAGAGTGGTGGTAAACTAGGCTGGGGTTAGTTAAAAATTTTGTGTTCAGTTTTGTGACAGTTCAAAGCAGTTGTTTTTTAGCCTACAATTGAATTGAAGATAGTTTAATATATCTTGAGAAATTGTCTTGTAATTTTTCTACATGTGGTGTATGTTTGCTGTGTAAATGCAAGTTGCTTGCAAAGTTTGTAAATTTATAAAATTTCAAAAGGGGTTGTTCTGCAAACTTTATATTTGGAATTATCTATAATGAAATATAATGTCAGTGAAAATTAAGTGTTGTTTTCTTAGGCTGTGCTTCCATGTAAGGATTTAAATGACATGTTCCCTTGATACTGGATTGAAGACATCTCTGTGTATTGTTAATATTCTTTGGATTAAAAGTATTTCTTGAGGTTAATAGATCTATCTTCAATTTAAGTATTGGTAGTCATATTCTTGCCTTTAAAAGATCTTAAATGTTAAAGTGCAAAAAGAAAAAAAATTCATTTTAAAACATCTTCAGTTCATCTTTGTATTATATTTAACATTAAATCTTAAAACTTTATACATGGATGCTGGATGGATATACTATTGTATTGAAGGGAATAGATATTTTACTATTATTATGTTAACAAAATCATACATTTCAATCGCTAGCATGTTGTTGAGTTTGTAAAAAATACTTTGATGATTTGAAAATAATTTCTGATATTTTTTTTTGTATTTGATTGAATAATCTAGTTTTAGTAAATGTGTTTGAGTTTTTCAGCTGAGAAAATGTGATTAATTGCAGAAGTCAGAAGAAATGATGTCTGACAAAAAATAAAACCTGAGGATAATTGTCTTAGACAGGGTGTCTCGAAATTTAGATGAAGGATTGAGATTTTTGTTTTTGTGTGGGAGTTTCTAAACTACAAGTCAATAGATTGCACTGTTAAAACAAAGTGATGTAGAGAGGGAGCCATTGTTGAGGGGAAGAGTTGTAACTCCTAGAGTCCTCGGCCTCTCAGAGCATGTTGTCGAGTCCTGGTGTGATAAGGAATTTAAGGGTGGTATCCAACAGTTTGTCTATATCAAATACATGTGACAGTATATTATCCCTGCTGAGGGAATTTGAACATTATTAAATTGATTTTTTTTATCTATGCAAAAATGATTTTTGAACACTTCCTCAATTTTAAGACAGTACAAATCTAAGAACAATTTTATGAGGGCACTTCTAATTATACAGAATTAAAATTACTGAATTACTGCAACATTGTTCAGTTATGTTTTACAGCTTGTTTTACAGCTCTTAGGCTCATACTTCCTGTATGTTTAAATAGCAGTAGTTATGTTTGAACTTAATGAGGGTTTAGATTACAAAGGCCTAAATTAAAACAGAAGGATTGACATCTGGCAGTTTTATCTCAATTAGGCAAACCACCTGTCATTTTTATTATCTTGTTGGTTAGGTAGCTGGTTTGTCCTTCAGGTACAGGGTTTCTCTGTGATCATCAAAATTGGATCAAACCTCCATTAGCACTGCCTGATCATCATCATATGCAGTATTTCTTCCAAAATAATCTGCAGTACAGTACAGTCATTGCAGTTTTTGTATTTTTCTTCTCATCACCATGTTTTTTTTTAGAGTCAATAGCTTGGTACATGGTACATGTATGTGCATAAGCCTGTACTGTAGGTGTAATGACTTTTCCTTGGAATTGTGGGCAAAAAAAATGAAAGATTATTTTCATAGTTCTATATGAGAGATTGTTAATTTCTAATAACATGTATTGGTCACTGGCATGTTTCCTTAGTATGTGTTATACATATTTGGCAGGTACAGGGCTAAGTATTTAAGTTACTAACTAGTAATTTTGGTTCTATGTCTGTATGGCCCTGAGGCTGGTCACTTTGATTATTTGGGCATTTAGTACTGAATAAGGACATTGTACTAGCAGTGTATTGTTGTATTACATGGTTGTTCAATATGTCAGAAAATTTGAGGCACCTTAGCTATACAATCTGCTGAAAAATGTAGTTTCTTCGGATTTTTATAACTTTACAGTGTCAATGTCTGTTTCCTTGGACTTACATTGGAGTTTAATGCAAATAAAAGATATTTTGCGATATATTCATGGTTTTGTGTATTACACCCCTTTTTTAAGAGCAACTGGCCAATATTCAGAAAAGAGATGTAAATTTGGTATACTGTATACCTTAAACTGTTGCTATTAATTAAAGAAAGAACACCTTTGACTGAGTAGTTAACTAGAGTCACTAACTCATAACTCCTTAGCTCATCATTGCATGGGTGTAGACTAAGTTGGAGCTGGAATTTTCCTTAGGGAGGTTTTCCAACTGATCTGCTGTGTGCCAGTGGTTCTACACAGACATTTTTCTGGGGTCTTGCTAAACTATTAATAACTGGTCATTTCATATATATTACCATTTGGGTCCTTACATTGTGTCAACTGTTTTGTTGTGGAAATTATTTTTACTGCTGTCATGTCTCTCCTAGATTTGGTTCAGAAATCTTCCAATAATTTAATGCTACTTGAGGTTTGCCCTTTCAAGTAGAGGTTACTTGTCTTCAGATGATAATTGATAAGTTGCCTACTTTTGTCTAAATATGGAAATATATTCAGCAAAGTTAGTCATACACACAAAAGTCTCACCAGACCTGGTAGTGCAATCAGTAGAGCATCGGCTCCAGGTACAGGAGGCCCCGGATTTGATCCCCGGCAGTGACATACCAAAGTCTTTACAAATGGTAGTGGTATAGCTCCTTTGCTATATAAGGGTAGTTCCACGATTGGTTGGCCCTGTGTCCCTGTGTCAGGATAGTGTGACTGGGTGTGGTATCATGCCAGGTGTTCACTTCATGCTATACACAGTGAAGGCAGCACTATATCTGCTTCGAGTGGACATCGTCTTCAGATAACTGAAATACTGTTGGTTGGACAATAAACCCAGTAAATAATAAACAATAAACACAGTAGTCATGCAAACAAACTAACACACGAATGTTAACACACAGGTCTGAACATAGTAGGAAAGTTACAATAATTGCTTCATGTTTTTATTGAAACTAGGAAGTGCAGTGCTGTCATTCATGGCGATACTGTTTAGTAACAGTCTGCTGAGTAACATTCAGGGAGGGGGATTTATTGTTATTATAAATTTTGCTCTGAGAAGTCTCGATATACTATACGAAAGCATGCAGGAGCGTGCACTGGGAATTGTTTGATTGCGCAGTTTGTCCGCAGTTTATATTCTGAAGCATGCCGGATATATTCTGCACAGTTTATTGTGTAGTTATTGACTTTTGTGCGAATTATTGTACTTTATTGATAGCCTTGAAATCGGACTTATGATATATTGTACTTTAAGAGGATCAGGAAAAGAGGGTGATGTGTTACTATTCAATTTTTAAAATTGTAAAATCTTATTTATTTGATGTTGTCATGTATGCATCTGTCAACATTATTTCATTTGTGGTTTATCGCCATAATTTCTTATAATTCACCACCTGTACACTTATTTTACATAGTCTGATTGAATGATGATTTATAAATGACCAATTTCTTTGCATTTGTTATAATTGGTCATTTTTTCTCAATTTATTAGCTGCCTATTAGCTTACAGTTTGTTAATTTTAATTGATCTAACTGTTAAAAAAACTTAAATAAAGCAATTTTATACATAATGGCTTTTTTAAAACAACATTATGATACTGCTAGGTATTAATGTACAACGCAATGGTTCATATGACTGCCAAGATTAAGGCATCAAGAAAAAAATAATAAGAAGAATCAAAGAACTTTTAATTAAGAGCAGCCGCTTGTCGATATATTGCCGGACCAGGTAGTGCAATCAGTAGAGCATTGGATCCAGGTACGAGAGGCCCAGGGTTCGAATCCGGGTCGCGACATACCAAAGTCGTTAAAAATAATAGTGGCATGGCTCCCTTACTTACACTCAAGCAAATATAAGGGTAATTCCACGACTGGTTGGCCCAGGTGTCTAGGATAATGTGACTGGGTGTGATATCATGCCAGGTGTTCATGGCATGTATACACAGTGAAGGCAGCGCTATAACTGCTTCTAGTGGACACTATCTCCAGATAACTGAAATATTGTTGGTGGGACGATAAACTCAAGAAACAAACTTGTCAGTATGCATGTCTATCTTGTGATGGTACTATTACATCTTCTGGACAGACTGATTTCTGACATTTGCAGAGAGATAACATAAGTGCTTCTTACCAGGACACCAAACAATGGCCTTCAGACTAAAGAGAGCAGAAAGATAGCAAAATATGCCAACTCAGACACTTGTCCCTGCAATCCTTTTCAGGTTTAAATTTGTTTTGATATAACCAGTTAGAAATGGCTTTAATAGTAACTGAATGTAGAGGTTATTAGACACAGCAGCAAATAGTGCAGTTCCTGGTCAGTGGGAGCTGGCTGACCAGGATCACTGGACCTGGTAACGCAATCAATAGAGCATCGACGCCAGGTACGGGAGGCCCCTGGTTTTATCCTGGGTTGCGAAGTACCAGAGTCATTGAAAATGGTATTGGTATAGCTCCCTTGCTAAGGCTCAAGCAAGTATAAGGGTAGTTCCATGACTGGGTGTGGTATCATGCCAGGTGTTCACAGCATGCTATACACAGTGAAGGCAGCACTATATCTGCTTCATGTGGACTCTGTCTCCAGACAACTGAAATACTGTTGGTGGGATGATAAATCCAATAAACATAAACTGACCAACATTGATAATATGTTTTTGATCAATCTACCCTTTGCAGGCTTAAGAATTGCGTTTTTTTTTACAGTTTTTGTTTGGAAAATATTATCTTCTGGAATGATAAAAATGGTGTTTGCTTGTTATGAGTATGTCAGTTGCTCAGAAGTTGCTCTTTGCCGCATAATGTCTTCAAAGGTTATTGGAAAACTACTGTTATCAGTTAACTGGTACCTTTATTTGAAATTTTGCTGTTTTGGAAAGTTACTGTACAATAGTGTTTTAAGTCTTCTGATGCCATAGTTCATTAGTGATGAAGATGATGTTTTCCAGTCTGTGCTGTTTTTGTGGGGGTTTAAATAATTTTTTAATTTTATATATATATATATATATATATATATATATATATATCACATGGTTGAGCTGTGTTATTTTAGAAAACTTTTCATGATTGTTCTTTGATTTTTTGGACAAAATATTTTCTGTGTCTTACAGTGTTAAGCTGTGTTCCTTTGGAAAGCCATATATATATATATATATATATATATATATATATATATATATATATATATATATATATATATATATATATATATATATATATATATATATTTCTCGAATTTCGGTCATTTTTTGTTGTTGTTGTTACAATGTGATGGTAGTTTTGTGCTGTTGTATTTGGAAGTCACAACTGTTTTATGGGATCTTTCAAAGTCATAGGATGTAATATCGACTGTATTGGAAAATTATTTGTCTGTTGTTTTATATATACTGATGATTTAATAGATTTTCTGTATTGTCTGGTTTTATCAACATATATTGAATAATTTAGATTAAATAGTATGGACTTGTACATTTGTATGGTCATGTATTTTAGTCTTGACTTTTACTAAAAGGAAAATAAATATGATGTGTTGATAGAAACAAATATCTAAACATCCTTTTGACTGGTAACAATCAGTTTCTAATTATAGTTAGTCACCCCATTGTTTATAGTGACAAAAAATAAGGATTTGTCACTAATGATTGTTCAATGTTCACTTCTATACAGAGTAAAGCCTTTACCAACTTTTCAACTTATCACCATGTTTGTTGTATGACTGACTACAGGATAAAAACTCCTGATAAATCATCTGGTTTTATCCACAATTTAAGTGTGTGAAGATAACGGGAAATCTAACAAACCTGGAGATAAACCACACCACTGGAAAGAACGGATTATGCAAATCTGTAATTGGAGGAGTAAACCCCATGTGACTTTACAACCCTGCCCATGTGACACCCATGTGACACCCATGCTGCTTAGACGAAGGGGTTGTTAAATGAAATGGGACAATATATGGGACCACACATGTGCTTTAGGCTGAATTAAGTTTACTTAAAAAAGTGTATATTTGATAAGCGGATTGAATGCATTTCAGTTTGTGTTTCACTCATTGATTGGTTAATTTATGAGTAATTAAAAAAAATATTATGAGAAGCTGATGTCTTCATGAAAGTTGATTATTTGATACAAAATTAGTTTATACCGTGTAACCTGTAGGTGTGGTACATGATGATAAAGGTGACTTTCATTAGGTGATGTAAAAATTTGAAATTGACTTAAATGATGTAATCTTTGCAGATTATGACTAAAAAGTCAATCTCGATATAAGGAGTGGCTAATTAAGAGATTGTTGGAAAAAAATATTTAAAAAAAGTTAATGTAAATTTTTAAAACAACTCAGTGAGATTGTGCCTTTATTGGTTGAATAATGAAATAAGGACCATAAGTGCAACTGAAGTGAATTTTAAGCCAAACTTGACTGTACAGGCGTAGATAAGTTAATGTACATAACTCTGACTTCTTAGTGCCTTAAATATATAATTTTTGTACTTTGAAGTGAGCTTGAAATTGGCTTAATATTTTTTGTTAAGCAGCCTTGTACATTTATTTGAGCTTTAAGTTAGCTCACTATTTAAGCTTAAAGACAGCTATAATAAATATTTGAGTAAGCTTAAACTTTAAGTTTAAATCAAAGACTAAGTTAAAAGGTTGTGTGTCAATGGACCTTTGATGGTGGAATACTGTTAGTGATATTTTGGTGCTATTGTGACTATGACGACTGGGATGTTATTTGTGTTCAACTTCTGGTAAGTATTGAACTACTTGCATGCTACATTTTGTTATTAACTTGTATAGTAAATCCTATATCATAAAGTGTTTTTGCTTACATCTTGATGCAAATGCAATTGAAAGTGCATCGGCTTCCTGGTACGGGAGGCCCAGGGTTTGATCCCGAGGCAAGATGATTACCAAAGTCATTAAAAATTGTTGTGGTATAACACCCTTGCTAACGCTTAAAGAAAATGTAAGGGTAGTTCATCGACTGGTTGAACTTGTGTCTGGATAATGTAAGCAAGTATAAGAGTAGTTCCATGACTGGTTGGCCAGGTGTCAGGATAATGTGACTGGGTGTGGTATCATGCCAGGTGTTCACAGCATGCCATACACAGTGAAGGCAGCACTATACTTCATCTCCATATTACTGAAATACTGTTGGTGATATGATAAATCCAATAAACACTGTAAATGGGACATACTGCTGGAGACCCAGTTGCAGAAAATGCAGATTCTGATACTGGCAGCTCCATGTGGTAGCTTGCTTATGTGTAGTAATTGCCTCAGCATTATCAATTAGCAGTGCTAAGAGTTAATTAGAATAATAGCAACTATCTTTTTCAACAATTATATACTAGAGGAAAAAAGAAATGCAACTTTATAGTTGAAACAAATAAAGTTAATTTTGTTTTAACTTTTCAAAACCTCTCATTAAATATGAGTCATAATTGCTAGGGAATATGATATGCTTTACAGTGTCCTAGAAAAGCATGCACAGAGCCACCAGAAACAGAATGTTGAAAGGCAATTTTGCTGCACTTGCAGCGCTACTTACTTCATGAAATAATTGAGTATAGATCGGTAGTTGCGTATCTTTTTTCCCATAGTATAGTTATGTTAGATAATTAGAACAATAATGTTGATATTTTCAAGAGCTTGTGATAACAGCAGTTATTATGAAATTGAATATTATGAATGATTATATTGTTTTAATAATTGGTGTTACTTGACTGTAACAGTTGCTTCTGGTTTATATAACAATTTCTGTTGACTCTCTTCCCTTTTTTCTTTTCTCAATTTATTCCTTCTATTTACTTATCTTTTTTTATTGTAATGGTATTTTCCATATAAAGTATCCTTTAAAATCAAAATCAATAATGCATGTTGTTATTTAAATGTATGCTTTTTATGTACAAATCATGTATTTAAACAAAGTTTTGGTATAGTTGCATAAAGTAATTGTCAAATTATCATAATGTCTGTAACATATTTTGTATTTGTTTCTTTCTTCTCAAATAACCAAGTAAATCAATGTTACTTAAAAAGGTCCTGCAAAATGCTATAACCTTTAATTCTGAAGAGACTTAAATTTCTCACTACAAATTGTACCACTGTTGGTTCTTTACTGGATTTGAAAGTTTGTAAGTAGAATATATTGACCTGGGTTTATATCAGTTACAGTACTTTTTTATCAATAATCAAGAATGATCAGCTGAGGTAACCGACAGTAATAGAACACAATTAACATTATTTTCTGAAGAATCTTGCTGTTTACACCTTCATTCAATTTAAGAGACCGTAAATTCTCATTACAAATATTACAATTGCCTAATGAGATCTTAACTTGATAAACAGAGTGCATTGACCTGAATTTTGATCAGCAATATTATTGTTGATCAATATTATAAAGAAAACACAAAGTTGCCTCTTGAACTCGAATGTAATTGCTGTTTTAATAAAATGTTTAGTTAATTTTCCTCAGTTTCTGTTGAGTTCTTCACCTACATTGTATAGGTACTTTATTTAGTCATTATGACAACCATTGTTTATTGAGATCAGAATAAATTGTTGAAAATGTTTTTCACAAATTTTGTGAAATGAATGTTCCTGTTTTCACCATCATTTCTATTGAAAGACTATAATTTCTCATTACAAGCATTGCTATTGTTTATTATGATCGTAAGTTGATAAGTTGAATACATTAGTCTAAAATCGATCAGCTATAGTACAGGGTATAGCGTTGATTAGTATAATGGCTAAGATAACAGCAGTGGTCACTTGCAACAACATCTTGCCATTGGGCAAACACTTACAGGCCAGATTAACTTCAAGGGGTCTTGTATGTTAAGAAGTTAAATTAAAAGATTATAGGATCATTATCTTACACTCTCAGACAATCAATATCTTGTCTTACAAACTTGTGAATGTGGCAAGTTTATGGGAAATCCAATGAAAAGAGTATCTAATTGGACCTTGTAGCACAGTTGGTAGACCCACACCAAAACCGCAAGCTTAAATAAGCTTGCGACAAGTTTGCGACAAGATTGCGGTAAGATTGCAACCAAGCGTGTTGCAATCTTATTTAAGCTTGCGGTAAGATTGCGATAAGAAAGCCGCAATCTTAAAATTAAGCTTGCAAGGTTGCGATAGGAACCATTACGATCTTGATTGCTCGCTTGCAAGCTTGCGCAATCATGCCAAGCGAGCGGTTTGGCTCGCTTAAAAGCTCGCTTGCACGCTTGGCAAGCTTGCAAGGTTGCGATAGGAACCATTACGATCTTAATTGCTCGCTTGCAAGCTTGCGCAATCATGCCAAGCGAGCGATTTGGCTCGCTTAGAAGCTCGCTTGCACGCTTGGCAAGCTTGCGATAGGAACCTTTACGAGCTTGATTGCTCGCTTGCAAGCTTGCGCAATCATGCCAAGCGAGCGGTTTGACTCGCTTGCTCACTTATCCCATGCGTGCGGTTTGGCACGCTTGCAAGCTTGCGCTATCATCCCAAGCTTGTGGGTTGTTTTTTTTTTCTTTGCTTGATCAAATCCGTTGAGTGGCTAAGGTTGTGGCTAGATTGACATAAATAAAATCACTAGATAACATTTGTGGTTTTCACTTAAAAATCCGATGCAACAAAAAATTTACAGGGAAAATAACACAACAGAAAGATACTAAATATATTCCACTGTAATTAAAGACAATGGCAAAGAACACAAAGAAGTGGTCATTTATTAAAGGAAACAACTAAAAGATGCTTATCAATTAATTTATATTCTTAACCCATAGCTCGCTAAGCACTTATTAATATGAGAAAGCATGACAAGCCATTTTCGGGGGTCAAGCAAATAGGATTTTAAATGATTAAATCAAACTTAAGTATCAATTTATTTATCATTAAGAATAAAATACATACAATGCACTCAAGAAATAGTACCACAGGTATTGTGTTCAAAAACAGTTTATAGTCAGTTCTTGTTGATTTCTCAGATGACAACTCTAGTTCAGCTTGAGGGAATCTTGCATCCTTCCTCTTACCTGCACAGCAAATGTATTTTTTCTCCAATTACGTCTGAAAAAGAAAAAAAATCCAACATTCTGCATTAATTAATTTTTTTTTTCATTACCTGATTTTTTATTTAGCAATGAAAGATTTATTTAGTATGTAAGGGTCTTGTGTTATTTGTACCACACAGGCACCTTCAGTCAAAGTTTGATGCAGAGTAAGTGTTCAAAGATTGAAAGAAATAGATTGGAAATTTTACAAAAAACAAGGAAACAAACAAAAAACCTAATTAGATGCTGACACAAACTTTTACAGCTTTGGTCATGATGCAAACTTGCCTATTCTTTAAAACAGCAATTTGAAAACAGCAACAAATAATAGGAGCTATAGGCAAAAGCACCCCCATATTTTATATGTTTAAAATCTCAGCTGAGAAATGCTGAACTAACTAAAAAGTAAAGCTTAACGAAATACTATCTTGGTTATTTTATAAGCATTAATATGCACAAAGGGGTAAAAGTAAAACACCAGACCTGGTAGTGCAATTCGTAGAGTGCCGGCTCCTGGTACTAGAGGCATTGGGTTCAGTCTGGGCTGCAACATACCAAAGTCATGTTAAATGGTAGTGTTATTGCTCTCTTGCTAATACTCAAGCAAATATACAGCTAGTTCTATGACTAGTCAGTCAGGTGTCAGGATAATGTGACTGGGTGTATCATGCCAGGTGTTCATGGCATGCTAAAATCAGTAAAAACAGCTTTATATTGGCTTCAATTGAACACTATCTTCTAATAAATTGTTGGTGGTTTGATTGTTTATTAGGTTTATTGAGCCACCAACAGTAGTACTGGTATTTCAGTTATCTGGAGACGGTGTTCACTTGAAGCAGATATAGTGCTGCCTTCACTGTGTATAGCATGCCATGAACAAATAACATGATACCACATCCAGTCATATTATCCTGACACCAGGCCAACCATAAACACACAGATAAATAAAAAGCCAGTAAATTCAAAATGTATGATTATTACAGCAAGATTATTTTTTTATTAATATAAGTGAATACAGAGAACAAAGGAAATTTAAATTTAAAATATACCAACTAATTTTAATATTATAATATTGCAATCAAAACAGTGGCGCCCATGGCTGAGCGGTTAGAATTGCTGACTTGAAGCTCCTCAGCCCCTCACCGCGTGGGTTCGAGTCCTAGTTGGGGTGAGAACTTCTATGTAGGGAGGTTTTCCTCCACCAATAATTAGCTGGACGTCGCCAATATGGCCATAAATGTGTCCGTGCGATGTAACAAAAAATCAAACAAAATCAAAACAACATATGATTTCCAAAAAATGACATCTTCATGTACCAACAGCTGCGCCATGCAATTAATAATAAACATGGTAGTGCTAAAAGGTAGCAAATGCATTAATACAAGAACTGGTACAAATGGTCAAAATGTTACATAGTTATCTCAGTACCTTTTGTCTGTCATCCATGCGTTGCTCTTCACTGACCTCCTTATTGACATCCGTCTGCAACTCCGATTCTTTTTTTGTTCACTTGCATCTGGCTGTTTCAAACTATTGCAGAAAATAAAATACTTTACATGAGTGGCAATGCCATACTAGCAAACACAGTTATGTATGTGTTCGGTTTATGGAGGTTTCGGTAAATGACAGTTTCGGTAAATTGATGTTTCTGCACAAAATGTTTGGAGGTTTCGGTAAATTTGAGAGAGGTTTCGGTAAATTTGTGAGAGGTTTCGGTAAAGATGTAAATCGATATAAATAACTGAAAGATAATAATAGATATGTATTTGATATTTATAAGATAATAAATATAAAAAAATGATACATTATCGCCGTAAAATATATTTGCCATGTGTATTTTGCGGGTTCTTTATTTAAGTATATACGGATTTTGAGTCTAAATATATCTAAATGGATATTAAGAACTTACTAATGTTAAAACGTATATAATATAATATAATATAATAATCAATATTTATAACATAATAATTATGTAGAAATTATACTTTGTCGACGTGTTATGATAATATATTTGCATTATAAAGCTTTGTCTGTAATTTGTATATATTGGATTAATGTATTTTTATTTTTTTGTTCATAAACTTTTTGAAATTAAATAGAAATGTATTAAAAGTATTGTTATTTATATATATTTATTTATTCATATGTGTGTGTGTTTGTGTAATATACTATCCAAACACATAGTAACCTTAATTGATTGACTAGATTAGTTATGTTGATTGAAAGCGTGTGTTCCTTTAATTATTTGCAAGTTAATTGAGAGCGTGTGTTTGTGGAAACGTGCTAATTGGAATGTTAATTACATTGGCGTGTGTTTTTGACAAGCTTTAATCCAATTAAGACTTTTGTATTTGTTTGAGTGAATAATCTCAGGATAGTTCAACGTATAAATGTCCTCTGAACTGTCCACTCAGCATTCGGTTTGTTCTCTAACCATGGAGCAACATCCGTGCATCTTGTGCAACAAGAACAAAGCTATAGCCTGCGACAGTTGTGGTCGATGGAACCATTGCAAATGCGGAACCGGCATCTCGCCAAGCCAGTACAGATTGATGCAGAAGGGAGAATTGTTGTTATTTTGGCGATGCGTCAATTGTGAGCAGTCTGCTATGGAAGTTAAGCGTCATAATTCCACAGCCTACCAGGAGATACAACCACCCATGAGATTAGATGTTAGTCCAATGAGGAATCTGGACACCACCTACGTCATCACTGGTCGAGATTTCACACAGCTTCTGAGGACCATCAGCCACATCGTCGGACTAGGACCAACTATGGGAGGACAACATCTGGTGGATGACGACGAATAAAGTGATTTGTGTGAAATAAACAGTACATCATCATTAGTGTTTTCATGCGTTTGGCTTTTTTGTTGAGTAGCTCATTTTTTATTGTATTTATGTTCAATAAATCTACAAATCTGTGTTGCTTCTTTTTTTACCCCCCACAAACGCATATATATTTAATTTTATTATCAATAAATCTTTTAATGTCTGTTGCTTTTTTTGTACTTGTATGCATGTTTGTATACATGTATTCACAGTCATTATCAAATAAATCTAAGAATCTGTGTTGCTTGTTTTTTACCGCTACAAAGATTTGACTACTTCTAATGTTTGTGTTCGCATCTATTTGCTGTTTGCATGTTTCTTCATATAATTGATAATTGTTATCAAACTTTTGTAATTTTATGCATGTTTGTATACATGTATTCACATTCATTCACAAATAAATCTTTGAATCTGTGCTGCATCTTCTTTAACTCCACAAAGGTGTAAATATTTTTTATAATTTTTCTGTACATATATATATGTTGTTTCGTGTATTCGTCACTATTTGCTTTTTATTGTATCAAATATTTGCTTTTGATTATTTTCGTACATTATTCCGTTTTATGTTTTCTGAACTGAATTCTGAATGTACCTAATTCTATTTGTTTTGGAATAATCGTAAATAAAATCATGGTTATTGTGTGTTTTCTTCAATTAACTCCATCAAAATAAACGCTTAACGCTATGACAATAGTGACACCAAGACCACTTCAAACACATAATTACCATCGGCACATGTTTGCAGCAGGTGTTAATTGAATTCATACACATTTACCGAAACCTCTCTCAAATTTACCGAAACCTCCAAACATTTTGTGGAGAAGCATCAATTTACCGAAACTGTCATTTACCGAAACCTCCAGTACCCTATGTGTTCAATCATCATGTACAAGTTATCTTGGATATCTCTATTACCGGTGAGCTAAATTTATTTTCTTACCACAACAATGTAATCAACAACAAAAAATATTGTGTAGCCACTTGTAACCGTTTTATGTGCCTTTATTCCTATAGTATGCTATGTACCCATGTGTAATGTGAATGTCCGGTAACTGGATATTACCGTTAATAAGGTCACACTAAAATAAACAATAATACAAAAATGTCTTACGTTTGAACTTGTCAGAACCGTATCAACTCTAACTGAAGCATAAATTAAATATACAGTAGAAAACACGTGTTTATGGAAAAGTCAAGGGTTTCAGAAAACGTTTGTGATAAGAAAAAACTAAGGTGAAATGTCGGAACTGAAAAAAATGGCGAAAATATTTAACACGTTAATTTTGCATTCTAAACCGTTAATGTACTAAACTTACTACGTTCAGAAAACCTGATTTAAAATGTGGTGCTTCTTATACTTGTTTAAGTAGATCAATGTCTCACCTTTGCTTAGTAGTCCAGTGAAGGAAAGTCAATTTTTTCATCTTTTTCATCACATTTTTTCATTTCGTTGAAAATTGGCGCGGCCGGAAGTGTAGACTGCGCATGTGCTATTGTAGTAAATCGGGACCGCTCGGCGATTTCTTCGGTTATTTTCCGAAAGTTACGATTGACTTTTAATAAAACACCGTAAAAGCGACTTTTAAACTTTTATTATTAAATGGTGTTTATTCACATTCCCAATAAAATAAGAGTGGTTTTAACATGATACTCTACTGTCTGTTTTGTTGTCATATTAGATATTAGACTGTAAATCTACTTGACCAGGTTTTCGAAAGACAACAAAAAGTTATTAAAAAACTGACATCTTTGGAATGAGATCAAAAAAATAAATATTGTACTGAGCTATTATTACCAAATCTTTTGTAGCTGTCTTTAATGATAACATAGCTTAAAATTGCTTTTGTGATCAGTCAGATCAAGGTCACTGTAACTCATAACAGCAGTTTGCTTTCCATGTCTACTCAGGATTTAGATAGATATCAAATTTGAAAGTTAACTTGTTTATGGGATGCCAAAGTATGGGATTGATTTTGTTGTCAATTAGTTTGAAGGACTGAGTCACTGTTACTAAATACATTTTATTTTGTTTAGTTCATTATCTTATTTTTTTTTTAGGATTAATCAGATTAAGTAGTTAACTAACTATCTCATGGGAAGAATATGTTTGGAATTGCTTTAGGGATCAATTGTTGTCAAGTTATTAAATATATTTTTGGATTTTCTATAAAAAAAATCAAGATGGGAGTAGGGTATCATTACCAAATTACTTTCTAGGGAGAGTAAATCTGGGACTGTTTTGTATAGGGTTGTGTGATTTCTGTTTAATAATAAATAATGACAAAATAAAATTTAAAAAAAAATTGGCAGTTAGTATTTAGAGCTTTTTTATGTCACATTCTGGTAAGCTTTTTTCAACCAACTGTCCATCTAGCTGCATTAACAATTTGCTCGTAAACACTTTAAAGGCTACCGTTTTGATCCAATCTTAACCAACACTGGTGGTCAGAATGTCATTAAATGTTTGTCTGTATGAAATCTTGGATGAGTTAATAAATAGGTCACATGGTCAAATAGTAGGTGACTTGGTCAGATCTATAAAAACCTTGAGAACACATTAAAAGACTTTTTTGGGGGCCTAATCTTCACAGAACTTGACCAGAATCTTTGTTTGCAATAAATCTGGATGTGTAACTGTAGGCAAAGATTTGCTTCAACATAACTTGTAATCACTAGAATCCAAGGCACAGTTGTGAACATTTAGTCTTGTGATTAAATTTTAAAGCCAGTGTCCTCAGGTGAGCGATACAGGGCCATCATAGCTTTCTTGCTGTATATCTGGAAGTGGAACTGGTCATGCTGGTCAAGTTCTCTTTCAAATGTTATTTCTTTAAAGAAATACAAAATAAATTTCTTAATGTCTTGGAATAATTTTATGCTTGCAAGACCACAACCTATCCACAATCCTAATAATAATTAGTTTTAAGCTTGCAAGATCGCAAGCTTCTTGCAATCTTCAGTGGAATATAAGATTGCAAGCTTGCAAGACCGCAAGCTTCTCGCAATCTTAATGGTATTTAAGATTGCGAGAAGTGTGCGAACAAAACCTAACCGCAACCTTAATTTCTATGCAAGCGAGCGTGCTCGCATCCGCGACCATAATATTTAAGAATTGCAATCTTATTAAGATTGCGGCAAGCTTGCGCAAACTTGTCGCAAACTTGTGACGAGCTTGTCGCATGCAAGCGTTTTGGTGTGGGGAGTGTTGGCTCCAGGTACATGAATCCCGGGATTAGATCCTTGGCCATGACATACAAGATTCTTCGAAATTGTAGTGGTATACATCTTTTGCTAATACTCATGCAAATATAAGGATAGTTCCATGACTTGTTGGCCCAGGTAGCTATAGTGTCTAATGTGACTTGGTGTGGTATTATGCCAGGTGTTATAGACAGTAAAGGTAGCACTATATCTGTGGACACCATCATGAAATAACTGGAATAATCTCACAGGGATGATAAATGATTTTAGTTTTTCATGTACTAGTACTATAGTAATTTCGCTTAAAAACTTAAAATTTCACCTACTTACAATACCAGCAGTGTAACAATTCAGTATTTCATCATGCTGTTATCGTGCATTATAGCTTCTCTTTGTCTCAGATGAATGTGGGTAAGGTTTGTACAGTTCAAAGCCCTGCAGTCAACATCCATCAACTTGTGTTTTGGGGCCAATTAAATGACAATAAAATGACAATAAAATTGTCTCCTACAGAAATGATAAAAGTGCATTCAGAAACATCCTATAAAGACAACAAGGAAGCTACTATATGTAGATTCTGTTGAGTGTTGTTTTCAAACCACACTGTTGTTTGTACAAACATATTCTTTAATTGTAAAATTTACAATTTTAAGTCCCAAGTCTGGAGTCTTTCTCCACTAATTATTAGCTGGACATTGCCAGTATGATCATAATTATGTCGGTGCATTGTAACAAAATAAAAAAACGATGGAACTGTGTTTTAATTTACTTTTATCTTTTTACAAATATTTTATTTAATATTGAAGATTATATAACTTGTTTTTCCAATCACACTGTTTTTTTTAACAAAATACCTTTGTTAATTGTATTATTTATCTAAGTGCTGTTTTTAAGTCCACAAGTTGCTTACAAAACATACAAACATTGAAAACAATGAACTTGTTGGTCATAAAATTGCAATGTTATTTTAATATTCGCTGCTTTCAAGCATGGTTAAACCAAGATACAAACTGTTGTGCTGTATGTTTATTTATCTGTTAATTGAAGTGACTAATTTAGATACAGTTGGCTTACTTCATTCCAGTGATTAAGGTTGTTATGTCATCACCTGTCCAACCAGCCAATTTTAGGTCATTGGGTTAATCATGTCATTATTTGAGTGGCTGTTGTTTTTTTTCAGCCATCTTTATTGAGATCTTTAGTAGTATTATTGTTGACAACAATTGACAAGTTGCTATTAATAATTTTATTTAAACAAGTTTGCACCTTTTTTTCTAAATGAAAAGAAAATTGTCATAAATATATAATAATGTTAATATTTTAAAAAAATGCTTGAGATTTGCGATATATTAATAAAGTGCCTTCAAATATTACTTATACAGATGTATACTTAAAACATGTTAAAGATTTGAAGTAATATATATATATATATATATTATGTATATATATGACCAGTTGGTCATTTGGGGTCGTATATATATATACCTTATAATATGATCTGTCCGTGAATGTTGTATTATTTGTAGGTACTTTATCAGCTTTTATGCAGATATTTTTACATAAAGAATTGACCCTTAAATCTTACGTCACCCATACTTTGTTTGCTTTTGCCTGAAGTGAGGGTGATAAATAAAGACGTGGCAGTATGTGTACTATTTATACCATATGGCCTGATGATGAAGCCCTTCACATGCCTACCACTTTCCAGATGAGAGGAGTTAGGTATTATAGCAATACATCCTATAATTCTCACCGGACCTGGTAGCGCAATCAGTAGAGTGTCGGCTCCAAGAACGGGAGGCCTCGGATATTGTACGATCCCGGCCGGAGACATACCAAAGTTGTTTAAAATGGTAGTGGTATAGCTCCCTTGCTAATGCTCAAGCAAATATAATTGCATTTCTATGACTGGTTGGCCCGTTGGCTGGATGATGTGACCGGGTGTTGTATCATGCCAGGTGTCCACGGCATGCTATACACAATGAAGGCAGCATTATATATAATTTACCTTGACCTTTTGCAGTTCTAATTAATGATTTTGCTGAAAATACAACAGCAATAAAAGTGATCATCAGGTGTTCGCATTGTGAATTCCCGTGGTCAGTGAGCCCAGTACTTGCTATAAAAGGGTTAGTGATCTCCAGCGAATAACCCTTCACCGATAAGTAACTCAGGTCTTGTTTTCTATTACAATAAATAAAGACACCTAAATTCCTACTAGCAGAATTTCATGAATATTGATTTCCTTCCAAGAAATTTATGAACCATGTTTGAATCATTAGTTTATTATTCTTTGTCCATTGTTTTTAGGAGTACAGCTTAATATTGAATAAATCCTGTCTCTGATATAAATGGCCACAGACTATCTTGTAAATTGGAATGAATAATAGATTACTGTACATAGATCTATCAGATGTGATTTAGCTCTAAGACTGCTTATATTGTAGCTCTTTTGCAACTGCATTGTGTGTGGGTTTCTTTTTTGTGGGTGTGGGTTTGCAACATGCTTTGTCTGCCAGAATCAGAAGTTCTTGAGCGTGTTGCACTCATAATCTTGACTCTTTGAGAAACCACTATCCTGTCCTGACTGTGAGGACTATAGATTATTGGTGTTGAGACAATGTTGTAGGTACATTTATGGTGGAGATGGCTGATGATGGCATGAAGAGGAATTGATCTAACAGTGGCACCAGTTGTTTTATACAGCTGTTGAGGGCCTTTTCAGGATGAAGTGATGTCTCTTGTGGCATTAGCAAGATGGTCAATGGTCTGTCCTCACTTGTACAGATGTACTAGTCTGACAGATAATTAAAGGAATAACTGCAGTGATAGTGTAATGACACAATGTGTCTTCATTTCATTGTTGGTGAGCTCTGTCTCTTATGGAATACATTTTTATAATGGGAACAATAGTGCAGCAGGCAATAACAGGAAATTGCAGCTGCTCGCTAAACACCTATTTTCTTTAGAGAAAGCACTTAGTATTCGGCTCTTAACAGTGTAGGTTGCAACAATAAAATGTAGTTTGCAAACATAAAAAGGTAACAGGCTTTAATACAAATTCATAGCTATTTGATACGTCTTGTTTAACAAAAAGAAATTGAATATGCCAGTGCTAACAATGCAACCTGCTTTTAGTTTAAATGGCATTAAAAACCTTGACTTTTGACACTCTGAGCTACCAATATCCTTGTCTGACAATAGTAGATTATTGGTTTTCATTGAGGAAGAAGGATATTGTACTGGTGATGGAAGGGGACGGGGATTGATCTGTCCTTGGAAGCCAGTTGGCAGCTGATTATGCTTCTGATACTGATGATGCCAGGATTGAATTGTTTCCTTTATGGTAGAAGCAAGATGGTATGACTTTGGTCCATGTACCAGTATTTAAAAAAAAAACAAAAACAAACAACAACATACCCAGATAGCTATCTTCTAAGAAGAACTATGACAGTTGCAAGACCTCATGAATGTTTTGATCCTGTCAGGAACCCCAACACCCACACAGTGAGAGTTGAAGACTTGCTAGTTAGTGACTTAATAAAACGTATAATACAATATGATATAAAATAATGTAATATAATAACTTGTTGTTTGCATTGTTATTTTGTATGAAGAGGAATTTACATAAATGTTTACAAAACTTGTTTTTATTTCAGCAAATATATGTTTATTATCTTTTTATTATTCCACATTGCAATGCATTATAAAATAAATATAGGTTATAAACATGACTGATGAAAGAAATCTTTCTTTTTGATGTATGACTTTTACAAGGAACACACAAGAAAATGGTTATGCAACAAAGAAATGCAATATTGACAGCTTCTGAATGGCCACATGTGGGTTTAGAGCATTCTGTTATGCAGATGAATGTTTACCCAAGTAAGCTGTCAAATTATTATTCTAAATTATGTATGATAGAATTTCCAGACCATAAAATTATATCTCATTTTTCATGGAATAAATAAATTTATAACAAATAGTCAACAGATAATGTTTCCAACTATATCATTCTAGCCTCTTGATTTATGTACTTGCAATTTTACTTTACCATCAACTGTTAAAGCATATTATAATTTTACTGTAATTTATTATTTTCCCATTCATACATACAAAATACAATAAAACCCTTATGTAATTTTATTGAAATTGTTAGCATTTATTGACATAATGTCGATCTGTGTGTTCTAAACTGCTTAAAGAATAACTTAGAAATGTAGATTTTCCTAGGATAGATTTTATTTATTTAGATATTGATACAGCTATGTAGCCAACATTTACAAGTAATCCTCATTACGTGATGTATTTAATAAAGCATGAATAATACCTACTATTATGTCATTACATGGCCACTACCATTTATTAAACCATTTCCTGCCAATTTTGCAAACAGCCTCTATAATATTCCTATATAATTCCCAACAACTTCATGCAAAGGTAACACAACATATTTTTAACCCATAGTAAATTTGCTACATTTATTAAAATAAATAAATCCCCCCCCCCCCCCCATTATTAAGTTTGTGTTTAGCAGGCTTAAGAGATAATGCCAAGTATATGCCATGTTCAGACATTTAATGTTTGTTTCTGACACATGAGACCCAAATCCTACCATGAAACAAAAGGCAGTCTGTGTTGTGTTGTAATACCTGTCATCCATCCTTCCTGTAACATGAATTATTGTTATTAATCATACAATCTTGGCTTACCTGTAATAAATTAAGATAATAGAATACTTTGTACTTATATATAGACTCTTCCCTGTTTTTATAAGTAAATTATTCCTTTTCTTATGAGCTTACTGTATGTGACAGGATCTGCAAGTATTATTTATATCTTCAGCTGGTCATTTGGGGTCGTATTTTCATAACCCGAGGGCCTCGATATATTCAATTTTCAGACATCAGCAGAAGGCTTCAAATAGAATAATACGTAAAAGTGTTTTAAAATGGCGGGTAAAATGAGGATTGAAATTATGAACATAACTTTCAGTTTATCAATACCTCATGCAATAATACTAATTTTTAACATAGCCGAGGTATTGAAAAGGAAAAATTTAAGAATTATTTTAAATACAAATTAATATTAGTTGATATTTATAAAAAAAAGCAAACATTAACACTAACCACAAAATCTATTTTACAGCAATATAAGCTATTTTTGAAACACAAATTTATTTTTGCTACAATACAGTAAGTATTATAGTTAATGATTTACAGCAATGATTAATAGTGAATCAGTCACCCTTTGATTTAACAAAATGTCACATAATAATTGCATAATTTGTTGTACAAAAAGAAACCCCTGAAGCGGGTTATGACCAAATAAGGACTTGAAGAAAGATGTTTTGTCTGATGTAAGCTTATTATATATAATTTGTTTTTCATTATGAATGGTCTGGTGGTTACAGTTTAAATGTTTGGTAAAGACATGAAGCTTGAGTCATATGTTGGTCAGTGTTATTTATAATATAGTCTGTGATATAAACATCACATTAAAATCCACACTTAATGTGTATCTATAAATAGTGAAAATCCATCAGGATTGTGTAAACTATAACATTTTAAGGATTTATCAAAATAATTAGAAAATAAACATTAAACAGTTGTAATAAAATGATGTAATATTGTGTCAAATTGTTGAATTTAAAATTTAAATTATGAAAAAAATTAATAAAGGCAGACTTATGGGCTGCAGGTATGAGTATAGATTAATTTTAGAGGTTAGTCATTTTAATTTAAAATGCATATTAAGTCTGCATGAAACTGGAAATGCATAAACGCTATGCAAATTTATTGAAAGCTTCTAGTTTATAATTATTCTATATATTCATAGACTTATCTGTATAAGTCAATCAAAGATAAGTTGTTTACAATATAAATGATGCAAATTAAGAAATTGAAATGCTAATTTGAAGAATGATTAAATAAGTTTTAAAATTGTGAAAAGTGCATCACATTTTCTTTTCATCATATATAACCTCTTATAATTGTAGCTCCAAAATAAACTTTTTTAATGAGATTAATTTCACCAGATTTTTGCAATAATATATTGCATGTGCTTGTTATAAGTGCCCCTAAAAATAGTGTTGTTCTTTTTATAATTTCAGTTTTGTTACTTTGTTTTTTTTAAGACTTTTGCAACTATATGACTGTTTTAGTGCTGCTTTAAAATCAATTGATTCAACTTTGGCAGTCATTAATGTTAAAGGGACACCCATGGTGTAGTGGTAGGACGTAGACGATTTCTTACTTCTCTGACTGCTTAGCCTCTAACCGCATGGGTTTGAGTCCTGGTCAGGGATGACAGACTTAATGTGAGAAGGTCGTCCAGCTGATTTGCAGTGCGCCGGTGGTTCTACCAGACATTTGTTTCGTGTCTTCTTTCACCAAATAGCTATAATGATCATAATTAGTCACTGCGATATATTTCAAAACAAAACAAACTTAAATGTTGGCCTAAAACCATTTTGTTTCAGTCTGATCTTTATATGACCATAAAACCAAGCCATAAGATCAATTGGCCAAAACTGACCTTTAAGTGAGACTTTGAGGTTTTTGACATTTCTATTGAAGTCTCCTTTGTAATGTTGTAAATCTTGGACTAAATAAAGTCTACAGTAATGGGTTACAAAGGACCAACTCCCAGTTTTATGGCCCATCATACCTAGATCTCAGTCTGTGTTTGTTTGCCTTGCCTTGCTATGAAGACCATATTTCACCCAATTTATTGCCAGAAGGGCTTATCAGTTAATTTAAGCCTATAGTTCCCTAGAGCCCTTGTGACAATCAGGTGGGCAAAGTTTAAAATCCCTCGGTTAAACCTAAACCAAATATGGACAACCACTTCTGAACTCCAGATATTAGTTTAATACAGGAAGTGACTTATTTTTCTATCCAGATTGAAATCCTTGTCCTGCTAAGCACAATAAGAATAAATTGATCAAAGTTAATTCAAATTTAATGCAATTTTTCAGTTCAATTAACCTTTTTATACAGCATAAGCTTATATAACAATATAAGCTGTCTGATCAGGAATGGTGAAATTTGCAGCCAAGTTTCTTGGAATATGTCCTGTTACCTGAGTACCTTATTTGCATGTGTTTGATAGCAAAAAGCTATAACTTATACTTGAATTATAAATAAATGCGTAGCAGGGTTAGGTTAAAAGAATGTTTGCTTTGCGAAGTGAACTTTGAGCTTTATTTAGAAATACTTGTTTCATCGTGTGTTGTGTTTCTTTGCTAACAACTAGATGCAAAAGTTGCTTAAGACCTTGCTAGGGAATTAGCAGCAAATACTGCTGCTTCAAATTAGGACCTGTCGTATCTGGATCGGCACTTTTTGTCTTGACCTAATCAGTTCATTCTTTGCAAGTAAAGTGTAAATACATGTTTAAAGTTGGTTGTAAAAGCTCATTTGAGCTTATGTTATTTGTTGAGATCTTGCTGACACAAAATAAATGTTATCCTATCCTATCCTATCCAATGTACCTGTTGAGTGCCACATGACTATTTTCGCTATGATCATATGACTATGAAATAAGTTATAACTAGGGATGTCAAAGGATACTAAATTTGGTATCCGGATATCCGTCGAACGATCCGAACGGATATCCGGATATCCGGATTTAAATCTTAGTTAATTCTGATGTTGCAGTCGGATGTGTGCGGGGTTACTAACGTTTCCATTGATATAATTAAGTCGTCATTTCAAAGGAAATAATTAAATCAACATTTCCATAGGCATAGGCACTTGGTCATTTTAATGATTAATGAAATACAAACAATAAATAACATTTGGTAATTTCAATTGACAATAAAATGAATAAATCAAACATATATTTAATCAATTGTAGCTCTATCACTTCTTAATAAAGCCGAACAAACGATTTAAAGATAATAATCCTTAATCAAAATGGATAAGTAATAGCTTCAAACAATGGCTGTTAATTGGCAAATTATTTTACATAAGCTTTAGCACATTTCTAAAACTATGAAGTTCATCAACAAAATTAAAGATAGTATTCGCTAAACAAAATGGATAAGTAGAAGCTTCAAACCTTGGCGATTAATTAGCATATTATTAAACATACCATCATGCTTTAGCACATTTCTCAAACTGTGAAGCCAAATATACGATACTGCGTGTCACCAGCTGTCACCACCTGTCGATAATCCGTTACACCTGCGTATGCGTGAATACACACTGACATGACAGCAGAAAGATAACTTAGCGAAATGGCCAAAACATTTAATTAAATGTTTAAAATTTTACATTTTTAAGCGAATATCCGGATACCTAAGTCGATTCGGATATCCGATGATTCGGACGGATATCCGGATATCCGGATATCCGTTGACATCTCTAGTTATAACCTACCATGCTACATGAAAAAAATAATGATACTAATTCATATTTAGTTGTTTTTTCATTCAACAACATGCAGGCAAACATCACTAAACTGCTTGGCTGTAAAAAGTCAATAATAGACATTTTGCCAATGTTTAACAAAAAAATCCTTCCAGCTTCAGAATTAAAGAAGAATGCTAGCCGGAAATAAAAGTTACAAGATTCCCTGTCTACTTGGTTACCCTAGAATGTCAAGGCAAGCATGTCATTGGAAAAAACATTAGAGCATGTGATGTATTCAGCTGTATTGTCATTAATGTCCCTGCTTTAGGAAGCGTAATGATGGTGTTTGTACTTCCTGTCTAAGTTGACCCTGATTGTTTGTGTCGTCTATTCTGTTTTTGGTTGATAAAGGTCTTTTGGCTTTACTTTTAGTTGAACCAGACCTGGTAGCGCAATTGATATAGTATCTGTCCCAGGTAGGGGAGGCCACAGGTTTGATCCCGGTCCGCGACATACCAAAGTCGTTAAAAATTGTAGTGATATAGCTCTCTTGCTAACCCTCAAGCAAATATAAGGGTAGTTCCATGACTGGTTAGCCCAGTGTTATCATAATGTGACTGGGTGTGGTATCATGCCAGGTGTTCACTTCATGCTATACACAGTGAAGGCAGCACTTCTTAAAGTGAACACTGTCTCCGGATAACTGAAATACTGTTGGTGGGACAATAAACCCAATAAACAAACAAAATCTTAGTTATAGAGCCACTTGATTCAATCCTAGAACCATTAAAAAGCAACTCCAACGAATGTCAGATTGTCAAATGCAATAATTGATAATAATATGTCTAGTCACCCTGGCAACTTAAAACAACCTGATTTGGTGTTGGTAGCATGTAAGATGACCTCAGAATGCTATTATAATCATAGCAACACTATGTCTGCCTCAATTTAATATCTCCTGCTGGCTTAAAGTTTTATTAGTGACTCATATAAATTAACTGAAAAAAAAAAAAAAAAAAAAAAAAAAAAAAAATGCCCAGGGATTGGGTATATTTTTCCACTGATAGAGAGTTAGAACCAATATTTAAATAGATAACTGTTCTGCACCAGGCACTAGCATTGCTATCCTATATTTGAAGAAGGTTCACCATAAGTAAATATAACAATTAAAGATTTAATGAAGCGTCCAATTGAACCAGACTGAAGGTGTCATATGATCTAGTAAACAATGTGGTTAGTCACTTCATTTGTAGGTACTTACGAACTTCAGATGTCCCATAAATAGGACTGTTTTTGTATTTTTGTTTTTGTTGGGTTTTTTAACTTGTATTGTTGTGTTTTCATTTTTAATTTATCATCTTGTCAATTCTAACTTTGTCAAATTGATTTCACATTTTTAATCCTGCATTCCAGTGGTTAACTGAACATTTAAAGTTTTCCTGCAACTTTTGAGAAGAGAAAAAAAACAGCAGATGGAAAAGGGCTGTCCTTAGTTTTTTTAAAGAGGTTTTCTTTTCTTTTTTTTAATAATATTTTCCCCAAATCTTGCACTAAGATTAAGTACACTACATGCAAAGGAAACTATTCAAGTTTAAAAGGGTTGTTTTTGTTTTTAATCATTATCCTGTAATCTCTATGAAAGAGCAGAATATCCTTGTTAATAAAAGTGGTTCCTGCATCCCTTAAGTAAAATTCCTTCAAGGTGTTTTTGCTTTTTGTGAACAGTTTAATTTAATTCAGACCTCTGATTTAGCAATTTATCTTTTGAAGAGGGGAAATTTCCTTGTAGATAAAAACTGGCAACACTGGATAACACAAGTGGACTACCCCTTGGAGTTGAGGGTTACTTTTTATCAAGTGTTCTTTCAGCCCAGAATGTTGACTCTTAACGTTTCTATTATAGGTACATGGGTTTCCTTAAAAGGGTGTCCCCACTTCAAAAAAGATTAAGCTCACCGGGGTATAAAGTTGACTACTCCCTTGTATCCATTGGTTTCAGAGGTTGATTTTTATCAATGATTTAACCAAGCTTCCAGTCATGGTTGTGCAATCTATCTTAATTGGTTTGGACTGGATTAGAAAATAACTGCTTGATCAACAGTTTAGTCATGTGACCCCTGCACTTGAGGTCATGTCTAATTATAGTAATCGCTGATTAGTTGTGTTTAATTTTGTATTCGTGGCCAATGGTTTAATAGTCAGTGATTGCCAAGTTGGCTTCCTGTTTGGGTTTTGCTATTGAATCATGAGTCACCACCAATGTTATATTCAAGGAAGGGAGAGGTTTATGGTCTAAGTCTACAAAAACCGGTAATGCTATCAGTAGAGCATTGGCTCCAGGAACGAGCGACTCCAGGACCTCCACATACCAGTTGTAAAAATGGTAGGGGAATAGCTCCCTTCTTAATGTTTAAGTAAATACCATTTACATTAATATTCAATAGAGTCCTTTTAATTACAGCTACCTGCCTAAAAGCAGGGTGGTTGATTGTCTCAATCCTGTTTCCCAGATAAGCTTTTATTTCCCTGTTGTGATAAAAATAATTGCAATTGTTAACTCTTATCATGCAATAATAATTATGCTAATATCATACACATGTACTTAGTCAACGTCTTACATTGAGCTATAAAGGATGCTATAAAGGTTTATAGAGACTCCACAATAGTGTGTAGATCTGGATCAAGCTCAGCAGGGAGCAGACTGATAAGAATTAACTTCAGTTTGCGTGACATGACTATCTGTGGCATGGCTCTTTATTTACCAGTACCTGCTAGTTTTGAATTGATTTTACTGAAACCTAAAGGAAATAATTGTATTATTATGCACACAGAGGGATGCAAGTGTCAACGAACTTTAAGTTATCACAATGCTTGAGTCTTGGCTAGAATTACTGTCAGTCTGCTATTTATCATGCCTGTTTATTTTAATTTATTCTTTCTTTAAGACAAAGATTAAGGTTGGGTTTTTTTTTGTGTTTTTTTTTTTTTTCAAATCTTGGTTTAATTGCCCATGGTCATTTTGTGGGATATGACCATTTCTTGGCAACTCTACTGAATACATAGCCTCTCAAAGTGTGGGTTTGAGTCTCATTGGGGTGAAGGACTTAATGTGGGAAGGTCTTCCAGCTGACTTGCGGTGCACCGGTGGTTCTCTCCATACATTTGTCTTGGGTCCGCCAAATAGCTTGAGGTTGCTATAATCATGATAATTGGTTGCTGCGCTATATTTCTAAAACAAAACAAAGCATTGCTATTTTATTAAAAGTTTGACATGGCTAGTTTATTAGAGTTGACTTAAAGAATTGTCTCATAGTTCATTTTGTTGGGTTGAGTTTCACTTTGGATGAAGACTCTTGTATCATAAGTATTCTAACTTAACTTGTGCTGTACTGGTAGTTTTACTTACAGTTTTTCTTGTGTCTTGAGGTTGTTTTTGTGTTTTTTTTGCTGTTGTTTTTTTTTTTAATTATTTTTTTAGTGCTTTTAAGTATTTAAAAATCTTCCTATTACATGTGCACAACAAACTCATTTATTCACTTTGGTCTGAAAAAAAAAAAGGTCAGGGCACTATGGCATGAGCAAACAATCAAATTATCAAGGAAAAAATGCAATATAATGCATCTCAATTATATCTAAAAACAAACGAAGTTTAGTAGAAAATTTTACAAAAATGTAGAAAGAAGAAAAGTAAGTTTTTGGACCAAATAATTGTGTTGATGCTGTTTATTGTCATAAATGTATTTAACCCTTTCACTAATGCATAAGCCATTATTACACCTTTGTAAAGCATTCATAATTATCCACTTATCTTAGAATCTGCACAACAAAGGATTTATTTTAAAAAAAACTGGTCTTATCTAGGATCTATGTTCTCATATACACTGAACATACATGCTTTCACTGGACCTGGAAGCTCAATCGGTAGAGCATCGGCTCCAGGTACGAGAGGTCCTGGGATCGAACACTGGCCGCGACATACCAAAGTCGTTAAAAATGGATTCATAAGCTCCTTTGCTAACGCTCAAGCATATATAAGGGTAGTTCCATGCATGTTGCAAAAGGTAGTTGCATGCTATACACAGTGGAGGCAGCACTATATCTGCTTCAAGTGGACACCCTCTCCAGATAACTGAAATGCAAAAAACAAACAAACATGCATTCAAGAAATATTTAACTGTTTAATATAAAAAAAAAATCAATAAAATTAAGTGAACTTAAAAAATTATAAACGTCTATGAGAAAAAGGGTAAACATTTTTTTATTTTTATTTTTTTTGACATGAGAAACAATTGACAGTTTGAAACATAAAAATGTCCTCTTACCCTAGCAATCATATGTACCACTGCTTATAGGCAGTCAATTTTCTGCACAGTAGCACAATTATCAGCAACAATGAGTGATACTGACAGACAGCTGCTGATGCTACTATTGATTGTGGTTGGTTCAGTGACAAGGTCATGGTATCGTATTGTCTCTGTCTTGTCAGAAAATCAAGGATCAATTCCTCGTGCGGGAGTGTTCACAGCATATCTCACGCGCCTCCCTATCTATATATTGTTATGTATTGACAAAGAAGCTTATAGATGAAGAAATTCAACAACAACATGCATGTAAGGCATTGAAAGCTTACACACATCAATGACAGCTATTGTAAATTCTTGCTCTTTCACTCTTTCTCTTCATCTTCCCTCTCTCTGTGTCCCCCTCTTTACATAAAATGCATGTATGATGACTGGGTTGACCAGTGAAAAGAAACAGACATTCTTGTATACATGCCCCTCAATCTATAGATATGATTGAAGCAGCTGTTACATAGAAAACACTACATTCTCATAAAAATTGGATTCAGAGAAATGGCACAAAAGTTGAAGGTGTTTTGCCTGTAGTAGAGATGTTGAACATGTTTTCATTGGGATGAGATATTCTCTGGTGCCCTTTACCAGATATTTCTGTATTTGTTAATTAACTCACACTTTTCCTTATACTTTTTCTATCTACTACCTGTACATATAACAAGACTTCAGTAAATAGTGCAGATCCTGATCAGACAGAACCATCTGCAAGCTGTCTTACCTGTATCTACACTGATTGCCTATACTTTAGTAACTATTTTGTCCTTCACAGACCAAGAGTTAAATCTTGGTTAAATTGTTAACTTAGTGAACATGTGCATAATCATCCAGTAATTATTCCAGCAAAAGTTATTCCTCTTTGGTTGTCATCATTTCACGCCATTATACCCCCCAACTTTGGGTAGGCTAAATAGGAGTCTCTTTGTCCACCTGTCTGTCTGTCTGTCCTTCCATCCATCCATTTGTATTTAAAATTATTCAATACATACACATTTGAGTAAATATATTTTGTTCTGTTCTGTAATTATGGGAGACTTGTATTTGTCACAAGGAAGTTTAAACTGGTCTGAACCAGACTGGACATGTGGCTAATTATGTACTGATGAATAGTTTTCTTTTTAGCCTGACAAGTTTTGATATGTTTTAAACACACTTTGATTGAAAGGTGTCTGTAAATGTGATGCATCAATCTGTATGTGTCCCTTTTAAAAAGCTAATTTCTAAGCTCTTTGCCTGCTGTATTTGCGAATAACACACAACAACTTAATGCACAATAAATATTAGGTGACGTTCGTAGAAAAAAAACCACAACAACAGCAAATAGCGTAGATCCAGACCAGCCAAGCCTTCAGTGGCCAACCCTTCAGTGGCTGCTGGCTCACCTGGCTCTAAACTATATGGTTCAACAGAGTTCCAGGAAGAGACGGTGTCATCTACAAGGGTTGTTTTAGTTTCAACTTATTACATCTACAAGAGTTTCTTTCTTTCTTATTATTTCTGTATTATAATCTATTTCTTTATATTTCTATATATACTCAATACTTAAATCACATTCAACTATCCACTTACTAATTATAACCAGTACATATTTATTATCTACCTGGCATAATGCAATGTAAGTTGTAATAGTCTTGCTAGAGGACTATAATTTTATCTAGTATTTGATCTTGGTGTTGAACCCTGGTCCCTACATCCCCTAGTCCACATTACCACAGACTCTTCCAGGTGCTGGCATCAATTGTATTGTGATGTACTATGTATTATTACTTGATTGTATTTCGAACCAGTTTTAACCAATCATTTCTTTGCATTTAAGGAATGGTTGAACTTACAGAACACAAGTTTTGATTACCATTATTTTGTATAGATGGCCAATTTTTAAACAATAATTTCTGTGTGTTCCAGGAAAGGTCGGCGTAAGGACAAGGACTCGCCGACACCCCCGTTACAGGACGAGTACCGACAGTACCTAGAAGACGAGTGTGTGCGACATCGCATCACAGACACCGACTTCTGGCGGCTTGTCTCACTACCACAGAATGTAGATAATAATGAATGGCTAGCCACACATAGTAAGTTAAAGTCAGCACAGAAACACGATAAGTAAGGACATCGCACTATAAATATAGCCAGGTGAGCAATCTCCATCTGTAAGAAAGAGGAAGCCCTGGAAAATTGTCTCAGAAGTGCCACTAGTTCATCTCTTGTCTTAAGACCTCTGAACAGTCTTCAACCCAACTAGGACTCCAAGTCAAAATTATGAGACTCCCATCTGAACGGTTTGCCTTAGCGTGCCTCGCATTTTATTATTTCTAATTTTGAAATACATGTAAGAAATAAACTAGACATAGGCAAGATGTTCTGTAAATCTAAAACAAGTCTGTGCCATTACTCTTAGTAATGGTAAAGGTATATTAAATGAAATATACAACATAGACTCTTTTTTTTGCAATTAAGAAATTATTTAACAAACATACATGTCACCCTTTTAGTTTTTATGTTCAGAATTTACACTTGTATTTTCCCTTAATCCGTTTTTTGAGATAAACTACAACAGGCTTTTAGCTATAGATTTACGCTTAAGATTTTTTCATGAATTTGTCCATGGGAACTGTTCCAATTAGTCACCTTCGTGTGGGAGTAAGTTTTATTAGCATTTCCGTATGCAATGATTTCAGTACATTTGTTGAATTTTGTGATTTCACTTTATTTTGTTAGTTACTTCAATTTATTTAAAGAATTTTTGGATACATGTAAATTTAGCAAATAAATATATATCCTAGGCTAAGATTTTTCAAATTCACCTTATTTATTACCTTTTCTTTGAACTGTTTTAAGTATTATTAATACTTGTAAATTTAGATAATACTTTAATAAACTAAGCTTAACCAATTTACAAATAAACCTTTAGTTGTGTAGATTCTACTGCAGAATGATAATTGTGTTTGCTTTACAATATCATAAAATGGCTTATGCATGTAGAAATGGGTAAAATGCAGTTTCCTGACTAATTTTTATATTTCTACTCAATTATATTAATTTTAACCTGATCATAGTCTATTCACATTAAACATCATTGTATTTGGCGCAGTATGACCTGTCAAATGTTGGTGTGCCATAAAACCCCAAATACAAATGCATAAGTGCAGTATATTAACTGATGCAGACAATTGTTATTTACCTGCAAAAAATCCTTTTTGCTAATTGCTAAAATGCTTTGATTAACACAATCACATTATAAGTTGTTAAAGATTACAGCTAGCTTTATGTTTCAGTTAACATATAAATCAAAATTACTTTTTTCTTTCATTATGAATTAATAGGTAGTTTAGATAAAAATACAAATCAAAAACATTGTTCTTAAGAAAAGAGGTCTTAAAAGAAAGTTTGTTTTAAACGTAGGACCTAAGAAATCACTTTCGTTGGTAATTCTAATCATTTAAAACCACAATTGATCTGGCAGGGATTTTGTTTTACCCTTATCACAATAGTTTAACATTGTTTTACGATTCGAACCTGGGACCTTATGCATATATGAGCAGTATTGTACTAACTGAGCCACTGAGTCATTACACATTAAATTCCACATTATTATTAAAAGTGGTTTTTTAGTACATTGCAACTGGTACAATATTTATTTATAACATTTATTTTAACATTATTTTAACATAATCCTTGTTTAAAATTTTGTCAGGTTTTAATCGGCACTTATTAGTCCATATGAACAAAATAATAGGTCACTAAAGTTTGTTTTGTTCAGTCTTCTATGCTGACTGGATCTTTAAAGCAAGTTTTAAGTCACCATTTAATTGTTATTGATGTAAGTGGTATTAACATCAGTGTTTAGTCTTGATGTTAGAGTTTTTGGTTTTGACATCAAAGTTTCTTATCTTGACGTTAAAGTTTTTGGTCTTGACATCAAAGGTTTTGATGAAGATGTTCAAGTCTTTGGTCTTGACGTCAAGGTTTTTGGTCTTGACATCACAGTTTTTTTATAGAAATTTTAAATTTTTAATGTAAATTTCTGCAGCATGACAAAGCAAGTAAAATTCAGAGATAAAATAATTCATTTTTAGCTTCGTTCCACACATTTATCTCACATACATCAGTTGAGTAGAAAACTGCATGACACTATCAGTTTATAATCTTGCCTTATGTGATTCAGGTTATTTACATGTTGTTACATGATTAGGGGCATGTAATAAGTTACCAGATGATATATTGAATATCTATCACTGCAAACAACTGATATCAATAGTGCAATGTCAAGGCAAACTTACCCATTTATTATCATCAACAAAATTAAACTGAAATGTTTTCTGTTTAAACTAAACCCTACTGTATCATTAAAACAGTTGCAATAAACATTATTTTAATATTTATTAAAATTATAATAGAAATAAAATTTATTTGTTTTTTTTTATTGTTTGGGACGATCCCATGGCAATCTTGTATGTCATCTGGATGATTTTGTTAAAATAAAATGAAATTTCTTTCATTCGCCAGTTTTCTACATATGGACAGAATAATAAGTTCTCTGACTGCTTAGCTTCTCATCACATGGGTATGAGTTTCATCTATTTGAAGACTTAATGTGGGAAGGTCTTACAGTTGACTTGTGGGGAAGGCCTTACATTTGACATTTATAGGAAAAAATGCTGGCCGTCGCTTTTATGATCATAATTGGTTGCTAAGATGTGTTTCAAAAAAAAAAATCAAAAAAAAATGTGAGCTTAACTTTTCATGTCATTGGTTGTTTCACTTCCTTTGAACAATCCTTAGCTCGCCCGGACATAACAAAAATAACATTGTGTAATTGTTTGTGGTCTTCACCACATTTACAATTTTTTCCATTGTTCTGGAAATTATTAAAATAAGAATCCCACAAACCATGTCAGAATCACCCAGAAATTGTACAAAAACAACAGTTTGTTAAGGGCTTCATTTCCCACAACCAAAGATTAATTCTTAAGGATATGTTTCAAACAACAACAAAATGTTATTTGTTCCTTGTTCTATAAACTAACCTGAATACTGCAAAAAATAACAATTTGTTTTTGTTGTTCAGCTTTCTACCAGCAGTCTTAAAAGTCACTGGGATATGACCAAAGTGTTGTTATATTTGGCTGTTAAAAATCACTAGCAGTCTATTGAGTCATCCATAAATATGAAATTAAGAATGTTTGGGTGTTGTTCACCACCAATCTTCCTGTTAACAAGATACCATAAAAAAGTTATTTATTTCCCCACAATTTGTTAAGACATCTGGGAGATTAAAGACGAACATTTGTTTAGGATTTCTTGTCCTCACATCAGTTTTCAAGTCATAACTATAGAGGGAAATAAAAAATAAAAATAATAAGAAAAAAATTAATAATAATGTATGTAATGTATGGGGTTTCTAGTAAGAGTAATCGTCAAGTCATTCAGGTACGTTGAAAATGAAAAAAAAAAGATTTATGTTTGGAACGTAATTACACTGTATTAACAAGAATGATTGCTCATTGAGTTATAAAACTCACTGAAGTATGGTTGGAAACATGTTACATTCTATGGTTTTGACTAATTGTTTAGTACTTTGGCTTCCCTCAAGCATGTAGAAATTAATTGCTACATTTTAATGGAAAACTGCAATCGCTATTTGAAAAGTTCAACACTTATGATTATTAAAACAATAATGTAATAATTAAATGAGCATTGTCATTTTTTTTCCAAGTCATACCATCCTATTTTATACTGGAATTACCATTCTTTTTTCTGAAAAAATGAAGTTTTATTAATTGATCTCTATGTTGCCAATGTTAGAAGAAAATAATTTAATAACATCAAGAATTTTTTGGCTCAATTTCTTTCTAAACCAAAACAAACAAAAATATTAATTGCACTGACATAAAAGTATATCATCTTGTAAACATAAACTTTGTTCCAAGTACAAATGCAATAAGCTTTTTTACAAAGTTAAGTTACCTACAGATGGGACGGAAAACCGACCTAGTTGAATTAAGAGGTGCTGGACCAGCCAGCATACCATACATGTAGCAGTTATTCTTTAACTTATATTGACAAAAACTTACTTCTTAAAGTATTTTTAATAGTTTAAGTTTCTTTCTTGTTTCAGCTATATCCTTCTTCAACCATGTAAATCTGATGTATGGTGTTATATCAGAATTCTGTAGCAGTGAAACTTGTGCAACCATGACTGGACCAGGAAATGTGTAAGTTGTTCCTTTTTTCTTCTTTTTTTGTGATACATTTTTTTACAGTTTTTTTGGATGCTGCATGGCATAGCAGACATGCAGATCACCTTTCAATCATTTTTAGTGATGGCGACACTTTCTTGTAGGGAGCATATTTTTTAAACTACTGCATGGATTCACAGAATACCAGTAAGTTGGAACATCAATACCGAATCAGATGTAGAAGTCAATGCAAAAGAACTTTAACTCTATCTTATCTTATAGTCCCCTTGGTTGATTAAAACAAATATTATTATTAGAAGCAACAGTTTAATACATGGATTAACTCCAAACATAGAACATGAACACATTTTCAAGTAAAGCATATGTATAACATTTGTAATGGCTGCAGTGTGTTTAGCAAAAGTGATTGTAACTTAAAAGGTATTGTTAGGAATTAAAAAAAAAAGAAAGAAACAAGAAATTAATATGGAAAAAATGAAAAAAACAACAACAGGAACACAGATAGAAAAAAAAATGAAGATAAATAGGAAGCGCTGTGGAAAAAAAAAGTGAAATAGGAAGTTTAAATAGGAAGGTTAAATAGAAAGTGCCATGAAGAATTCCTTAAATAGAAAAAGAAGGAAAAGCATTACTGTAGCATTATGTTTATAAGTAAAAATGTACTTCTCTTCTCTCTGGAAGCGAAGTTTGTAAGAACTTGTGTCTTGCATGTTTTCTACCATCAACCATTTTAATTGGTTGGTCTGGTCTAGACTTTGAAAGTAAGAGCCAGAGATGGCGAGGGACCCTGCAAAGTTATTATTGTTTGTGTCAGATATTTCCCAAATGTGTTTTGAACAGGATCCAAAAAAAGTACAATCAACCCCTTAACCTGGTACACTTGTTAAAGGATGTATCCAACATCTTATCACTCTTTTATGGAAATGTGTATTATTTCAACATAAACTCATAAGTGATCATGATTTTGAACATAACCTCAATTGTTTGTTAGTAACTGTTGTGAAAAATATTGCTGTGAATGTTCATTCTGTCCAAATCTATAAAATATCACAACATGAGATTTCTGCTAAAAATTAGTTTAAAAATAGTTAACTGGGCAGCATGGCTCTGATAGGAAATACATGTTTGTAGTGTCTGGTAGGGTGTTATTCTTCACTTTTCACATAGACGGAGGACATAAATAAACAGCATTTTGCAAGATCTTTTCTGGAAAATATAATTCATTTTCTTGCTTGCAAGAAAAAAAATGTGTCCACACTGTCAGATACCAAGTTAAACTCTCATCCTAATAAACACAAATTGATCATGTGTAGACAGTTAGTGTAGATCCTGATCCCTGAGCCACACAGCCTGTTGGTCGGTAGATCCTGATCAGATAGCTCCCTGAGCCACACAGCCTGTTGGTTGGGATCTAAACTGTTTACTTAGGTCTAATCCGTGCTCACTTAAGATGGCGCCTATCTGTCTTCATTATTCATTTAGCCTCTTAATGAGTAGGTTGGAGTCCCATTCATGGGCATAGGACTTAATGTGGGAAAGTCTTTCAGCTGACCGGAGGTGAGCCGGTGGTTCTGCCGAGACATTTTTGTAATAGATGGATGTCACTATAATGATCATAACTGGTCGCTGCGAATATTTAAAAAACACATACACACAAACAACAACAAAAAACGTCATAACTTATTCACTAGACTTGGTTGGGCAATATGCACTAAATTATGTATAGCATAACATGTTTTGAAGTGAATAAGCACTTGTATTTGTGAATTCATAGACACTTATCAAGGGAGAGGTTATCGAAAATAAATGATTTGGTAACAGTTAATATTTTGTTTGCCATTAAAGACATTAGATAACATTTATTAGTTAATATTTATTTAATATTTAATTATTAGTTATTATTCTAACATTATTTTTTATTTTTTTATTATAATTAACTTTTATATTGTTTTTTGAAGCATCTTAATTCTGCTGTTTTTATTAGTCAATTTATAAATTTTATTTCATAAATGTGTCAACACTTGTTAAGTAAAAAAAAATAATAATTGTAAATAAACATAGTTTTTGGTAGCCTCATTGTTTCCTTTATGGTGGAACATATTTCAAAGTTTTGTACAAAGAATAGAGTATAGAAAAGTTATACATGTTGATATAAATACATACAAACCAAATCTGAAAACCAGAATGAACTTTCAAGTATATGCCGAATTAGTAAAATATGTTAACAAATTCAGCAGCACATCATTTACACACTGATAAAGGTTCACAGTTTTTGTAAATAAATCTTGCCTAACTTGTTTTTTCACTGGTCTGGTCCAACAAGCTATACAACAGCTACTATGAATTTTAAATGGGCCTTCTACAGTTACCAGATAGTATAATAGAACTAGAAATGTAGAAAGGTGATAATGTTCAGACTTCATTTTTATAAGATGAAATTTCGTCCAATGAGAAACAGGTAAATAACACCTTTAGGGCTACCATGCCCTAAATTTTTTCGTTCCAGTTAAGTTTGTTGAAGCTTAGTTTTTTGAAGGAAATTACAATTTTGGTTGGGTTGTGACATTGAAGAACAAACATATAAGATTCTTATAGAATTCTTATACAACTGCTTGTTCTTATTTAACCCATTACATTAAAATGATTCAGATGAGCACACAAAGGGTTTGAGAATGGCAAGTAATGGTACATGAAGTTATTGCACTTGTAATATTCATGTCATAATGCATGTAAAATTATTATATGAACTTCTGAAAGCAATGTCAAAAAAGATCTGAACCTGAAACACAATGTCTTGTGCTTTGCTGCATACAGGGATTGGGCAGAAAAGTGGTGATACAGAGAAAAAACCAATAGAAATGTGCCTCATTTCCTGGAGCCAGTGCTATGTCAAATCCTTTCCTTGTGGTTAGCAACATTCATCCCATTGAGGTAGATTAATTAATGCTGCACCTCCATTTGAAGAGTATCATAATTATGGTTAAAATGCTTCAAAACAAGGAGCTGAGGGTTCGAACCCTGGTATGGACACGAATGGTCAACTTTTTTTCTTTGTGCTTTTTTACTTTGACAATTATTTCTATATCACTTTACCAGATTAAGAAGGAAACATGTTCTTGTAAATAAGTTTTAATTTATTGATTTGTGCTTACCTTTGTTACCTGGTATGTGATGAAATTATTTTAGATTTTGCAGCATCAGCCAAAATACTTTATAGAACATTTTGGGCAACTCTGAAATAAATCATTTGGCTATGAAGAGGTCATCGATTTTTTAATAAAGCACAGTAAGCAGAAAAAATAGGAAATTCTGTTTTAAACTTGTTTTGTTTGTAAACAATTAATTACAAATGTGGGATTGTTTGAGTCAAACCAATCAAGTAGCATGTTTGGTTGGTTTATCTAATGCTATGGTATGTTTCCAAACGATACTCAATAGCAAAACACATCTCCTAAAAAGGATATTACAAAATATTTAGAGTTTTCTTTTTTCTAAAAAAGAGACACCTTTAATAACAATTTTAGAAAACAAAAATATCCATAAATTCAAAATTGGATAAAGAAATTTATTAATACACACCTTCATTAAAGTATACAACATCAGTTGTGTTTATTTTCAAATTCTGTCTATTTTCTATTACACTTGCTTTATCTGAACATACAACATACCCCACCCGAAAGGTTATTTCAGGAGGTAAAGCATTAATATATGGGTGACAGGCACACCACTATGTTAATGTATTATCATGGAAACTCGACTTGGCAGTGATTTAAGACAATCTTTTAAGACATCTCTTTCACATCATGTCAGTTTCAAGCCATATTTAAAGTCACAAGAACATCAATCCAGACAAACTTAAGTAGAAGTAAATCCACATAAAGCTTCACTGTCCATTGTTTTCTCAATCTATACCTGCAGTCTTATTTACTGTTGCACAACAGCTTTCTACTTGCATGATCTGCAGATATTATACCTGGTGACCTGTGTAATTGTCCTTTTCTTGCTCCTCTTTTGTTGCATACATAATTATTATGAGGTAGTAGTGTTGCATACATAGTTATGACATTGTAGTAGTGTTGCATACATAATTATGACAGTGTAGTAGTGTTGCAAACATAATTATTATGAGAATGTAGTAGTGTTGCATACATAATTATAATGAATATTGTAGAAGTGTTGCATACATAATTATGAGATAGTAGTAGTGTTGCATAGTTACATAGTTATGACATTGTAGAAGTGTTGCAAACATAATTATTATGAGATTGTAGTAGTGTTGCATACATAATAATGAGATTGTAATAGTGTTGCATACATAATTATTACGAGATTGTAGTAGTGTTGCATACATAATTATAATGAATATTGTAGAAGTGTTGCATACATAATTATGAGATAGTAGTAGTGTTGCGTACATAATTGTGAGAGTATAGTAGTGTTGCATACATAATTATTATGAAATTGTAGTAGCTTTATTCTTATCAGGCATAAGGGGAATATTGTCTAAAGAAGGCCAAAAGTGTAGATCCAGATCGGTCTCAAGGAGCTGTCTGATGTAGGTTTTGCTGCAGAGTCTCTTAACAATATAATTTGCTTGAACTGCAGGGAATTCTTATCAAAAGACGATAAAGTATTAAATAATGCCTTTCTTTTTAAAAAAGAAAAGATTTTGCCTCAAATGCTAAAAAGGAACTAAAAGTAAAATGAATATATCTTAACAACTAAGAATAAAAGAGTTAATTAAGTTTACAAATAATGGTAAAGGTGCAAATCAATATTAATTAATTGCGTACATATATGCAGAACATATACGGTAATGAGTATTATACTTGCCATAACCTTTTATATACATCAGGTACTACAACAGAGAAAGGAATTAATTATATACCTTTGAGATACAATAGAATGCTGCCACAACATAAAAAGCATTTAGTTATAACTTTACCTGCTAGGCATGAATTTATGAGGCCAAGGTAAGTACAGTAAAAACTTGCTAAGACGGACACCTGTGGTTCATTTTAAAAATGGTCCCACTTTGTGAGGTGGTACACTTAGTGGGGTGTTCCTTTAGCGAGGTTTGACAGT
The DNA here is from genome assembly GCA_007844125.1 of Sinonovacula constricta. Classification (NCBI taxonomy): domain Eukaryota; kingdom Metazoa; phylum Mollusca; class Bivalvia; order Cardiida; family Solecurtidae; genus Sinonovacula; species Sinonovacula constricta. The sequence goes on from CM017568.1 coordinate 15,096,608, forward strand.
ATGTTTAATACAGCCCAAGAAGAGCATCCAAGCAACTGGAGGCTGTTTGTGTAGGATCTGCACTTTCTGCTGCATTGTGTCCAGTAATAATGGCAAATTGTCTGTAAATATAAAATTTGATAATTAAATAACCATCATTTGATGATGTTTTTTAAGAAATGAATGTTTTTTAAGAAATGAAGCAAATTAAGGGATAATTCTTAACCATCTAAGTGTGGTCAGCCTTAGTTAAAAAAGTTGAAGATTCAGATAAGCAAACACCTTGTTGGATCATGATCTGCAATATTTGCAGCTGAGCCATTAACAGTTTGACTTCAAATGTTTACATCTTGTTTGTTATCTAGAAACTCTTGAGTTTGATATTGGTTATTAACAACTGTGTTGGTTCATATTGGTTATTTACAACAATGGCAAGCTTAGGGTTATAGGTTAATTAATTGACAGTTAGTGTACCCTGCATGTAGATCACAAGATATCTGGCCAATGTTTCTGACGGTTACCTAGAGATCTGTCCTGAATATTGTTGCCAAGGAGATATACAATCATCTAGCTCTTAACCTGCTACATTTTGATATACTAATTCTATGTCATCTTCCCAAATTGATATGAAAGTTATCTGGAAATATTTCTAGAGACTCAGCATCAAACATTGCAAATCCTTAGCAGACAACTCCCAGCAAAAAGCTGATGGCTTAGACTCAACATTGTTCGTCCTAGCCTGAGCAAATTGTACCTAGCATGTTCAGAGCTAGCATATTTCTGCTTGGCACTGGTAACAAACCTTAGGGCAACAAATGCCATCAACCACTTGGTAGGTTGAAACCAGTTTCTATGTGGGAGCCTGTAGCATGGACCAATTATCCAACTTGTTCTATTGTACATCTATATCAGTTACTTCCATGCTACTATTTTGTTATTGTAAAACCCCAGGTATTGTGCGCACTCATGCATAATGCATGTCAATTTTTAGGGCTTGGTTTGCTAACAGTCAAATTGTAATGTCAGTGCCATTCTCATATATTTAAATTAGTAGAAAGTACATGTTTTTCTAACTGTTATTGTGCAATAGTGAACCTAGTCCCTACTCAATACCCAGTCCAATGGAAAAGAAATACCACAGAAATTATTACGAAACATACATGCTCAATTTGTATTTTTACCTAAGTATAAAAGATCATATATTCTTTACACCTTTATTTTTGGGCAATGCATTTAACATTTATTCTCCAACAGTCAATTTGCAAGGTTGAAGTTCCTATGTATCACTATATAAGAAATCAGTTATATGGGCAATATGCTAAATCTATAGTATTTATGTGACCTTTTATCACAACATGCATGGGGAACTACTTCCATGTAAATTATCGTATCGTGAGCTCCTGTGGCTGAAGGGTTATTGTCGATGAGTTGTAACTCCTCGGCCCCTCACTCTGTGGATTCAAGTCTCATTTGGGGTGAGATCTTGAATGTGGGGAGGTTTTCCAGCTGAACTGCAATGCGTTTGTGGTTCTACCCAGATTTAAATCTAGAGTCTTCCTCCATCAACAGTTTGGTGGACGTCTCCAAAAAACCATAATTGTGTCAGTCTGATGTAATAAAAAACAACAATAAATCATGACAATACACATGATGATTGATTTGTCCACATTATGTAATGTGTTTACACAGGTAATTGTATTCATTTCAGATGCAATTTTTGGTGCTTTAACATTGGTGCTCTTTTTTCTTTGCTCTCTTTCAAAAATTGGTCATAATTTACAAATGGATATGGCCCCATTTGCCTATGTTTAAATTATTATCTTGTCATTGTGCAACAGTTAATGATCTCATATTCTAGTTAAATTTTGGTTGTTGTAAACCCAGATAACCAATGTGAATTTTGTCATGTTGACCATAGATTAATTGTACTTTAGATACTAAACAAATAGTACATGATAACATAGTTGATAGGAATGAGATAATAACAGAGTTCATTGGCTAAACCCACATTAAATAGAACAGCATCTGAATGACTTTGCCCATTGTCAAGAGTTAGCTATGGCAAGAAACAGAAATTCAAATTAATGGCACAATATTTCTCATGACAATTCCATTTCTTTTTCTTGAAATCCTATACCTTAGTTACTCAAATGTGGTGTGTGCTCATTTTTTTTAGTACGCATCAGTATTTAAGATTTAGTTTCAGGAAACTTGAAGAAGACCTGTTGATTAGGATAAATATTATAATCTTACATTGCTGATTCCTCTTCAATGTGACCATTTTAATGAGTACCAACACTATTGGTTTTGGTTTAGCATGATGTACCATAATGCTGATTTTTATATATGTATATATGTAAATAAATGATGTGGCATCACTCATCATGTCATATTTGATAGCCAACAGCATCTCCACACTTTGATTCTATTAAAATCCCATATTTTACTTGCAATGTTCCATCAGGTTTGTTGCTGTCAATGTGATTTACTTGTACGATTTGTCACAATGGTTCCGTTTTTATCATCATCTAGTATTTTTCCCTCTCTCTGTTGCAGGCAATATTGTTGGAGTGAAGACAAAGGCAAGAAAATGAAGGAGTCTGCCCCACAGTATATAGATTATGTCACAACCTATATACAGTCAGTTGTCAGTGATGAATCCGTCTTTCCTACTAAATTTGGTAAGCTCTTGTTCAAGGTATCATTTCTAAAAGAATATTTTTACAGGTCTACATTATACTGGATGTATTTAACTATTTCCCATGTAGAAAGACAAATGTCTGGATAAAACATCCAACACACCACTGTTAATGTTGAAAATTTTGAATGAAATTTTTCATTTGGACTGGGATATAATCATGGATTTAAAGAAGTGTTAAATTTCATTGGCCTGCTTGGGTGCCACTCACCTCTACTGTATTCGATAATTACATGTGATGTAATTTGTATAATTGATTGCAAATATGTCTTACATGATAGTTTTGCTGTATTTTTAGAAAAATACTACTGTTACATCTTTATTTGGATAAAATAGTCTTTTAATTGTTCGTTTTGTATTTTATTACCCGCTGTTGTATGTTTAGCTGATGTCATGGTTTAGTTGGCCTTTCCTTAGGTTCTTTTGATAGGGAAATTATAATATATTGCTATAAATAATACTTCTGTAGTTTAGATACAGTATTGGTTTATGCAATATCAACTAACCTGTAATGGTTAAATCATTTTTCATGGTATATTATTGTACTAAATAAATTTTAACTACATTTAAACATAGAACCAGGACTAAGGGAAATAACTGAAGTACAACATTCTTACTGGGATTAATTCCCTTGTTTGAACACTGACAAACAATTACCTTCTCTTGTTGTCTCAGACTATTATTTAAAAATTTTAGCAAACAATTTACCATTAGAGACTGGTTGAAAACTGTAGGCTAAGAGTCATTATTTAAAGAGTCATTATTTATTGACAAAAAGAGCTAATTTTGGTAAGTTTCAGTAAGGATATATATACACACACACATGCACACACTCAAATTGTTATGACCATGCTACATATGTACATGCCTGTTGCCTAATAACACTTTTTTCCTCATTCTTCCAGGTCAGCCATTTCCAAGCTCATTTGAAGCAACAGTGAAAAAAATCCACAAGTACCTGTTTCATATAATGGCGCATATTTATCATGTACATTACAAGGAGTTGGTGATGTTGAACATCAACGGACATATGAACTCCTTATTTACTCACTTTATGGTGTTCAATCTCAAGTTCAACCTTCTCGAAGAAAAAGAGTATGAGGTGTTGAACGAACTCCTGCGAGTGTTGATCAAACAGTTGCCAGACCCAAACCAGAATGAGGGCTCGCAGATTGCCCCACAGATCTCCCGGACGTAGCAGCACCAATTGTTGCCATAAAATAAAACTGTTGCCATGGAAACAATGGACAGTACAAACATTGCCAAGGGAAAACTGCTGCTATGGAATCACTGTTGTCATAGGAACAGGTTTGTCATGATAATACAACAGTGGAGTTCATGTAGCTATGGAAACACATGTCACTGTGGAAATGATGCAGGTTACCAGGAAGACCTTGACACTGTGTTAACCTTTTTCGCTTTTGAAATGCTGTTGCCAAGGAAATCTGTATGACAACCATAGAAATGCTGTTTTCATTGACACGGTTAAAATGGCAAGTTAGTTGCCATGAAGTTACCATCACCATTATATTTATAACCGTGTGCCATTGGTCTATGGCAACATTCTTTAGACAGTTGATTATGAAAGGTGCACACACTCTCTTTTAGCTGTTTAACACTATTGTTGTTATTTATTGTTAGGGAGTGAATTTAGAAACAAACAGAACATATGTGTTAAAAACCCTGCCATAACTATGTATGAATTTATTACAATTGGACAGGATGTAATATAAAAGTGATATGTTGTTGAGGATTCACACCACTTGTTAAATGCCAGCCTGAGGTGGATTGGGGATGCCCTTACCATACAGCTGGTGTGTTTGTGATAAAATAAATCTTTAGCCTCCTTTAGTCTTTGGCAGATTATTTGGGTGCAATATGTTTTAAAGTAAATTAAAATCATTAAATAAGATCATTTTAATTACGTGTTTAAGGTGTGGGTAGATATGGAAATCTATGGTAATATTATTAAACAAGATTATTCTTTCATCTAAGTGAAGTTTAGAGAAAGTTTAAAGTACTCAAATTATGTTTTTGTGCTCAATTCCTTGATAAAGAAAATGTGTAATTGTTTATTTTAAGAAAGTAAAGCTGACTATGTCGTTTTTCATGCTTCTTGGTTTCAGAAAAAAATGTACAACTGTTTATTTCAACTAGAATGTTCACATAAATTGCTTTATTTTACATTTATTTGATAGCAACAATTTGCAATCGTTTGATAAGTTGTTAAGAATATTTGGGATTTTGGGGCGGGGAGAGGTGGGGGAGATGTGAAATAAAAGATAATCGAAGCTTTTGATCAAAGTGGTAATTAAAAAAAATATAAGTACAATGGTGCAGAGATGTTACTTTTAAACATTAGTCAGGTGGATTTTTCCCTACCCACCACTTGTTTTTTTACCCAAATCTTCTGCCATCCTGCACTTGCTGCAACTATTTTATCTGCACACTGTTTTAGCATGTGTCATTCAGTCCTTTATGAATGTATGTGTAATTCTGTCGATAATAAATCGTTGAGTTCTGATTTTTAATGAATCAATTAGCTGGTAATTTACCTGAAATATTTCTCTTTTAACTTGAGTATCACTGAATGTTTGTTAGATTTTGTGTGAAGCTATTCTAGTGTACTACTAATTGAAGCTATACTGGTTATGTGTACTAGTCAATTGTTATTTTGATATTTTCTAATAAAAAACCTGCATTTGGTCTATTAATTCCATTATCAACTTGCTGAGTGCAATTTTACATTTTTAATTAAGTGCTAACATTATTATCAATAATTGTATTGTTGTTTCACAATACAGAATCTAAAAATTTTCCAGGCTGGCTTGCAGTAAGTGTTAAAAAAATGTCATGATTTAATTTTTCTTTTTTTTTGTCTTCTTTTCGTGGTGGGAACATGTTTTTTTTTTTTATTATAAGCATAATTACAACATGGTCTCATGGGTGCAGAATATCTACGCAATAGCTGCCCATTTTTTAAATACATTAGTATTGCATTTAGACCTCTTTATTTTAAAGACACTTCTTCCCTAATGGTAAATTTGACTGGATGTTTGCCCCATTTTACACGCAGTTGATGCATGAATAGATATCTTCCATTTTCTCCTAATCTATGCTAAAATGATTGCCTCTTTGGATATACAGAACAATACAAGAACTAAAAATATAACTTCTACTTTTCTATAATACTTTAGTGAAGCTAACACATAAATCATTTTAGTAATAATTGAAATTAAGTCTTTAAATTGATATAAAAACTTTAATAGCTTTTAATTGTTTTAAAGTCCATAACTAGTTAAGAGCATGTTTTGAATAAATTACATGTACTTGAAGTAAGTCCTGGTATCTAAACTTTTGTCATTTTGTATGCAAGACTTGCTGTTTCTAGTATAGCAGCTTGACTGAACATTATCCCCACTTCAGTATCATTTGTATTTTTGCCCTTTAAACAGAAATTAGGGGAAGGAAAACGAGAAACTACTAAAAAAAAGCTTACACCCCATGTAACTGGTGACCATTTGGTATGTACTCTAGATGTAACCCAACTTACATTAACTTACCAAGATTAACTAGTCATTGTCTTGTTAATATTTGAAAGAAACTTACTTTCTATTGCATCTCAAAAAGAAATCAAAATATTTATCTACTGCTAAATATCTCAAAGAAATCTTTACAGTTTGTTGAAGTCATAGATTTTATGTCCATATTTGATGTCCTTAAACAGATATCAAGATTGTTTTATTTTTTATATCCTTGTACTTGCTAGAAACACCAAAAGTGGGGTATGCTTTATGCAGGTGGTGCAAATGATGTTTCTAGCAAGCAAGGCTTTGATGATTTAGAGTCCTGCATTATATGAAAATATTGCTTCTATATATCATTTAGAAATGTAGAATTGTTGCTATTGTTTTTATTTGTCCACCACCTTTTGTTTAAGGAGAAAAGTTGTGGATTATTTGTATTTAAAGTATACAGCACTTTTAGGCACAATATGTTAAAAGCATTTGTTAAATCATACTTTTATAGATCCCTGAAGGTTTATCAAACAGACAAAAATATTTTTAGAAAGAATCTGTGAATAAACAATAACTTACTGCAGTCATGGCCATAATTGCCAGAATTACTGTCTACTATTAAACTAAATTCTTGATAATCTGTAAGAAATTTGCAGTCCCTTTTTGGGTAAAAAAAACTTCATTATTGTCATGCATTTGATATATACAATATAGACATGGGCTCAACATCTTGCTTAAAGCTAAAATCTTAACCAAAGAAAATAAGGTGTCAATGCCAGATCTAGTTTCCATGATGATTTCATTGAAAGTTGCTTTATTTTTATGTGCATTGGTTTTTGGGGTGTTGAACATCCCTCCTTTTCTTAAATTTCTTCTTAGTCACAGTTAAGATTGTGCTTGCTATTACATGTACCTATAATAAATATTTCTGCTAATGTGTCTCAGAAATTAGTTGCTTGTCAGAAAAATTTTGTTTGAAAAGATATGGTGCAATATTCTTACACAGCCTTCGAAATTCCCTTTTTTCATTTAAAATGGACTTTATTTGACAACAGAGTTTCCTCCCTTGTGGCTACACATTTGAATATAGATCTTGTGAAAAAGACATTATCTTTCCACCACCCTTTTCTCTATTGAGAATACCTAAATCTACAGCAATCACATACAATTGTGTGTTATTGGATGAGATTAGAATGAGTAAAACTGTTTGAGTAGTTTAAGAAAAATAAGCAAATTATAAATAAAATTAAGAATGTAAAATATTAAGTATATGAAAGTACCTACCCGCAAGGGAGATAACTTACAGATTATTTCATTTTGGAAAATTGGGAATTTGCGATGGGCTGACTGTAGAGCAGATAATGTTTAGTTTCAATATTGTAGTTTGATATTATTTGCTGTTGTTATTGGGTTGTTGTTGATTATTTGCCCAACTGGCTTAACTAACTATAAATAAAAAGAATGATGAGCCCTTTTGGCAGACATTGTATTATGTTGCTTGTATCTTGTTTAAGTAGATATCTTGTTTAAGTAGATATTTCATGCAGTTTGCAATAACAAAGGGCTTTGGGTATAATTTTGCTGAATCATAGTAATGGTCTATTCATTTATTGCTTTGATAAGAAATGTTTGTTGTCATGATTTTTTTTTTTTTAGTTGTCAAAGTTTGAACAAGTAGTAATAAGGGTAAAAAAGTTGGACAAGTCTCAAACTCTTGATACAGTTAAAAAGAATACATTTACCATATTTAAAATTGTACAACAGCAATTTTAAATCAATTTTTTTCTCTCTTGATTATGATTGTATCATTTAATTAGGGATATTTTTCAGAACTTTGCAATTAGTCATTTAATTTGATGTTATAAATATTTTTATATGGGAGTATGATTACAAACTGAAAATTTTGCTTAACATTTTATATTCCAGATTATTGTAAGATTTTTTTTTGTTCCTTTAGCATACAGCAAAATCAACCCGTTGTTCATCTATGAAATGCCAATATTAATATTGTGATAATATAAGTTGAATCAAGAAAGTGACACAAATAATAATTTATTTTAGTAGATTAGTTAATACCAACTTGTTTTCACAATGATTGTTTTTATTTGATACTTTTTTTGCATCCATTTATCCATATTTGTCTGGTTTTATAAGCTGTGGTTATGTAAAAGTGGTTATTGTGTTTTAGTTAACATATTGGATCCTTAGCTGTTACCCATGTTCACACATACCGCTTGGTTTTATATTTAATATAGCATTAACAGTGTGTTATCTGTGGGTTCTGATGATGATATAGGATGAATAGATCATAAGTATAATTTTGTCTTGAAGAATTTGAAGGCAAGTTTTACCAAATGATCTTCCATACTTATAGGATGACTATGCTTGTATATTTAGGATAGATTGTATAAAATGTTGAATGTGGTTCTAAGTCGTTTTAAGTTGAAACTTTTTTTAAAAGCCAATCAAGCCAACCGCTTGATCAGACACTTCTTTCAACAGTTATACAACCAATCATATGCTAGCATGGGCATTGTCTGAATTCTTGATTTGTATCAAATTAAGATAAAACATAATTATGTTTATTCATATTAAACCCTGCTTTAGAGACTATCATATGCCATAAGTAATATGTCCCATTGATGATACAATTGTTTTCATGAATTTAGTATCATTTAGTTGACATGCATTTAAAAAAAAATAATTAAAAAATGATTTGCAATGAGAACATACCTTTTTAAACTACCACTACAATAACAATTCCATTAGACTGTTTAATTTAGTCACATGGTAACATTAAAATCTTTGTCATTCTTTAATTGTTCGCTGCTGTAAAATCTGAATCTCTTATAAATGAATACACATCCTTGTCATTGTTATGATACAATACTCTTCAGTCATTATTACCTCGTTGATTACTTTTAACACTTACTAATATGACTAGAAATAATCATTAATTGATAGGATATATTATTCTATTTCCTTTTTTTTTGTCTTCAAAAGTTGTGTGTGACAATTATGATAAATTTCATAGTATAGTTGACTGCAACTCATAGAGTGGTAAAGCTGCAAAAATACCTTCATTAAATAAGTTTCTAAGTCTCATTATGTGCTGATATGCTACTTTCAAAATTTTGCTACAAGAATAAAATGATAGTGGTATATATATAAAAAAAATATGTTTTTGAAGTCAAAAGCTAATCAACAGGTTCTGTCTTTTATCGCGGGCAAAGTTCTCAATATATATATATATTAATAGTTTTGAAACTACAAGGCAATGAGTATCTGCTTTTCAGTTTTTATTTACTGGTTTTTGTTTGATCAATTTGTGCTTCGCAGATTAGAATCTATTGACCAATCAACAATCTTTCTGTTATCCTGCAGATGTTGGAGTCTAAATGGTGTTTATACTGAGGTTGGTACATATCATGTATTTAATCATTGATTTGCATATAAAGCCATTTATTTATTGTACTGTTTTTAGTTATAAATATGGGTTCTGTTTTTGTTGAGTTTTTAGGGCTTTTTTGTGTCATGGATGTGCAAAAATGTACAGATTCTGTTATGCTTTATTTATGTACAAAACTTAATATTTTTAAGATTTAAAAATTATAGACTATTTGAAACTTACTTAATTAGATTTTTTTTTTTTACAAATTTGTTGTAAAGAATAAAGCTTAAGGGATTCAAAAAAGGATGATAAGGTCAGTGTGTGTAGTTTAAGAATAACAAATATTGTGCAAATTTCCAGATGTTATTTTTTTTTTAAAAAAAAAAAAAAAAACCCTGATGCAACTTCGTGTTATTTTATGACTGTTTCTAATTCAAAATCCACTGTATCTTTTTTAAGTTATACCATCTTATTTTCTGTGTCATATGACCTATCAGTGTACTGGAACACCCCTTATCATTCTTAGGCATATAAATCTTAGAGTACAATAAATCTTGGAGAATAACAGAAATTCTCAAAGAACAATGGCAAGTCTAAGAAAATGAATGTGGAGAATGTATAACTCAACCGCAAATAAAAAAAAAAAACAATCTGAACCACCCTGCACCTTAATTTTTTTTATGAATGTTGTTTAACACTACAACAGTACATTAAACAAATAATCTTGCAAAATTATGTAAAACATGTCTATAAAAAGGATGCAATATGATTGAGTGAGCATGTAAAATGTGCATGAGAGTATTTTGTTAAATGTTGATCTTTAATGTGTATGTTACATTCATTAAAATTTGACCATGAAAATAATAAAGCATAAGAAAAACAATTTGTGTTTATTTTGAGCCTGTGTGATATTTAAAATTTGTGTTTAGCTTAAAAAAAAGAGGGCCATGATGGCCCTATAGCACTCACCTGAGTGCTTTAGACTGGTGGCTATGCTTTTTTGTTGGACATGACCCACTTAAGGAATACATAAACAAAACATGATTTCTGACAAGATTTACAATGTTTTCGTACATAGCATTTAGGGAAAATGGTTATTTGAGATTAAAAACAGGACAGGAAAATTGGTCTGGTGGCCTTGTTATCTAAAAGTTCAGAATTATTTGAATAATCTTGATACACCTTTGGAACGTGTACTATAAATATCAAGGCTCTAGCTCTTGAAGTTTCTTGAAAAGAAGATTGTCTAAGTTTTCCTATATAGTTTTTTTTTAAAATGGCCATGCCCCAATCAGAACACCTCGGATAATTCACGAATCATCTCTCGCATGTATGTAGGTAGTTGGATCGCCTCGGCCATTTCCCTAAATGGAACTGCTTTTATAACAGTCGTCAAAACAAAGATGGCAGCTCAGATGACAGCTCACTACAGTATGAAGCCTGTAAAACTTCATTCTGTGGTGGCTTCAATTTTAAATCATCCAAGTCAACGATGCCATTTTTCATGTTTTGTGCGAACTACATTTTAGGCATATTCTTCTTCTGACTTCAGGCGAACAAAATGATTGTGATTTCAATAAGAATCATTACACCAGATACATCCGATATCTGATGATTGTCCCGAGGACGGAACTACCCGACGAGTTCCGATTGGGCCATGCACCTGGCAGCCATGTTTTTTGACAGATCAAAATTATTTGAACCTGCCTCTCAAGCTTCTGGAAAAGTTTTGTTGAATTTGGCTTACGGTTTCTGAGGAGATTTCTTTTGAAAATGTAGACAGACACTTAATGCCGGAGCTAAAAACACAAAGCAATAGTTATGTCATAAAAAAACAACACAAAATGGATCTTTAATTTATTGCTACAATAAATTTTACATGTATTTAAGAATAGTGACGAGTCTGTTGTGTAGAAGTGTAACACTGAGAACACACAACAATAGCAAAAATCTAATAAAATGCAGAGAAATTGATTTGTAAAGTGAGAAAGATCCCAAATTAACAACAAAAATTAGAAATATGAATCATATTTAATTGATTTGCTCTGAAAACATGCAATGTATAACTTTTCATATCAAAACTTGTTTTATGCTATGTATTGTTAAAAGTCACAGTGTTATTCAACTTCTATGCTAGACTAAATAAGCTAAAACAATAAAATGAAAGCACTTTAAAAGTCATGAACTACATGTAGCTAAAATCTGTACAAAATAGTTCTATACAAAAATTAAAAAAAAAAATAGTTTTCAAAACTTTGAACAATTTTCAGTATTTACACCGGGTGTAAAAAAAGCCTAATACAAATAAGTTCAATAAACTTTACCATAAATATAATTAAAAATTTTCTCTAAAATCATGTAAACTAGATAATATGCCAAGTAAAGTTACTTTAATACAAACTTTGTATCAAAAACTAGTAATATGATTTTTAACCTTTGTATGGAAGTAAGATGTATTACATATTATATATATCAGAAATACGCGCTTATATGTAGATTTGTTGGGTGTATATGAAAAAATGATTTTTTATATAATGATAGCCTTTGGGTTCTCAATTTTTCTATCCCAATCATACTTTCTGAGGCACGAGCAGTCTTCCACAGAGCATAAAAATGGCTCTTAAGTTATTCAGGCAGAAAACGTGTACAATTAATAAATAATGTATCTGCAACTTTCCATTGTGTTAAAAATAAACTGCATATACATGTGTAAATATATTCTGATATACGAATTTTAATTTTCTATTAAAAAAAAAAAAAATAATGTTGATTCTTCATCTTAGGATTTATTGTAGGAATAAAAGTAAAAACATAATGGTTTGATTTTTTTTTCCCTAAGAAATAATTCTAAGTCTTCACAACTGATACAGATTTTAAATCAATATACACCTGTATATTTTCTTGCAAATTGAAGGAAACCACTAATCACCATAAAGCAATTGATGAATAGCAACAATTAACCTTCAACTTGTTAAATATATAAAAAATTAGGGAATAACGTAACTAAAGCCATTTGAGATTATTTTCAATTAAGGTAAAATTTATGGCAAGCTTATACAATTAACCAAAGCAGTTAAAATAATATACAAATATACTGCTACTAAAATGTAACAAAATAAAATATTCATACCAATTGATAAACAGGTTTACAACTAAGGATACAATATCATCATTTATAAAGAATATCCATATAACTACATGTACACTGAAACCTTAAAACATAAATTTAACATAAAACAAAAGTACAATTTAGTCAAACTGAGCAAACTATTTATCTTTGAATGACATAAAAAAATTGGGATGTTTTAACTGGATGTTACTTGTTTGCATTGTTTATAAAACTACAAGTGCACCAAAGGTTGGCTGGAAGGCCTTCTTTCATTAACCTCACAAAATCGTTGAGAGGCAAAAAATAAATTGTAACTACCCTGGGACCAAGTGTAGTTGTATATAGCAAGTGTCAATGTTAGTATTATTAGTGGTAATAATAGTAGTAGTAGTAGTAGCAGGACTAGTAGTACTAGTTGCAGTAAGTGAAGTAGTTACTAGTAATAATAGTAGCAGTAAAAGGGTAAGATACATAGAATTTTATTCGTATATCGGGCCAGAGACCCATCCATACACAAGCATATAATCATACATAAATATCAATGGTAGGTTGTTTAACAAAGTTACCCTGAAAACAAAGTAACTAAATAGTAAGTAGCTATAGTAGTATTTATAATTGCCATATTGCAGTAATTGAAGTAGTTAAGATTTTCTACTGTACACTGTGTAATAAGCTTTATTAATTATTCTAAGTTTTTTTTTTCTTAATCAGCTATGTTTTTATTATGGGCTTTATTCGTGTGAGCTGTTTTGTAGTTATAATTATATATAAGAGTCTGTTTTCAATCGATACAAAAGTTGAGAAACTGACAAGCATATGTGTCAAGTGCATTCACAGGCCAAAATTACATAAACAAAACATTGGAACGGGGGCCATCAAACTGCAGTAGATTAAAGATAATCTGATATGTTTATAATATGCTTTGCTTGTTTAAAACGCTGATCTGTGAAAAGGTATAGAAATCTGTCAAAAAGAATATAAAACATTCAATATCAGTGAAAAAGAATTAAAGGTAATTTGGAAATACGATGTTATATATTAGTAAAAATGGATAAAAATTTACCACATATACATGTTTTAGATATCAAGAATAAAAATACATACAGACACTTACATCAATAAACAACCATACAATTTGTATGATGAGTTAATTTTAATAAGATTATGTTATATATTACATATACTGTAAAATATCATATGATAATAATACACTTTGGCTAAATTACTGCAAAACACCAATTTTCATGCATTAGATCACACTGTAAATTGTTAACCCGATACCATCTTAAATACACATTTCAACATTCTTCTTTTTTATTTCGTTTCTCCAATAAATACAGTATTACATTTTAAGCCTAGACAGCTACTTTTAGGTTAAGGAATATCTCAGAAAATGTCTGGGTAGAACCACAGTTACAAAGCAGGTCAGCCATTAGACATCCCAAATGAAAGTTCTTGCCTTGGTTTGGGCTTGGGTTGTACATTAGAATCTATCCACTCATCCAGAGATAAATCTTTCCATCCTTATTAAAGTATTTTGTACCAAGATCTTCATCAACATTTGGAGTTGTATTTCAAAAAGCTAAAATAATACTAAATGGAGCAGTTTTATGACTGCACTCCATTATGTAGTTTCCTTCTTAACTTTTTGCAAAACAATTTTGACTCAATAGTCCTTGATAATGACTTTACATTTTATTCACTCATGAAAATTATGCTAAAAAGGGCATTTATAAATTAAGTATCAAATCCTAAATTAAGCAATCCTCGTAGACAAACAACAAAATGGTCTCCAAACATAATTTTTGTCTATTACAAGTATTCAATTAACTGGTGAATTTTCCATTGTTTCATGATTTTTATTTAAGTTAAGTCTTGCAGATCAACAAGTTGTCAGATTGCAAAAAATTTAAAAGCAAATTGAAAATGTTAAAAAACAAAACACCTATAAGCAAAAAATATTAAAAAAAGCCTACACAGTCAAGACAAAATGTAAATATGAAAAATGTAAAATTGGCATACAACTAACAATACAATTAAAATCAGACTGTATGTATATGGTCATGTAAAGATACAAACAAAACAAGATAATAATGTCTGCCCTTTTTGCGTCGGAAGCACAATACTATTTACAATGAATGTTCAGCAATGAAGTAACTTCCAGTACAACTTTTAGCTGCAGAAGATCTTGTGATGTTTTAACAGAGAATAATACTCTTGGAGTTAAAATGTAGATCTTTTCAACAAAACATCTTTTATTTACACATGTTCTTTTAAAATGCTGCCAGTATAGTTAAAAACAACAATGAATACTCAAAATGCACCATTTGTTCTCTCCTTCCTTTCTTTAATTAGACTAAGTATTAAGATACATATAGAATTATCATATATACATACATTTACTAAACTACTTTCGTGAAGTACTGGAGTTAACAATCTATGACAAGATGTTATTTTTTCTGCCAAAAAAAAAGAAAAAAAGAAAAGGTTCAACTGTCATTGTCTTATTTTTTTTTTACTTTCCAACTTGTGCAATAATGTTATTTCCACTAAGGAATACTAAAATCAAGCGTGACAACATTTATCCCTGTTTCTAAATCCTGAGTATTACAATGTTTGACAACAACGGCAACATTTCTAAACCTGTAATTATATAAATGAAGTCTATTTTAGTGTAACTTACATGTAACTATTATCAGATAAAATGACAAACCCTTAACCTATTTTTAACTTTTATGCAAGAATAGCTTGTCTATGCTATATATAGAGATACATGAATATTTATGAACTTAATTCTCTATTTTCAAAATATAATAATTTGCAAGTTATCTCCCTTGTGGGTATGGAGTTTCATTTTCTTTATTGAAGAAATTTCTATCAAAAAGCTCAAAATATTTACTAATTATTATCATATCATTCAACTATTTACAGTTTTACATACCTGTTGCAGTAAAAAAAAATTATGATGGAAAAAGAGAAGAAACTTAAATGCTTTAACAGTAACTATATACTATAAAGCAAATAATTACCCACAAGGGAGGTTACACAAAGTTATTTGAATTGTTTGATTTACATCCCTTTACAAACGAATTTGCTCTTGTTTAATATCAAAGACCAACCAATCAATATTGCTGAACAATTTAAAAGACAGTATCTGATGCAATGACAGCATTGGGTGTTTTGCTTCAATTTATCACTACTTTACTGGTTAAAAAGTTAAAAACATGAAATGTATTTTATTGTTTAAAAATTTCCAACCTTTTTACACTTGTTAAGCATTGAACCTGTACCTAAGATGACTTCCTTTTTCATAAAACTTCTACAATGTGTTCTGTAGCCTTACATGACTGCCCAGTCCCTATGTCAAATAAGGTAACATGTCAATGTGTAACATAATAATATGAATATTGCTGCAGCGGGTCTGGTTGATCTAGCTGAATACTGTTTATTTATAAGTTCTTGTGTACACAATGGCTCTATGATAGCGCCACCTTTCTTTAGGGGCTCAGCTGGTGTCAGCCATTTCTTCAGTTATGCATATGGGCTCTTCCGCTTAGATTTCAATTTTGCAAAGAACATAAGGCTGATAATGATTCCAGAGATCTGAAGATAGAACAACAACAAAAATACATTGTGTATTTTTAAGTTTGGTTTTTAAGTTTTAGATCCAAGTTTGTTTTGTTTTTGAAATATATTAACTACCAATTATGATCATTATAGTGATATTCAGCTATTTTGGTGAAGGAAAACCATGAGCAAATGTCTGTGTAGAACCACTGGCACACCGCAGGTCAGCTGGAAGACATTCCCCATGAAGCCCTTTGCCCCGATTGGGACTCAAACCCATGTGGTGAGAGGAAAAGCAGTCAGAGAATTTACAAGTCAGTAACTCTACCACTATGCCACAGGCGCTTTCATAGGCCTTAGCTTTCAGCTAAAGTAAAACATACAACAGTATAATTCTGCATTTTGTTTTTGTTGAAATTGCATAGGCATCCATGATCGAGTACTTATTGCACTTGACACTGGCTTGGAGAATTCCATTTGGCTCCTGACAAGTACGCAGAATATACCTTATAATGGCATACACTTTAGGGTGAGGTAATCAAAACAGTAAGATAGAAATGTTTTAAAAATCTTGCTGACACTTACCAAAAAGACACAGAAAGAGAAGCAGACACCAATAAGTATTGCTGACTGGTCCATAACGATTTCTCTCACCGGCATTGTAGCAGCCCTGATAATAAAAAGTTTAAAGTTATAAATGGAAAGAGTGTTCACCATCTACTAACTTTGCACTAGTGAGTTCTAGTAATCACAGCACATGGGTAGTTCACCTGGAATTTTCACTCCATCACACCGCCTTCATCGCCAGACTTGCATCACTGAACTACAATAGGTATACATCAGTCTTCATGTGTCATATGACGCTCAATGACCAAAGGACCAGATACCAGTCAAGCCAGTCAGCTAATAAAGGCAATGTGAAATTTTTAAAAATTCCAGGTAAACAAACCATACGATCAGAGGACAACAACTCAATATATATCAAAAGGGTAACCTATTTTTTTGTTATGACCTATGCTGATGATGACTAGACAATGATGACTGATAAAGATTATAAAGAATGATAGTAATGACTGAGAAGGAGAGGGTTTCATACCTGATAATGTAAGGCATTATTATCAGCTCCTCCATTGTAGGCCGGGGGTCCGTATGCAAATGACTGACAGTTGTACTGATTCAGATATGCCCTCAGGTTACCGACGTACACACAACATGACTCCGGCACATAGACCTTCTGAAACTGGCCTTAGAACAATATTGGAGAATTTGAATTAGTGGGATAAAACATTACTACATGTAATATAATACTAGCTAGATGTTAATGGTCATAGTTTTATTTATAGAAGTACATCACAGTCACACAACTCTGGTTATCATAGTGTCATCTTGCTATTATTGGTGGAAAAAACGATTTCAGAAATATCTGAGGGAAGAAAAACAATGCACCACAAGAAAGCTGGCAAACCCTCCAACATGAAAGTGTTTGCTCTGGCCAAGGCTCAACTCCACCCACAAATGTTTTAATAGCCTATATTTAGTCTCAGTTATACTTTATAACAAAATGCAATGAAAAAAAAAAGTTCTAAAAGACTAAGAAGCAAATATTGAAAATCATGATCAAATTGCTCCCAGCAGGGATGTAGCTGATCTAGATCCAAACCATTTACCTCAGCCTGATTAAGTTAAACCAAGCAGAGTTGTGTTTTACTTTAATTAGCAACCTTTTAGCTGAGTTTGAATGTTTTATGAGCCAAAGATTTAACCATAAGTTAATCATAAGAAGAGGCTGACATTGACATTCAAACACAGTGTTAAACCAACAAAAAATAAAAGAAATCAGCATCTAGATAAGCAGAAAAATAAAGACTTCAGGCATATTAACAGTTGAAACTCATAATAAATTATCCAGGTTGAATTTGGCATATTTAAGGATATTTTTATCTTTATTTAGAGTGATGAACACAGCAGTACAAATATAAGTTGTTTTTTTTCTCTCTAAAAACTGACCAGTTTAATTGGTCAGCATTCAGCTTTCCTGAATACTCATGCTGACCTATGGGCAGTGTTTACATTGAGAAAATCATAAAAAGCAAATGGTTTAGAAGCTGCTGATTTTTTGTACGACATTAAGCCACAAAATTTAGGCCATATTGTGGACATCCAGCTTAAGAAGGAAGACCTTAGACTGTCTCGAATAGAACCATCAGCACACCACAGGTCCAGCTGGAAAACCTTCCCTCATACAGTTATGGCCCCAACTGTGACTCAGCAATGGACAGCTGATCCTTGAGATGAAGGTAACATTGAAAATAGAGATGTTCATATTCCTCTTTAGCTAAGGGTTTTAAGCTAAGATGCTATTACATACTGTTTCTTGAGAATGCCCATCGTGAGTTTATATAAACTCCCCAACCTCGGTCATCCACTGCACAGCACTTCAACTGTGAAATAAAATAAAGATTTTTCATATATGTTTACATACTTAGGTGAAATATTGTAGAAGAAAATAGTTTTTGGGCTATTTTTCACTTATAAGTGTCTACAAACAGATATATATTTATACTAGTAATCAGAAGGAAAAAGCATTGAGTGCAAGCCTACAGTCAAGTCCAATATGGATTTGCAATTAGGTAGATCATGTGTCCAAATATACAGTAAAACCTCTCGAAAGAGGGACACATGTGGTTCTTTTTTATAAAGTGTCCCACTTAGCGAGAAGGTCCTCTTAGTGGGTTGATACAAGCCAATTCATTATAGTGCTTCTATATAAAGTTTTAATATTATAGTGACTTTACATTTGATCAATATTTAATATTTAAGTGTGCTTATTGTGTTTCAAGATTTCATTTTTATACTTTACAGTATATATTAGAAATCAGTCATTTTTCATAAAGATAAAATTAAAGATAGAATTAAACTAGATTTTCTGTATTTATTACTGGTATTTGCTGATTATGAAATTTAATATAATGGTCAGTCCTGAAAGAAAAAGTTAACTTGATAGAAAAAAAAAAATTGTCTTAAAATCTTATGCACTCTACAAAATAAAAAAAAAATTAAAAGACTGATATCCATAATATAGCTGTTAAAGAAATTTAACATGATGGTCAGCCCTGATAGAAAAGAAATGCATTAATAAAAAACAACAAATGTATGTTATTATCTGAGATCAACCACACTTTTCAGCTAAAATGTGCTGAGACTGACCAGAACTCTCTTTAATAAGAGAGATCTTTTCAACAAAAGAATTTGTTAACAGGTTTTCTTTGACGAATGATCATGGTAGAATTGTGGTGTTTTTATTTAAAAATTTATACTTGATTTAAAAACTTATACTTAAAACTTCTTACTCTACCTCTACAACTTATCCATTATCAGTTTGTAAAAATCAAATAATTTGCTGACTTCTTAATGAATACCGTAATGATTCAGCAATGTCGTTACTTGAAGTCATTAAGTGTGCAAACAAACAGTTTATTTGAGTGGTGTTTGCAGGCGAGATAAACTGATTGACACTTGGATAACTTGACTACCTGTTGCTGTCCCGCACAGAGAGGATTAATAAAGTTTTGTATTTGTTAAATGGTTCGGAAATAACTGTCCCAGGTAACGGGGTAGACCAGCTTTCTAGAGGTTGTGGTACATTAAAATAAAGAAAAAACGGTTCTAGAAAAAATGGATGACCGAGTTTAGAGGGTTGCTCCTTTAGAGAGATTCTACTGTATATCTATATTGGACACTTCAAAGTAAAATGAATCAAATGAATTTGATTAATCAACTGGTGGTTATTCTTATTTTATTGAATAGCATATTCAAACATCAAACCTTTTCTTCTTAACCATTCTTAAAAATTGATGATTATTTGCACAAGGTTTTAGCCCATTATGTTATAGGCAATATCTAGCCGCTGTTCAACTGACTGCAGAGACTTGCTAATAGGTTTATCTCTAGGACAACTTTTACACTTTATATAAAGAATTAGCTTACATGGTCGCTAATCTGTTCAACTGCATGATTGGCAGCCTGTTTGGCTTACTCTGTCACAGTCTACTTGCCAATGACACTCTTACTTCTTCTACATGAATTTCACAACATTTTGCGATTTTTAACAATTGTCAACAATGAATGTTGTCATGCATGAAATGATTGATAACTGTAATTTTTAAAAGAGCATTACTCTCATTAATCAATAAAGTGCTCAACTATGACAAGGTGTTTTAATGAAAGTTACCAATTATGATCATTACAGTGAAATCCAACTATTTTGGTGGAGGAAGACCCCAGAAAAATGTCTGGGTAGAACCACTGGCACACCATTAATTGCATTGGTTGATTGAAAAAATAAGACCACAATGTTTAAGTCAAAATTCACATCTACAAACTGGTTAATAGAACAACACAATCAAAATATATTAAATATAAATATACCTAACTAAGTCTGTACCAGACCTGAAGTTCTGATCACAAGAAACAATTTCTGTACCATAGTTTACAAATTTACAAATACCAACCTTTGACTGTACTAGGTCCCATGCCTTAGTTACATCTAAGATTTTCCTGGACAAACTCTGTGTTGTATCCGTACTGCTCCAGGATAGATCTGCTCATCCGCTGCTTCATTCCCGTCTCAATCTGGAAAATAAGAAATATTTTCTTTTATTTATGGATCATTCTGTTGTTGTTTTTTTACAGTATGTCACAGCTTCCAAATTCTCGTTATTATAAAGGCTTTCAGCTGCTAACTGTGATGGAAGACCCAAGACAAAAGTCTGTGTAAAACTGAGTATTGCAGGTCTGCTGGATGACCTCCCCATTAGGAAGTTATCGTTCAAACCAGTTTCAAACCCACTCAGAGAGGTTACTTAAGGAATAAAAAGTATCAGGTAAATATAAATAAAGTTCTACGACTGGTTGATTTGTCAGGATGAGGTGAAATTGTATGGAATTAAGATATTCACCACATGCTAAACACAGTGAAGGAAGCACTTTATTGCCTTTATGTAGTATTTTTGCTTGATAGTTTATTGGGTTTATCATCACACCAACAGTATTTCAGTTATCTGGAGTTGGTGTCCACCTGGAGCATATATAGTGCTGCCTTCACTGTGTATAGCATGCTGTGAGCACCTGACATGATACCACACGATTGTGCTACCAGGTCCAGTCTTTAGTACTTTTCATTTTGAAAAACATTGCAGATGCAAATTTTGATCTTGGCAGCATTGTCCACCTATTCTGACGATTTAACCACCACATATTCATAGAATAATTGAGTTAAACAAAAACATGATACTTTACCTGATCTTCAAACACTGCAGCACAGATGCCAGCTGTGATCAGCAAGACAAATAACCCACCCAGCGCAATAGCAAACTGAAATTATAGACATAAGAAACAACTAATACATTATTTTAACCTCAATGTATTGTTATTGGAATTCCAAAAGGTGTCAAGCAGGACTTGACCTTTTTCTATTTAACAACCTAGCCCTATGGGGCTACCAAGTTCTCAAACAATAAATTCTCCTAACTTTAAGGGTAGTACCCCTAGCATATTTACACAACTGATCTTACAAAATAGGTAGTCTGCCAAACCAGCTGACTCAAGAAATAATGTAGCCCCGTCAAAATCAATGTAGCCCCAAGCTACATGGGTTAAAGCTAAAGGACAATCCCTGCAAACACACACACACGCATGCACACATGCACTCATGCACACATACACACACATATAAATGACTGCTGAAAATCTACTCTGGCTTTCAATGTTTCCTATAAGTTACCGTTAAGACAAACTTGGTCAATTGGTCAAAATGTACAAATCCTTTGCTATACCTTATGGAGAACAACAGCCGACAAAAATATAGGACAGAATCACCAGCACACAGCAGGTCAGCTAAAAATCATTTGCCTCAGGACAATTTTGACCCAAATTAGACTGGAACAGAGTAGCTTACGATCAACAAACTCTGATATTGATATAATATATAGTCACTTGTGATGGTAGGCAATATAAAGGATTTTTCATATGAAAGACAAATCTTCATCTAGAAGACCGCATGATTTCTAAGCCTTCAAAGTTTCCTTACTATCACTTACGAATAACACTAGTATGCGTTGGTCCAAGATTGTGCTGAAGCAACCGAAGAAGGCGAGAAGGATAAGAAAGCAGCCAATCACCACCATCAGATATGACGCCGACTGGTACAAGGTGTTACCCACGATGTCAGTAAGGTAAATCTTTTCAGCCACAGCCCATATTCCTATACCTAGGATAGAGCCACCACATAGCTGGAAAATATGAGATGGTTATATATTTAATATGGTTAATTAAAAAATCAATTAATGAAATTTATAATGATCGGTTTATAAGATAAATTATAATTGATGAGTTAAAATATAGCTCATCAATTTATTGATGATCATGTTTTCGAAATGCATCCCAGGATCATAATAATGGTTATAATAGCCTTGTGATGAACAGCTATAATTGTTGTATGAAGACTCCATATAAATTTCTACACACTGCAAGTCTGCATGAAAATTTACCCACATGAAAGTTTCTGCCTGATTGGGACTCAAACCCATGCTGTGAATGGATTTGTCGAAGGAGTAACAAATCAGTGGCTCTTCACACTCAGCCAGCACCACCTGTTCAATCCATGTTAAATAGAATTAGTAAATTTAAGAGATTGTATATAAGGTCAGAAAATGATCAGTCAATCACAGAGGCTTAAAGCAATTAATAAGAAGGTTAAGCAATTTATAAAATGGTTTATTATCAATTTACAAATTGGTCTATCATCAATTTACAAGGTGGCTTAGCAATATATATGATGACTTATCAAATGCAATATTGTTTCTAATCAAATTTTAAGATGGCTTATCAATTTTATACAATGATTTATGGAATTTTTAAATGATTTATAAATTAAATCTGACTTTAAGCTAATTGACAAAAGTCCAGACTCTGGACGCTGTTGTTAGCTTACTTGGATGAAAGTATACCCAGTATACAGTTGTGCAAGCATTATATATATCATTATTTTAACAACAACTTTATTTAAATCAAGATCCCAGAAATTTTGTCGGCATTTTTGCCGATACTGTGCAGTGACATTTCTAACATTATAGTTCAGGGGGCCTTATGAGGTTCCCAGGGACTGAACCCAACCGGTTCATTATACTGACACAGATGAGTCAGCGTAATGCTGTCCCCTTAGCCCCGAGCGTTAGGAGGGAAGACATACTACCAACTTTAAAGTCTTTGGTTTGATCTGGCCGGGGTTTGAACCTGCAACCTTGAATCCCGAGCAGGAACAGATAGTGTTACTTGTATTTGATATAGTATTAGATAAGAGTCTCCCATTTAGCATACATACCAGTATAATATTTGACATTGTGACCGTCACATTTTAGGACATTGCTGTCACTTATAAATAAAATTGTTTGCAGACCCTCTAGAAGATACTGGAATGTTTTTAATGAGTGATGCTATTGGTACAGTCTCAAAAATTCTTACTATTATAAATGTGGTCATTTTCTTGTTTTACGTTAGTCCTGTTTAGGCCTTTCAAAACTGGTAAGACCATCCGTGCCTTAGAATATAGTGTTTTAAATTAACAGCAATGTGAGAACATTTATTTGAATTATAATCAGTGTATTATTGGATTTTTTTGTGATAATATTGCTGTCTTTGGACATTATTGTGGATTATTTGGGATTTAAAAAGGACTTCCATTAAGTAAGTGGACAATCTTACTAGGACTAGGATCAGCTTAGACTTTGATATATGACTTACTGTTCTGTTTGATAAATATATATATATAGTGTAATAATTTGTAACTAGTTTGGTTAAAAGTTATATTTTGTTGAAAACTTGTTTGCTGGCTTTTACCTTCAGTTGCCCCATTTTTTGTAACACTAGGCAAACTGTTGGATACCACCCTTAAGTACTGAGGGTCAGGGATTCAAGTGTTTCCTTTAGCCATGCATCATACCAACTTTATTCTATCATGATTTTTAACCCTTTACTTGCTAGAAACACATTTAGAGTGGTGTATGTTTTATGTTAACTCTTTATTTGCTGGAAACATCTTTAGGGTTGGGTATGTTTATGTTTTATGTTAAACCTTTACTTGCTTGAAACAGCTTTAGAGTGGGTAAGTTCTATATTAACACTTTACTTGCTGGAAACACCTTTAGGGTGGGTATGTTTTATGTTAAGATTTTACATGCTTGGAACACATTAGGGTGGGGTATGTTTTAAGGCAAATGTGGTGAATGGAGTTTCTTGCAGATATATCTAAAGGGTTAATACTTACAAAGAGAATTACATTTATGATTAGCATAAATGCTTTTAAGAATGTTTTGGTACACATCTCTTCCAATCTGTAGCTGATGTTACCTCTAGGTAGTTTCTGAAAGACAAAAAACAAAATAAATTAAGTTTTGTTCCTAAAACAATACAATTTTGGGATTAAAACACTTTCAAAATGCTATATCACATCTAGAATTTTTTTTATCAAGGTATAAAACACGAAAAATGGTCAGAAAAATTATTTTGTAAATTTATTCAAGCAAAGCAACATAAAGAACATTTTAATTATGGTGTCAAAAGAAAGCTACATTAATACTTTTGTTAGATAATGTGAACATTTAGTAAATGTAACATTTAATAAAGAGAAATCAATATGGCAGATTACTGAAAAATCGATTAATTAATGCACACACTGAATTTGCAGTCATTTTCACAACAATTTTAAGATAATTTGTTTTTATAAATCAACCTAAGTGGAAAGATGCATTTTTTTTTGTTACATCGCACCGATGCAAGTGTGGTCACATTGGTGATTGATTAGTTAATTAATGGAGGAGGAAAACCACTGGCAAGTCTCACATTAGCTAGAAAACCTTCCCACATAAAAGTTCTCGCCCTGACCAGGACTCAAGCCTACATGGTGAGGGGCTGAGGAGTTACAAGTCAGCATGCAAAGTTTTAGCAGTAAACTGTGATATGTGTAGCACTAGTTTTAATAAGTTGACTTTGTAAATTTGTATAAAAAACTGACAGACAAAATATGCATGAAATATGTTAATTTTGGTATAAAAAAAGTTAAAACATTAAATTTTCTTGATATGACTATGCCTTTCTGCACTATTTGCAACAAAATTCTGCTAAGTTTACAGAATCACTAGCAGGACAATTTATGACAATAAAATAAAACCAAAAAATGTAAGTAAATTGTCCCTTTTTAGATATATTATTATTAATGAGAAACCTTGTATCACATTTTTTGACTGTGACCCTGCTGACTAAGCTGATTACATGATCCTTCCATAAAATCATGGTAACTGATTATCAACAAATATTACTGGTGCAAATGCAAGAGCATTGCCAAAGCATTAGTTATGGGTAATTCTACAACTGGTCCATCTCTTGTCAGGATAGTGTGACTGGGTGTGATATCATAGCAGGTTCTCACTATTGGACACTATCTCCCAATAACTTGAATACTGATGGTGGACCGATAAACCTAACAGTTATTCCTGGTTGTTTACTGGGTTCTTCAAAAGTTCAACAACAAAGTTTGTCCCTGAATTGTTCATGCTGGAATCTACATCATGTGTGAACATCTACCCTGAAACCATTGGATTGATAGTGATGCAATAGTTTTGAAGTAAATCTGAGAGGAGAAAATAATCCTGTCCCTAACGGGGATTCGAACCCGGGACCTTCAGAGCAGTAGGCTGACACTCAACCACGTTGCTAAAGGGTTAACCCAACAGCAAGTCTGTTGGAAGAGCCTATATGCACTACATTCCTCCCCCTTTACTTTTTCTGGGCCCAAGCCCATCTCAGGACAGCCACACCAGGCTTTCGTTTACTTCTGACACCATTAAAGTAAATCTGAGAGGAGAAAATAATCCTGTCCCTAACAGGGATTCAAACCCGGGATCTTCAGATCAGTAGGCTGACACTCAACCATGTCGCTAAAGGGTTTACCCAACAGCACGGCTGTTGGAAGTGCCTATATGCACTACAGTTTAAATGAACATGCGGGTTGCCTGGTGTTATGTTTGTGTACATATGCTATACTGTGACCAGGTAGCACAAAATAGACAAGAATGAACATATGGTATCATTATGAAACAATCTTTAAAACAAAAAATTGTTCCACATGTAAGCTCTTTCTTGTTTTGTTTTTGATTCTTTGTTTTGATTATTGTACAACACAGCCGTTGTCGCTTGAATTAGCACGGTTCTATGATAATAGTAATAGGAAACATACAGGTACATCTGCACAGGTGAGCTAACTGATGTATTAATTAGCCGGATAATGAGAGAATCTAGTATAAAACAATACAAAAAACGTATATTGACTTAAGTTTACAACTAACGCTAAAAAACAGCCACAAACCCGCCCGGAGTTGACTTACCTTTGCGGTTACCTGTTCAGTCTTTCATCTCACCTGTCAACAATAGCTCTCCACCCACCTTGATATCAAAACGGGGACAAACGCAGACAAAATGTATAATGCAAGTAGAAGGGGTTGTTTAAATTATCCATGTCATGCTGCTTACCTACTGCAGTATGTATCGGTATATTTTTCAACGTTTGGTTACGAAAGACGCTGTTCTAGAAAACAACAGAAAACGATCTTTTTCGAAAGAGGTAACAAACGTATGAACACGGAAGTTCAGCTGACTGGTTGACGGAGCTTCGGTTGTTTTTCCTGTCACAGAATACCGCGATCGGAACACAGTCTATTCCATGTGAGGACTGGAGGTGTGTCAATGAACAATGTGCACAATTATTTGAAGTGACTCACTTTTGGCGGGCTGCAACTGCAATCATCTGGTTGTTGCTTGTCCTAAATAGGTGCATAGTGATATTTAATACCGCGTTTTCTTTTAAGATCAATATCGCTGTTTAGGTAGTATTTTGAAATCATAGATAAAATAGGTACCTGACTCTACCGGGTGTAAATAATTTATGGTGTAATAATTAATGGGTGTAAATAATTTATGAAGATTACAACTGGTAAAAACTGGTTTTATTCGTGTGTTTTGCAATCTTTGCGTTTTTATTGGAAGCGTCGTGCCGGATACCAGGCGTAGAAGTTTCCAACGGAGGAATAAAACGGCGATGCCTTAAAACTGCAACCATTTTTCCTTATTTGGTGATGTTGTAAATTTACTTATCTGTAAAAAGACCAAGTATGAACAAAACATCACTTTGTTTCTAATATTTTGATCCGCCTAGCCAAAGAAGTATTTATTTGTGTACAATCATAAAGTTGCATAAGCATTTCCATGACAATTTCAAAACAGGACAAGCGACATACGTATATTTTAGGGCCTATACACCACGTGAATACAATTATAATATAACAACTCACAGAACAAAGCACATTGCTGGTGCAAATATCATTTTAACATATAATTCTAATCAAGCAACATTCAAGTAAAAAGTGTGTATATTAACAAAGTACTGCAGTTGAATCCCTAATTGTGATCCTACACTACTGATAGTGCATAGAAACGTCTTAATAGATTCTATCCGACTTAGAAGTCCCCGCCTCACTTCTACCTGTTCTACCAAAATGACATGTAATCCGTCCCATAAAACTGTCAATCAAACTCTTAATCGTCTTGACGTGTTCAAACGTCGTCACAAGGGAAGGAGTCAAGCCAGAATGCATGGTTTGTGACACATGCGCAGTTGAAAATAAAACCATTTAGTAAAATAGATAGATCTATTGTGTTCATTGTAAAATAAAAAAAAAAATAGAAAGGAATTCTATTGAAATAAATCGCTGAGGAATTTGAATTGTCATAGCTTCTGATTCGCTACAAATGTAGGGCGAGTTTCTGATTGGCTACAAATGTAGGGCGACATCTAATAAGTTATGTTCGTTGCAAAACAAAACATCTCCTATAAAATAGTTGTTTAGGATTTGAGTTGCTGTTAAAGTACGTACAGCACATCTTTCATAATGATAAAATGCATTTTTTTTTCTGGAGAGGACCCCGCATCCACCCCGGTGTCCCCCCCCCCCCCCCACACACACACCTCCATCAGCCTACCTGGATCAGTGGCTGATGTATGTAAAGTTGCTGAGAAACATCTAGGCCATACAAGATGAGCGTCACGCACAGTTTTATAATAAATATGGAAAAGTTAACAGGAGTATGACATAGCATAACATCATAGTGTGCACATGGTGGCCACGATCTCTTTACACATTTGTAACACCTTAAAGGTTTCCTTGTTGCAAAATTATATAACATATTGTAATCAAGTAGATCTATACACCAGTAACAACTATTTCCGATTGCTAAAGTCAAAGTAAGCAACTCAACAGACATGGTATAGGAAGAAAGCTCAATATCATTGTACTACCAGGATAACTCTGTATTGTCTTATGAACTGGATTTAGAAAAAAAGTATCAGTATCTTTTATCAGCAATTTATACACTATACAGAAGTGTCTGAAATATTAAAAAAGTAAAGGGACCTTTTTAGAGATGGATAAATATATTTTTTTAAACCTGAAAATCAGCGATGAAAATGCCACATTATTTAGACCATTTAAAAGTAAACACCAAATACAGCACAAAACAACTAGTATTGTTAAGTTGATCAAATATTGAGCACTTCTCTTCTTTCTTTGGTCTGTGTTCGTAAGTTGATGTCAGCTCCTGTATTCATGCGCCCAGATTACGCCCATTTTTGTAAAGTAACAAAATTATGTAAATGTGCTCATTTTATCCATTACTATTATGTGAACAAATTTGTATGCATATGGTATTATTTTTGGGCGGTGTCGTTTGCGCCAGCGTCCGGATCGGGTTATGACAAGGTATGAAAAATTGACCCACTTTACTACTCGTGGTAGTGGAAAAGTATTGCGAGTACAGAAACAGATATTAAGTCGAAGGGGTATAGGCGCGTCAGCCGTGTCCAGGCATGCTTCAAATGTTGCTATTAGTGTCTCTTTAAACATGATGGTCAAGTGATGATATTTTGTAAAGCGGATATACATGTACATGAAACTTAAGAATGAACAATCCCGCACAGTAGTATCACTCAGTGACCGAGTGCTTTGCTGACTGCATTATCTACAGGACTGATACATTTACCGATCCCGCGCGGGGTGTCACTGCCTTCCGCAGCTTTATAACGCGTTATGCCAGAGGTTATTTAAGGTCCGGTCACACCGCCTGAACGTTGTTGGAGCGTTCCTTGAACGGTAGGGAGAGGGGACCGAATTTCGACAACGCTCGTCACCGCGCACAAAATGGGGAAAAAATCGAAATTACGGGCGTTGCCTTAGCGACGCTCCGCTGAAGCTAGCGTTGCTATAGCGTTGGCTTAACGGTAGCGAGCGTTGGTTTAGCCGTGACGCGAACGTTGATAGAGCGGCGTTCTGCGCATGCGGGCGTTGGCTCGGCGGGGGTCTAAAGTTGGTTTAGCGGCATACGCTTTTGACAACTGAGCTGAACGAATCGCTTTGATAGAAGTTCTGATAGATTTTTGATAGAAGTCGATAGTTGAAGTTCATCATGCCACGTGGACAAAAGAAGAGGGAGGCTGGAGAAGGAAAGGCAGCAACCTCCAAGAAGATAACTACTGAGCAGGCAGCTGAACCAATGGAGTCAGGTAAATATAAGTAGCCCACTAGTTAAGTAAAGAAATATTTAACAACTGTGAAAAAATACTGTTATGTATTTTACTTCAACATTTTCAATTTATTATTCTATTGTCATATTTTGCAGAGACCAGTCAGGTCACACCAGAAGCAACTGCTAGCACAGCCACTGCTAAAACAGCCACATCCACTGCTACCACAGCCCAGGCAGGGGCAGCTGCTGATGAAGGTAATCAACAATGAAAATGTATAAAATTTAATAATAAAAATAATAATAACCATAATCTTTCTTTCACGTTGACTTTGCTCATTTTTTCCCATTATTTATATTTTGCAGACTCTCATGACGAGCCCGAGGAGGCCCTGATACAGGACCATTTCTCCCCGTATTATAGCCCAATTATAGTCTTACCAAAGCCAAACCAAATTTCATCACCGCAATGGATCGCTGCTTCAACGCCCGACTCCGTTCCAGCAATCCCGTGTCCGCTCGTATAACGCTTACAACCGCTCCACCAAAGTTTAATCACCGCCCGGTCAAAGCTGGCGAAGCAGCGGTGGTCCAGCGTTCAAGATTTCTGCGTTGGCCTAGCGGACCCAAGCGTCCACGAACTTGCGTCTAGCGGTGCCAAACTTTGACTGGGCGCTGATGGAGCGGTGGTGAACTTTGTGGGAGCGGAAAATTGCCCGCTCTACAACGCTCGCAATATTTTGTGCAGCTCAAAACTTTCGGAGCGGTAGGAGTGGCTGAGCGTATAAGGCGTTTGCTTAACGAGGACCAAGTTCTGGTGAACTGTAACGAGCAGTGATGATTTTTTTTTTTCACCGCTTCAGGAACGCTCCAGCAAAGTTCTTGCGGTGTGACCTTAATATCCTTTATGATCCATCTGCGGTAGTTTAGTTCTTATTAGCTCTTAGTATAAAGTTACCGCATGCATTCATAAAAGAATGGTACAACCATAAAAATAAACCATAAGGATAGTATTGTAATTACTAATAAAATGGTTTCTAGTATCCGATGTAAGTAACTGAATTTTGCCATACTGTTTAATATATATAATCTTCAGTTGCAAAAATACAATATGAATTTATTTTACCGAATCACTGTGCATAATAACCTAGGAGTTCCGATTGATTCATCGACCTAGCTGCTGCTTTTGCAAACATCTGCAACCATCCACATATTATACTATAATAATACTTCGTACATTGACGATACATCAATATTGTATGTTAGTATTGTTTGCCGCCATGGTGCAAGAGGTACGCAGCGCAAGCACAAACGTAAATACCCACTCTATTGTTCTCAGCCTCACAGATCGCAATCGTTCGACTAGTCCTCGTCCTGAAAATATACACCGTGCCCCTCCCCGCCTAGGGAAAAGGCGAAGCCCTTCGAAGGCAGTCAATAAATAAATTGTATTAATGAAATGTATTAATGAAGTGTATATCCTTGCGCGTTTTGTTGCATAATATAGCAAAATGAAGTCAATATGACTGACAACAAGCATGCAATCAGCCTACATAGTCAAGTATATGGATGGGGATATCCGCCAATATTCTAATTACTATTCCTAACTTTCAATAGCATACACGGATTTGTCACTTTAAATGTCAATTTGTAAATTGCAACACCGCGCATGCCAAATACTGCTATCTAATTTCATCCTAACTTTTATATATCATATGAAAATGTTCACATTTCAACGTTACATTTGAACAATTTCACATTTCCCGTATACACAATTTACAAATCGCGGGGCGAAAATCACGAATCTAATTTACAAGTTAAAAGATAACGCGTTCAATTTGACACCAAATAACGTTGGCTGCTTTCTATTGTATCTCCTTTGAAGAATAATTTATGATTCTGTTCTATTTTTAACTTAGAATATTCCGTTCTATTTTAGCTCAGTGACGTCTATATTATGTGGTACCGCCACCTAGCGTCTGAATGTTGTCAATTCTTAACTTGTACATGGGTAATTTGTGACTTATAATTTGAGACTTTGAGATTTGTAACTTGTAAGCGAACATACAATTTGTGACTTATAATTGTGAGTGTTGTAAAACCAGTTTAAGCACCCCAGTCGGCCCATATTGCCGACTGACCGTTCCAAGCGGTAACTGTCGGGTTTGCTCTTTTAGTTACATGACTCATAAAAAAAATGTTCTTACTTTTCACTTGGCTTGCACGTGAAATACCCCTGTCCTGTGCCTTTTCAGAGTTTGATATATGTTCATAGGACTTTGTCATCTATTCTTATTGAGATTTGTTACTTGTTATTTCCCAATTGTATGTAATGAGATATGTGAAGTAGATCAATGTAAAAAACGAACGTGTTTGTGCAAACAAATAGCAAATTATTAAACATACCCAGTGTTGCAACTTGCAAATTAGAGATTGAATATTGGCGGATATTCCCTTCCATACAAGTATGTACTATTTACTGTGGAATACTAGAAGTTTGCCGGTTACTATTTGTTTTGTGTGTGGCGGAAGCATTTTCGGAAAGCAGTAAACTTTGTCTTTAAAGAATTTATTTAGAAGTTATGGTCACTAAGTACCCAGTGCTACTGCACTAAACATAATAAAAATATTATTGAAGCTAAATTTTTCGATGAGTTTACTCCATTATCACCCGTTTTGGTTTAAGGGCATACTTCTTTATATATTTGTTTTATCTATCGGCAATCTAATTTCATTACATAGTTTTGGTACAATGCAAATAAAGTTGATTTATTTTCAAGAACAACACAAAGAAAGAGTACTTATCACCTTATTTTCAGAAATCAAAACTGTTTATTAAATGTTTTCATTCCACGAAACTGGCTGCAATAGCTCAACTGGTAGAGCGTCGGCTTGCAGATCGGGAGGTCGCGGGTTCAAACCCCTTCCGGGTCAAACCAAACACTTTAAAGTTGCTAGTATTGTCTTGCCTCCTAACGCTCGGGGCTAAAGGGGACAGCATTACGACTGACTCGTCGGTGTCAGTATAATGTAGTGGCCGGGTTCAGTCCCTGGGCACCTCATAAGTGCCCCTGTGCTATGATAGAAATATCGCGGCACAGTATTGGCCAAAATACCGGCAAATCCCCCATCTCATTCCACGAAAGAACTGGAACCGGTAGTGCAACCAGTAGAGCACTTATTCCATGTAAGGGAGGCCCCCGATTTGATCCCAGGACATACCAAATTTGTTTATTTATTGGGTTTATCGTCCCACCAACAGTATTTCAGTTATCTGGAGACGGTGTCCACTTGAAGCAGATATAGTGCTGCCTTCACTGTGTATAGCATGCCGCAAATTTGTTTAAATGGAAGCTCCATTGATAACGCTCAAACAAATAAAAGGCTAGTTCTATAGCTGGTTGGCCCGGTGTTAGGATAGTATGACGAAGTGTGGTATCATAGCATGTTAAACACAATTATGGCAACACTTTATTGGCTTAAATTAGACACCGTCCACTTCAAATACTGTTGGTGGGATGATAATCTCTGTGTGTCTGGTCCAGATTTTAGTCTATTGCTGCAGTTGTCCCAGTTTCTAGGGAAGGCAACTGGCGGCAAGAGTGTCTTACGCCAGCTACACCCTGATAAAAAAGAATTCCTACATATTGGTAAATACAACTCATGCCCCATACGAAGGTAAATTCCTAGATCCACCCTTGATGTCACAGTCTGACATATCAAAATATTTATATTTATATATTTAGGTTTTGTTTTTTTTGAAGATTAAGGGCAAAAAGGTTAAAAAAAACACATTTAATATTTGCATGTATTAACAGCAAATTAAACTAATTCAAAGGAATGTCTGAGAATATTGTAAAAAATACCGGATGTAATCGCCAATATGAATCTCTGACTGTCAAGGTAAGTCTGGAAAATAAGGTAAATTTTAATTCCATATATTGTGCGCACCATAACTTTTGTATCGGCAATTT
This sequence comes from Sinonovacula constricta, assembly GCA_007844125.1. Taxonomy (NCBI): domain Eukaryota; kingdom Metazoa; phylum Mollusca; class Bivalvia; order Cardiida; family Solecurtidae; genus Sinonovacula; species Sinonovacula constricta. The sequence continues at coordinate 15,130,470 of CM017568.1, forward strand.
GGTAAAATCCTTGCGCATAATCTACAGAGTTTTATGGTAGTTCACAAACTGTCAATGGATAATAAAATATAACTACAACTTTTTTTTTCATTTTTTATTTAATGTAATGTCTGATACACTAATGTAATGTTTTCAGACAGTGTAGCTTCAAAGCTGGTATTTTTACACACAATCATGAAACTACACTGTTTGAAAAAAAACTAGGAGGGGTCTCCCCAGTTCTTGAGTAGCAACATAAGGTCATAGAATTAGGATATGACATGATGAAGAACTGTACAGGCATGAGTGCAGTATATCTAAATAACGATAGTTATATAAACAATATATAAAGATTGAAAAAAGCTGTAGTTTATAACCATTGCATTATAACAACTTTGGCAATAATTTTATGAGAAATATACAAACTAATAACAAAGTTTATAACAAAGAAATAATTGGTATACTTCAAATGCAATAATGACATAATACATTTTAATTCATTTATACAATGAAATATACACATATTTTGGTCAAAATGTACAAAAATCACACATTGCAATCAAAATAAGAAATTAAGAGATACATGTATACAGAATTGGTCATTCCAATATAAAATTTTAGCAACTTGATTAAAAAAAGCAAAATAAAAACAAAATGTACATTATAAAAGCACACATAGAATTAATAAAAGATTATAAATCAGCAACTAAATATTTTCATCAGGAACAAAAGCAAAAAATGACTTTATTTTATATTCTATTTAATTGAGCAGGTAAAAAGATATAGGTCAGTAAGAAAGACATATATAGAGAAAAAATAATCAGGACACGAAACAACAAATATTTGAAAACAGATCTTTCTTGCACTGACGTCTTCCATTTGACATTCGTCTAGACATGTAAGTTTGTTCTGTGAGCTGAACTGTCCAGTCCTCTGATACAACAGCCCTTGACAGCTTGGATTTTAAATGGTAATCAGGAGCAAAAAAAGCTATAAACTTAAAAATGACGAGGTCTTCCAGCCTAACGTGTGGTTCAACACAGGAATTTGGAGTATTGCTTTACCAATAATAGCTGGACGTAGCTAGGTATTAGGACCATAGTTTTGCTGCTGCCATGTACATGTATCTCCAAAACAAACATTAAAGTTATTAAATAAAATACTAATTTTGATTGTGTTTTATTTGTATTTAAGTAAATAAACTGATTAAATTATGATTGAAGCTCTGGTTTAAAATGATAATTTGACAGCCCCCAGTTGACAGCTCCTACATGAAAGCCCCCCACTTGACAGCACTCAGTAGACAGCCCCCCTCTAGACAGCTCCTACATGACAGCCCCCACTAGACAGCACCCAGTAGACAGCTCCCACATGACAGCCCCACTTGACAGCACTCAGTAGACAGACCCTGCTTGACAGCCCCCAGTAGACAGCTTCTACATGACAGCCCCACACTTCATAGCACCCAGTAGACAGCTCCCACATGCAGCCCCCACTTGACAGCACTCAGTAGGCAGCTCCCACTTGACAGCTGCCAGTCAACAACTCCCAGTAGACAGCCCCACATGATAGCTTCCACCGGGACTGGTCTGATGTGGAGGTACACTACTTACCTAATGCCTGATCAATTTGTGGCTAAATGTTACACACACACACATTGTAGAGAACTTTGGAGTTATAATAAGTTTAAATATTGAAATAATTACATAATCAGCATCATAACCTAATTAACATTTTGTAAGAATTATTGGTACTATTTTTTGTATCTATATCTTATTTTTCATAAATCTTAAATCTTAGATTTTATTGACAATGGTTGAGGTTTACTAAAAAAAAATCAGGGAGCATAAAAGGTGACAATGTCCGCACAACTACAAAAAATAATAATCAGTAAAGGATTTGACAAATGTATCCCACATTCTGCTTCAAAGAGATGAAAGGAAGTGTTATTCATAAAATATATTGAGCTTAAAATGATAATTAATCCAAACTTACTTTATATTGCAGAAGCATGACTAGTTTAGCTTGTTAAATGATGCTGTCAGGATTTTATGATCATTATAGTGATGTCTAGCTATTTTGGTGGAGGAGGATCCCAAATAAATGTTTGGGTAGAACCACTGGTGCACCACAAGTCAGCTGGAAGACCTTACCACAGTAAGTCCTTTGCTCGGAACAGAACTCGAAACCATGCATGGAAAGGCTTGGCAGTCAGAGAAATTACAAGTCGGCTAACTCTACCACTATGCCACGGGTGCCCCCTATTTTCTTTACATATACTTCAGTCCTTTTCAATATGTAAACAAGTATTTTTACAATATTGCATTTTTTTAGAAAACAATCTCAAAAATTATTAATAATTTCCACATAAAAAGCAGACAAAATATTCAAAAGTAAGCAAGAACACAACTGCAGTAATATCATGCATTTACTATATGACATGAAAATGTCTATAAGTCTGTAAGCAGCATGAGAGATAATATTAATAATCTACCTCTCTCTTCATTAAATATTAACCTTATAATTACTCTTAACAATAAAAAACAACATTTTGATACATTAAGAGGGTTGACTGAAATAATTACATGCAACCATTTTGAGCTACCAATAGTTAATGATGTGCAGTCATTAAAGGCATACTACAGCTCTCCTGTCAGGAGCTGGTGGAACTGGATACCAACAACTAGTATTTGAACGATCATCACTCAGACATACTTCGGTATCTATGAGTGAAGAGAGTATATTCCAAAGCTGGAGGATAAATAAGATATAAACTATAGTCTTCATTACCATTATCAAATGTTAAACAAACTTACAAATGAAACTACAGTTGTCATGAAATATATCAAATGTCTAATGTAATGTAATTATACACTGAAATGTTAAATGAATATACAATCTTTGTTACCTATATCAAAAAGCTTTTTTGACAAAATGTCAAATGAAAAGAAAGAAAACATGTCACATCCGAAGATGATAAATTAACCTAATGAAATATACCAGTCAGTGATGTGTGTCAAGACAATATATACACCTGTTCTTGAATGTCATTCATACCTAGGTATACTATGTACACTGGACATTTAAATACGAAACAAAGGAGAAATTAAATTTAAAAAAAAAATCAATTACACTTCAAGTAAAAGAATTAAAATGAAGAAGCGTAATCATTTTTGATTAAAGCTTGCAAATATAAGCTATATGTTTAACGTACATGTATTTGTAAAACTTTATTAACATTTTACAGGTGTGATAAAATCAGATTTCTTTGTCATGAAATGCACTTTATAATTACTTTTATTATTTAATAATTTTATTTTACAACTTACTACTTGTAAAAACATAAAGAAGTAAGTGATAGTCCAAATGTATACTTCCAATACAATCAGAACACCTCCTCCTTTCTCTAACGGAAAATGACTCGGAGGTAAGCATAGTGATAGTCTGGGCAGTTAAGTGATGCTGCTATGTATAATAGGGCACAAATATAGATCCAATTACTGTTAAGAAAATCTTTCTTTTTGAGTGGAAAATAAGAATATATAAACATACATTAAAATGTATGGAAATGTAAGCAAATACATGTGAGTTCCTCTAAGCATCATATTTGATGAAGATTTAGACTTTGCCAAGAAAACAGTGGGTCTAGGGTATGACTTTCACATTAGGCAGATCAAGGTGTTGAAATCATCGTATGAGGATCGTCACACCAGTCACAGTACTCCCTTCTAGGGTACGGAAAGAGTGCAATTTTTCAAATCTTACCGTACCTAATGCAACAGAAATACAATGCTCAATAGCCCCATGATTGCCGTGGTTGCAACACGTGCTGAATGCTATAATGTAGGACCAGGTATAGTATTTGATTTAATTTACCCCATGTGACTGAAAACTAGTTCCACAATGGCTATTACTTATCACCGAGTCTATTTTGTATAAATGGCCGAGGAGTTCTGACTGACTTCAGATATTCATGTAAGTTATTTATGTAAGATTGAAATAATAAAAGCATTGTCTTGTAATGAAAACTATAAAGAAGATTTAATAAGCTTCAGCGACTGTTTCAATCTCTCTGTAAAATAGTTGGTATGATATATTTTATAAACCTTCATAATACGTGTAAAGTAAAAGGTATGACAAAATAACAAAACAATCCAAACCAATCCCAATTTATGAATACTTGGAAAATATATGTCCAGATATAAAACATATACAGCAGTTGTGTGGGCAAATGCTTATGTTTGGTCTAAAATTTCTGCCTGCAAATGCAATGCTAGTTATAGTGAAATATATTATTGTACTGTTTGTTGGAAATCTTAATAGTTCACCAGTTCTAACATTAAATAGCTTAAATTAACATAAAGGAATTTCTAGTAGTGTTATCCTTTAATTTTTATATTGTCCTATGCATAAAAGTTGTTTTTGGTTTGTTAAATTTTAATTATTTTGAAATTTAAAGTATTGTGAACATGAACAACTTATGACTTTTAAAACCATCCCCTACCATATGAATACAATTGTACATTGATGTGTATCTAAATCATGTAGTGAGATAGGACTGTTTGAAAAGATTATTTATTGCTTGATAAATAGAAACTGGAATGTTATATTTATTTATAACCAATAAAAATTCTTAGTTTAGCTAAACAATCAAATGCTAAAGCAACAAGACATATTGCCCAGGACTCTGTAGTAAATAATGTAGATCAAGATCAGACAACTCTCCTGATCTGGAACTGACCTTTATGATCATTGTAGCGATGTCCAGCTATATTAATGGAGGCATACTCCAGAAAAATGTCTCAGTTGAACCACCGGTCTATCGCAGGTCAGCTGAAAGATCAAGATCAAGTCCTACATCAAGCCTTTCCCACTGAATGGGACTTATATCTACAGGGTGATAGATTAAGCAGTCAGAGTAGTTACAAATCTGTGAGTTTACCACGACACCATGGGCACCCTTTGTTTATGTTGGGCCTAGCAGGTTAAGAGTTGACCAAGTACATTTATATTGTGACTAAGTGAGGTTAAATATCATTGCTACGGACAATAAAAGTGTCAGCTATACGCATATCAGAGCAATAAAAATATGAAAATAAATATGACAGAAATAAACAATGTGCCACAAATCTGAGTCAAGCACTTGAAGTGGACAGAAGATATAATGGAGATATTTCTATTGTTTTAGCAGGGTACATAACTCTTATTTAATTAATTGCAATGATATACCTCCCTTGTGGGTCAGTTTTTATACTGTATGCCTCTGTAGTAATGTTACATAATTTATACTTTTTCAGCTACTATACATGATTTGGACTACAGCATGAATAAAAGTTCATAGTTTGTTGAATATTGTATACATGATTAATTTTGAATAAGCATATGTATAAACGATATATGAAGTAGATTTTTTTTCCCCTTAAATTATGATTGAGAATATTCAAGATATATTTCTGAATGATTATTATTTTTTTTTTTTACAATGCATCAAAATAAAACAAGTATGGAAATAATATCGACATCAAGCCTTTATTGGTCAAATAGGTCTCCCAGACCAATGTGCCGGGTGGAAGAACTGGTACACCAAAATTCATTTCTGAATGAAAGTTTTTACCTTGAAGATTTGAATCTACATACCAGTAGTGAGAAGCTGAGGAGACAAAAGTTTGCGATTTTACCCAATTTAACACAAGCACCATTTTTTCAACAAAAATAGTTGATTGTTGTGGATAATTAGTTTTAATTCTTGACAAAATGTATGAAATATTCTCAGAAAAATATGTAAAGCTAGTGTTAAAAGAGGTAAAGATGGCTACGTAATGGACGAATTTATTGCACAAAAACAGAATAAAATTACTAAAAGTGAGCTCAATAACAGAAAGAAAGACATTTGTTTAAAGAGAAGAGAAAAATAAAAAAAATATCATTAGTTATATGATTATGTAGAGTAATTGGACTAAAGGATAATGTAACTACAGTCGGAACTCGGTGTCAGGACTACGATAGTGTTAATATTCTCATTGTGTTGACTTTCTTACAAAGTCCCAACATATCTTTGTTCATTATATAAAATTTAAGCATCTAGGTTATGACATTTCAGAAGACAACTTCTTCTCAGTATCAAAATTTCCTGATCCCAAGTTGGTAAGTCTCACTTATACTTAAACGTTTGTGTCTTGAGGCTATTTTACAGTTTACCCAGGTGTGAATTGTTTTCAGTATATTGTTGTCTGCATAGATAATTACCCAAATAATCTGCTGAAAGATGTCCATGACCTAAGATTAATTGCAGCACCTAAGACACACAGACACATTCATGCAACAATTCGGGCAATCTCCCATTTTTGGAGGGAGACTCCCAATTTCAAAATTCAAAATTATTTGAAAATGAGGGGTGTTTTACACATTTTCAGAAATCTTACCACTTGGAAACAAATAAGTTCCATAACTGTTTATATGAAAATAACAAATCTCCCACTTTGCAAGTGAAAATCTCCCACCATGGCCACAGAAACATTTTACATGTATGTTTAGGTCAATACCTAGGTCAGTCATTAGAAGTGACAATTATTGTCTGTACACAAAATAAGATAAATAGGACAACATACTTGCAATGTGGTCCCTGTGCAATTTCATTATATCCTTTTGTTAGTAAATATCACAAACGTGTAATTTTTACGGATTTATAAAATGGATGACCATCAATTTAGGCTTGTGTCATGCTCCGAAATTTACATGATTACATCTTTATGTAAAATGTACCATGCTTTGTAAATGAAATTTTAAATCCTTTTTGTGGACATTTTTTGTAACTGGCAATGATCACAGGAAATATATCAAAGGAATTTGACCAATTTTATTTATTAAAAATTGCACTTTTGAGTGGCAATGTATACATTCTGGATCAGGATGATTTTGATTTGTATTTAATTTTAGTCTCAAACTTTTTTTATGTCAACCTTTTTTACTTTAGTCCAACCAAAGTCAACACAATAAGGACCAACTGAATAATGAAAAATCCATGAAGTACAATTGATGCTGAATTAAATAAATGAAACTTACAAATAAAAGTTATTGTGATAAAAATATAGAGGGATTACAATGTTTGAATATGCTCCAATAAATCATAATAAAAATGTTTGTGAGGCAAAGAAATGCAAATGAAGCTATTGCAAATCATAATAACATAGCAAAACATGATGTAAAGCCATGGTATATGAATATATAAATGTATAAAAATTAATATATGATTAAATTAGGAGCCATTTGGTAAAAGAAATATTGGTTAATAGATAAGAATTTATAGACAACAACAGCTGTTTGCAGACAGCTCCAGCCATTTTTCTCGGAGCTAGATAGTACAATAAAATTAATAAAATATGGGACATAACTCTGCAAAATTAACATTAAGAGTTATCTGCCTTTTTTGAAATGGGTTTACCTTTTAGACATTGACCTCAACATAAAGATTAACCTTGATGCAGACAAGAGGGTAATGACAACTTCACTTTCTTATAAAAAAAAGATTAATTAAAAGAGTAGGAATTACTATCTATACTAATATATAGCTTATAAAATGTATTAAAAATAAAAATGACGGAATAAATTTACAATAAAGAGATTAAATAAAATCTAATTAAATGAAATTAATAGAAAGACTTCTCAAGATATACCCTTTTTTATGAACACACTTCTAAAAGTAAAAGGTCTATGATTACCCCTTTTATGACATTAAAGCAGTATTTCTTTTTTTTTGTATTCCAAATTTTGGCTCATTAAGCATCAATATATATGCAGCAACTGCTTTCCCTTAAAGTGTTCCATAGTCATAAACATTGAATACATTATCATAATCTTTCTACTCATCGCAAAAAAGCAGCAAAAGTGAAAATTTCACAATTCCAAACATGATTTAAAAATATTAAATACATGTAAATCAATGTATAATAATAACAATTGTACATCTTATTAAAAATTAAATTAATGAAACTGAACAAACAAAAACCTCTTCATGGCTCAATGTTTATCTGAATCTCTCTGTAAATGAGACATATGTTATTTCACACAACAAACAAGCATTCAGCATATCATACAAATACATGTGTTAGGCCATTATATTTAATGATACTAATAATGAGCAATTACCGATAATTAAAAAAACAAACAACAAAAACAAGAACAACAAACAAACAACTTCAACAAACTAATAACCACCATCCAAAGGTCACCACTCATCAACATCTTATTTGCACTTAAAATATATATAAAAACAACACTATTGCTAACCTCAAAACACTGATGGACAAAATCCCCTTAGCAAGAATTGAACTCAGATATTTTAACATTTGTAATTGCATTGGCAGCCTGTAATAAGAAATAAATGCAACTTTCTGGATAAATATGTCTGTTTAAGCTAACAGATATGCGAGCAATTTAAGCTATACTCACAAAACAGCACCTAACCAATGACATATGTGGTATGATCAAATTTCATAACATACAAAACTAGGTTACATGTTCTTGTATTAATAAAAACGACAATAAGACACAGTTATTATTACATATAAGTTAGTACTTTATGTTTAATGAAATTCAAAAAAGAAATGTTAATTTATTCTTATGCCTCAATAACATTCCAATAGTTAATAACACATATAACATAAATAACAAAAAACAGCAATGAGGCCTATAACAATCTCACAAACTGAGGTGGGATCTGCTTTGTTTAGTTGGGACCTACGAGACTCATTAGACCGGCCACAACACCTGTCACATCTTTAATTCTTCCAGCTGCCACATCATATCCCACATGGCATGCGACATAATTTCTGCGAATCTGTCACATTTTCCACTATCTAAATACTTTTAATGACATTCAAACAATTTTCTCAAGAATGGTTTATACTTTTATTACCGGTACCTTCTCACAAACTATTTTTCACCTGTCAAATACATTTTATAATGTGTCAAAAAATAATGAAACTAGTGTTTGATCTGTCTTATGTTTGACCTTTCATAAAGTGTGTAGATCTGTCATATACTTCTGATCTTTCAGATACTTTTAAACTTTGAAATACAATATATTTTCAATAAATTTTACTCTTCATGCAGCTTGTCAAAAACTGACCCAATGACCTGTATAAATACAAATAATAATGACCTGTCACATTATCATGATAATTGATGGGACTTCTCAAAAGGCCAGTTACATTATTTAGAATCCTGTGGCTGCTCTCATGACCTGTAACATTATTTATCACATGACCAATCATGTGACTGATACCATGACCTGTCACAGTATCATTAACCTGTGGCTGCTCTCATGACCTGTCACATTATTTATCACATGACAAACCATGTGACTGATACCATGACCTGTCACATTATCATAATCCTATGGCTGCTCTTATGACCTTACACATGACCAATCATGTGACTGATACCATGACCAATCATGTGACTGATACCATGACCTGTCACATTATCATAATCATTTGGCTGCTCTCATGACCTGTCACATTATTTATCACATGATCAATCATGTGACTGATACCATGACCAATCATGTGACTGATACCATGACCTGTCACATAATCATAATCCTGTGGCTGCTCTCATGGCCTGTCACATTATTTATCACATGACCAATCATGTGACTGATACCATGACCTGTCACATTATCATAATCCTGTGGCTGCTCTCATGACCTGTCACATTATTTATCACATGACCAATCATGTGACTGATACCATGACCTGTCACAGTATCATAATCCTGTGGCTGCTCTTATGACCTGTCACATTATTTATCACATGACCAATCATGTGACTGATACCATGACCAATCATGTGACTGATACCATGACCTGTCACATTATTATAATCATTTGGCTGCTCTCATGACCTGTCACATTATTTATCACATGATCAATCATGTGACTGATACCATGACCAATCATGTGACTGATACCATGACCTGTCACATAATCATAATCCTGTGGCTGCTCTCATGACCTGTCACATTATTTATCACATGACCAATCATGTGACTGATACCATGACCTGTCACAGTATCATTATCCTGTGGCTGCTCTCATGACCTGTCACATGGCCAATCATGTGACTGATACCATGACCTGTCATATTATCATAATCATAATCCTGTGGCTGCTCTCATGACCTGTCACATTATTTATCACATGACCAATCATGTGACTGATACCATGACCTGTCACAGTATCATTATCCTGTGGCTGCTCTCATGACCTGTCACATGGCCAATCATGTGACTGATACCATGACCTGTCATATTATCATAATCATAATCATGTGGCTGCTCTCATGACCTGTCACATTATTTATCACATGACCAATCATGTGACTGCTAACATAACCTATTACAATATCACAATTATATGACATAACCTAACAAAATATAATGTCACATGTTATTACAAAATGAGTATTTCCCATACACACTCTCATAACGTGTTACATGACCAAGTCACATAATGACCAGGTGACATCAATGTCACTAGTAGTATGGAAAAAATGACTTTCTTGAATAAGATTTTTTTTCGGCTTTATAAAGCTATGTACAAGAAGTCCTCTGCTTTAAGGGGATGTCACTCTGTGTGGTTATTATTGCATATTGTCTCCCCATTCTTCACCAAACCAAGGGTAGTAGCTGCTTCAGAAATCTGAAATGCAAGAATAAAAAGTTGAGTTTCTGTTTTAAACAAGATTATTTCCTGATTCATTAAGCACATGTAAAAACAAAGTTACAGCGTGCAAGCTAGATAAGAGTTTCCTGCAAGGAGTGACCAGTAAGTAACGTAAAACAACTTTGCCAGATACCTTCTTGGTATTGGTCCATGTGATTTTTATGATTTTTATAAGTAAGTGGCATTACCATGATATAGCAGAGACTTTCAGCTTGTATTGTATAGTGCCTTGTACACCCATGATATTGTAGACTTTCAGCTTGTATTGTACAGTGCCTTGTACACCCATGATATTTTAGAGACTTTCAGCTTGTATTGTATAGTGCCTTGTACACCCATGATATTGTAGAGACTTTCAGCTTGTATTGTATAGTGCCTTGTACACTCATGATATTGTAGAGACTTTCAGCTTGTATTGTACAGTGCCTTGTACACCCATGATATTGTAGAGACTTTCAGCTTGTATTGTACAGAGTCTTGTACACCCATGATATTTTTTGCAATCAAATGGAGAATACAAATGTTGTGAAGACTGGCCCAATGTCTCAGCAGCAATAGTTTTCCGTGCCACTGCCAAATATTGCTATGGAGAGATTTTATTAAAAATATAAGGGTAGAATTATTTTTGCAAAACAGGTCATCAAGAAGATCACCAACTTGAAAGTTTTTAGTATATTTTGTTGATGATTTTACTCCATCTGGTATCAATTTTTGTAAGCCTGTGACATCTGTTTATTTTATATTTACCTGTCTGAGGTATTCTTGGCATTCGGTTTTCGCCTGGAGCAGAAGGTCAGCTTGACCTTGTAGGACCCGGATATTCCAGGCAAAGTTCTCCACAGCCTATGACAATAATAGGTTTAACCAATCAATGTCTGTGACAACAGGTTTAACCAATTAAAGCTGGTGATAAGTTTAATTAAACACAGCATGTGATGATAAGTTTAACCAAACACAGCATGTGACAAATAAGTTAAACCAATAACAGCCTGTGAAAAAGAATGAATCAACCACAGCATGTGATAATAAGTTTAATGAATCACAGCCTATGACAATAATAAGAAACCAATCACAGCCTGTGATAGTAAGTTTAGCCAATCACAACATGTGAAAAAAAGTTTAACCAATAAGAGCCTGTGATTATAAGTTTAACCAATCATAGCCTGTGATTATAAGTTTAACCAATCATAGCCTGTGATAATAAGTTTAACCAATCATAGCCTGTGATTATAAGTTTAAACAATGTACTCATTTTACTGAAATTGCTTGAAAAAAATAATAAAGATCCTTTATCCCAATACATGTAAGTGTAATTCTGAATTAATAAAAGCATTCATATAATGGGTTAAAATAAAACTTTAAAAAAAAAAGTTTTCTTTACATGGGCTTGCATGATTATTAGAAGTCTCTTGAAAAATAACATGAAAATTATTCAGTTATGTATATCTTAAATAACCCAGAGGCTTTAAACCTGTCCCATTTTATTGAAACTTTTAATGTGAATGTGATGTTATTTTTAAGACGGACTTGCCTATTTTTATCAGTCTAACACAATTAAAGAGAAGTGCAAATATTTCTTCATTAATTGCTTTGATGCTACAGCAGTCAAATTCTGGTAATGTCTAACACAGGTGGTGCTACTATTACTTAAAATACACAGTACTTTGGTACAATATAACTTATAGAATCTGTGCTCATATACTATTTTACATGTTAGCAATATCACACATCTACAGGAAGGTTCCCTAACAATTTAAAATATCCACCTTGGAGAGTTTTTTGCCCTTGAGTCCTGCTTGCTGACAAACCATCTCTAGTTCTTCATGCCACTCCAGGCCTGCTCTCTGGCCTTGAAGCAACTGCAATATATACCATATATTAATGAAATACATTATGGTACAGTACAGGTCATGAAGATTGTACAGATTTCACGTGGACTCAGTGGACATTAGAATTTCAAGAAAAAAAAAAGCGGACATCAAACAAACTTTAATTAAGGTTGAAATACAAAGAGATGTCCAACTATTACAAGTGGAGGGAAATCCAAATAAATGTCTTGGTAGAACCACCAGTACACCACATGTCAGCTGGAAGACCTTACTACATGAATAAACTGCCAGGTCCTGGTATTAAATCAACACAGTGAGAGGCTGAGGAGCTACATGTTAGCGCCTCTAACCTCTCCACAATAGGGTCCCCTTTCCATATAAGCTCTATATCAACTTGGACTGTGAATTTAATCAGGTTTGTGAATCTATGCTTCAATACAAGAAATAGCTTGATGTCGACATGAATTGTCAAAAATAATAACATGGAAACTGCCTTATGTCCTTAACAGCTGCTACGCACAAAGGAAAAAAAAGTTATTCTTGTTTTGTTATAACTTTTACAACTGACTGGCATGTGAATACCTTTGTCCTCTGCCTTTTCAAATGTTAATATATGCTGCAGTACTCATAAAAGGTTATTTTCATCACAGTTTTAATGGATAATAACTGTTCTAAAAGATAAAAATCAAACATATTGCTATGGAAATGCAACAGTATGCACAACAAGCTACATCTCATCAGGTACTTTTTAACGTCACTTTGAAAGATAACTCCATGCTGAGACTGCATACATACCCTTTCATAGACATTATCTGCATTCTCTATTAGGCTCTTGCATTCTGCAACCACCTGTAAAATAAGGACATAAAGTATTTGTATTTTTCATGACTGATGAATTAAAATGGTAAAAATATATTTTCCTTTAAATATGGCATCACTATAGAGGGCTTTTTAAAGACAGACAGATGAACAGACAGAAGGACAGACAGACAGAATGAAAATATGACTCCAGCATTTCTCATCTGTCCAAACTTTGGTGAGTGTTTGTGGAGGATGGGTGGAGTTTAGGGGCAGAAAAAAATCCCATCTTCCAAATAACTTAACTATACATTAAATTGATATCAAATCTTGTATTTGTAAAAGTTTTAAAGCATATACTTTTGTTTATGAAATTTATTCACAATCTTAAAAAAGTACTTACACTTCCACAAGTAAGGATTGCCTTCTTCATAAAATCTGGTACATTTCCTTCTGCTTCTAAACATGGATACTGGAAAAGATATGTTTATTGTTTGTTTATTGGGTTTATCATCCCACCAACAGTATTTCAGTTATCTGTAGATGGTGTTCACTTGTAAGTAGATAAAGTAATGCCTTCACTATGTATAGCATGCCGTGCAACACCTGGCATGATACCACACCCAGTCACATTATCCTGAAACCAGTCATGGAACTAGCCCTTATATCTGCTTGAGTGTTAGCAAGGGAGCTATGCCACTACCATTTTTAGACTTTGGTATGTCAACGCCCAGGATTGAACCCTTGGCCTCTGGTGCCAGGAGCAGATGCTCTTACTGATTGTGCTACCAGGATCAGTAGGAGAAGATATCAAATTCATGACCATCTATCACACATATATTAAAGTATATTTACAAAAAAAGACTACAAGCCCAAAAGCATAGAAATGTGTGCTATAGGCAGACAATCATCATCTTGCTGATATAAATATTTGTGTAAGACATGGCACATAAATATGCCTTTTTTCTTTCTTCTCAATGATATGTATAAAGAAAATAAAAAATAAAAAATATCATAAAGTCCATTTCATACAGAAGTTGAAGTGCAGAGTTTTTTTAAGGTGTTAGTGATGACTGTGTTCAGCAGATGGATATTTTGTTCAAAGCTGGTGTTCTTTGATATTATTATATAGAACTATATCATAACATTTAACACCAAAAGAATCTCAACAAAGTTTTATTTCTATATTTGTTAAAAGAAAATTGCAGTGAACTTATTTCATTACACATGTAGCAACTTCCAGCTGTTTTGGTGGAGGAAGACCCCAGACCGATGTCTGTGAAGAACCACCAGCGCACCTCAGATCAGCTGGACGACCTTTCCATAATAAATCCTTTACAACGAAATGGACTCAACCCACACAATGGGAAATAAATCGGCAACTCTACCACTACACAAAGGATGCCCTTTAAAAAAATAAAAAAAATATCCTGCACATACATCTCCATTCATGTAGAAGTTGAGCGTGGTGTTCTCTGAGGTGTTTGTGACACGTGTGCTCAGCAGACGGATGCACTGTTTGATATTGGAAATAGGGGACAGTCCACAAGTCTCCTTGAACTCTGCCAGCACAGTCTGCACATTGTCACGGAGATCTGTGCCATCCCGCAGTGACTGCACTGCCATCTGGAGGTAGGATATTTACAGACATTGTATTGTTTTGCATATGGTACTATAAAGAATAATGAGAATGACATAATACAAAACAAATGTTGAGTTTAAAGCAAAGATTATATATTCATCGTAAATCCTGTTATAACTTACAACAATGAAAGTAGATCTCTTGTTCTGGATTGTACATTTTATTGAGAAATACCCATGAACTGTTTACTTGCTAGAAACACCATCCACCCCATTAACAAAGAACCAAACCATAATGGTGTTTACAGCAAGAAAATGGTTAACTCAGAACAAACGTTTCTTACTTAGAGTCTTTAGACTATTCCACGCAGTCTTTATTAGCTTGTTGACATTCGTTCACTTGGTGTCACGTGAACAAAAAAGGGACGACATTTGATTCCAGAATTTATAATGACAACAAGTCAAGGAGATGCAAAAGATCTGGTGTGAATATCTACAGAAGTGATTATTGTCAAACACTATCAAATGGGTCAGAAAGCATGTATCTAGACATTGGCTCGCAATTTGAAATTCTAACCTTGAATGTTTCATCCACACATTTGACTCCGATTGGTTTCATGCTGATGTAGTCACGTTTTCTCTTTGTCTTCTTGACAGACATCCCTCGTTTATGGGCCTTCTTAATACAATGGAATATAACAATATATACAGAAATGTGTATGTACAACAACTTCTAAAACCATATTTACCCATGCACTCATGGATATGCCATTTTACACCTTGTCAATGCATACACAATTATCGCTTCTTCTAGAATTTACATAACTTATGGACTTACTTGTAGACTGGTTTAACATAGGATCTATAATTATATGCTGAGTTTCATGCATTCAAAAAGCCCATTTTAGTCTTTAAAAGAACAAAATCAACAAAATAAGGCAAAATTTCAACAAATATCCTTGTACATATACTATGAATAAAATGGTTAACAAGATAAACGTCCATTACTTGAAAAGTATGGATTTATTGATTAAGTTTCATTTTTAACTGTTTTCCAAGACAAAAAGGTGTTTTTCTAATATATTGGTTATATAAGACCTCAAAGAAATAAATTGGGATAGAAAAGTTTTCCCAAACCCACTGTTTATTAGTTAATGATACTGTTTTAAATGAATACAAACTGGACCAAATCCTAAGGGTAAATCATGTTATTTTATGCATAAATTCAGTTGTATTACCAAAATGTCTATGCTTACGCTAACATATATTTCAGCTATATTGTTTGCGTGTTGTTGTTTTTTCCAATTTATAATAATAGTAGTTATAATAATAACAGAATGTTGTATTTAAAGTTACCCAGTACCCTCATTTACTTGTTATAAGGAATAAAGCAGCTAACAGTCAGAATTTTAAAATCATAGCAATTCTCTGTGATAAATGAGACCTTAGTGACAATATTAGAGAAATACCTCAACTCCTGAAACTTACCCCACCTCCTCGTTTGTTCGTTATAGCGACATGAACAAATAAGCAGCAGTTATTGAGACCTTCCCCAGTGTTGGAGAGAAGTCGGATATGACGAAAGCCTGGAACAAACAAAAAAATACACAAAATGTTTGTAGAAACAAAGGACAGCCCCTGAATAACTGAAAAACATAACCAACCCTGAAGGTGTACAGGGTCGAATGAAACCAATCTCAAACAAAAACACAGCAACAGTTGCTAGGTTTTGACTTTTGGTGTGCTGTTTTTAAACCAGTTACCCTTTTATTCAGTCATTCTCTTGTCACTTGTAGATAAACAAATAGTGCTGCTTTCACATGAACAGCATACCATAAACAGAGAAAACTGTACCACACCTTGTCACACTATCAGGACACTGGGCCAAATAAGCCTGGAATTAGGGATTAGGATTTGCCGGCATTTTTGCAGATACTGTGCAGCTACATTTCTATTATTATACCACAGGTGCACTGATGAGGTGCCCAGGGACTGAACCCGGCCAGTCCATTCTACTGACACCGACAAGTCAGGCGTAATGCTGTCTCCTTAGCCCCGAGCATTAGGAAGCCATTACTACCAACTTTAAAGTCTGGTTTGACCCGGCAGGGGATTGAACCCGCGACCCAGCAATCCGCAAGCTGACACTCTATCACTTGAGCTATTGCGGCGGGTCACCAGGAATTTCCTTCCAAAGCTGAGTTTGTAACATTCACAAATAATAAAAAGTTTCGGAACAAGAAAAGTTTCAAAGAGTATTGCAAGAGGATTCTGAGGGAAAAGAAATCCAATTAACTACATAAATAAGATTATTTTATAAAGAATATCAAAATACCAACAATGGAGATAACAAGTCCACTCTTTGAATTTGAAATATAGTAACAAACATCTGAAATTTAGCATCCTAATCACTCTGGAAACTGTTGCAACCAACACCACCAAAAAAATAACTCACCAGTTTGCATACACTCAAAGGGTATGGTATACTGCCCGATAAATTCATCACCAATGTAGTCGTCATCCAGGACGGAGAATCGTACCAGAGCCAGCTCTGGAAGGTTAATTTGGAACTCAAAACTTTCATCGAAGATTGGGTTGTAACCTGAAACAGAGAATCATAGAAAACATTACAGGGGAAAACTGAAAATGCATGGACCGTAAATACTATACATACATATGTATAACTGTATGCAGCTATTCAATAGACTTGGATTACCCATGGCTTCCTGACCTACAGCAGGTCAAAGCTCTATAATGGAATTGGATAACCCGCGGCCTCCTGACCTCCTGTAGCTGGAAAAAGCTATATGAAAGAATTGGATAACCCGCAGCCTCCAGGCCTCCTGTAGCTGATTAAAACTATATGAAAGAATTGGATAACCCATGGCCTCCAGATCTCCTATAGCTGATTAAAGCTATATAAGGAATTGGATGACTCACGGCCTCCAGACCTCCTACAGCTGGTAAAAGATTTATAATAGAATTAGACAACCCACAGCCTCCATACCTACAGATGGTACAAGCTATATAATAGAGTTGGATAACCCGCGGCCTCAAGACCTCCTACAGCTGGTAAAAGATTTATAATAGAATTAGATAACCCACAGCCTCCATACCTACAGATGGTACAAGCTATATAATAGAATTGGATAACCCGCGGCCTCAAGACCTCCTACAGCTGGTAAAAGATTTATAATAGAATTGGATAACCCACAGCCTCCAGACCTACAGCTGGTCAAAGCTATATAATAGAATGGGATAACCCACAGCCTCCAGGCCTCCCATAGCTGGTACAAGCTATATAATAGAATTGGATAACCCACGACCTCCAGACCTACAGCTGGTCAAAGCTATATAATAGAATTGGATAAACCACAGCCTCCAGACCACCCATAGCTGGTAAAAGCTATATAATAGAATTGGATAACCCACAGCCTCCAGACCTCCTACAGCTGGTAAAAGCTATATAATAGAATTGGATAACCCACGACCTCCAGACCTCCCATAGCTGGTAAAAGCTATATAATAGAATTGGATAACCCACGACCTCCAGACCTCCCATAGCTGGTCAAAGCTATATAATAGAATTGGATAACCGACAGCCTCCAGGCCTCCCATAGCTTGTAAAAGCTATATAATATAATTGGATAACCCACAGCCTCCAGACCTCCCATAGCTGGTAAAAGCTATATAATAGAATTGGATAACCGACAGCCTCCAGGCCTCCCATAGCTGGTAAAAGCTATATAATAGAATTGGATAACCCACAGCCTCCAGACTTCCCATAGCTGGTAAAAGCTATATAATAGAATTGGATAACCCACAGCCTCCAGACCTCCCATAGCTAGTAAAAGCTATATAATAGAATTGGATAACCCACAACCTCCAGACCTCCCATAGCTGGTAAAAGCTGTATAATGGAATTGGAAAACTGATAGCCTCCTGAACTCCTACAGCTTTTAAAAGCTATATAATACAATTGGATAACCCATGGCCTCCAGACCTCCTTCAGATGGTAAAAGCTATATATATATATGAGAATTGGATCGCCACGGCCTCCAGGCCACCTACAGCTGGTAGAGGTTCTTGATGATATGTTGGGAAGCACTGGTCTGCAAATTGGGTCAATTATACAAGAAATTGCAATAATTTGGCTAGGTAATGAACTAACACCTTTTCTAAGCCAAAAGGCTCCAACCTTGTCAGTGAAAGAGAATGAATACAGTTCATGCATCAGGACCAGTCTTCTATATGCTCTGAGATCTGGTCACTGATGAGGGAAGTGTCCGAGAGGATGACACATGCTGATTATCATATGATTAGACAAGTATGTGGGATGAGGCTCTCCCTGAACTGATGAGCTACTGAAATAATGATTCTGACTGGGTTGGAAGATCTCCAATCAGTATGAGATGTAAGAGAATGAGATGGTATGGCCAGGTGGAGACAATGGCATACATAAATTGGATAAGGAAAGTCCTAAAAAGCAGTGTAATGTGACCAAAGTAACTATGGATGATCCAAAAAGATTCGAGAAGGACACTGTAAAAGAAGATCTTAAACAATACCAGAGTCCAAAGTCTAGCTCTGAATGATATTGTGAAAGCAAGTAATATGGAAACTGCATGTTAAATAACTGATATATTTTTTTGTATATGTGTATTTCTCATACATTGCTATGACACTTATAATAAATAATATAAAACAATCACATATGCATGAAAGAATTATTAGGATTCTTATGGATCCTTGTTGCAAGATGGGACAAACAAACATTACAGCAGACATAAAGCCATAATGATCATCCTTCTATATATAAACATGATCTTAGTTATTAACATTTTTTGTTTAACCAATAAAACAAACAGAAAAATGTTCCCCCTTCAATATTCATCAATACACTTATGAGGCAGTGGTTGACAAACTGTCAATGTCAGTACATTTTTATTTTGTTATGTTACTCTATTTATTATTATTCCATTGCAAATTCTCAACATCACAAATGAAAATGTTCAGCAGATAACTACCATTGTGCGGAACTGTCTTGGTCCGTTCCTCTGCACAGTCTGCTGGGATACCAAATATCTCTATGGTTACATACGGGTCAGTCACATCACCACGAGCACCAGAACCCTTTGGCTTGGGAAAATATTGGCCGCTGATAATCTGTGTAGAGATGAACAAAAAAAGATATCAATACATTAATGTTTTTTTAATATTATTTTTATTGTTCAGAGTTGTCAATCCTTTGTTATAACAAGAAAAGGTTGTCACAAACTTAGAACTCCGTGAGTCGGATGTGTTGCCTGATGAAAATTTTGTTAGTTGACATAAAAAATGTTAATTAGTTTTTTTAGTTGTACAGATATTAGCAATGTATTTGTACAAAATTCACATATAAAATAACCTTTTAATTGTCTCATTGCAAAAAACATTCACAACAAGTTGCCCTTCGCAAGAAATGCACTAAAATCAATCAAAGGGGAATAATTTAAAAGAATGACAAGAAATGCTCCATTAAAGTCACTCAAAGGGGAATAACTAAAAAACAGAAGAAGGTAGAGTTACAGTTCTTGTGCGCTGCACTTCGAGTCATTGCTAGAAACATGCATACCAAGTTTGGAGTCATTTGGACCTACGGTGACAAAGTTAGTCTCCGGACAAGGAAATCCGGACGCAGCGGACGTCGACGCCGCCGCCAACAAAGTTATCCCTATATGTCGCCTAGTCAGGCGACACAAAAAAAACATCAGTCTGAATTGATAATAGGGTATAAGGGCCTGCAGATGCTTACAGGACTTCTTTTCATGACCCTATCATTAAGTATCCCCTTCGAAATTTGATTACTAAAATTTAAACAAAACTTTGTGCTTTAATCTGTGATATTTCAAACAAAATGTAACTCTATTTCCAAAAACTAGCTCAGTTCCCCTACCTTGACATGAAGAATCTGCGGAGAGACACCTGGTATGACTTCTTTGGTGTTGGCGCTAAAGTACGCTATCTCCTCTCTCATGATGGCAGGTTTCTGCACATAGCCACACCCACCGTTTTTACTGAACCAACCATTGTAAAGATCCATCATGAGCCCTGGCGTCTGGTAGTTCAGAGCAACTGTTCAAAGAGAGAGAGTGACATATTTAAAGGTGTACTTTTTTTTTTGTTTCATCGCACCAACACAATTATGATCTTACTGGCAACATCAAGATTCTTATTGGTAGAGGAGGACTCTAGACATATGTCTGGGCAGACCTTCGAGCACACAGCAAACTAGAAGGTTAACTAGAAGATATATCAACTTCCCAATTCAGACCCGAACCCGTAAAAAGAGCTGCTGCGGAGTTACAAGTCAGCAAGTCTTAACGTTCTGTCCCGAAATAGTATAGTTAAAAAAATACATTGTAGGTTATCACAACTGACAAATGTTAAAATGTAAACATTCATTGTCCCATTAAGGTAATAGGAAGGAATAGCGTGTGTACCACATCTAGACATGGATTTGTTTATTGGGTTTATTGTCCCGCCAACAGCATTTCAGTTAATTAGGAGACGATGTCCACTTGAACCAGATATAGTGCCTTGAGTGTGTATAGCATGCCTTAAACTCCTGGTATAATACCACCCCCAGTCACATTATCTGGACACCCGGCCAACCAGTGGAACTACCTTTATACCTTAGCAAGGGAGTTATACCACTACCATTTTTTATGACTTTGATATGTTGAGGCCTGGGTTCGAACCCTTGGCCTCTCGTACATAGAGCCGACACTCTAGCGATTGCGGTACCAGGTCTGGTGACATGGATTTGACCTCATAACCCAAAGCACAAAAAAAGATTTTCGACCAATTGTGTCACCAAACAGATTTTTTAAAAAAGTAGTTTGTTTTATGAGTCTTTAATAAATTAATTAAAGAGAAAATATAGCCCCACCCATCTGACATCCGCAGTTCCAGAGATCCTGTGGGTTGTAGTTGCTGGAATCCACCCTCATCCCATTGGGGTAGATCCGGGACAGGAATGTCTTGTTGTGGTTCACAAACTCCTCGGGGAACTGGATAGCCAACTTCAGTGCCTGGCTCTCACTGAATGAACACATCTGCCAGTACTTGTCTGAAAGGATACATACACAGATATAATACACCTGAGATTATTTATCTGTAAGTAGAATACACACAGATATACAGAGAAGTACACATAATCATATATTTGTATACAGACCTACACGCACAATGGTAGATGACTGCAAAGGTATGGTTATAAGGTTTATACTAAATGGACACATCTGACAGTAATTGACTGTAGGTAAACATAAAGGTGAATACACAGATATAGATAAATACAAAAAGGTACAGGTTATAAGGCTTTCCCTATGTGGACATGTCTCCAAATACACACAGACACATATGAGTATACACACAGATGCATAAATACACCCAACGGTAACTAGGCTCTCACTTACAGAACACATCTTTGAGTACGTCTGCAATGTAGATATACACAGACACACATGTGAGTATACACACAGATGCATAAATACACCCAAGTGATAACTAGGCTCTCACAGAACAGAGCTGTGAGTCCATGTCTGCAAGGCACATACACACAGACATACATGTGAGTGTACACACAAATGCATATATACACCCAAGTGATAACTAGGCTCTCACTTAAAGAACATATTAGTAAGTACATGTTTTCACACGCATGCAAAGATAACCTAAAATTTAACTACAGTGCTCCCTCTCTTAAGCAACATCAAGCGGAAGGAAAGAATTTGGTTGCTTAAGAGAGGTAGTTGCTGTAGAGAGGTAACCCTTAGACATGTGTATATACATGTACTTACGTATTTTATTACCAGTAGAATTAAATGTTTCAAATCCATTTAATGTTATTTTCTTCTGTAATTTGCTAAGAAAGATTCATTTGACATTGAGAAATACATTCAATTGTGAATATGAATTTAGCATATCTTCCCTCAATGATCCATCTATAGACCATACCTCAGTATTTGTCATTTAAAGTCAGCATTTTTACATTTTTACTCAAGCAGCTAAGTACATTTTATTACCTGAACCTGGGTTCTACCACACCTACACTGATCAGCAATAGCCTGAACTGATTTCCCCGAGTCTAGTTGCTTAACAACAGTTACACGATGGTCAATAGCCAGAAATATATTTTTTTCTTTTTAGTGCTCATTTTAACTGAACAGACAACAGTCAGCAAATACAGCGTAATGAAGACAGTTTTTGAGAGACTGTTACGTAGATAAACTACAATGGGTATTTAAAAGAAAATTAGCCATTGCTGTTTTTCACACTGATGACCAATTTATGCCAGTAATCAATTGTTCCTGAATTACCCTAACCAATAGGCCACTAATAAACGGATGATTTGGTACAATTAAAAGACCGCTAAATTACTCATAAAGAGCTTGATTGGGTTTATTTGCCTTAATTGGCTAACGTGTGGTAGGCCGCAAACGTTTGTTCTTATAGTTGTTCTAGTATTAGGGCAATTATCTAAATAACACAAGAGAAAACTGTGAAAACAATGTTCGTTTGAACCAAGTGGTTCCCGTCGCTTTACAAATTGACATATACGCGGGGACATAAACGCGGGATCCAGTCACGTTTGTTTGATAATTTCCGACATCACTCGGCATCACGGAAAATGCCGATGGCTAAACGACGACTGGTGAAATAAATCCTCGGCCGCTCAAGGGAGGGAATTTAAAGAATACGGAAGTAAAAATGTGTGACGGTAGCCGTTTAAGGGAGTTGTCGTTCTTTAGAGGGAAAAATACGTTAAAAACGACAGGGGGTAAATAGAAGTGACGTCTAAGAGAGGTATTCGTCTAAGAGAGGTGACGTTTGTAGAGGGAGCACTGTATAGAACTTACATTCTCTATTATAAAAAGATGTCTCATCACGGTTGCAACTTGACCTCTGACCCGTATGAGAATACATGAAGTGTTGTCAGGTGCTTGTGGAATTTTAAATATATGATGTAATACTCAGAGGGCCTTGAATTTTTTCCTCATTACCAACAGACGTTTTAGACAATTCTGATTAAATAATTTAAATTATGTAACAATGCTTTCATAAGGTAGCTGGCTAAGAATAGTTAACCAGTCATTTTAAGTCACAACACAGTTATAAACTATATTTAACTGATGGGAATATAATAAAATGGCAGTTTGTTAACAACACATGGAAAATTGTGACACATTGTAAGTGTTTTTAAAATTCTTAAAGTCTGCCTGGGAACAGGAAAAGGTTAATTTCTCAGTAAAGGATGGGAAAAGGTGTCTTAAAAGTAACAGACCGATTAAAGATAGAACCAAAAACAATCCAAACATGAAACAGGCTTGATTTCTGTAACTTTTCCACAGCACTTGATTTATAGGTAATGGCAATAAGCAGTTCAATGTTCACTTAGTTGTAACTCCTTAATCTCTAATCCTGTGGGTTCAATTCCCAATTTGGGAAAAAACATTGATAAAGAAATCTATAGTGTGTCTGTGATTCTACATAGACCTTTAACTGGGGTCTTCCTCCATGAATAGCTGGTAGAATAACAGTGGAAAATAACAGCAGGTATAACATCTGTAACAGTAGATGAAATAACAGCCAGAATAATAGTTAGAATAACAGTGATTATAACAGATGGAATAACAGCTGGAATAATTGTAGGTATCACAACTGGAATATTTGTTTTGTCTTGTGCTTTTTTACACCGCACAGACACAATTATGTTCATATTGGGGACGTCCAACTAATTTTTGGTGGAGTGAGACCCCAGACTTATATCTGGATAGGACCACTGTCACACTGCAGATTAGCTGGAAAACCTCCCCATATGAAAGTTTAACATAACCCAGGAAAATATCATTTTGTAAAGGCATCAAGATTATTACAATGTGAACTACAAACACACTTTGTAACAAGTTTACTGGCAGAGTAAATCAATCAGAAAGACAATTTTGAAGTTTCTAAAAGGGGGCAGAAAATATTGATAATTTACTTTTTCATTTGACACATTACTTGTTTAGCACAAACTCCATTATGAGATTGTATTATCTTTGTAAGTCTAAAGTTATAAACCTAACCAATTTGAAGCTTGATTTTTTTTTTCTGAATAACAAGATGTCTCAAATTTTAAATCTGACCAACCAGATACCTTAGATTTTAAATCTGACCATTTAAATCTGACCAATCAGATACCTCAGATTTTAAATCTGACCAATGAGATGCTTTGGATTATTGGTATGACAGTTCAGATGCTCCAGATTTGTTAATGTGACCAATCAGAGGCCTCTGATGTAAAATCTGACCAATCCAATGCTTCAAATTTTAAATCTGACCAATCAGATACTTCTAATTTTAAATGTGATCAGATGCTTCCGATATAATATCTGACTAATCAGATACTTGAGACTGGTACTCAAATTTTTTAATCATAGACCCATATGTTTGAAAGAAAATATTTCAATGATTTTTAAAGTAGGAGACTCACGCTGCTGAGCTGAGATCTGGAAATCTTCAAAGCGGGTTGACACACAGTAAGTGACTAAGTCTGATAACTCCCGTGCCAACTTGTGCTTCTTCAAACTTCCGTCCTGAAAAATATATAAAAATTATCATTTGCCCAAAACAATGAATGCACATGTTTCATTGAATTTCTTTCATGAAAAAGGGTGAAAAATATCAAACACATCATTTGCTCACACCAACATATGCACATGATTCTTTATTAATTTACTCCCTGATTAAACAAGGGTGACAAAGACCCATTGGTTTTGCTTATTTAGGTGACAAAGTAGACATGTAGGTACATGTGTAAAAAAAATATTTAGTTGAAAAAGAACACATGTAGGTTCATGTGAAAAAAAACCCATTTAGGTGAAAAAGTAAGAATGTAGGTCCATGTGTAAAAAAAAAAATAGGTGAAAAAGTAGATATGTAGGTCTATTTGTAAAAAATATTTAGGCAAACAGGTAGACACATAGGTTCATGTGTAAAAAAAAATTTAGGTGAAAAAGTAGACACATAGGCTCATGTGTAAAGAACATTTAGGTGAAAAAGCAGACAGTAGGTCCATGTTTAAAAAATATTTAGGTGAAAAAGCAGACACATTAGGTCCATGTGTAAAAAATATTTCGGTGACAAAGTAGACAGGTACCTGTTCATGTGTAAAAACATTTAGGTGAAAAAATAGACACATAGGTCCATGTGTAAAAAGCATTTAGGTGAAAAAGTAGACAGGTAAGCCAGTGTGGGAAAATCATTAAAGAGAAAGCTATCAGCCTATCCATGTAATATTTTATGCCCAATATGGAAATATATTGAGGTCAAAAATATAGGCCACTGAGGGAAAAACATTAAAGCAGAAAATATAAGAACATGCAGAAAAAACATAAAGGGGAATAAATATACGACCACGTGGAAAAAATATTATGGTGAAAAATTGTAGGCCTGTGTAAAGTTTTAGGCCAGTGTGCAAAAAATATGATAAATAAATTATATGCCCAGGTAGAAAAACATTAAGGTGAATAGTTATCCTTTTATTATAGCTATAACATAACATTCTTTTTTTCTAAATCAACAAAATGCCATGCATTATTAATTACACAAGTAGATAATACATTAAACAAAAACCTATATACTAATGAATGTTGTTTTTTTTATTTAAAAAAAATAAATAAGTAAGACAAAAACTGTATTGTTTACAACAGTTACAGTATAATGATACTAAGATATCACATGAAAATGCTGACAGAGTTGTGTACCTTTGACTTGTTTTTCTTCTTTTCGGACTCTGCCCCTTCGTCTTCATCAGTTACATCCCCTTCATCAAGAACAGTTGCTGGCAGCTTTTTCCCCTGTAAAAAATAGACAAATAATTTCCACTTTCTGACAAAATAGATTTTTCTCCGTAAAATGAAGAAAGAATGTTTGTACTCACACCCATATTCTGTTGACCTCCTTTCTTAATCTTATAAATGACCAGAAAATTACCATTAGAAAACAACAACAAAAGACATACGGTCTTTTGCAAAATAAATGAGCAACATTATCAGTTACTTCTGAACCCATTCTTAATCTGTTTGGATTGTGACAGTAACTTGACCAATACTGAGCTGAATCTTTATATTCTCTCAAAGCAGACATTCATCTTTTCAATTACTTATTGTTAAGGTCCTTGTTTTAATGCCTTCTTTGAACTAACATTGATTATCATACAGACTAACTACTAATGTAGACATCATCAGCCATGTGACCATCCATTAACAGGTGTTTTGCTCTCTTTAACACTTGGTACACCCTCCTGATAGTTAAGGTGATCAACCTGTACCCCATCTACGTTGGCAGCCAGATTGGTTAGCTACGATGTGATGTAGCCTGAGACAAATGGATGCCCTTGTAGGCAGTTTTAGTAAGAGCATGGGCTGTAGTCTTTTGAGACTTCTCTTTTATCCCCATTGCCCCATAACGACTGACATGGAAATCCCAGACACTTTCCTCTGGGAAGATCCATGTCTTCCATCCCCGCTCTCAGCATGTGTGCACAAGGTCTTGATATTATGGCCATTTTCAGTTCATGTCATTCTTCAATTCTTTCTTGCCATTGCTCAGTTAACTCAATCAGTATCACTCACTGACTTTGGACACATTGGACCAACATGTTGCCAGTAGAACTAAATATCATTCTTAAAAAAATAATTTTCATCTTCCAACTGGAAATAGCGATAACAAAAAGGAGTACAATTGGAAAGAAAACAGTGACAGATTACATCAAAGCCAGGGCAAGAAAAAGTTCTACACACAAAAGTAAGTCATTTTTCTTCCTGCAGTCAGTTTGTATCAACTTTAAATCTGACCAATCAGGAGCTTTGGACCTTAAATTTGACCAATCAGGTGCTTCAAGATTTTAAATCTGTCCAATCAGGTGCTCTGTATGCTAAATCTTCCCTACCAGGTTCTTTGATTTTTAAATCTGACTAATCAGGAACTCAAGACTTTAAATCTGCCCAATCAGCTGTTGTGGACTTGCATCTTACCAATCAGGCACTCAAGATATTAAATCTGCTCAATCAGGAGCTTAAGACTTTTAAACTGACCAATCAGCAGCTTCGATTTTTAAATCTGACCAATCAGGTGTTAAAGATTTTTAATCTGCCCATTCAGTTGCTTTGGATTTTTTTTCTGCCTAATCAGGTGCTTTGGATTTTAAATCTTCCCAAGCAGGTAATTTCGATTGTAAGTTTGACCAATAAGGTGCTTTGATTCTTAAATCTGCCCTATCTGCAGCTTTGATTTTTAAATCTATCAAATCAGAAGCTTTGATGTCTAAATCTGATTGATGTTTAAATCTGCCCAATCAAGTGCTCTGGACTTTAAATCTGACCAATCAGATGCTTTGGACTTTAAATCTGCCTGATCAGGAGCTTTAGACTTTACAACTGATCAATTTGATATCTACATTGTTACTGTGTACATTCAGCAAATCTGGACAAACATTTTAGACACTTTATCTTAGAATCTTCCAAACATGACTCAATAAACACCATCAATCAAGCTTTATCAATTAGAGTCTTAATTGATTTTCGCTTTTGCAGGCAATAATCCTCCCTATACCATAGTTGTTTCTCAGAAATTTATGACAGACAGGACATCAAAAACCAAATTAAAAGTAAAAACCTCAAACACACTTTAAACTGATAGCAGGAGCCATAAGTGACAATATCTGCACTTTTTCTAGCATACATTCTTTTTTTCAAACTCATTTCTTGTAGGATAATTATGCTTATTAAAATAAGCTTTAGAAACAAAATGTCACTAAGATGTTTATTGTTTTAAATGGCGTTAATCAAACCCACCTTAATATTTACTTCACATATTTGACATGTTTATATCTATATCATTTAATGTACAAGACTGATACAATTTTTATAATTTTGAAAACAGTAAGCTCTCATTATTTATGCATTTAAAGTAAAGGTTTCAGTATTAGGTAAGTGTACAAAAAAATGCTAAACAATCAGCTGCAGTATATGAATAATATGTTTATCAGGTGAAATTGTTTAAAGTAAAAAAAAAGAGTAAAATAGAAGAATTATAAAAAAAAATAATAATAATCTTTCATGTTGTTTTTTTTTCCCTCTAGAACTTACATTGAAGAAAAAATACTCACAATGAGTTTAAAAATGTCAGTTCAACTTGTTTGTTTTTGAAATATTTTTGAGTTGTTGTGGAAGTGGTTGTTTTTATATAGACACTTTAATTTATTAAACTTCTCATGATATTAGACATTTTTAAAGAGATGAAGTCGAAAATGTTTGAATTGTTTAAAAATCTCATCTCGCTTTCTAGAAAAAAAATGACGCTGAATATTGTAGACAGTATGTTACAAAAAATAATGTTGTATTTAATATTGAACCAGTTCTAAATACAGGTTGGGCTTTTGTCTCTTTTTCATGGTGGCTAATCAAATATACAATGTAAGTACATTATTCAAATATATTCTTCATTCAATAAGCAAGACTGGGCTCATATGATGCATAAACTACAGAAATCCTTCTGAAACAATGATAAATTAATTTAGTTAGTCTTAAAACAATGCTTAAATAATAGTAAAATCAATTTTATTACAAGACTGAATGCTGATAAATTATGAAAGAGTTCAGAAACATTCAGGACGATTTTTACTACATGTGTCAAGTGTTTGCAAAACAGTTTACACAAAAACAACCCTTGCAAATATATTGTTTTACCAACTATAGTTTCAAATGGTTTGTAGTTTAAAAATAATATAGCAAAACTTATCAGTCAAGAAATTAAGATGCTTAAAATATGTAAAAAAAAAATAAATACTGACACACAAATGCAATAGAAGCCATTTTTTTAAAATGCTTGGTTATTGTATGACTTGAATCTGGGACCTCTTGTATGGCAGTCTAATAACATATTTTGTTTACTAATAAATACTAATTCTAATACTTTTCCATGCATGTTTTACATGTGCGTTTTATGTAGTTTTATTTTACATTGCACAATATTTATATAATCTATGTCATAATTTTGGATAGTTTCCATGGGTTCATATCACTTTTTCTGATTAAATTCAAAAGCAGGGTTACTTATGTAAGGCAGTGTTCTTTGCCATATATTAACTTGTTTTTTGTAGTTATAACATTGTTTCACAGCAGAAAGTTTTACTTTAATCCTTCCTTTCTGTAATTAAGACCATTCAAATTGGTTTCTAATAAATGTAGAAATTCCTTTGCCATATTACAAAAACACAGAATGTGTAACATTGTTGTGAATTTCCCACACATTTATTAAGCCTGGGAAGTTCGAAAATTTGTTTGTTTTGTTCTGTTTGTTTTGTTCTGTTTGTTTTGTTCTGTTTGTTTTGTCCTGTTTGTTTTGTTCTGTTTGTTTTGTCCTATTCGTTTTGTTGTGTTTGTTTTGTTCTGTTCGTTTTGTTCTATTTGTTTTGTTCTGTTTGTTTTGTCCTATTTGTTTTGTTGTGTTTGTTTTGTTCTATTTGTTTTGTTCTGTTTGTTTTGTTCTGTTTGTTTTGTTCTGTTTGTTTTGTTCTGTTTGTTTTGTTCTGTTTGTTTTGTTCTGTTTGTTCTGTTTGTTTTGTTCTAATTGTTTTGTTCTGTTTGTTTTGTTCTGTTCATTTTGTTCTATTTGTTTTGTTGTGTTTGTTTTGTTGTGTTTGTTTTGTTCTATTTGTTTTGTTGTGTTTGTTTTGTTCTATTTGTTTTGTTCTGTTTGTTTTGTTCTATTTGTTTTGTTCTGTTTGTTTTGTTCTGTTTGTTTTGTTCTGTTTGTTTTGTCCTATTTGTTTTGTTGTGTTTGTTTTGTTTTATTTGTTTTGTTCTGTTTGTTTTGTTCTGTTCGTTTTGTTCTATTTGTTTTGTTCTGTTTGTTTTGTCCTATTTGTTTTGTTGTGTTTGTTTTGTTCTGTTCGTTTTGTTCTATTTATTTTGTTCTGTTTGTTTTGTCCTATTTGTTTTGTTGTGTTTGTTTTGTTCTATTTGTTTTGTTCTGTTTGTTTTGTTCTGTTTGTTTTGTTCTAATTGTTTTGTTCTGTTTGTTTTGTTCTAATTGTTTTGTTCTGTTTGTTTTGTTCTGTTCATTTTGTTCTATTTGTTTTGTTGTGTTTGTTTTGTTGTGTTTGTTTTGTTCTATTTGTTTTGTTGTGTTTGTTTTGTTCTGTTTGTTTTGTTCTGTTTGTTTTGTTCTGTTTGTTTTGTTCTATTTGTTTTGTTGTGTTTGTTTTGTTCTGTTTGTTTTGTTCTATTTGTTTTGTTCTATTTGATTGTTCTGTTTGTTTTGTTCTGTTCATTTTGTTCTATTTGTTTTGTTCTATTTGATTGTTCTGTTTGTTTTGTTCTGTTCGTTTTGTTCTATTTGTTTTGTTCTGTTCATTTTGTTCTATTTGTTTTGTTGTGTTTGTTTTGTTCTATTTGTTTTGTTGTGTTTGTTTTGTTCTGTTTGTTTTGTTCTATTTGTTTTGTTGTTTGTTTTGTTCTATTTGTTATGTTCTGTTTGTTGTTACATTGTACTGACAATGTTATGACCAGAGTGGTATTATCCAGCTAATTATTGGTGGAGGTAGACCCCAGACTCATGCCAGAGTAGAACCACCTGCGCACTACAGATTAGCTAGTAAACCTCCCCACATGGAAGTTCTCACCTGGGATTGTATTCATAAAGAATCTTACTTAGTTAGTTATTTTTTTCTTACATAAACTAGGAAATTTTCTTTTATTTGGAAAAATCCTTAGAAATTTCTTACATTTAATAATTTTATGATACGAATGTAATTGAAGTAAATTTATAATCTTTACGAAAATATTTCAACATTTAAGAAAAGGTCTGGGATTAAGTCAGAAAAGACCCCAGGACTCTAACCTCTTAGATGAAGAGATAACAAGATAGCGTCTCTTAACAATGTGACCTTGTGTGCCTCTTGAAAATATTCAATTGTTTATTTGGTATATGGTCCCACCAACAGTATTTCTGTTATCTGGTGATGGTGTCCACTTGAAGGAGATATAGTGCTGCTTTCACTGTGCACAGCATGCCGTTAACACCTGGCATGATACCACACCCAGTCACATTATCCTGACACTGGGCCAACCAGTCGTGAAACTACTTTTATATTTGCTTGAGCGTTACCACTACCATTTTAAATGACTTTGGTATGTTACGGCTTGAGATCGTGATTCCGATCTTGGAAATATTAAAATAGGATCTAAAACTAGACAATCCCAGCCTGTAATCAACCAAATTTATTCCAGTTCATTTCTGTGTATGATGCATCATTCCTCATGCACATATTTACATACATTATTGTCAATGCATCCAGCAGAGTGAAAAACTGTGCCGATTTTAGCATAGCAATACGTGATAGATTGAACATGTTTCTATTTTTACAAGAAACAATGGCTCTAAAATCTGTAATTTTACACTATGTGGGTTATGAGCTTTAAAAGAGAAGCAGACACAGGTTTGTCTTTCTTACAGTAAAGCTTAGGAGATGTTTTGAGTCTGAGTCTGCCACAACTAAAGGCAACTTCACCACTTGAAGGCTTTATTAAGAAATGGCACTAATTAACATAATAAGGAAAGTTGACTTATAAAAAAGTGCATTTTAAGCTTATTACTAATTGTGGTTTTCTAAGAAAGCTACAACTGAATTGAGATCAAGAAAAAGTTTGTAATGATAAAAGCCTTTAGATGAGATGATAAAAATATTAAAAGCTTTGGTGAAATAAGACACTTTCTTGAAATAGTAATGGTCTGCAATTGATGAAGAATACAGTGGTCACTGCTTTTTTACTGAGATCTTCAGCTGGGCACCATCTGGAGAGTTTTGTTCTTTTAAGCCCAGGACAATTCCCTCACATGGATGGCAGATCAGTACCCCATAGTAAAAGGACTCCAGTTCTCTTGCACTCTTTTGCTCCAGAGCCATCAAAGAGGGGTGCCCATGGCTGAGCGGTTAGAGTTACTGACTTGAAACTCCTCAGCCTCTCACTGCGTAGGTTTGAGTCCAAGTCAGGGTGATAACTTTATCATGTGGGGAGGTTTTCCAGCTAACCTATGGTGTGCCAGTAGTGCTATCCCAGATATAAGTCTGGGGTCTTCCTCCTCCAATAATTAGCTGGACGTCAGTCAAATTGACCATAATTGTGTCAGAGTGATGTAAAAAAGAACAAAACCGAACAAAAACAGAGCCATCAATTTATTTCTTACCTAGAGGCAGTAGTAATTTGGACAAGTATCAGGCTGTGTTTCTTTTCCAATAAGTCAAACTCAATAGAAAATAAAATCAAAATGAAATATAAAACACAGGTACAAAGTAAAGATAATTAACTTTAATTAAATGGAGAACTAAGCCCATTAAATCTACTTCAAATCTAGATATGTCAAATCTGTTAATCCAAATGTTTCATTTATAAGTATGTAACTTTTCAAACCATTCAGGGCTTTCAATTTATCATTGTAGGACAAGTTATTGTAGGTTATCCTTTCAAACTTGTGTTGGAAAAAAAAATTTTCTTTGCATGAAAAGTAGACACATTCTGTCCCATTGCCTTATTAAATTTCATAAATGAAAATTACCAAACTTTCCAAATATATTAAAAAATATGAAAACTGGTTCTAAAATATCACAACCAGATGACATCCAGCAAATCAATATGGTTCTTAAAATTAATTTCTGTGAAAGGATTGCATTATTCCTCATGCATAAATTTACATAAAACAGTGTAGCTGTGTCTAACAGAGTGGAAAACAGTGCCAATTTGAGCCTAACAATACATGATAGATTGTGCACAACATGCCTCTATTTCTGCAGCTGACAATGGCTATAAAATCAGTGATGCTACATCCGGAAGAGTTTTATGTATTTTAGATAAAAGATCCTAAAGAAGTTTTTGCCCACATCAAACCTTAAACAGTGACATATTTATCAAATTTTTTACCATATGATTGTTTATAATGTATGTAAGGTAAAGAAACGTGATATCGTCATCATATCTTCCATTCACTTCCCCATTTAAACATTTAATCTGTTGTAAACACTATCTTTAACCCATTTGCTTAATATACAGCCCAACCTAAAGGTGTTTCCAGCAAGTAATGGGTTAACATAAAACATACCCTACTCTAAAGGTGTTTCCAGCAAGGAAATGGGTGTTTCCAACAAGTAAATGGTTAACATAAAACATATTTCACTCTTAATGTGCTTTCAGCAAGTAAAGGGTGTTAACATAAAACATATCCCACACTAAATGTTTCCAGCAAGTAAAGGGTTAACAAAAAACATACCCCACCCTAAATGTTTCCAGCAAGTAAAGGGTTAACATAAAACATACCCCACCCTAAATGTTTCCAGCAAGTAAAGGGTTAACATAAAACATACCCCACCCTAAATGTTTCCAGCAAGTAAAGGGTTAACATAAAACATACCCCACTCTAAATGTTTCCAGCAAGTAAAGGGTTAACATAAAACATACCCCACCCTAAATGTTTCCAGCAAGTAAAGGGTTAACATAAAACATACCCCACCCTAAATGTTTCTAGCAAGTAAAGGGTTAACAAAAAACATACCCCACCCTAAATGTTTCCAGCAAGTAAAGGGTTAACATAAAACATACCCCACCCTAAATGTTTCTAGCAAGTAAAGGGTTAACAAAAAACATACCCCACCCTAAATGTTTCCAGCAAGTAAAGGGTTAACATAAAACATACCCCACCCTAAATGTTTCCAGCAAGTAAAGGGTTAACATAAAACATACCCCACCCTAAATGTTTCCAGCAAGTCAAGGGTCAACATAAAACATACCCCACCCTAAATGTTTCCAGCAAGTAAAGGGTTAAACATTCTTTTCACAATTGAAGCAAATCTGTCATACAACACTGGTGAGAAACCAAACCACTCAAACAACTTTTCAAGAAACATGTCAATTAATTTTCATTTTCTTTCAGCATCTGAATATTAATATTGAAGTTGTTTTCTCATAGAATGTCAAGTCTGACTGGAAGACAAGAATCAAGTTTGCAGAGTAAATACCGCAAACTGCTTTCCAAACACATACATGTTGGAATTAAAGAATCAAATCTGCAAATTTACAACCCCAACACATAACAGATGAGGACATGATGTTGAAAGCTATTAAAACAAGAGATTTTAATTATATACATCTTTAACAAACTTCTTAACTGTCAATATGAAAGGATAAGGTTGCTGTTTACACCAATAGTCAGCTAGAAAGGGCCTGCTACAAGCTTCTTGTTCATGATCTAGATTTGCATGTTGTAGATTTGTATTTTTGTCATTGGACCAACAAAATCCAACTTCAATTGGATGAATACGTGATTGAATCCTTCACTTTAAGACAGTAAATTGCCTTATTTTTTAAAAATATTCTGAAATTGATTATTTTATGACTAACAGTTTTTACTTAAAGAAGTGATAAAAATCATATTAAGACAAGAATAGACATCAATTCAGAATTTGGTCTGATTATACACACACAGATGTGACATAACTCCTAGTGTTACATGATGCAAAAGCAGCTGTCAGATGCTATCGTTTTCAATAAATAATACCAACTTATTTCTGTAAATGGGTTACATCAATGGTGGTTGTCGTATTTACATAAAATATTGCTGCTCCGTCAAACGTAGTGAAAAATCAGATAATGCCAATCTGAACATATGTGATGGAATGGCTAACATAAATCTATTCCTGCTGCAGACACAGACTGTAAAGTTGATGATATAACAAAGATAATTGATTAAATTTTTTATTTATGGAGCACTTCATGTTTCTATATATACAATGTACATTAAGCCAATCTGAGCATGCATTATCTTTGAAGTGCTATCAGTGGAGTACAATTATGTGATATTGTGTGCTTTTTTGTGGAAAGATAGAAAGTCAATAAACAAATGTACTCAAATATGAATACATAAAAGTAAGATAATAATATTTAGTGTAAATCTGTCATTAATTTTTTTTATCTTTATTTCTTTGTAATTTATATGACTGCATTATGCATATCATCAAATTTAATAAAAACTCATGTTATTGATTTGTTTGTTGGTGTGTTCCTTCAATGCTTACTCAGAGTTTAAAATACATATTGGATGGGATTTGCTGGCATTTTTGCTGATACTGTGCAGCAACATTTCTATCATCATATCTTTGGGCACTTATGAGGTGCCCATGGACAGAACGCGGCCTGTCCATTACACTGACACCGACAAGTCAGGCGTAATGCTTTCCCCTTAGCCCATAGCATTAGGAGGGAAGCCACTGCTACAAACTTTAAAGTCTTTGGTTTGATCCGGCCGGGGTTTGAACCAGCGACCTCCTGATCTGCAAGCCGACGGTCTACCATTTAAGCTATTGTGGCCAGTCCAATGAACTGATGTTATGTATTATTGTCAAATATTTACATTTCCAATGTTTACTGCTGCAATGAACTATACATAAAAAATTGCATTCATTTCTCAATGCAGGTACAAGAGGCCCCTGGGTTCGAGCCCAGGCTGCAACATACTAAAGTCATTAAAAATGGTAGTGGTAAAGCTCCATGACTAACGCTAAAGTAGATATAAGGGTAGTTCCACGACTGGTTGGCCCGGCGTCAGGATATTGTGACTGGATGTGGTATCATGCCAGGTATTCACTGCATGCTATACACAATGAAGGCAGCACTATGTCTGCTTAAAGTAGATCCTGCCTCCAGATAACTGAAATACTGTTGGTGGGATGATAAACACTTTAAACAAACAAAAATTTCTCAATGAACTGACAGAGTGTTTGCATTCCTGATTGCTGATTATCATTATTAATTAAATACCTTGAATATTTCTACAGCTGATGATCCAAAAAACAAAGCTGGTACAGGGTAAGATGGGTTCTGCACATTGCCCAGTTGGGTCAACATTTGAGTTAAATTTGAAGAAAATCCTTACATTAGTATATAATTTATAGGGCAGGCACGACATATTGTCTAATACTTGATTGTATGTAAATTTGAAGGCTTAAAAGGGGCATAACTTTGTCAAAATGCAATACAGAGTTATGAAACTTGACCTGCATATCCTAATTGTGACACTTCATATATATTTTAAGTTTCAAGCAAATACGTTTTCTAGTTTCAGAAATATTCAAATACATGTTAAAATTTAAGAATATTTTCTAAGTCAATTTTTTACCTTCATGTGTGACCTTGACCTTAAGCCGGCAAAAGAGTAACATGGGTTCTGCACATCCCCTTGTTGAGGTGAACATTTGAGCCAAGATTAAAGAAAATCTTTCAATTAGTGTAGGACTTACAGAGCGAACACGACATAATGTCTAATATTTGATTGTTTGATATGTGACCTTTAATTGTGACCTTGACCTTGAGATGACACATGGGCAACATGGGTTCTGTACATCCCCTTGTTGAGGTGAACATTTCAGCCAAGTTTGAAGAAAATCCTTCAATTGGTATAGGATTTATAGAGCAGACACGATAATGGAGATGGACGGACGGACAGACGAACAAAGCGAATCCATTGTAGCCCCCCCCAAATTTAAATGGACACTACAAAAAAATTTAATGTGTACATATCAATTATGACCTTTATTGGTGAAATTAACAACATGCTTTAATTCCTGCAGGTGCCAAGTGCTTTCTTTCAGGTGATGTAATGATAAGAATTGTTCAATAATGATAAGCATTGTTCAACAGATATGTGGAGGTGCAATCAGATTATTCAAATATTTTATTGTAATGGATGAATAAATTGTATAAATCTCACCTTTTTATAACAAATCATATGTGTCAACATGCCTGTTTTCATATAGGTGACAATAACATTATTATGGATAATATTGTGGACCATCTGTCTGTCGATGACAGCTGAATTGAAATCAGGCTTTAT
Source organism: Sinonovacula constricta (assembly GCA_007844125.1). Taxonomy (NCBI): domain Eukaryota; kingdom Metazoa; phylum Mollusca; class Bivalvia; order Cardiida; family Solecurtidae; genus Sinonovacula; species Sinonovacula constricta. Next base: position 15,168,351 of record CM017568.1, read on the forward strand.
TATAATGTTCTAATATATTTTCTTGCATAACAATATATCTGTCATAATTTTTCAGAATGATAAATTGAACAACAGCCCTCTTTTTTAGCAGGATGGACTATAGCTCTACAACTGATGAATCTACATTAATATTCGTCCTTGACATGTGTCACCAATCTGGCAATTATGAAGTTATGTTGATTTTTATTACACACTGAGCAAACATGATAGACTGAAAAAAAAAATTCTATTCCTACAGCATATAAGCGCTTCTAAAATGTATAGAACTACATCTAGTGTTTGTTTTGTTTTTGGTAATATTGTATTGAGACAATTATATCAATCATATTGGTGACATACAGCTAATAATTGGTGGACCTCAGTCATTTGTCTGGGGACAACCACCAGGGCGACACAGATACTGGATAACCTTGCCACATGAAATTTCTCACCCCATCTAGGACATACAGCTAATAATTGGTGGACCTCAGTCATTTGTCTGGGGACAACCACCAGGGTGACGCAGATACTGGATAACCTTGCCACATGAAATTTCTCATCCCATCTGGGACTTGAACCCACGTAGGAAGGAGGTGACGAGTTACATGTCAGCAACTCTAACTGCTCGGGCATGTGCGCCCCTTCTAACAGTCTTTTTTTGGATTTTAGAAAAAATGATTTTAATGAAATTATATTCAATTATTGTGTACCAATATTTGAACATGACAGATTGAACAGCAGGTTTCTATTTCTGCAGCAGACAATGGCTCTTTTATGATGATGGTTCAATTGGAAGTTGCCTTTATTATACTGTTCCCATACAATTCCCCATGAAATGATATATATCCTGCACCATAATATTTCCACAGGTTGTTGAACAACAAATGATGATATTGTTGTAGCTGACACTGGTACTTTAACTATACTGTATAATGATGCTGCAAGTGCACTAATTCATGGTTTAATTGACCATTTTACATTTAATGTAGATATGCTGAATGTCATGCAGTCATGTTTATTATTTAGTAGCTATACAGTTTACTTGTTGTCATATTAATTTTTATCTATGCTGAATTTATGCTTTTTATGTGTGTGTTTTTTTTAATGTTGCCATACTGAATTTATGAAACTGCTTATTAAAGCTATATTTATTTTTTATGTAGATATGCTTATTTTTCGTGCTGTTTTGCTAATTTATTTCCAGCTATGAGGATTTTTATGAAGCTATATTTATTTTTTATGTAGCTATGTCAATTTTTATGTAGTGGCTGGACAACATGCTTCTTGACTTTCTGATAACAGTAAATTGGATTATATTACTAAGTTATTAAAACATTACAAATGTATCCAGTTTATTTACAATAAAATAAAGACTATTAACATTATTCATCTTTGGACAAATTTCCATCAATTTTTGTGTGTGTATCTTTATTTTCAGTGGAGAAAAGAATCTGCACAATGTTAGTTTGATTTTATATGTTGGGAACAAAAATAAATTTTAGGTTCAAGGTTATAAAAAATTGAGCTCAAGTCTGCAACCAAACTCAGGCATCTCACTGGTAAAATTTTAGTTCAGAGATCAAATCTGACCAATGAGATGCCTGAGTTTGGTTGCAAACTTGAGCTCAATTTTTTTTATAATCAGATGCTTAAGAACAAACTTAAGTTTAAACTTTCATACCTAAGGCTCCAGCTGCTGTTTTTCTGTTTTCAATATATGGTTTTCTTCTCCTGATCAGTGAGGTAAAGCATGTCTTAATATGTCATAAATGCTTAATTAGAAAATTCAGTAACAATCTTCACTCTAATGCTGTTTTTGTTTTTTTCTTTCTTCAACAAGAACTTTTCAATAAATGTATAATGCTTAAAGCTTGCCACTACATTCAGTCATCTGTTTAGAAATAGTTACCTATAAAGTTTCATAACAAAAACCAGTAGGAAGATCACAAATACCAAACTTTCCTTTTCAAAACCGATATCAGATATCAGAAATAAACAAAAGTAACAGACAATACACCTCAGTAAAATGCACTAAATAAGAGATTTCTCAATCCAGCTCTCAATACACACCCTCAGTAAGATGTACTAAATAACAGACTTTTCAATCCCGCTGCCACATAGACGTCGTTCTGCCAGACATAAATTGCTACTTAGACAAGATTTCATGCAAAATTTTCTGCAGCCGCAGCAACTTTTGGTCACAATTCACACCAAACGTGACAACTGCTTGATCTGATATGCAAAGAAGTTCTAATTGGACATGACTCTTACAGACAATGTGATGGCAATGCAGAAAGGAGAAGCGTGAATGTTCTCATCACTTCAGCTTAATTGATATTTTATCTTAAAAAATCAGCAAGAAAAAGTATCAGCTCAATATTATTTTTTTGAAAAAGCACAGATCTGATTATCTATTTTAAGCATTAGCTAATTTGATTTTATAAGACTGGGCAGAATGAGTGTATGTGTTAAAAATATTTTTCAATTTTTTTTCAAAGCATGTAGGTTTTAAACCCATAATACTGCCTTTTAGGAATGTTGGTTTATCCATTTCTCTTTTCAATGGTCAGTGTTGTAAAATTATTACACACAAAAAATATTTGTTGTTTAAATTTAGGAATTGTATATATAAAAAAAGGAAGAAAAAGAAACAAGAATGGTATAAAACAAAAATAGAAAATGTTTGTGTGTTTCTTTTTTGAAGGATTCAAACCTGGGGCCATTGAATGGCAGTCGAGTGTACTACTGATTGTGTTGATTTTTAGTATATGCTTTTTTGACTTAGTTTTATTATACAATTTATTATGCAACCAAAACAATATTTAAATTCGAATTTCAACATAACTTATGCTAAGACTGCAAACGGCACACATCATTTTTTTTTTATTAAGGTCGGGTCCAATGAGGGGTTAATTGCTATTGTTTTGGCCAGTCTTCTGTGCCACATACTTCATGTTTTAAATTTGATTCCAGACAATGGCCGAGAAGTTATGCTCCGGACTTAAAACAGTGATGACTTTGATTTTGTCAGTGTCGGTTCTGATGACCAAGTGATCCCAAACTGTGTGTCAGGATATTCATGGAACACAAAGATCAAGGATAAACTAATTATTATCATTGTAAGACCTTCTAACTTAAACTTACCTTGATCAGCATTTTCCCTCTGAGCAATTCTGAATTGGGTACTTGTAAGCCAACTTAAAACGAACCTTGATCAGCATTTTCCCGTTGAGCAATTCTGAATTGGGTACTTGTAAGCCAACTTAAAACGAACCTTGATCAGCATTTTCCCGTTGAGCAATTCTGAATTGGGTACTTGTAAGCCAACTTAAAACAGACCTTAATCAGCATTTTCCCCCTGATTCCCTTGTGGATTGGGTACTTGTAAGCCAACTTAAAACGAACCTTGATCAGCATTTTCCCTCTGAGCAATTCTGAATTGGGTACTTGTAAGCCAACTTAAAACAGACCTTAATCAGCATTTTCCCCCTGCGCCCTTGTGGATTGGGTACTTGTAAGCCAACTTAAAACGAACCTTGATCAGCATTTTCCCTCTGAGCAATTCTGAATTGGGTACTTGTTAGCCAACTTAAAACGAACCTTGATTAGCATTTTCCTATTTAGCTCTTCTGGATTGGGTACTTGTAAGCCAACTTAAAACAGACCTTGATCAGCATTTTCCCTTTGAGCTCTTCTGGATTAAGTACTTATAAGCCAACTTAAAACAGACCTTGATCAGCATTTTCCACTTGAGCTCTTCTGGACTGGATAGTTGTAAGCCAACTTAAAACAGACCTTGATCAGCATTTTCCCCTTGAGCTCTTCTGGACTGGATAGTTGTAAGCCAACTTAAAACAGACCTTGATGAGTATTTTCCCCTTGAGCTCTTCAGGACTGGGTAGTTGTAAGCCAACTTAAAACAGACCTTGATCAGCATTTTCCCCTTGAGCTCTTCTGGACTGGGTAGTTGTAAGCCAACTTAAAACTTACCTTGATCAGCATTTTCCCCTTGAGCTCTTCTGGACTGGGTAGTTGTAAGCCAACTTAAAACTTACCGTACCTTGATCAGCATTTTTCTCCTTGAGCTCTTCTGGACTGGGTAGTTGTAAGCCAACTTAAAACTTGCCTTGATGAGTATTTTCCCTTTGAGCTCTTCAGAACTGGGTAGTTGTAAGCAAACTTTAAACTTACCTTGATGAGTATTTTTCCCTTGAGCTCTTCAGGACTGGATAGTTGTAAGCCAACTTAAAACTTGCCTTGATGAGTATTTTCCCCTTGAGCTCTTCTGCACTGGGTAGTTGTAAGCAAACTTTAAACTTACCTTGATGAGTATTTTCCCCTTGAGCTCTTCAGGACTGGGTAGATGTAAACGTTTCTCATCTATACTGAGTGTGTACAGCTTGTCTCCAAGAATGGTCAACAGGAGGCTCGCCATCACTATCTGCTGCTTCACACTGCAGTGGTTCTCTATACACAATATCACCGGGTACCTGTTGTGTAACAATTGTAACATTAATTGGTTATATTTTAATTTGAAATATTCATTGTTTGGGATCAACAAAAGGCTTGCCACAACTTTCTGCTGCTTTACACTGTGATTGTATATATACCAAAAAGGTACATCAAGACAGTGGGAATAGTTGATTTTGAATTTAAAATATTAAAAGATGTCAGACAAATATTAAATAATGGCATAATCTTTAACTTGTGTGTTTGCTCCTGTGTCACTATGTCATACATAGCAAATTATTAAAAAAAAGAAATATAATAATCAAGTGTTCACTTACTCTGAGGCTTCAAATGCATAATCATTGATAGCCTCAACAACTGACTTAAAGGAGATTTTCGAAGTAAGTGTGTGTCCATGGTAGATTACAGGCTCATCATTGGCCCCATCCCAGCAGTCCACTGTAACAAAGAAACCATCATATAAATACCAAACAGTCTGAACATAGCAACTACCAAAACATTGAAAAATTGCTTGTAAAAAAAAAAAGATCACTGCAAGAAAAAAAATAGTTGTTTTGTTGTGTGCTACATTTCACTGACACAATTACAGTCATACTGATGACATGCAGTTACTTACTGGGATGGGATTTGGGATTTGTCGGCGACATTATTATCATTATAGCACAGGGGCACTTATGAGGTGCCCAAGATCTGAACCCAGTCGGTCTATTATACTGTCACCGACGAGTCAGGCGTAAAGCTCTCCCCTTAGCCCCGAGCATTAGGAGGGAAGCCACAACTACCAACTTTAAAGTCTTTGGTTTGACCCGACCCGGGTTCGAACCCACGACCTCCCGATCTGCAAGCCGACGCTCTACCACCTAACCTATTGCGGCCGGTGTTACTTACTGGTGGTGGAAGTACCCATATAAATGTCAGGTAAGATGGAAAACCTCCCCACATTAAAATTGGATTCAAACCCTAGTGACGAGGTGCTAGGGAGTTGCGTGTCGGTGACTCTGACTGTTCAGTAACAGCTGTCTGGCCCCCCCACCCCTCACCCCCACCCCTCACACACATAATAGTGACAGCAGATTTCTTGCTTAGACACTATACTAAATGTAACACATTCTCCTGTTCCAAATTATTGTAAAAGCCAACTAGTAACTATATAGTAACATTCAGAGATGTAATCCACAGTGGCAGCATTCTGAGATAGCAACATTTTAAATTTGTTTATTGTGTTTATCATCCCACCAACAGTATTTCAGTTATCTGGAGATGGTGTCCACTTGAACCAGATACACTGCTGCCTTGAATGTGTATAGCATGCCATGAACACCTGACATGATACCACACCCAGTTACATTATTCTAAAACCAGGCCAACCAGTCGTGGAACTACCCTTTTCATTTTAAGGAATAAAAAGATAACATTTTAGTAATGTTATAAAACAAATCTGTTCCATTTTTATGGAAAATGGTCAAGTAAAGAATGGAACTGTTTTTCTGTGGATTCTCCCAAACTGAATTACATATGTCAAGGCCGACTGTTCATACTGTAAAAAGATAATGCATTGTAAACAAAAAACAGCTGATGTTTTGGTTAAGTGATAATAGAATCTGATATTAATGTTCATTAGGTACTGAAACTATTTAAGTTTCGTATCATTTCACCCAACTTGTTTAATATTTTCAGTATCTAATGAACTCTCATACCAGATCCTCTTTATATGGCAAGTAAATGTATATGGTTATATTATTTTCCTTAAAGCATATGAAAAGTAGAACAGGAAAATTATGTGATAACTATACATTAGAATGAAAACTAGTGATGCAGGATTTGATAAAGTTCAAATATTTTAGACATAAACAATTAGTCATTAAATCCTAATTAGCTATAATATGGGTGGGGTTCATTACAGGAAATTAAAAAAAAAATGGTGATTTTTGTAGTATGATAAAGACATTCATTCTATATTCCCAGTCAATGAAATAGTTCTGATATAAAAAAATCATATCCTTGACATATATGCAATTATATGACAACAAATATTTTTGTCTGTATATGATTTTTTTTCTCATAGAAAAAAATATGTTGATTTTTTGTCATTTTTGAAAATGGCTTGAAGCAATTATTTCTGTTCAATATTTCTAGGCAAGTAGAGAACACGCAGTTTCAAGGCAGGCTCAAACAGCCTAGTTACTTGACTGGAGACCTACCAATTCACATAAAGAACAGTTACAGCTCTGTTAGGGAATTTTTAATTATTTCAACAATGCATTATGCACTGCTAGGTTAAGAATTACATCAATATTAGCAACTTTCTATTTTAAGTCTAAACTAACAGGTACATTTAGTTTTAGTTAATTATGTTTTACAAGAAAATTAATTTCTTTAATTAAAAACCATTTTATTTAAATTGATGCATGATCAAATATAAATAGTTGTTGCCTCTACTATACCAAAAGAAGCAGTTGCATTCCTGATTTATTCAGCAAATAAAATGGGCGATGACTTGATCATGTCACGCAACAAGAATCAATATGCTGGCAGAATATTTTGTTGTGAAATCCCAGAATTCCAAGCATGAGAAGATTGAGAGGGTATCAGGCAAACTGCAGTTACCATGGGAGCAAAATGGGAGGAGTCAGGAAAACTGGCCAAAACTAGTTTAACAGGCAATATCATGTGAGTTTTTACTATCCTTATATAGTGGAAGCCAAAGAGTAATTCAGCTGATCGTTTGTTTTTTTATTTTTTGTTACATCCCTTCGACTACAATTATGATCATATTGGTGGCATCCAGATAATAATTGGTAGAGGAAGACCATAGATTAATGTCTGGGTAGAACCACCAGCAGACGGCAGGTTATATTACGGCAGACAATGCGCACATATTTTATATACAAAATTACTCAAACTTTAACTCCTCGAGTTACAAACTCATATCCTCCCAAGCCTCTCATCGCATGGGTATGTTGTTTGTTTTTTGTACTTCACACCAACACAATTATGATTCATATTAGCGACATCCAGCTAATTATTGATGGAGGAAAACCCCAGATTTATGCCTGGGTAGAACCACCAACTGCACTGCAAGTTAGCTGGAAAACTTCCCCACATGAAAATTCTCACTCCGTGCAATCATGAAATCACTGCAAATTTAAATCTACTGATATTTATGTTTTTATTCCCAAATCTCTACAAACTGATATCAAATAATATATATTTAAAACACCAAAGTTAACCTAGTTCTCTTTATCTTAACAATGAATTAGGACCTGTTTCATAGACTTTTATTTCCTGAGTGGGTCTTAATGTTCCAAAGCAATCAGATAAAAAATTACAAAGCTGAGAACTTAGAAACACACACATCCTGCCATGTTCTTAAGGTGAGGAAATCTATGCCAATAGTTGCACTATTTCTGTAGAGAAACTCTCTTAAGACAAACAGTATAATAACAGATGATTAACATGGGAAATCTTTAATTCATTATGGTATCTGAAAAAGCATTACATTTGAAATGTTTACAAACATGTAAACACATTCAAACTGTGACAAATTGCATTTATTGATATTTTGACATCATTTCTAACCTAAATAGTATAAAATAAAACCTCAAAACCTCTAGGAACATGGATTTTCAGTGCCAGAAATTTGAGATATATAATTTTATATCATTTTTTGACTAGTTTGACTATCAATTGTATTTTTCTGCTTTTTTTTATTTTTGGTTGTAAGAACTACATCACAGACAAAATTAAGGTCAATTTAGTGATGTATAGCTATTCAAAGATAAAAGACATATGTCTTGGTATGACTTGTGCACCAAAGGTCAGCTTGAAGACCACATATGACATTGTTTGCATTATCCGGAACTTGAACCCAGTTTCCATTATCTGGGACTTGAACCCAGCTTCCATTATCTGGGACATGAACCAAGCTTCCATTATCTGGGAATTGAACCCAGCTTCCATTATCTGGAACTTGAACCCAGCTTCCATTATCTGGGGCTTGAACCCAGCTGCCATTATCGGGAATTTGAACCCAGTTTCCATTATCTGGGACTTGAACCCAGCTTCCATAATGTGGAACTTGAACCCAGTTTCCATTATCTGGGACTTGAACCCAGCTTCCATTATCTTGGACTTGAACCCAGCTTTCATTATGTGGAACTTGAACCAAGCTTACATTATCTAGGACTTGAACCCAGTTTCCATTATCTGGGACATGAACACAGTTTCCATTATCTGGGACTTGAACCCAGCTTCCATTATCTGGAACTTTAACCCAGCTTCCATTATCTGGGACTTGAACCCAGCTGCCATTATCAGGAATTTGAACCCAGTTTCCATTATCTGGGACTTGAACCCAGCTTCCATAATGTGGAACTTGAACCCAGTATCCATTATCTGGGACTTGAACCCAGCTTCCATTATCTGGAACTTGAACCCAGCTTCCATTATCTGGGACTTGAACCCAGCTGCCATTATCGGGAATTTGAACCCAGTTTCCATTATCTGGGACTTGAACCCAGCTTCCATAATGTGGAACTTGAACCCAGTATCCATTATCTGGGACTTGAACCCAGCTTCCATTATCTTAAACTTGAACCCAGCTTCCATTATGTGGAACTTGAACCCAGCTTACATTATCTAGGACTTGAACCCAGTTTCCATTATCTGGGACATGAACACAGTTTCCATTATCTGGGACTTGAACCTAGTTTGCATTATCTGGGACTTGAACTCAGCTTCCATTATCTGGGACTTGAACCCAGCTTGTAATTATCAGGGACTTGAACCCAGCTTCCATTATCTGGGACTTGAACTCAGCTTGTAATTATCTGGGACTTGAACGCAGCTTGTAATTATCTGGGACTTGAACGCAGCTTGTAATTATCTGGGACTTGAACCCAGCTTGTAATTATATGGGACTTGAACCCAGCTTGTAATTATCTGGGACTTGAACCCAGCTTGTAATTATCTGGGACTTGAACCCAGTTTCCATTATCTGGGACTTGAACCCAGCTTGTAATTATCTGGGACTTGAATGCAGCTTGTAATTATCAGGGACTTGAACCCAGTTTCCATTATCTGGGACTTGAACCCAGCTTGTAATTATCTGGGACTTGAATGCAGCTTGTAATTATCTGGGACTTGAACCTAATGCATTATCTGGGACTTGAACCCAGTTTGTAATTACCTGGGACTTGAACCAAGCTTGTAATTATCTGGGACTTGAACCCAGCTTGTAATTATCCAGGACTTGAACACAGCTTGTAATTATCCGGGACTTGAACCCAGCTTGTAATTATCCAGGACTTGAACCCAGCTTGCAATTATCAGGGACTTGAACCAAGCTTGTAATTATCTGGGACTTGAACGCAGCTTGTAATTATCTGGGACTTGAACCTACTTGCATTATCTGGGACTTGAACCCAGCTCGTAATTATCTGGGACTGGAACCCAGCTTGTATTTATCTGGGACATGAACCCAGTTTGTAATTATCTGGAACATGAACCCAAATGAGAAATCAGGAGTTACAGGTCTGCGACTCTACCTCACTTGCTGACATGCATTTTGACTGTCAAAAGCAAAGTATATTTCCATAATTTAAAAAAAAAGGATTTTTGATCCATTTCATACATTTAAATTCCGTAAAAGGTATTCAAGATAAAGAAATTAGTGCAAAATCGTAAAACTACAATTTTACAGCACTCAAAACAGTTTCATTTTCTGTGAAAATCAGTAAATGTGAACCCATTTTTATGAATTATTATACATAAAGCTTTACCAAACAACTTCCCATTGATACTGAAATATGTCTTAATGTTAAATGTTCCTTGCATCAATAATTGAGATATATGATTTTGAAGCTATTTAATCCTGGGTTTTCTACAAAGTGCAGTTTAATAATGTGTCTGTTTTCATCTTGAAATCACTCCTCATTGTAACTGTTTGTTAGGTATGCAGACTATCATAGCAAACATTATTGCCTTGATTGCATCAAGGGCATGATAAATCTTTATTGAGTAAGTTTAGGAGCCATTTCATGATTTAAAACCCTTTACTCTGGAAACACTATTAGGGAAGGTTATATTAGTGAGATTAATGGTGTTTGCAGCAAATAAAGGGTTAATTCCTATGTGGATCTTTTAGTTCCAAAATAATCTGATGATGCTTTCAAAGCACTGAACTTTACTGCATAAAAAGCACTGCAACATTCTTTTAGTGAGACTGATTATGTGAAAAAGAAGCATAATATCTATACAGATGCCCGCTAATAAGATATTTTGTGATTTCAGAACTTTAAAGAGGATATGAATTTTGTCTTGAAAGTACACATTACGGAACCTTTTTATGGACTTTAACTCCTAAGTTGGTTTTATTTTGAAAGTAAACAGAGTCAATTTCTAATGCTGTCATTTGTCCTGCATACACAACGCATCAACATGCATGAGGAAGTTATGAGAGTTGGTTTCCACATTTTTACAAAAGTTCCCCCCCTAACAAGATGTTACAGAATGTTATAAAGATGGGAAGGTATTTATAGTTTCTGGAAAATTTATATATGTAAACTGATTTTAACATGAGAAAACAACTAAAGCTGTTAAAAATATGGGACCTAAGGACTGCTTAACCTCCAAACAAGCTTATCGAGAGCAATATCTACAATGAACAATATAAGCATATTCGTATTAGTATAAGTATCTGAGACACATCGCAGCGACCAATTATGATAATTATAGTAACATCCAGCTGTTTTGGAGAAGGAAGGTCTCAGACAAATGTCCGGGTGGAACCACCAGAACACTGCAGGTCAGCTGAAAGACCTCATTTATGCTTCCATATCACTGTTGTGAAATAATATACCCATAGTGCTTATTTCCAGCTTTTAAGGATAGCTCCATGAATGGTCAGCTTGGATCGGGATAATGATGGAAGGATGTGGTATCATGCCAGGTGTTCATGACATGCTCCATAACAAAGAACACCGCCTCAGGATATTTGAAAAAATGTTGGTGGCATATTAGACCAAAAAAGTAGTTTAGTTGTCTTTCATGAGAGCCCAAAGCAACACTCGCTAATTCTGTGGAGGTGATAACCCTCAACTCAAATATCCTTGGGTATACGAGGAAAATACCAAAACAGGCAGCACTGTACTGTACTTACATTCGACACATCTGCATCCTTTCTGCAGAACTCTGATGTATGCCTCTACACTTGACGGGCCTTTAAGCTGGTCTTCTAACAAATATCTGAAAATATCCACAGATTAAATATCAGTATTACTGGCCCTCTGAGATATATCTGAAAATATTTATATATAAAGTACATTGTAATTGCAAAGACAGTTCATACAAAAAGCGGCAATGCTGTCATTTCTTATTTATTGATTTGGGGTTTTAATCCCACAAAAAATATTTCATTTATTTAAAGATGACATCATTACAATTTTTTGTCTATTATTTTTGAGTTAAACTTGAATTTAAAATCCATTATCAAACATTTGATTATGAAAGATTCATGTACTTTAAACTGATGTGTTCTTTTTCATGTAATTTCTTTTATTTTTCATTCCTTTATTATCATTAAAGGATGCAACTGTCATTGAATCTTAGTGTAAATGGTGAGTGTTGAATACTTACGTGTTATGTGAACTAGCCACAAAGTAGTGTGAGAGAGGTTGAGTCATGTCCTGACAACACTGGGTGTGATCAGGATCAAAGATATCACATTCATCTGACAGTAGGTATGAGGTAAAACCTGAAATCATTGTATAAAGTAGGAGTACAACCCGGAAATGTCATTGTTATCAGTAATATGTTAGATATAAATATAATGAGACATTAGTGAATAGTCTCCCCTGAATAATCTCTCAATGCAGGTAGGCCCTTTCATCTGGATTACTTGGTTTTTATGCTTGTGCTCTTTGGAGTGTATGTTGAATTTTATACCTTTCTTGTCATACACAGGTTAACCATCATCAACAAACAACTCCAATTTTTGTTTAAATAACATAACTCTATAAGTATTTCAATGGATTTCAAGCTTTAATTTATGCACATGTCATTTCACTGTTATAAATTGCAGCATCTGCATAACAAAAGGCAATAAAGCCCAAGAATTCTATCTAAAATGACCTAACTACTATGTGAACTACCTCAGAGATTATCTAACAAGGGAGACAATTTCCATTTCTTTACTGTACCCCATTCTAACATTTTATTATGTTTTGTCATCTAAAAGAGAATATTTTTATTTCTGTTATCAATCTGAAGTAAAAAAGTGGATATTGTTTTTTATCTTGTCATTTCAGAATATACTGGCAATCTCAAACATATGTAAGATTACATATGCAAGAAGTATGAACAAATAAAATAAATAAAATTAAAAAAATATTTTTGCTTGAAAGCCCAAACAATTGTTGACGTTATTCTTTGCATTTTGAAAGATATAATCTATATTTTAATTGAAGCAAGAGAGTTTTTAATAGGCCTAATGTGGAAGTGCCTAAAAAGGTGTTTGATAGCCACAAAACAATGCACTAAAAATTATAAAAGTGCAGAAGTGGCAGAAATGTTGTCTTACCGTCTATTCCCAGACGGCCCTTTAACTTGCCCTCCTTTGAAGGTTCAAATTTGTTGACCAGTTCTAAACATTTGTCCTTGGTAACCCGCTGCATCTGGAAAAAACAATGGAAAACAATTAAATTTATCAATAAATCTTATATGATTTCAATGATTCAGTTAAGGCAATTAGTGTAGATCCAGATCAGCCTGCTCCTAATTGGGACTTTAATTATAAGCTGCCTATAACTCTACTGATAATTGACTGTATGTTGAAAGTGATTAGGAAAGCCATTAGCATTTAGAACAGATAATGTAACAGACTGTGAGTTATTGCATTAGTGTATAATGTTAATAAGATAATCATAAAACAATTTAATTTATTCTTAACCTATTTGGCTCCTGAAAACAAACTGATTGTACTTTACTTTGCTAAAAAACATAATATCTAACACAATGCACATTTGGAATATTTGTGAAAATATTTTGCAACTGATTCTGGTATCTTCATCTTCAGCACTTTTCTGTTCATTCTGCAGTTAACTTATTTTGTTAAAGTACACTCAAATACTTTGTAAAACTGTTCAGCCCCACAACTGGAACTGGCTCATCTGGATTTACATTATTTGTTTAAGCCTAATCTATTTGTGCCTCACAGGGATAGAGGCAAGCCTAATGTGTTTTAAGAAACTTAGTTGCAGATCTCAGAGAGCTCCCAGCAGATTTGCCTAAACCTGAAGAATTTGTACTTAGCATGTTAAAGGCATTTGGTACTGCTTAATCAGCTAGGCACAACTGCAGGCTTATGCAGAAGAGGTTATGGTGGAAAGTCTTCAGTTAACAACCTGCTCACCAATGGCAGTGCAGTAAGCCCTTGTGCATCAAAGTTGACAACCCAGTACACACTTATTGTTTAACGACACTCCCCACTATAACACTCCATTATACAGTACACACACACTTAGTGTTTAATGTCCCTTCCTACAATTTCACCCCAATATATACCAAACACACACTTACTGTTTAATGTCCCTCCCTACAATTTCACCCCAATATATACCAAACACACACTAATTGTTTATTGTCCCTCCCTACAATGTCACCCCAATATATACCAAACACACAATAATTGGTTTATGACCATCCCCACTATGACACCCCAGTACACACACACTAATTGGTTTATGACCCTCCTCACTTTGCATTTCATGTTCTTATCTTGGCAAGAGGCAGGAACTCCTATAGAATGCAATTTTAAATGCATTCATAACTTTTATATCAGGTTATAGCTGCTTAATAATGGCAGTGAAATAAGCCCATGTGTGTCAAGTGGAACACTACAGTGCACACATTTATTGGTTTATGACCCTCCCTACTCCAACTTCCATCATGATCGCATCTAAAGAGGAGGTGACAGAGACTCTAATGAAATCTATTTTCAATGCCTTTAAGTGCTTAACCAGACACTATAAATACAACCACTAGACTGGTGTTCAGCAAATTTCAAAAGTTGAAGCATTATATGGCTAGACTTACAAATTGGTTATTTGGATGATTTATTTCAGTTCCAGACCGCGGTTACTTTACATCAAAACCTGATGCCAAATATCTCATTCAAAGACTTAAAAGAATGGCTGTATGAATGGTTTATGTCAGTTCCATTTGATGGTTATTAGACAGAAAAATTATGGGGCTCAATATCACACTTACTCTAACAAGAGACAGAGATAGGCAACAGTTGTAATTTAACAGTAGTGTAGTCTTATCATTTTTGCCTTGATGCTTGTGGTCATTTCTTGTTTTTGTGTTTACTTGAAATGCAAAATTTTAACAGAATACTTACTCTTAATTAAAAAAAGAGCATTTGTAGACATTTTTAAGTAGTGGTCAGGAGAAGAGTGGGATTCAGGTTATGACACACACAAATAAGAAAAACATTACTTGCCCACATTAACCCTCATCTTGTTATATTTATTTATATTCTATACTTATTCTTATTTGTCTTGCTGACCACAACATCTGGTCTAATTGTGCAAGGTTAATGTTGTAGCCTCAGGTTGCATGGATATCAAGAAAGAGGCGGGTATAAGAATCTTTCTGACCAATGGCAGTGCAGTATGCCCATGTGCATCAATGTGAATTGTTTTCATGACCTGCCCCTGTGGCGCCCCTGTGTGCAATACACATACTTAGTGTTCCAGCTGTGATCTTCCAGCAGGGTGTTATCATGGAGTGGGACTCTTGATGATGGATATTTTCATTTCCTTTAACACCCTGCTTGAAACTTGATCAGAGAGATAAAAGTAAAGCTGGTTGATACGAACCTGCACTTTTTTCTTTGTCCTGACCTATGTGTACTAAGCAAGTTGCAACATAAACAATGGTATCCTTGACTCAATAATTCTCAAAATATGTTTTAACCTAGGTTAACCAAATTAATGTGTTTCTAAAGAATGACAAAATTCAATTTGCTTTACAGATAATCCAATTACCAAGCAGAACTAGGACAGAAACATGTCAATCCACACACAAAGTCTATTTGTAAATGAGCCTTGTGTTATCCATCAATGTCAAGACATATAAAAAGAAAGAAGAATTGGTAATTAATATTTCACAAAGAGTAATGTTTCTAGAAAATATTTTGAAAATATTTTATTTATTTGATCTATGATCGTAAAAACATCTGCTTTGATATTCAGAACAAGAAATTATTGTATTCTAGATGATAAAATGTTAGACAATTAATAATCTATCTAATACTAATATTTTAGATGATAAATATCTCTTCAATAACAAAAATATTTTAGGTGATTAATATTCGACAACAATATTTAAATTTAACCAATAAAAGTATAAGAAATAAAACTTTAATAATGAATGTATCTTGATATAATAAATGTCATAATGATTAACAGCATCAGAAAAAAACCCATTTAACATAATTTAAATACATATACTCAGATCAGTTATTGTCTTCTTTTTTTCCGAAGAAGTACTACAAATTAAAGTTGTAGGATTTTTGGAACTATTATGTTTGTATTTTTTAAATTATTGAACAGTTTCTCTTCTTTATGCCATAACAATAAATAAATCACAATATAAAGCAAAAACAGATTATACTTCTAATAAATACATTTGAAAACGTAAGAATATTTTAGTAAATGGCTTCAAAATTACTTGACATTAATGCAATTAAAACAAGCATTTGATAGTTTTGAAGGCAATACAGTAGTCCCCTACCGGTCCCTCAAAAAGCTCTTTAATTATCATACGCTCCTGTTTATTGCCATTTATAATTAATTTGAGGTTGAAGTCTGTATTTGTATAATTATGGCTTAAAAATGAAGTAATAAACAAGGAAATCTACATTAGTTGGAGTTCACATAATTTTGTTTAATTCACCTGGCCTAAATAATTGTTAACTTATCATGACATTTATTTTTGGCCTTTATTTAAGGTATGAGCACCTTAATGCACTATCATTTAAGGTAAGTGCACCTGAATGCGCTATCCAAAACTTCACGATTTTGCTCCAAGGTCATGCTGTGACCTTGACCTTCAAGGTAGCAACCCAAATGCTGTGCGCGACACGTCATCTCAACATGGTGATCATTTCTGTGAAATATTTGTAAAATCTGACTTCAAATAACAAAGTTATGGGGCAGACACGATTTTGCTGCAGGGTCATGCTGTGACCTTGACCTTAAAGGTAGTGACCCAAATCTTGCTCGCGACACGTCATCTCAATATGGTGATCATTTCTGTGAAATAGTTTTAAAATCCGACTTCAATTAACAAAGTTATGGGCCGGACACGATTTTGCTTCAAGGTCATACTGTGACCTTGACCTTCAAGGCAGTGACCCAAATGTTGCGCGTGCATATAGTACACATTGCTACCTATTAGCATACCAAGTTTCATACGCCTAGCTTTAATAGTTTTTAAATTATCAAAGGATCCAGATTTTTAGCAGATAGATAGACAGACAGACAGACAGACAGACTGATGGACGGAGGGTAAACCTATAGTCCCCTCCAGTGTAAACACCGGTAGGGG
Organism: Sinonovacula constricta; assembly: GCA_007844125.1. Lineage (NCBI taxonomy): Eukaryota > Metazoa > Mollusca > Bivalvia > Cardiida > Solecurtidae > Sinonovacula > Sinonovacula constricta. Next base: position 15,185,412 of record CM017568.1, read on the forward strand.
ACTAATTATGAAGTTTTAAGCTTTGCCAGTAACTCTGTGCTTTGATACTGCCAGTTTTAACCAGTTCTTAAATGTAGGCTTTATCTACATTGAGTACATATATATCTTTAATATAATTATGTAAAATTATTTGGGGATTTTTTTTTTCTTAAAAAAATTAATAGCATCCTTATTTGCATTTTGTCTATTAAATGGCAAACTAAGCATATATTCAAAAATCCAAAATTAATAATCAAATTTTCATTTCAAAGAATTTGTCAAAAAAGTAACATAAATTTAATGGATAAGTACATATATTTAAATGGTTCTAGGTTTAAACTCTTAATAATAACAAGGTGCAATTTATGCCATATCTTATTATGTCACAAAATAGACAGAAACTTGCTTTACTTGGTCCCAGAACTTGGAATATTTTGCCATACCTACAGATATTTGCTTTGATTTTTGTGCGCGGATTAAAATTGTAGAGCTATAAACATACATGTGAACTTTTTCTGAGACCAAAGTGGAAGATTTTTACTAGCAAAGTGAGAGATTTTTTATTTTCATATAAAGGAAGGAAGATATCAGTTTCCAAGTAGGAAGATTTTGCAAAATGTTTAAAACACCTCTTATTTATAAATAATTTTGAACCTCAAAAGTGGGAGTCTCCCTCTAAAAGCAAGAGGGTTCACATGTATGTATAAAACAGATTTCTATATCTCCTGATTTATACACAACATGCAATCTGACCTTTCACTGAAAATGATTCCTCTAACCTGGACAGACTACAAATCAAACAAATCCCCATAAACTAAAAATAGGATTCACGGTTAAATAGTTATGAATCTGTGAAGTTCGGAATTGTGTTCTTTTTATTCAGTCTGTTCTTGAAATTTTTGAAAAATTAAGGATGAACTTTTTGAGCTTTTGAAGACTTTGGCCAAAAACTCCCCCAAATCACAGTAATACAAATTGGTTTTGAATTCTTAGGCTTCGTAATGGAAAAATCAGTACACATTTAGCTTTACATGCATCAGTGTAAATGACTAAGTATGCTCTTAGATTTTTTACTTAAATTACGAGGAAAAAAAAAAGACTTTTATAAAAACAAAATTTCTTTTTAAATGACATTTATGTTATTGTTGTCACAAACCCATTTGTGTAAACAAAGTTTATTATGCTGTTTTGTGGAGACAGTAAAACCAGTTTTAAAAAGGATGATGTGTAATTTATGCAGTCATCTGAAGTAGCAAAAGGTTTTGGGACAATGTTGCTTGTTTACATCATAATTACGAAAGTACAGCAATGGTTTTTGATCAGGGTATACAAAAAAATTGTTGTTCATCTTTCTTCATCATTGCTTGTTTGCTGGGTTTATCATCAGGTAATAGAAAGAAAAAACATGTCTACCACATCTAGGCATGGATTTGTTTATTGGGTTTATCGTCCCAACAACAGTATTTCAATTATCTGGAAGTATAGTGCTACCTTCACTGTGTACAGCATACCTAAAACACCTGGCATGATACCACACCCAGTAACATTATCCTGACACCGGTCAACCAGTCATGGAACTACCCTTATATTTACTTCAGCTTTAGCAAGGGAGCTATACCACTATCATTTTTAATGACTTCGATATTTTAGGCCCGGGATTGAAGCTGGGGCCTCTTGTACTTGGAGCCGAAGCTCTACCAATTGCGCTATCAGGTCCAGTTTCTTCATCATTGTTTGTTTATAGATGGGTAAATGTAGTTAAAGGCAAACATATATGTAAGTTTTCTAGCATCTTACTGATACAGTGCCTGATACGTTATTTTTGGTCTGTTTCCTAAATGTCCCATATGGAAAGGAACTTTATGATCAAATTACTTACCCCTTGTTCGGCCTCCAAAAACAGTAACAAATCATCTATGGACAAATAGTCAGCATTGCTAGCATACCTGGAAAAGATGCAAGAGAAAAAATTAATGGTTACTTAATGGTAAATAAAATTATAATGTTGTTTTAAAGGGAAAATGGTCACTAAATGATAAATTAAATAATAAATAATGTTGTTTTCAAAGGAAAATGGTCATACATGATAATGCTGTTCTAAAGGGAAAATGGTCATTAAATGAAAAATAATGTTCCTTTAAAGAGGAAATGTCACTAAATAACAAATAATATTGTTTTAAAGGGAAAATGGTCACTAAATGATAAATAATGTTACTTTAAAAAGAAAATGTCATTAAATGATGAATAATGTTCTTTAAAAAGAAAATGCCATTAAATGATAAATTATAATCCTTTAAAAAGAAAATGTCATTAAATGAAAAAAAATGTTTCTTTAAAAAGAAAATGTCATTAAATGATAAATAATGTTCCGTTAAAAGGAAAATGTCATTAAATGATAAATAATGTTTCTTTAAAAAGGAAATGTCACTAAATGATAATTAATGTTGTTTTAAAGGGAAAATGGTCACTAAATGATAAAATGCCATTAACTGATAAATTATGTTTCTTAAAAAAAAAATGCCATTAAATGATAAATTATGTTCTTTGAAAGGGAAAATGGTCACTAAATGATAAATAATGTTCCTTTAAAAAGGCGATGTCATTAAATGATAAATAATGTTCCTTTAAAAAGAAAATGTCATTAAATGATAAATAATGTTCCTTTTAAAAGCAAATGTCACTAAATGATAAATAATGTTGTTCTAAAGGGATAATGGTCACCAAATGATAAATAATGTTCCTTTGAAAAGGAAATGTCACTAAATGATAAATAATTTTCTTTTTAAAGGGAAAATGGTCACTAAATAATAAACTTCTTTTAAAAGTAACAAATTGGATTAGCTGGCATTTTTGCTAATACTATGCAGCGACATTTCTTTCATTATAGCACAGGGGCACTTATGAGGTGCCCAGGGACTGAACCTGGACTGTTCATTATACTGACAATGACGAGTCAGGTGTAATTCTGTCCCCTTAGCGCCGAGCATTAGGAGAAAAGCCACTACTACCAACTGTCCAACTTTAAAGTCTTTGGTTTGACCTGACCGGGGTTTGAACCCACGACCTCCCAATTGCAAGCCGAGGCTCTACCACTTGAGCCATTGCGGCCAGTTTTGAAAGGAAAATGGTCACTTAATAAATAATGTTCCACTGAAGAGAAAATAGACATTAAATGATAGAAAATGGTGTTTTCTTGTTGTTGCTTATCATTACACCCCCAAATGTATCCAATAATAATCTGGATTGTGACCAAACTTAAAATAAAATTAAGAAATATTACTAATCACATTAGTGAAAGTCATTGCCAAAGAAACTTGTAGAAAACTAGTAACACATTTAAATTATTTACAAATGACATTGTATTTTTATACATCATGTCTTTGTCATATCAGAAAAACATGGCAAAGTGAAAATAAACAAGATAAATATATAAAATTTACTGTAAATGCTTATTAAACATTGAGACACAATAGCTGAAAGCATTGTAATAAACCAATGGTGTGGTGCTTTTAAAAGTTAATCATTTCGAAAGACACATTACAGCTGTGTTAGAATTTGTATGTACATTTTATATTGCACATTTAGCGCAAAAATAACATTTTCAAACGCATTATTTTCAATACTCCAGAACTAGTTTGAACGGAGGTGGTCTGAGTCTGCATTCAAAAATGGAAAACTTAAATGTCAAGACAACAATGTAAAATAATACAAAATGTGTTTTTTTTTTGTGCGATTCAAAACTGAGACATATTATGCAGCAGTACAACACTCTACCATCTGAATCACTGCATCTTGTGTTTTATTGTATATGTTGTAACTGGCACAGTTTTCAAATACAACTTTCAACCTTTGAAAACATTTTGACCGGTTTTAGTGTTTTGTTTCATTTTTTAAAATATATTACAGCGACTAATTATAATCATTATAGCGACATCCAGCTATTTGGAAGACAAATGTCTGAGAAGAACCACTGGCACACCGCAAGTCGGCTGGAAGACCTTCCCACATTAATTCCTTTGCCCTGAACAGTATGAACCCACGCAGAGAGAGGCTAAGAGTCAGGAGTTTCAAATCAGCGACTCTACCAGTACGCCACAAGCACCCCTGACAGGTTTTAACCAATGTATATCAGTTAATCTGTATTAAGGTCAGGCCCAGGGAGGGGTGGTAGACAATTATTATTATTATCTAATGCCTTATATAAATATTAATTAGTGTTTTTTAACTGTTTTTTTTAAATAGTTAATTCCCCAGCATGCACAAAGACAATTTAAGGTAGTGCTTTTCTCTACTATTCGGTAAGTGTGATAACTACCAAACACTGTTTGGTTCAACGTGCAGTAGCATAATTCTTTATGCTCATAGAACTAAAGAAGTTTAAAAATGTTACTGCAATCAATATATAAGTAATATTAATTTGATTGCATTAGGTAATAAACAGGTGTTTGGTGAACAGTCATAACTGTTATCAGTCGGTATCAGGGATGACATTTTGGAACAGTAGCCCTCGACCTTCAACCCTGATACCTTGGAACAAAAGTTCTGACTGTTTGCCAAACACCCATGAAATAACTGTATTATGTTATACTCCTTGTTTTAAATTGTTCTGTACTGTTATCCTTGTTGTATAGAGGTTAGAAGGCCTTTTAACATGTTAAATGACTTCAGTTAAGTCATTGAGTTAACCACCAGATATAGATAACCGATATAGTAATGTATAGTGAACACTCACCATTCTAATGTTAAATTTCAAAAAAGAAATTTCCTATGAATAGGGTATATTGGCAAAAATGACATTGTCTCCCTTATTAGATAATACCCAATGTAATTCAAATAGTAGTAGGTCCCTTTAGTTGGAATTCTTGGACTTAATTGCTTGTTCTTTTGCAGATGGTGCAATTACAGAGAATTGTCTTACTTTTGCATAAATATAATCTTTAAATCCATTGAAAAACTTATAGAGATATGTCATTTACACAAGAAAATGGAGGTATTTTGCTGCTGATGGTTAACCTGGGTACAACAACAAAGGCAGAAAAGCAGGCGCGTATCTGTGTCGTTTTTGAAGTAGCGCACAATTACAAGGGAAATAACCTTTGAATGTATTTGAATCTATTCGGTTCTGTTCTAATGAATAACAGGAATAAATGCGGACATGCGAGGAACTTAACTCAAAATATGAACGACTTAAATCCTGAAGTTCAATCATTTTAAACCTTTTCAACTTAATTGGTGTGGTAATAAGATTTTATAATACTTTATAATATTGAAACTACGGAAAAAAATAAATCGTTCCTAACCATGGTTTAGCATCGACTTTCTTAGTGTTTTTTGGTACTTTTAGATTTTCGATTTTTAGAACGGAGGTTACGCACGTGCGTAAAGTGCGTAATGGCAGAAACGTGCCTGCAGAAAAGTCAACATACGCTCCAAAAAATATAAGCACAAGAACCAAGTAATCCAAATGAAAGGACCTACTTTCACTTAGGAATTATATTGGTTAGACTATTCACTAATGTCTCTCATCATGCAGTGTGTCATAATGACACATATCCAAGTCTCTGATACTGGAAAGTTTATAATTATAATCAATAAACAAATTAAATTTTGAATCAATAGCACTACTTCTTTGAACAACCTTGAATGCTAGTGACACAAGAGAACTTTAATATCGAACAAAAAACAAGGCTATATTTTGAACAATATGCTAACTTGAAACAGATTTAACAAATGTATAACCATGTGCGCACTCTAAGATCTGATTTGCTTTCATTTTATGTTAAGATGCCTGAATTTAATTAAATCTTTCTCACCAGATTCTCCCCCATCAATTAGAAGGAATGAGAAACATTTTAGGATTCAATTTCCAATCCCATCCCATCCTAAGTGCCACTGAATTCAGCGCAAAAGAAATGCTGCCTCAAGTTAAGCCCTCAAAATAAACAGTTACATATTGCATGCAATATTAGATGGCTTTCCAATTTACATAGATCAACTTGTTTGTTTTTTAATTAATAAAAAGGCTTGAACATGTTGTTAAGTGTCCAATTATTTAATTAACATTAAAATATGTACGTTTTGTTAAAAAAAAAAGAAAGAAAGAAAAAAAAAAGAAGAAAAATACTAAAATATGTTATACTGCAAACTGAGTTGTTCCTGACATGGCCAATTATTAAATGGTAACCTGGTAAATTGAATCATAACATATTGTTAATTTTGGGCCCATATGCACCAACCATTGCTAACCCTTTCATTTATAGTTCATCTATAATTATAAAAATGCACTTGACTTTGTTGTTTTTCTTTGAAAGAGATAAAAGGATTTTTTTATAAATTTAAGTTCAACTTGAAATAACAGATTTAAGGCCGAACCAGTCTACCCATAAACCCTTAGTCATGCAGATTCTGCTAATGTAAATGATATGTAAAGGCATACACATGTATACATGCAGGAAAGGGTTAAGTAAGTATTGTTTAAGTCAATGGATTTTAATTCACATTATCTTTAGCATATATTCAGCTACAAGTTTGAAATGTTGCATGACACTTTAACTAGCTTATTTTAGCTTAAAATAATATTTTAACTACATACATAAGCTTAGTTTTCTGGGTATGAAATGGTGGCTTAGGCTCAGGTTGTCACTTGAGCTAAGAAATGCTTGGTAAATACAAGTCTTAGTCTAAAACAGGTGTGCTTGAATTAATCAGCTTTAGGCAAAAGATGTAGATCCAGATTAGTCAGCTGCATTTGGTTGCTGTCTGATCAGGATCTGGGCTATTTACTGATGATGCCCCTGCTGGTTGCTGTTTGATCAGGATCTGGGCTATTTACTGATGATGCCCCTGCTTGTTGCTGTCTGATCAGGATCTGTTCTATGTACTGATGATGCCCCTGCTGGTTGCTGTTTGATCAGGATCTGGGCTATTTACTGATGATGCCCCTGCTTGTTGCTGTCTGATCAGGATCTGGGCTATTTACTGATGATGCCCCTGCTTGTTGCTGTCTGATCAGGATCTGGGCTATTTACTGATGATGCCCTTGCTGGTTGCTGTCTGATCAGGATCTGCACTATTAACTGATGATGCCCCTGCTGGTTGCTGTCTGATCAGGATCTATACTATTTACTGATGATGCCCCTGCTGGTTGCTGTCTGATCAGGATCTGTACTATTAACTGATGATGCCCCTGCTGGTTGCTGTCTGATCAGGATCTATACTATTTACTGATGATGCCCCTGCTGGTTGCTGTCTGATCAGGATCTGTACTATTTACTGATGATGCCCCTGCTGGTTGCTGTCTGATCAGAATCTGCACTATTTACTGATGATGCCCCTGCTGGTTGCTGTCTGATCAGGATCTGCGCTATTTACTGATGAGGCCCCTGCTGGTTGCTGTCTGATCATGATCTGTACTATTTACTGATGAGGCCCCTGCTGGTTGCTGTCTGATCATGATCTGTACTATTTACTCATGAGGCCCCTGCTGGTTGCTGTCTGATCAGGATCTGTACTATTTACTGATGATGCCCCTGCTGGTTGCTGTCTGATCAGGATCTGTACTATTTACAGATGATGCCCCTGCTGGTTGCTGTCTGATCAGGATCTGTACTATTTACTGATGAGGCCCCTGGTGGTTGCTGTCTGATCAGGATCTGTACTATTTACAGATGATGCCCCTGCTGGTTGCTGTCTGATCAGGATCTGTACTTTTTACAGATGATGCCCCTGCTGGTTGCTGTCTGATCAGGATCTGTACTATTTACTGATGAGGCCCCTGCTGGTTGCTGTCTGATCAGGATCTGTACAATTTACTGATGAGGCCCCTGCTTGTTGCTGTCAGATCATGATCTGTACTATTTACTGATGATGCCCCTGCTGGTTGCTGTCTGATCAGGATCTGTACTATTTACTGATGAGGCCCCTGCTGGTTGCTGTCTGATTAGGATCTGTACTATTTACTGATGAGGCCCCTGCTTGTTGCTGTCTGATCAGGATCTGTACTATTTACTGATGATGCCCCTGGTGGTTGCTGTCTGATCAGGATCTGTACTATTTACTGATGAGGCCATGCTGGTTGCTGTCTGATCAGGATCTGTACTATTTACTGATGATGCCCCTGCTGGTTGCTGTCTGATCAGGATCTGTACTATTTACTGATGAGGCCCCTGCTGGTTGCTGTCTGATCAGGATCTGTACTATTTACTGATGAGGCCCCTGGTGGGTGCTTTCTGATCAGGATTTGTACTATTTACTGATGAGGCCCCTGCTGGTTGCTGTCTGATCAGGATCTGTACTATTTACTAATGATGCCCCTGCTGGTTGCTGTCTGATCAGGATCTGCACTATTTACTACTGATTCTTTTAGCAATTAAATAGTAAACTTTTCATGTACATTGTATAAGTGTTAATGTAAACAAAAATTTAAGATTTTGTATAAATTTATAAAATATATTCAAATTATAAAGGCTAAAGTCAATTGACAAATAATAAAAATTACCAAAAATGAACAAAGATAGCTAAAGAAAAATTGATGTGTGTATTATTTAGTCATTTTAATACACAGAAAATGACACATGCCAATTCTATAAATGTGTTTGTCAAGACACAAATTAACACAAATCAGAATTGATATTATAGAAAACAAAATTGAATACAGACGATTGGAAGAAACCAGTTAATGTCCAACAGCTAATGTATTTTTAAGCTAGAAAGAACCATAATGACCCTCCCAATAATGACCTAGCTAATAAAAAACAATTATTAAATGAAGTTATTTTCCCCAGATATCACAGAAACAGGGCATACATCATCAACAAATATAGACTCCCTCACAAGAGAGTGATTACAGGGCAGTAACTCCTATTTTATGAGTACAAGTCAAGAGAAGACTATTCATTTTTTCAGAAATAGTTTTTCTTCCATGATATCTCAATATATTTCAAACCCTTCAATACACAGTGCTTGTAATTTGACTAAATTGAATATAAAACTAAATGCATGACCAAAAAAAAAAAGAGAAAATAACCCAACAAATTTTCATCTATAACCTACAACACTGTTACATGGTTAATGTGAAAGTAACCTTTAATCATTTATAATACTACAACTTGAATTATATCCCTGTCCAGTATCCTAAACTATTCTAAATATTTATTGACAAAGTAGCTTTCCATCTTGAAATGTATGCTACAAATTTGTTGTACTGTTAGTTACTTAAAGTTATTCTATCTTGGGTGAAATATAACTTTTGAACTATTTAAAATAAGTGACAAAAAATGATATCAACAAAAAATGCAATAAAAATACATCTTATTGATGAACATAAAATTACATATAATAAATGCAAGAAAATATTGTTTTGTCACATTGCAAAGTAAAAATAGTCATTCGCTTCACTAATTAAAAAAAATCTGTTGTTACCATTTCAATATAAAAAGAAAATAAAAGAAATAGAATGGTCTTTTAATGGCATGTCTTTCTCAAAGTCTAGCAACTGTCAAGAGGTGTCAAAAATAAGAACACATCGAATTTTTCTCCAAGTTAGAGAACAAGAATTGAAGCTTTTTCACATGGATGATATCAAGTAGAAAAAATCTAATAAACCCACACCTTCAAGCAATGACAGGTCTAATATGCAGCCATATAGCCAGGAAATATACAACAGGATATCTAACAGCTAATGGAGTAAATGTGTGAAATATATATATTTTAACAACTTTGAATTAAGAATCAAAACTTTTCCATCTATAAAAAGAATGCAATAAAAATATATCTGGTTGATAAATATTAAATGATGATAATGAGACCATGAAAACATTGTTTTGTCTTAATGAAAAGTAACAAAACAAAACAAAACAAAAATCATTTATTTCTATAATCAAAAAGAATCAGTTTTTACATTCTCCTGTAAACATAGAAAAACCTACAGTAGTTAGCATAGCCTTCCATTGACCCCTCTTTGAGAGAAAGCCATAACCAACTGTCTAGAATGTCATTAAAAAACAACAACAACAAAACAATTTCTCTTCAAACCAGAGAATAAGAACTGTATCTTAATTGACACGAACAACAACAAATAACATTTATCCAATTACTCCACTTCTTGGAACAATGACGGGTCGAATATGGCACTCATATGACCAGAAAATATATAACAGGTACATCTAACAGCTGATACAGTAATTGAGGACCCCCACTAGCTTAGTTATCACAAGACAGACGTACAACATGAGGTACATTTCTCTGAGAGAAAAGCAATCAGTACTGGATCACATAGGACCTTATAACTAAGGCAGCTGAGAAGCAATCTCAGTACACAGTCGTGTCCCATCAACTTCCCACATTGGGTTGCTCATGTGAATAGAGTTCAATTATAACAGTATGATAGGTATAATCACTGGTGGAAATTGGAAAATGTTATCAATCTGCTTGCAGGTTTATAATTAATGTTTTGTGATCTAAAATGATCCAAGAAAAGGGTTTTGTGTGAGAATAATTGTGTTGTTCCAAAGTTTAATAAAAGTTCAATGCATGCCAAACTAGCGCATGATTTGTACATTGAAGCAAAGATAAAACATTAGATACACGAACAATGAAGTATACCTTTGTAAAGCCTTGTATGAACATTTCTTTGTTTAAAGTGGTATTTCAAAAAATCAACATGAAATAAATTGCTGATCCCTTTCTTACTTTAACTAGTTAATTGTATTCAACACAAATTGTATTCACCAGAAATTAATTGTCTTCAACACAATTTAATTGTATTTTACAAAATTTAACTTTATTAAAAAAAAAAATAACAAAAGGTTATTTTTTTATTCAAAGTGTTGGACATTCTGAAACTCCCTTTCTTAATGAAAAGAAGCAATTATTTAAAAATCAGCTGTAACTGAAGACATGCATGCATTTTGAAAAGTATTTGGTAAGCTTACATTCTGTGTAAAAAATCAGAATCAAAAGCGTTTACATTTGTAAAAAAAAATCACAGCTCAGAATTCTATATGAATCCAGTATGGCAGCCCTTGAACTAGCCCAGTATTTTACTCACAGGATAAAATATAAAATGATAAATTGCTGATTGGAGAGAAATCAATTCAGTCCCATTCGGTAAATTCTTCCAAATTTCTGACTTAGTCTGTGTGATGGATTAGCATTCAGGAAACTTTGACCATTTGCATCTTGACAGCTTCCAGGACCCACAGCTGGTTTATTAAAATCTTTCCCTGGTTCAGACCTTTCAATTGTCATGTTGTGTGGCGCTGCTGACGCCAATAGCAATTTAGCACCCTCCTCTCGCAGTCAATACTCCCGCAATGCTATTGACAATGTACTCTTAAAGAGATGTTAAGGATTCCTGTCCCAGCTTCAGTAAGAAATTTTGATGGCAGATTATAATCGAAATGTCTGCTGTTAAAAAAAAAAAGAGGTTGGAAATTGTATGAAAAGAAACAAAAATCAACATGTCTATCATAAACGACCTTAAAAAAATACATGTGTATGAATTGTCAACATTTATTTTATGTAAAAAAAAAAAAAAATTATAATGAAGTTTGTTTTTCATCATTTAAAATTTCTTTACTAAAACTTTTACCTAATTTAACCTTACGTTTCTTCAGTAAGAGAAATACCATAATATTCATTAACAATGTTATGGGTTTGGTTCCCCATAAATTATCCAACAGCCACTTAAAAAAAAGATAGATGCCATGGTACTTATATCTTTTTTCTGTCCTTAATAATAGAGTTAACTTCAGCAACAGCTGGTACAAAAACAACATAACTTTGCAATATTTGAAATCATATTGCTATATGGTATCACAAAAATAAACATATTTAATTGATTAGCTAGTATTACTGCTGTAACAACAGACTTAGCATTTGATACTGCTGTAACAACAGATATTGCATTTGTTACTGCTGTATCTTCAGACTTGGCATTTGTTACTGCTGTATCAACAGACTTTGCATTTATTACTGTTGTATCAACAGACTTGGCATTTATAACTGCTGTATCAACAGACTTGGCTTTTGTTACTGCTGTATCAACAGACTTTGCATTTGTTACTGCTGTATCAACAAACTTTGCATTTGTTACTGCTGTATCAACAGACTTTGCATTTATTACTGCTGTATCAACAGACTTTGCATTTATAACTGCTGTATCTTCAGACTTTGCATTTGTTACTGCTGTATCAACAGACTTTGCATTTGTTACTGCTGTATCAACAGACTTTGCATTTATAACTGTTGTATCAACGGACTTTGCATTTATTACTGCTGTATCAACAGACTTTGCATTTATAACTGCTGTATCTTCAGACTTTGCATTTGTTACTGCTGTATCAACAGACTTTGCATTTGTTACTGCTGTATCAACAGACTTGGCATTTATAACTGCTGTATCAACAGACTTGGCTTTTGTTACTGCTGTATCAACAGACTTTGCATTTGTTACTGCTGTATCAACAAACTTTGCATTTATTACTGCTGTATCAACAGACTTTGCATTTATTACTGTTGTATCAACAGACTTGGCATTTATAACTGCTGTATCAACAGACTTGGCTTTTGTTACTGCTGTATCAACAGACTTTGCATTTGTTACTGCTGTATCAACAAACTTTGCATTTATTACTGCTGTATCAACAGACTTTGCATTTATAACTGCTGTATCAACAGACTTTGCATTTATTACTGCTGTATCAACAGACTTTGCATTTATAACTGCTGTATCTTCAGACTTTGCATTTGTTACTGCTGTATCAACAGACTTTGCATTTGTTACTGCTGTATCAACAGACTTTGCATTTATAACTGCTGTATCTTCAGACTTTGCATTTATAACTGCTGTATCAACAGACTTTGCATTTGTTACTGCTGTATCAACAGACTTTGCATTTATAACTGCTGTATCTTCAGACTTTGCATTTGTTACTGCTGTATCAACAGACTTGGCATTTGTTACTGCTGTATCAACAGACTTGGCTTTTGTTACTGCTGTATCAACAGATTTGGCCTTTGTTACTGCTGTATCAACAGACTTTGCATTTATTACTGCTGTATCAACAGACTTTGCATTTATAACTGCTGTATCAACAGACTTTGCATTTATAACTGCTGTATCTTCAGACTTTGCATTTGTTACTGCTGTATCAACAGACTTTGCATTTGTTACTGCTGTATCAACAGACTTTGCATTTATAACTGCTGTATCTTCAGACTTTGCATTTGTTACTGCTGTATCAACAGACTTGGCTTTTGTTACTGCTGTATCAACAGACTTTGCATTTGTTACTGCTGTATCAACAGACTTTGCATTTGTTACTGTTGTATCAACAGACTTTGCATTTGTTACTGCTGTATCAACAGACTTTGCATTTGTTACTGCTGTATCAACAGACTTGGCTTTTGTTACTGCTGTATCAACAGATTTGGCCTTTGTTACTGCTGTATCAACAGACTTGGCTTTTGTTACTGCTGTATCAACAGACTTGGCATTTGTTACTGCTGTATCAACAGACTTTGCATTTGTTACTGCTGTATCAACAGACTTTGCATTTGTTACTGCTGTATCAACAGATATTGCATTTGTTACTGCTGTATCTTCAGACTAAGCATTTGTTACTGCTGTATCAACAGACGTGGCATTTGTTACTGCTGTATCAACAGATATTGCATTTGTTACTGCTGTATCAACAGACTTGGCTTTTGTTACTGCTGTATCAACAGATATTGCATTTGTTACTGCTGTATCAACAGATATTGCATTTGTTACTGCTGTATCTTCAGACTAAGCATTTGTTACTGCTGTATCAACAGACGTGGCATTTGTTACTGCTGTATCAACAGATATTGCATTTGTTACTGCTGTATCAACAGACTTGGCTTTTGTTACTGCTGTATCAACAGATATTGCATTTGTTACTGCTGTATCTTCAGACTAAGCATTTGTTACTGCTGTATCAACAGACGTGGCATTTGTTACTGCTGTATCAACAGATATTGCATTTGTTACTGCTGTATCAACAGACTTGGCTTTTGTTACTGCTGTATCAACAGATATTGCATTTGTTACTGCTGTATCAACAGACTTGGCTTTTGTTACTGCTGTATCAACAGATATTGCATTTGTTACTGCTGTATCAACAGATTTGGCCTTTGTTACTGCTGTATCAACAGATTTTGCATTTGTTACTGCTGCATCTAAAGACCTGAACATATTGTTATGATTATAATAGTAATTATGGTGATGTTAATGATGATGATAATGATACAATTATGATGGTAACTAAACTGCTGCTGCTGCAAGACTTACCGAACAAGCAGGAAGTAAATCTCCGGTCTGGTGGCCATGTCCTTGAACAGGGATATGAAGTCTGAACTTGTTAGGTGACCTCTATGCTCCTCATCTCTGTTCATGCTCAGTTCCTGAAATGAAGGTCAAATGTCAAGTGAAACATGTGAATAGTGAAGGTCAAAGGTCAAGTGATGAATACTGTAAACAGAGACTATAGGTTTAGTATTTGGGTGACCTTGACACTACATAATGATCTCTCTTTCTGAAATGCTGAAATGAAGGTCAAAGGTCAATTGATGTAAATTTCTCTAGAAGGTCAAATGTTAATTTCGTATCTATAAAGTAGAGCAAAGGCTAAGTGACTAATACACAAGTGAAACTCAAAGTCAAAAAATGTTAGTCAATAGACAATTAAATTTCTTAATTGTAGGTGAAAGGTCTAGTGATAATTACAGTCTGGTAAAGTTTCATTAAAATCCAACAAATGGCAGATGAGTTATAACACAGACCAATCCCATCTACAGAAGGACCTACAGACTGACCAACTGACTGATCGACCAACTGATGATGTGACTCTGATACAGTCTCCATAAACTTTTAATCTGGGGGCAAAATGATAAAAAAATGGTCCCATTCTGAATTATTTTTTAGCACCATACATAGGAAAAAAGTTTGTTTATTGGGTTTATCGTCCCACCAACAGTATGTCAGTTATCTTGAGATGGTGTCCACATGAAGCAGATATAGAGCTGACTTCACTGTGTATAGCGTGCCATGAACACCTAGCATGATACCACACCCAGCCACATTATTCTGACAATGGGCCAATGAGTCATGGAACTACCCTTATATTCGCTTGAACGTTGGCAAGGGAACTATATCACTACTATTTTTAATGACTTAACAGATGTCTGGATAGAACCAAGTTAGAAGACCTCCCCTCATAAAATTCTAGCCCTAACTGTAACTGGAACCCACAGGGCTTGAACCTGGAGCCTCCCATACCTAGAGCCGATGCAGGAAAACAGTCCATTATTTACTATGTCCATACCTTTGTAGAACTTGTAGACACTCTCACATTGAAGCCTGTTATCATGCAACATTGCATGCTAACGAAGCCTAACATATCGGATATCTTAGATGTTTTTTCTACAATACAGAACAAAAATCGCAGAAAATGTACCATTATGGTAAGATATCAGCACAATAATTATGTCTTCGATGACATTTATGGGAAGGTTTTTAGAGAGGATTTGGAAAAATTTGTCACGAAAGTTAGAAAACGTGCTTGTATCAATGACAAATTTGTACTTGTTTATTATTTAAGATTACATAATATTTGATTATTCATAAGGAGATACATTTGGTAAATTTATTATGAAATAATGCAATGAGCATATGGCAGGATATTTTTAAAGATGATTTAAAAAGGTTCATCCTTATAAAAAATATAAACATATTTTAAAATAAAAAAAGTGCTTCTTAAATCCATTACAACAGAGAAAATGCTTTTTTTAGACCCATGGCTAAAGTGATTTGTGTGCTATGAAACATCTCATATCTTTAACAGGGTTCAGGAGATTTCTCACAATGAATTCTTTTATCATGCAAAAAAAGCATTATAAAGAAGCCAAATCTATCAGATATTTATTTTTCCCCCGTTTCTTTTTTTTTTTTACTAGAAATAGAAATCACATTTACGGTAATAGTGAGAAACATCAAGGCTGCTCATCTCAAAGACAATCATCACCATCAGCTTGAGACAGCCAATGGGCTGTTGGCATGTTTCTTGGTTGAGTATGTCATACTGCAATCTCTCAATCATTTCTCAATCATTTCTCTTGAAAGTTAGAGTTGGACTTATACATGTGAACTTTTTTTGAGGCCAATTTTAGGAGATTTTCACTTGCAAATTAGGAGATTTGTTATTTTCATGAAAACAAAGAAAGAAGTATCTGTTTCCAAGTAGGGACATTTCTGAAAATGTTTAAAATGCCTCATTTTCAAATAATTTTGAACCTAAAAAGTGAGAGCCTCCCTCCAAAACTGGGAGAGTTCACATGTATGTGGACTCAGAAAGATGTTTTAAAATATCTGTACAGTAAAACCTCTCCACAGCAACATCTGGCGGAGGCACGAAAAAGTGTTGCTGCTGAGAGGTGTTCAGCTGCTCAGAGGTTTCAATGAGACGAGAAAAAATGTGTGTGTTTTTTAAATAGTTTTGTACTTGAGGCAGTCAGCATTTGCTTGTCTATTACAAAAACAATATCGTCAGTAACGGACCTGTATCTGAGTTCTGCCACAGCCCAACTCAGTAGCAATAGACTGTGCTGACCTTCCTTGTTGTTACTTAATTGCAGTAACACTCTGCTCTAACGTAAGATAAACATTTTTATAAGACATTTCAAGACAAAATGACCAGTATTCCAGTATTGAGTCATGCAAAGACTGATTTACCATTTACAAAATCAAATTTATAGTCAGACATTCTAAAACAATGACAGTTTGCATTTAGCACTTAACATAAACATCTTTTTAAGTAAGCAATCAATACAGTGATATCTTTTAATCTTTCGATCAATTAAAGAAAACAAACCAACTCGTTAACATCATCAATAGTTGACAATTCTTTCACACGTTCCCGCAATACCCTAGATCTACAACGGCATGTTTGTAGCATGCAGCTGGTTTCCTGTCCAACTGCAACTAGATTCCAATTAACACCTTCTCAACAGGGTACAAGCAGTGATCAGCCGACCGCGTGACATTTCTGGTGTATGCGACAGACTGTTCTAAAAATAGCTGCACTGGTGTTGCTACGCAGAGGTTAAACTAGCCTCAGGGAAGAGGTTTACACGGCCGCTTACCGCTTCGCGGAGGAGTTGCTGCTTAGAGGTTAAAATGCTCTGAAAACTACTGGGGGGAAATTTAACTGCCGCTGCTTAGAGGTAGCCGCTGCTTAGAGGTGCCGCTTCAAGAGGTTTTACTGTACAACTTTTCAAAAAGATTTGGTAGTACAAAACTTACACAAAGTAACAATGACAAATCCCAAAATGCACTGGGTAAATTAAAATGGGATGATTTAATTTTGAAGCTGCCACAAGTTTAAGATTTACAGTCATCGTATTGTAGTGAGCTGTCATCCGAGCTGCCATCTTTGTTTTGACGTCTGTCACTAAGGCAGTCCCATTTAGGGAAAATGGCCGATGTGATCTAACTACCTACAGACATCTGAGAGATGATTCATGAATTATCCAAAGTGTTCCAATTGGAGTGCCCCCAAAGAGAAAATGTACATGTTTCTTTTTTACAAGACAACTTTGCCAGGCTCCCAACATCCATTGCATTTCTATGAAGCTTTTCATTATAACCGGCAGCACATTCTATCTTCTATTTCCTTCAAGAGAAATTACATTTAGAACTTTAAAAACATTAATACAGAAAAATTCTCAAAACTTAACTTTTTGTTTTCTTCTCGCATCTACATCACCAGGTAGTAAATATACATTTAAGAATTCAGCAGCAAATAGAATAGATCCTGATCAGACAGCTCCCGGTCAAAATGATTTCTGATCTGATTTCAGAATATATTTTTCAAGTTCTTCATAAATATGCAGCAAATTAGATTTTTTTTTTTTAAATTTGTATATTTACTAATAAGATGAATATATATCTGAATATTTTACAGCAAGGGTTAAACAATGTTGACTGAATTACAAGAAAAGTTTGAATGCCATGTTGCTCAAGGTGTCCGTTATCTATCGTCCTAAAATAGATGACTGATATTTCTTAAGATATTTTTCTAGATATATAAAACTATATCAGAAATAATGATTCAATGAACTGATAATGCAGCACGAATATGTATCAAAATAAACTCTCCCAACAATTCAGCATCATTTTGAAAAAAAAATCTTTAAAATTTCAAGCAAGAAAGACCGAAAATGCGCAATGAAGTGACTAAATCACTTTTGACAAGAAAATATAAGTGCAGCTTTATACTGGGGAGGAAATGAACAATTATTGCAAACATCAGATAACATCAATTCCATTTCTAAAGATTTCCTTTAACAAGGCTGCACATTTCTAGAACAGCCTTCAAGTGAAATACCAATTGATCTTTTTAGACATTAAAATCCATAAAATTCTGAAAACATGAAACAAATTTTATCAGGTGTACTCATTAAGGTTGATAAGAAGATGGCTGTTCAATTGCATAATTATCCGTGGTCATTAATTGAGAAGATAATGAAACACAAGGTTGATGTTCTCTTTTCAATTAAGTAAAGTCTTATCCTTATCAACAGAACACACCAGTTCTTCAATCAGACTGTGACTCAAGCAAGGACTTCATTAAACAAGAGGGTCACGATGGCCATGAATCGCTCACCTTAAAAGAACCTGTGCATTTAGAATGCTTTATAAATCTCCATTCTGAACAATGGAACAGCAGTAGCTGTTGGAGTGTGCACAGATTGTTATCACATGAGAATGGACAAAGGGTGATCACAAATTTGAGCCAGTGACCTTCTTTTTAAATCATAATGACCTATTTGCTGTTTTTTTTATCTCATCCCAGATTTATGTGGACAAAAATTCTGTAAAAGTTTTGGGAAGACTGGATAATCAAAGCACTGAATAGTGGTGTAAGTTTAACCCACTCAGCAATGAAAGGTGTGAAAACAGTAGTAAAATTTTCATTTGTGGTAAATCAAATGTACAATGCACTAGAAAGCAGGCAAATCTTCAGCTACAAAAATATCACTTCTAAAAGTATACATAATACATTTTGACAAAAATTACAACAAAGTCACTAGCATTTGATAATAGAATCTAATTTTATTAAACATACAAAAATATCCACGTGATGAATTTTAAGTTAATTTAGGTCTTGTATAATGCTTAGAAATGCTAACAGAGGCCACTAAAAATAAATCTGAATGTTTTGATTAAAAAAACAGTACAAAAAACTTTCCATATCAGAGGTATAAAAAAAAGTCAATTCAGCAAAAACTGATTCAAAAATTAATACAACAGAAAATTTAAAAAAGTAATTAATTAAAATGAATCAAATAGAAAAATCACTGACATTAAAATTAATTAAAAACATAAAAAAATAAATATTCCTTTAAAAACCAATGCACTAATAAGTGATTTAAAAAATTAAAAAAAAAAAATAATTGCTTAAAAATAAACACAAATATATTTTAAATCAATAAAACTAAGAGACAAAGTAACAAAAGTTCAATTAAAATGCAATAAAAAAAAATTTAAATCACAAAACAATCAATTCAACTCTGGACTCTGACCAGGGGATCAGCTAGGACAATTTTAGGCGCTCTGTTCCCATGGGGTTCTGTAGGTATGTTTTCACATGTTTCATTGTGAATAACGACCTCTTATTGAGACAATTCATTTAAGTAACAATTACATAAGGGTTTAGAGAAGATTAAAGTAAATGGTTATTTTAGCCTTATATGGAACGCTGATTTCATATATAAATATTTCAAAGTAGGTACAATACAGTACTTTATCCCCGCAGTATACATCAATAATACTTGAAGGGCAATTTGATCACTTCAGTGATTTACTTAACCGACAATAAGTAGAAAATATAAAAAGTAAAATGTAACAAAAAATAAAAAAAATTAATGCTTAATTATCATGCATACTGATATAGTCTCAAAATGCAGCAAAATTAA
Source organism: Sinonovacula constricta (assembly GCA_007844125.1). Classification (NCBI taxonomy): domain Eukaryota; kingdom Metazoa; phylum Mollusca; class Bivalvia; order Cardiida; family Solecurtidae; genus Sinonovacula; species Sinonovacula constricta. The sequence goes on from CM017568.1 coordinate 15,205,389, forward strand.
TTAGCAAATTTTACAAATTAGACATGTATCTTCAACTTGGACTTGGTTCGACCGACAAAAAATTATCTAACAACAAAATATTCATATTGTTGGAAAACTACATAAATAAGCATCGGTCCAACGTTCATTCAGACGACTATATTTCTGGTTGTTATCCATCAAATTGTCTGCAAAAACGTCAATGTAAGGTGGACGATGAGCATCACATGACATAGGCCGTGCTTTAAATTTTCTAGCAATATCGACTTTGTAAACACCATTCAGAACAATATTTAACATAACGATAAAGTCCTTTGCAGGAAAGATAACCAAGGCCATACTTACGCTATGGACAGCTTGCGTACCTTATTTCGGTAAAACAGCGTAACTTAAAATAATATTATTGTCTAAAAATTCAATAAATCAGCCCTTACCTGGGTAACACATCGTATTTAATGCATTTTTCCCATTTTTATTTTTTTTCACTTTGGCAAACTGACATTTTGAATTGTACACTCGGGCATACAGGAAGTATGCCTGGCTACACCACTGCTGACTAAAACAATGGTAACACCTAACATATTTATTGGTTCTGCCTTTTCTAATAAAACTCATTGATTACCAGCATATTATTTTTTAATCAGACTACTAGCTGTGTTTTAATAAGAACATTTTTTAAAGCTTTTAAGCTTCCTGATCAGTCATATATCAAATTACAAGCAATAACACACAAATCAGAAACACCTCTAACAATGTAATTGTCATTGTAATTGAGTGTTGTAGAAAAGTGGATAATTTTATAGGAATATTGGGATAAAATGATGCAAAGATAGTCTTCAATTTGGGTTCAATCCATTTAATGCATTAATATTAGCTTCAGAGCATGCCAAGTGATGTCAATAATATTTACTGCAAAACAACCATATTTCACATTGGCATACAATCAATAACAATCAGTAATCAATTACAAGGAAAGTGTTTTGAACCTTAGCATGCTTCATTTGTTAATTACCCAGACTAATTTGTAGTATCTCCTTACATCTGTGTACACCTATGTGCATCTGTGTACAAAGGTACCCCAACATATTGCTGGGAACTTGACAGTTCAACTTGAAATGTTCACCAGATAGGTGCAAAAACTGCAGATCCTAATCAGACAGTTCTACGGAGAAAATGGGATGGGATGGGCTTTGCCAGCATTTTTGCCAATACTTTGAAGCGACATTTCTATCATAACAGCACTGGGGCACTTATTAGGTGCCCAGGGACTGAACATGGTCGGTTCATTATACTGACACAGACGAGTCAAACGCAATGCTGTCCCCTTAGTCCCGAGTGTTAGGAGGGAAGCTACTACTACCAACTTTAAAGTCTTCGGTTTGACCCGGCCAGGGTTTGAACCCGCAACCTACCATTCTGCAAGCCTGACGCTCTACCACTTGAGCTATTGTGGCCCATATGGAGGAAATGGGCTTATCTGGATTAACACTATTTACAAAAGCCATATAAATACATGATTAGCAAGCTAAATATGATTTTGAACTCTAACTGAACTGTTAGACTGAACTGATCGTGAGAAAATCACTCCGAATGAGTATATTTTACAAGTGTTTAAAAAACTTGATAGTGGCCTCTGCTAAAAACAGATATTGACGTCAGAGCGAATTATCAGGATGACTATATAATGTGATGTCAAAAGTAACTGGTTACGTTGTTATCCAAGTTTAAAAATAGCTATCTCTGCAGCGTGGCTCTGATAGGAAATACCTGACATCAATGAACAGCATTTTAAAGGACCTTTTCATCTTACAATAATTTATTTGGTTATTTGAAAAAGGAAATTTTGGTCCAAAAATCAAGATTAAATGAAGTAGAAATCAGCTAAGAAAGCAATTCTATTTAATAATCTCATTTTATACTAAGAACATTCAAAATTTTAAAAAATAGGTGCCAACAACAACAACAAAAATCATAAGAAATCACAAGTCAAGACTTGACAATAAAAAAAAATCACACACCAAGATGTGACAATAAAAAAAAAATCACACACCAATATTTGACAATCTAAAATGATAACAGTTCTATATCACAGGCAGATAGACAATTCCAAAGCTGACAAAGTCCTATAAAAGTGACAAAAGGATGTACAATTTGGAAAAATTAAATTAGACCAACTGCAAGCAAAACCACTTAAAACTATTTCTGCCACTTAAAAGCATCAAAACATGGTGAAAGTTTCATATTAACTTTTAAGGCATAGAAAATAATAAGGATAATATTACAGCCATAAAACACTTCCTGTATTAGCTTACAGACTCAAACTGAATATTTTAAATAAGAATAATTTTAAAACATGTCAAACAATTATAAGTTTACAGACTACAGTATGTTTTACTGACAGTGGAAGAATACACTAAAAAGCACCAAAATGTCTGTGTACAAGCCACAAACAGCAGCTAAACAAACACAGACACCCAGATTTGACACTGTGAAATAATTCAAAAGTTATACCAAACAAACACAAACATTTGCCAACAAGAATAATAAATCTGACAAGAGAATTATAAAAGTGACAATAAAGTGACAAACCCCCCACCATGAATCAGAATTTCATTATGAAACAACTGTTAGTCACAGACAGTTTGAAATATTTCTGTGGAGGAAGCCGTGAGAAAACAAACAAACTCCCTGAAGTTACAGATGGAATAGTTGTTTATAGGGTATTTATTCTTTTAACATTGTTTTTAAGACAGAGATTTCTTCAAGTTAAAGAAAATGCTGCATTTACTGATGACTAATGTAAGATAAAACTGTGACAGATTATACTGACAATGGGGCCATGCAACCCACACAATTCTGCTTTCACTGTGACGAAATTAAATAACAATTTGTTACCACACAGACATATTATCTAAACAAATGGCTAAAACAGTTCTGGATCAAGGGAATAGCTTTCTTCTGTTTTGTTTTAACCATAATATGTCACAGAGAAACAAAAATGGTTTCTGCAGCAAGGTTCGATTGTAACAACACAAGATGTCAGCACCTGGGACAGAACACAGTATGAGATAATAAAGGAATTTGTATGTTCAATATGATCACTAATGTATAGTAAATTGTATTTGAAGTTGCAAGGAGAAAACCAAGGAAGTAACAAGAAAGACTTTCTTGTCCATGGATGATGAAATGTTTCTAAGGTGAAACTCAAGCTATTGTGGCTATTGCTATTCCTTCGACTACAATTACCCGAGGTAGATGGATTTCTCTGTTATTACATCACACCGACACAATTATGGTCATAAGGGTGTCATCCAGCTAATTACTGGCATCGGAAAACCCCACCACAAGTAGAAGTACTAGTGCACTGCAGGTTAGGTACAACACTCTAATCGTATAATACATGTACTTCTAGTCTAGACCAGGACTCGTAACCCATGCTGTGAGAGATTGAGGAGTTACAAGCGGCGATGCTTACAACTCAGGCACAGATGGCCATCTGAGATCATATTCTAAAGTACACAACGATGGCACAGGAACAAATAAGCACATTAACACATTCTTAGGCTTACACTCCTTCATGGACTTAAGTTAACTTTATGCCATAATAAAGCTCATAAGTGCTTCCAAGCACAGCTTACTGTCTATATACTGCACACAAATTAAAATGTTGTCATGACTACTCGTACTCTCTCCAAACCTGATAATTACAAATTTGTCAGACACAGGCAAATGGTGAAGATCCAGACCAGCCAGCTGGTTGATCAAAATTTGAACTAGGTGCTGCTAAGTACTTAGCAATAAGTCGAAATATCTTTGTATTTAGAAATAACAAAGATGTTTTTTAAGTTGCATTTTTTTGTTAAAGGTGGTATCCAGTTTGTACCAAAATATTTTTTCTCAAATAATCAAATAAGTCCTTGTTACCTGTAAAGATCCTACAAAATGTATCTCATTGATGCCCTAGATCAGTGTGAACTGTAAAACATAAATCCCCTTCCTACCTGAGCCACGCTGCAGAGATAGCTATTATTTTTACTAAGAAAACCATGTGACAACTCCCATTTGAGATTATGTTATATCGTCAACCGGGTAATTACGCACTGACGTCGATTTCTATTTTTGTTTTAATAGAGCTGTGTACTGTCTAACAATATAGTAAGTGTTTAAAACCGTCTTTAGTTATACTAATGTATGAGTTTATGCAGAAATTGTTTATGCAGAAATTATGTCCTAATTTCCAAAAGCTGTGGTAATGTATTGTTACACGAATTTGTTTACTGTGCAGATAACACCTTTAATTAGCATTGACATAAGTGGAGACAAAACACCATATTGGCAAAGTCCAGCTAATAATGGTTGGAAGAACACCCAAGACATAATTATGTCTGGGTAGAACCACTGGCTCACTGCAGGTTAGCTGGATGACCTCCCCTAATGGAAGACCTCACTCTTAACTGCCGCTCTGCCCCATTGGTCGTTATTAAATACAGCAGGATAAGGGTTTGTCCTTGAAAACAACAATTATTACAGAAAACAAGACAATGTCTATTACAGGCTAATAAATATTTTGACAAAACATTATTCCATAACTGTACAGACAAAACTTTTGTTCGCATTATGCAACAGATGCTGAATTTAACTAAATGCGCTAATTGCTGTTCAATTTCTAGTCTGAGAACCCAACTAAATAAAGACGCTGTCATTTTCAATTATTTCACAAGCCTCTGATTTACATCAAAGAAAAAAAACATAAGTACTAAAATAGTAAGTAATTGAAATGAAAATAGATTCCATCTCAAGATAATGAATGCTCCCTACCCTGCTCCCTGTTTGTTAATTAATACTCCTACCTGGCATGATACCGCATCCTGTCACATTATCCTGACACCGGGCCAACCAGTCGTGGAACTAACCGTATATTTGCTTGAGCATTAGCAAGGGAGCTATACCACTTTTTTATCACTTTGGTATGTTGCGGCCCAGGATCGAACCCAGGGCCTCCCATACTTGGAGCCAACCGATTGCGCTACTAGGTCCGTTCTAAAAAATAGTTAAAAGTGACAAACCCCATGCAATTTTTCATCTGAATGTAATGAAAGCAGGTGCACCGGATCCCTTTAACTAACAATATCTGTGAAGTTTCATAAAAAATAATGCAAAACTGTAAGAAAATAATCCAAAGCAAAATAGTGTTCACTGACAGATGGACAGACGGAATGCCTGATTTAAGTATACCACAACCCAACAAAAAACACATACAGGTAAAATAAAAACAAAACTACAAACAAGAAAACGAAACCAAACAAAAGCAGACTTGGTAGCACCATCGGTAAAGTGTTGGCTCCATGTATGGCAGGCCATAACAAACAATATTCATTACAAACTGATAGTGGCAGCGCACAATTGCTCAATCAACAAATAAAATGGTTCCATGACTTGTCAGCCCAGTGTTAGGATTTTGTGACTGGGTGATCATAGCATGCTTAACACCAACATTATATCTGCTTCAAATGGACACCATTTCTAAATAACTAAACTACTGTTTGAGGAATGATAAACCAGACAAACATTCCACATAAACCACAACAAAAACCAACTTAGATGTGGGAGATATTGTCTGACTAAAAATGATTTTTGAAGTGGGGTTTTAGGATTTTTTCGGATGAAAACAAAATTAAACAAAAACTCAAATTCATTTTTATGTTGTCTGTATTTAGATGATAATAATAATAAACACAATCAATAACAAACACTGTGGTGTTAACCCATTCCTGCATGTATACGCCATTTTACGCCTTTACAAACCATTCACAATCATATGCCAAATAACGCCTTTACAAACCATTCACAATCATTAACAGAATCTGCATGACAAAGGGTTCATGTGTAGACTGGTTCAACCTTAAATCTATTATTACAAGTTGAACATATTATAATCCTTTAAGCTCTTTTAAAAAAAAACCCAACAAAATCAAGTGAATTTTTAAAATTATAGATGAGCTATGAATGAAAGGGTTAACAGAAAAGTTGTCATATCACACAACAACAACACCAATGAGATAAGATGAGGTATAATTTTTTGTGTGGTAAATGAGCTATTCCTTCTCAAAATATACAAGTCTGCTTTTAATGTTGTGTACAAAAAGAAGGTTGAGAGTCAAGAACCAGTACTATAAAATTTCATTAAAATCTGACCAATGTTAGCCAAGTAATAGAATAGATAAATCTCATCTACAGACTATACGAGAGACGTGACTCCAATATAACCCCAATATATTTTATCCTGAGGGTATAATCAATTGTCTGTTAGATTTGTTTTTTTGTAATATTGCAGGGACACTTATGGTCATATTGGCGATGTCAAGCTAATTATTGGATATGGGGAAGACCCCAGATTTATGTCTGACTGGGACCTGAACCCATGACATGAGGGGCTGAGGACTTACAATATGTCGACTGTAACTGCTTGACCATGGTCACCAAATATAATCAATTGTTTTATAGTATAACATTGAAAAGTTTATAAATATAAACATGTACATACAGAGCAGAAATAAATAGCAAAAGAACAATAAAAAGAACAAAAAATGGAAGTGTAGACACAATGAAGTACACAATTCAAACTGGCCAGTTGCTGAAGTAGATCAATGTTGTCAATTTTGACAGTCTGCCATCAATGGATGCCAAAATAATGATAAGTATATGTGAAAGTGAAAATATCTCTGCAATCATTGCTGTCCAACAAAAATAGCACTTATGAAAGTGCACACACAATGATGCACACAACCCAAACTGGCAGGTTGCTGAAGAAGATCAATGTAATCAATTATGGCCAGACTGCCATTAATGGATGGCAAACTAATGATAAGCATAGGTGCAAATGAAACAACCTCTGCAATCATTTCTGACCACACTGCCCCCTCCTGACCTCTCTCCAGACCACTTAGTGACCAGCTTTAATCAGTTTTGTTGTTGTTTTTGAGATACATCGGGTGACCAATTATGATCATTATAGCAACCTCCATCTGTTTTGGTGTAGGTAGACTACAGACGAATGTCTGGGCAGAACCACCCGTGTACCGCAGGTCAGCTGAAAGACTTTCCCACACTGTCCTTTGCCCCTTTGCCTTCGATCCCATGTGGCGGGAGGCTAAGCAGTCAGAAGAATTACAAATTGGTGACTCTATCACTACGCCATGGGCGTCCCCCACTTCAATCAGTTTGGAGGCAGTTTACAATCCCATTGCTGACCACAAATGAGGTGTTGTTATGAATTATTTGTCTCACTCACATTTCTTTCCATACTTCATAATGGACTCTCCAAAATGTAACTCACAGCTTCATTGCGGTTCTGGCCAACATCTAATCCAGGTTGTGTTTAAAAAATAAACGGAAGAGAAGCCAGCCAATTGCATTTACTCAGAAGATGCCATGCTGTATTTCTATCTTTAAAAAGAACTGCTTACTTGCTAGGAATATGGATGAGAACTTTCCAATATTTCAGTAAAATAATGAGCATCATTTAAACTGAAAACATGTTGGCAAAACAATATTACTCTCAAAACCAAACATTTGTGTACATGTATATGACCATGATGTGCAGATAGAAAGTTAATCAACAGGTAACAAAACAAAAATAAAAAAGGGGGAATGTACAAATATGGTCTCCCTAATTAACTTTTGACCTCTCAGTCACCACATTCTATAAGTTAGAAAGCAATTTCTGACTATAAGTGTGGAAAATATGAAGGTTTTTTGTTGGATTGTATGTCTTCCTCACAATGCTGTCCACACTTCACAATGAACTCTCTTGAACTGCAGATCACAGCTTCATTGTGGTCCAGGTCCAATCCAATCAAGTTGCGTTACAGAAATATATGACAGTCATGCCATGATAAGGTTTAATATAAGGCAGCAGTTATACTTGCAAGGAATATGGGAGAGAACTTTCCAATAAAAGTATTTTACCTCATTTTCACTAAAATCTACATAGCCAACCAATTTTACTTTTGAAGACATCAGCAAAACAAAACAAAACAAAAAGCTAACAATAAACACACAAAAACTTGTGACTATATTAAATATATATAATCAATTATTGAGCATACAAATTATTTCTTCCTTCACCTCCCGACTTCTAAGCAACTGGCTCCTATCGCTAAGAAAACAATTTCTGACCTTTTGTATGGCCACTAACAAGGTTTCTTGCTTGATTGCTTCTATGCATGTTGGATAGTTTGTCTCCCTCACAAATCTGTCCACAGGTCACAATGGACTCTCCTGATTTGTAACTTAAAGCTCTATAGTGGTACAATGGTATGGGCTCTCATCCAATTAAGCTGTGTTACAGAACCTTGCAAGTCAGACAATTTCATTTACTGAAGCTCTTCAACTGGTTTTCTTTCATCTGACCGCATGACCGCTGGGATAATTTTAGATTTTCAAGGTGAGATATAAGTCGTGCTTGGAATATTATAAAATATTGCATTACTAAGAAGATTTTTTTTATCAAAACAGCAAAACTTGTTGGACACTTAACATTTCACTTGCTGTGTGAGTTCTCCCAGGTAACAAAGCCAGACCTGATTTTTTTTATTCCAAAGACTTTTCAAGCAAAGTACATTTCTGAAGACAAAATTGGTAACCTTTTGTAAAGGCTCTTAAGTTGTGCTTTTAATCATATAAATATAAATTGTCTAAAAATTATTTTTTGCTGTGAGTATTTTCTGCACAGAATTACTTCTAAGCCAAACTGAAATTTCATCAAGAATGTTCATAATTAGTTTAACTATTGTGTGATTGAAATAATGGTGCCTAATAATTTGGTCTTAACAACAATTGTGGAACAAAAGAATTCCTTTGATCAATAAATGAATGTCAAGAATGTTTTTGTGAAGAGCTTAAAGTGCAAGGACGCCAAGCTAAAAACAACAAAATTCTGAGACTATTTTGGAGATGCAAAACATTATTCTGGAACATTCAATTAAATACCCCTTTGCATAATAACTCCCTGACTTTTTATTTTTATTCACTCTTCAGCAACTGAAAGGCACCACAACAGCATTTACTTATATTACCACTATGGCTTTGTTTTCCCACTAATGAACATTAAAAAGTAACAAAAACTTGCAACCCTTACGTTGGATCCCTTAGATATGCAGTAGAGGCATCAACTTAAAACTCCTTTGACTGCATAGCCTCCAACTGCACAGGTTTGAGTCCCATTGGGGGTATTCCAGCTGACCTTTCTTCCATCAAAAAAACTGGATGTTGCTATAATGATCATAACTGGTCACTGCGATGTATTTTTGAATACAAAACAAAACAAAAAAATGCTTATGGTATAAAATACCGACATTAAATTGCTCATGTATTATCCCCACTTTCTGCATAGCTATCTAACTTATTTTTATTTTTCCTTGCTATGCTTATGTAAAATAGGCTAAAATGCACACTGAACTACTAGAATTAGTGAGAATTGTTTAAACCATGGCAATGAAGAATTTAAAAGAAAACTTAAACTCTACTGAACAATTGAATTAACTACCATGTGCCTACGAAAAACTTGTAACTTCTTATTTTACTCTAATGCACACACACATGCTTGCACACACGCACACACACACACACACACACACATTTTTGGGTGTTTTTTAAAGTGCAGACAAATCATGGCTAAGAAATCAAAATTCCATTGTCTGTGTCTATTTTAGAAACAACTCAGACAAATTCTGACACATCCAACTGAATCACTTTGGCGAACTAAGATTCTGAAATGTTTATGTTATTCTTCAGCAATATATATACCACTTCCAAAATATGAGATCTCCAGCATCATGGGTTATTTTTGTATTATTCGACGTCATCCAGTAAGTACAAATCCTGCTGATAAGAACTATATAATTAACAAACAAAAAAACAAAGAAAGGGGAAACAATGAAAGACCTCTGCCCAATAAACAAGTCACAAGTTTGGACAGTTCTGTCCAAAAATCCGGACTGGAGCAAGCAATAAAAGAAGGAACTAGACAAGGAGAAGAATTTAATAATTATAAGTGCAAATGATACATGACTGTGTATCAGCTCTATCTTATTTTGGTATAAAATTCATACTTCCAACATAAAAGACAGGGGCAATATCTCTTACTTATTTTGGAAGTGTGTTGTTGTTATTTCTTTTTGTTCTGTTACAAAACAATGACAACAATTATGGTCATATTGGAGATGTCCAACTAATTATTGCAGGAGGCAGAACCCAGACATATGCCTGGGAAGAACCACTGGCACACAGCAGGTCAGCTGGCAAACCTCCCAATATGTAAGTGACTGTAACTGCTTGGCCACAGCGCACCCGGAAGTTTTTTTTGTTGTGTTTTTTTAAAAAAACATCAGCAGCAACCATTTATGATTATTATAGCGACATCCAGCTATTTGGTGGAGGAAGATCCTAGACAAATGTCCGGGTAGAACCACCAGCACACCCTGGGACAGCTGGAGGACTGTCATACATTAAGTCCTTCGCCCCGAATGGGACTCGAAGCCGCGCAGTGAGAGGCTTATCAGTCAGAGGAGTCACAAATCTGTGACTCTACCACTAGGCCATGGGCGTCCCACCCCAAGAAGTTAAGTCTTTACAGATAGCAATATATCACTACATTAATATATTGACAACCATGATGACTTTATGGTGAGGACCATACATGTTGACAATTTTACCACTGATAACAAAAAATCTTGCTAACATACATGCTGACATTTTTACCACTGAAAATAAAAAATCTTTTACCACTGAAAATAAAAAATATTTTACCACTGATAATAAAAAATCTTGCTAATGTACATGTTGACAATTTTACTACTGATAATAATAAAAAAAAATCTTGCTAACTTCATGATACAATGGTAACAAAAGAAGCACAAAGCTGAGCATTTATGCTAAGAATGCACACTATGATGATCTATTTGTAAAAACTGTCCTGAGATATATGAAAGATGTCAAAAAACCTGTGAAGAAAAATCACAAAGGGCATTTACTCTGGAATAAAGAATGCAATATGAGTTATTTCCTGTTATCATGCCCAACTACACTTTTATATCAGTCATCCATGTAATTATGAAGTAGTTCCAATAAATAACAAAGAATTTTTTGTTTAGCTTTTTTATTACATCACACCAATAAAATCATGGTCATTTTTGTTACATTGAGCTAATTATTGATGGAGAAAGATCCCAGACTTTAGTCTGGATAGAACCACCAACGCACCACAGATTAGCTGGAAAACCTCCCAACAAATAATAAAGTTCTAACCCATCTGGTGTTGGGCTGAGTAGTTACAAATCAGCAACTCTAACTGCCCAGCCATGGGGCCTCAAATAATAAAGTTCTAACCCATCTGGTGTGGGACTGAGTAGTTACAAATCAGCAACTCTAACTGCCCAGCCATGGGGCCTCAAATAATAAAGTTCTAACCCATCTGGTGTGGGGCTGAGTAGTTAAAAATCAGCAACTCTAACTGCCCAGCCATGGGGCCTCAAATAATAAAGTTCTAACCCATCTGGTGTTGGGCTGAGTAGTTACAAATCAGCAACTTTAACTGCCCAGCCATGGGGCCTCAAATAATAAAGTTCTAACCCATCTGGTGTGGGGCTGAGTAGTTAAAAATCAGCAACTCTAACTGCCCAGCCATGGGGCCTCAAATAATAAAGTTCTAACCCATCTGGTGTTGGGCTGAGTAGTTACAAATCAGCAACTCTAACTGCCCAGCCATGGGGCCTCAAATAATAAAGCTCTAACCCATCTGGTGTGGGGCTGAGTAGTTACAAATCAGCAACTTTAACTGCCCAGCCATGGGGCCTCAAATAATAAAGTTAATGTCTCCACAAAATATATACTTTTCTTTCTGTTGAACTAATTTGCACGACTGAGAAATAAAACTATCCATATCATGACAACATGAGTGGGTAACTTAACCAAGGCAGCAACTAAATATTGTGTGTATTGTGCACAAAAAAAAAGATCTGACCATCTTGTTTGCTAACTATGGCTTACTTTTATATGTTTCTGACTGAAAACACCATATTCATCCATGTTTTCAAACATGCATCAAAATGTCAGGAAAATGTTTTGCATCTATTTTATTCTTTCTATTTGTGTGATAAACAATAATTATCTTATACCACCATGTTTTCAACAGCTGATAACCATGACACACACACCAGTCACAAGATTGGTCAAGTTGGACTTCACGATGGCCATAATTTAGCTACAGATTGGCCAGACATTTGTATGGTAATTTGGCAATATATATTCATAGTTCATCGGCTGAAAGCACATAATGGTTTCAGTGATTTCATTGACTGGTCTATGGTAAATACCAATTTCGCCCTTGAGTTCTATTGCTTCAAGATAACTGTTTGTTTAACCGTTACAGTGCACCAACACAGTTATGGTCATATTGGTGACATCCAGCTAATTATTGGTGAAGGAAGACCCCAAACAAATGTCTGGCTAGAACCACTGGTGCAATGCAGGTCTGCTGAAGGACCTCACAACATTAAGCCCTTTGCCCCAATCGGCCCTAAAACTCATACGTTAAAGATGGTATACGACAAACAAATAAATAAAGTCACTGCTAATATAAAGGTACTGCAAAATGCTGTTAACTGATGCCCTAGACCTGCATGAACAATGAAGAATAAATCCACAGAAATCAATGCAAACAGGTATTTCCTATTTGAGCCATGTTTCAGACAAATCTATATTTAAACTAAGAAAACCATGTGACAACTTATTTTTGAGATCAAATAATACGTGCATCTGGGTAGTGAGCTCTGACGATGATATCAATTATTTATCACTATTATACTTGTTAAAGCCTTAGGAAAGAATAAATGCTTTTTGATGATTTTTTTCTCAATTTGTACTGCCCTACAATATAGGTAGCATCATCTTTACTTAGACTGAAGTTTGAGTTTGTGCAGAAATTTATGACTAAATTCCCAAAACCAGGGTTGTCATTAGGAGGCGGCTGGCGGCCAATTCGACCGCCTCAAATGAAAATCGGGGCGCCTCAAATTTGAAGGGAAAAAAAGAAAATGAGTCAAGAGCATGCCCCCAAACCCCCTTGCAGCACTTCGTGCCTTTGGCGCTCGCATAGCCTAGCCTCCTCAAAAGTTAATTGAGCCTGCTCAAAATATTTCTAGTGACAACCCTGCAAAACAGTGGAAAAAATATTGTCATATAGTTTTGATATAGACATACTGTTGGATACCATCTTGAATTCTTAAGAATTGCAATTTGATGACTATGCCACAGGAACTAATGCAATTTCCCTTTTCGATGAATTTCTTTACTCAAATTGTTTTTAATGCTGAATAATTATATCTTGATTGGGATTTCATTCTGTTGAGCTCTAGGTCAACGTTAAACTTAAAATATATCTTAGTAAAATGTTGTGTCAAGGTCAAGGTCAGATATTGTTTTTAGAGAGGTTCGTTACACTTTCCAGGTTTATAGTCCAGAGTATAGCATCTATATACAGTATGCTGTCAAACAACAAGGCAGCCATATATCTGCTTATGTTGGGCCTGATGAGTAATGATAATAAACAATCATTGGGCCTGATAAGTAATGATAATAAACAATCAATCAGAAATAATCAGAATCTTCAATATTTATCACTTATGATCTCTTAAGATAGATAATAACCATATATATATATATATATAAATATATAAACTTTCCCTTTGAAAACAGGTTTCTCAGAACACGCAAGCAACAAGGGTATGAATTATAAAATTTTTAACACACAATTTTTCAGAGATGGCATTTTGAGTATTGTAATTTGAGAACTGTAATCTTAGACTGTGAACAACAAGATGCAAGGTGCATTTATTAAAGCTGTCAATTAAAGGTATACAATAAAAATAAATAAATTAATATATGTTTGTTTTTTGTAACATCACACCAACACAATTATGGTCATATTGGCTATTTATTGGTGGAGGAAAACCCCAGACTTATGCCTGGGTAGAACCACTGGCACACCGCAGGTTAGCTGGAAAACCTGCCAACATGAAAGTTCTTACACCAACTGGGACTCGAACCCACAAGGTGGGGGGCTGAGGTAAATAATGTAAATAACTACATTATAAAGCCTTTAGTTGCTCTTTTGATTGAAATTTTTGTGTTTGTCCCATGTGTCGAGAACTTAAATTATAGACTGAGAACTTAATTGTTTTTGACATGCTGCCGCTTAAAACAGGATATTCTCTCATCTCTCAATTGTGAAGGGCTGGGATAGCAGCAAGAACAGCCTGTCTGGCGTGTAAACAATATACTGGGGCAGAGTGTCATTACTTAACACAATACACATGGTCTTATTAGGCAACTAGTCACAATGCAATATTCAAGCCACTTAGAGAATAATAAGCACTCAGCGCAAACACCGATTTACGAAACAATTGGAACATGTTCCTTCGAGTCAAATCAAGGTATTCGGCAATGCGTGAAGTGCTTCAATGGTGGCCGGCTGGATTAGTGAATAGGTTATATGTCTTGTCTTTGAGAATTTGCTTTTTCCTTGACTCTAGACCTCAAAAAGGGGGTGCGTCTTATCCTTGTGTGCATCATATCAGTAAGACTGTATAAAATATGCAAATATGAGGTCAGGATTATATGATCGATAATTTATCATTCATGGTTATCTGTTAAGCAGTTGTAATCACTTAGTTTTCAAACCAATTGCCCAAAACTACTTTCTATTTAAAGTTAATTTGTTTGCTTAGTTAGTGGAACTAAAAAGAAAAACTAACCTTCATAAGACTGACTGACCTTTGTTGTAATGTTGACACTTACAAACTAAAAACCTTAATACAAGAAAAATGTTAAATATGTATTGCAAAAGATGCCAACACACAATTCAATTGCAAGGAACCTTGTTTCTTAAAAGATCAAGGCCATTTATTTTATAGTTAACCAATTAAAATGGGTTATCATCTTGTTTTCAATACAGGCTTATCCAAACCTATAGTAGAATGACCTTAAACATTAGTTACAGATTTTGTTTCTTTCAATTTTTATTAAATAAAATGCAATACATCATTATGGTCATTTTCATTGTCCCAATACTTAATTTTGGTGTAAGAAAACCTCACTTTGAGTTAGAACTATTGGCACACAACATCTTGATTAAGGAAATATGACAAAGTCATAATGAGCATGGCAACATACCATGAACGCTAACACTTGAAAGGTATAGGGCAAATGTACTTAATGCAAGCCAATTGTTATAACTAGAACAAATCTGTGACAAGTCATTAAATAAATTAAGCAAACCCAACAGATTGCTGCCTTTGCATGGTCGGTTGGCAGAAGGGACCAGTTTTGGGTGCTTAAATTGGTTTTACAGAGCTTTAACCTCACACTCCCTGTAGGTTTTTTTTTAAATTCAAGCAATGAAAAGAAAACAGATCTATCTGAAATAAAACAGTCCAAGAGATGACATATTCTTAAAGAGTTATGATGTAATTAAAGGAAAGTAGTAGCATAATTAAGACGGTGAGAGACATGGAAATCTTTCGCTTTTACAATGACTCGAACCCACATAGCAAGAAGCTGAAGTACATAGATTTGTGTTCAAAAAGCTTGGTTTGCAAAAGCAGAGTAAGCAACATAAATTTTTGTAAAGTGTACTTGTAAATAACAACCTATAGACGACTGGTCGTCTCTCTGTTTTGTTTGCTAGTGCTGCTCATGAAAACAAGCCATTTTATGGTGTAGTTCCTCTCCATAAATATGCACAACTGCTGGGCATTATCCTGACAAGATTCCTTTTTAGCAAAATGAATAATGTATTTTATTTACAGGGACAAATACAGCTTCAAGGTTTCACCAGAATTGACAATAAAAAAACACCATGCAGCAGGCAATGACGAAAATTGTGCATAGAATATTCATCACTGTCTTGACCAGCAAACACCGTATTATTTTCCTTTCTTGTCTTCATTTTAAGCTCACCTAAACATAGTGTGCACAAATTGATTTTTCAAAATTAAACATAATTATAAACATTCCAAAAGGTATAGTTTTAATTCAAGATCCTCTACACATGGCCAGAATGTATGTAACTGAAGGACTTTGCCATAATAACCATAATTTAGTCCCTCTGATGTATTTTAAAAAAAAAAAAATCCATATGAGATCTTCCAACTGCAGTGTGTGTGTGTGTGGGAGGGACTTTTCAGTTATCCAACAGTTTGCACAAATTTTCTTTACCTCATGCAACCAAATCGATTCCTAAAAAGATTTATTTGAGCCCTTCACTCATGTGAAAAGTAAAGTGCTTGTCATTACATAAACGTATTTCCAAAATGAGCCACATTGCACAGTTACCTATTTGCAAATTAAGGAAACCATGTGACCACTTACTGATGAGATCACATCACATGACTATATTATAAGTAACCAGCCCTGACTTTGATATCTATTTTTAGTGAAATCCCCAGTGGGCTTATTTTTAGCTTTGGAAATGATAAACATTCAATGCGATATTTCATGATTTGCTGTGTTTTTCAACTGAGATCATGTTATAAACAGCCTTTACCTTAACTGAAATATAAATTTTTGCAGCAATTATGCACATTAACAGGGGTACATGTATTAGAATTAGGCAAACTGTCGGATACCAATTTATAAAAAATGAACACAAAACGGACTAACCTTGAGTTTGGTATGAATCCTGGCTGTGGTGATGTTGTTGTTCAGATGCTGCATCAGTCGGACAACCTCTCTTTCTGACAAAGTCTGACACCCATCGTGGACGGCCGCAGCAAACACCTCAGCCAGCCAGCTAGAGGCAAGGTTAAGGAGCATAAGTGGAGCAATGATAAGTTTAAGACTAAACTTTTTTATATATAATTTGATAGGAAACATGTTATTTTAACTGAAATAAATTCCTTAGTCTGCCCACTTCCCTGGGTAGATCCAGTACTCAAGTACGGAGTACCATTAGAAATGTGCAGTAAATAGCCTTGCTCAAGGTCTAACATTGGCTAGTCAGTTGTGGGGTTTGAACCAAGGAGTACCCTATCCAGAGTCTTATGTCTTAACAACTAGACCACGCCATGTAATAATAATAAAAATGACAATAGTAATTAACATAATATTAAAAATTTCAATAATCTCTCACTGCCAGCCAAAGAGGCGTCAATACATAACAAAAATGCATAAATAGTTACATAATCATTCGACAACTGTATGTTATTGTTTTCATTATAGTGATATAATTAGATCAGTTATTTCCATAATTATACTATAATGACAAATCATTTTCATGATTCAGACAATATTAAGACTATAATCAGGAGTTATGTTCAGTTATCTTTATAATAGCAACATAAGTCAGATATTAATCACAAAGTACCATCAAAAAAAAGAGAGAACACATTATGCTACACACACACATGCATGCACACTCAGACACACATGCCCACATGCATGCACACTCAGACACACATGCCCACATGCATGCACACTCAGACACAAGCCCACTTGCATGCACACTCAGACACACATGCCCACATGCATGCACACTCAGACAAACATGCCCACATGCATGCACACTCAGACACACATGCCCACATGCATGCACACTTAGACACACATGCCCACATGCATGCACACTCAGACACACACACCCACATGCCTGCACACTCAGACACACATGCCCACATGCATGCACACTTAGACACACACACCCACATGCATGCACATGCACTCACACAAGTACTTGAGGAAAAATTACACATTCCAGGTCAACATATCCAGCTGTTTAGGTCAGGAACTTTGGGGGATGCAGACACAAATCTGCAGCAAAACTTTTTGGGTCATTTGCAAAAAAATAGGAAGACATGCAGTTTGCATGAATTTAATTATGGCATTGCTGTCTTGTAGACCGCTTTCTTTTTAGTAACCACCATTTGAATTCCTTAGGCAAAAGATGAAATGCTTCAAGAACTTGCATATGATCAGGACTTGACAGTATATCTTTAGAACAAGAAAAAAAATGACATTCTCCATTGCAGATACATAAACATAACTATTAAATTTAATCAACCACTTTTTCTATGAAAATATGTTGCATTTTCTTGCTATCATTCACATTTATACATGTACCTGGATGGTAATTATTTTCATTTTTTTTTTGTATTTTCCTTGCCACCTGTTTCAATTTCATTGTGAAAGCTTGTTATTTTTGTTAGGCATATATAGTTTGGCCTCTATGCTTGATAATGTGATAATGAGAAAACTGGTGTTGTTTGTTTATTGGGTTTATTGTTCAACCAACAGTATTTCAGTTGTCTGGAGATGTTCTCCACTTGAAGCAGATATAGTGCTGCCTTCACTGTGTATAGCATGCTGTAAATGCCTGGCTTGATACCACACCCAGTCACATTATCCTGACACCGGGCCAACCAGTTGTGGGACTACCCTTATATTTTTTCTTTTCAGCATTAGCAAGGGAGCTATACCACTACCATTTTAACAACTTTGGTATGTTGTGGCTTGGGATCGAACCCAGGTCTCCCGTACCTTGAGCCAATGCTCAAAAGATTGCACTTCCAGGGTATGTTTATATTGATTATCAACTGTGTATAGCATAAGCACTATCTAGCAGTCTAGTGGAATCAGATCACAAAATATAGCAGAATGGGACAAGAAACTATTGAAGTCATGAATTTTTTGGCGTGCCTAAAATGCTCCAAACATCGAAATTTACAATTCTCAAAATACATCACCCTGGGCATAACAATGACTTTAATGTAATTAAATAACAGGCACAACTCTGGGCTTAATGTAATTAAATAATAAAATAGAAGTAATATGACATAACAAAATTTAATTGTAAATTTTCTTTCTTTAACAAATCGAAAATAACAATAAAATACAAACATTTTTTAACAACAAAAATTTTTGCTAAATTTTGTTTAAAAGGAGTTAAGTGAAAGTGAAATGAAACTGATTTTCTGATTTTTCTATCATGCTCAGGTGAGCTACAAACACCTTCCCACCTTTGCTTGCATTAACTGATTGAGAGAGATTCATTTCCTACAAACCAAACCATAAATCAAGAGAAGCAGGAAAAAGAAATGTGTCTAGAAAACAATTATTTGTATCATTTGGGCCCAATTCCTTCCTTAAACAGATGAAGATACCCACAATGATCAGACATGACAAGAGAAAAACACAAGAAAATCAAATGAGAAAATCAAATGAGAAAAATAAATTTTAAGCTCCAGTTCTCTCTCATCCATCTCTATTTTCCTCTGTTTACTAGAAACAAAACAAACTGGAAGCAATAATGAAGACCTTGAAAAAGTGTAAATATAATAGTGAGAAGTTGAATATTCCCCAAAAATTTAAAAAAAGGAACTAAGTCTATGTTTGTTTTGTTTTTGTAAATACATCACAGCGCCCAATTATGATTATTATAGGGACGTCCAACAATTTGGTGGAGGAAGACCCCAGACAAATGTCTGGGTAGAACCACAGGCAAACTGAAAGTCAGCTGGAGGATCTTCCTACATTAAGTCCTTTGTCACGCACATGTAGTCAGAGGAGTTACAAATCGGCAACTCTACCACTATGCCACGGGTGCCCCTCTGAACTAAAACTACTTAGTCTGAGTGAAATCTAATATTAGTTTTAAAATTATTTTAAATTATAAAGAGTAATATTGCTGAACACACTTACAAGACTGGGTGTATAAATACATTATGCTCACGAGGGAGTTAATCTAATGCTTTATGACAAGTAAGCATCATCTCTTAGCGTAAAAATCAAAACAGAAGTAAAACATACACAGCATAATACTAATACAAACATTCTCATATAAATTTATGCTGCTGTGTATTGTGTATAACTTGTAATTAAATCTTTTGACAAATATTGTAAATTACACTTAAAATAATATTTTAATATTTATTTTTATATTAAAGAGATTTAATAAAGGTATTAAAAAATTAAGTTATTGGAATGTATATACAAGCTGCTTTTTGTAAGCTGTATCTCAATGGATCTAAACTCCAATTAGTTTCTGAGATACCCAAAATCAACACAACCATGGTTGTTTGAGCACCAACCAACTATATTGGTGGAGGAGGCCCAGAACGATATCTGGGTAGAAGGACCTGTACACCACATGTCAGCTGGAAGACATGGACGTTCTTGCTCTGATCAAGACTTGAGTTGGGGACTCCACATGCCTAGGCTATAAGCATGAGCGAATAACTGGTTTCACTTAACCTGTCCCTTTATCTAATGGCATAATGGCAAGCATGAACGGACCACTGGTTTCACTTAACCTGTCCTTTTAGCTAATGGCATAATGGCAAGCATGAACGGACCACTGGTTTCACTTAACCTGTCCCTTTATCTAATGGCATAATGGCAAGCATGAACGGACCACTGGTTTCACTTAACCTGTCCATTTATCTAATGGCATTTTGGCAAGCATGAATGGACCACTGGTTTCACTTAACCTGTCCCTTTATCTAATGGCATAATGGCAAGCATGAACGGACGACTGGTTTCACTTAACCTGTCCCTTTATCTAATGGCATAATGGCAAGCATGAACGGACCACTGGTTTCACTTAACCTGTCCCTTTATCTAATGGCATAATGGCAAGCATGAACGGACCACTGGTTTCACTTAACCTGTCCCTTTATCTAATGGCATAATGGCAAGCATAAACGGACCACTGGTTTCACTTAACCTGTCCCTTTATCTAATGGCATAATGGCAAGCATGAACCGACGACTGGTTTCACTTAACCTGTCCATTTATCTAATGGCATAATGGCAAGCATGAACGGACGACTGGTTTCACTTAACCTGTCCTTTTATCTAATGGCATAATGGCAAGCATGAACGGACGACTGGTTTCACTTAACCTGTCCATTTATCTAATGGCATAATGGCAAGCATGAACGGACGACTGGTTTCACTTAACCTGTCCATTTATCTAATGGCATAATGGCAAGCATGAACGGACGACTGGTTTCACTTAACCTGTCCCTTTATGTAATGGCATAATGGCAAGCATGAACGGACGACTGGTTTCACTTAACCTGTCCCTTTATCTAATGGCATAATGGCAAGCATGAACGGACGACTGGTTTCACTTAACCTGTCCTTTCATCTAATGACAGAATGGCAAGCATCAACGAACAATTTGTTTTACTTAATCTGTCCTTATATCTAACGGCATTATGGTGAGCATGAACAGATGACTGGTTTCACTTAACCTGTCCATTTATCTAATGGCATAATGGCAAGCATGAACGGACGACTGGTTTCACTTAACCTGTCCATTTATCTAATGGCATAATGGCAAGCATGAACGGACGACTGGTTTCACTTAACCTGTCCCTTTATCTAATGGCATAATGGCAAGCATGAACGGACGACTGGTTTCACTTAACCTGTCCCTTTATCTAATGGCATAATGGCAAGCATGAACGGACGACTGGTTTCACTTAACCTGTCCTTTCATCTAATGACAGAATGGCAAGCATCAACGAACAATTTGTTTTACTTAATCTGTCCTTATATCTAACAGCATTATGGTGAGCATGAACAGATGACTGGTTTCACTTACCGTACTTACTCGCTTATTAGACTATTCACTTATAAGACGACCCCCCCTACTTCACCTGTTTAATTGCCAGTTTCTGCTTCAACCCGCTTATAAAACGAGGCGAAAAAATGAACAGGAGCGTCGACCAGTCATGCTGTCTCAACAAAAGGGTTAATTGGTAAAAAGTGACTGTAATTTTCACACATTGCACTGCTATCCTGTAGCTCGTGGCAGCATGACATTAATTTCTTTGATCTACGGTACCAAGTCTGGTATGACAGTACACGATATATCGGGGAACAGTGCACCGTCCTTGTGTACATGCCACCAATCAATAATTTCATGGTGAAATGTAATCGGCAGCTGCTTTTAAAAACACATCGTTCAATCCCTCACTGTCAAACTGCTTCGATCGATCATGATACCTTGACAACAGCTTATTTCGCCCTAAAACAACGTGAAAACTTTTTGCCAGGTTGCTAGACCCCAAGCCCCACACTTTGAACATGAAATTTCAAGGAAAAATCCCCGTCCTTATAAGTGAGAAAATACGGTAACCTGTCCTTTTATCTAATGGCAGAATGGCAACAATGAAATTTCTTTAAGGTGGATACATAAAAAGAAATTTCTTGAATTAAAAGGTTTTATGAACGAAATTAAGATTTTTTTATGTCTAAGGAAATATATGGTTTAATGAATGAAATTTTTTAAAAATGATGTCTAGGAAATATACAGTTTTCTGATGGAAATTTAAAATATTTCAAGGCTAAAGGAAATTTATTAGTTTCAATTTAGAAAAAAATATCAGAAATTCTTTAGAAATATGTCTCCAAAGCTAACAATAAGGGGGATAAATCTGTGTAGGTCTAGCAGTATATCCAATAATTCTCAAAGAATACCATTATATATAAAATATGCAAATAGAAGTATCTCATCAAGATGACTGTAGTGAGTCATAAATTCAGGAAGAAAAAATCACGTGTCCCAGGAGACTAATAACAAATAAATTTAAACAGAAGAAAGTACATGTTGTTGATATGGCTCTCTGTAATAATGGAAAAAAAAATTATTAACAATCTTGCCTTGTATCTGGAAGCCATTCATCATAATCTGACTAAAATTATTGTTTTGTTTTTGTTTTTGAAATACATTGCAGCTACCATTTAGATCATTATAGCAATAACCAGCTTTTTGGTGGAGGTAGACCTCAGACACATGTCTGAGTAGAACCACCAGCACACCGCACGTCAGCCGGAAGACCTTCCAACATTAAGTCCCCGCCCCAACCCCCACCCCCCAAAAAAATTATTGTAATTATTTAGATAGTAAAGCATACTGCAATAACAGAAAGACAGCAATCTACAAAAAAGGTGTGCAAAGGTTCATTGCTTACATCTTTGCTGGAAATTATTAATGACCCAGCAAATGCTAATGAATGCATTGTTTTCAAAGGAGCACAGAAGGCATGTTATTCAATACCTTCAGATTGTGACAAGTATATCTTTCACAGCATTTTTCCAAAACTAAGTTCACCACTTATTACAGCCAATACTTATTTTAAAATGTCTGTTAAACTAAATTTTCATGTAATGGTAACAAATCATATTTATAAAGACTAAAAAAGTGCAAGTTCAAATCAGATAGCAGAGAGTTATTCCAAGAAGGCACTTGCTTATCATACATGTGAACCTTTTCTGAGGCCACAGTGGGAGATTTTCATTTGCAAAGTGGGAGATTTGTTATTTTCATATAAACAAAGAAGGAAGTTATCTGTTTCCAAATAGGGAGATTTCTGAAAATGTGTAAAACAACCCTCCTTTTAAAATAATTTTGAACCTTAAAGGAGGGAGTCTGGATCCTCACAAAAGTCAGCGAGTTCACATGCATGGCTTATATGGACGTACAATGCTTGCATGTATAGGTCTGACATCAATTAGTAAAAAAGCAGACTTTAAACATACATGTGAACTTTATCTGAGGCCAAAGAGGAAGATTTTCGATTGCAAAGTTGGAGATTTGTTATTTTCATTTAAATAAAGATGAAAGTTATCTGTTTCTAAATAGGGAGATTTCTGAAAATGTGTAAAACAACCCTTATTTTCAAATCATTTTAAACCTTAAAAGAGGGAGTCTCCCTCCAAAAGCAGGAAAGTTCATATGTATGGCATATATGGATTTACAATGCTTGATTATTTTACAGTCATAGTTTCTAACACTCTCATCATTGAGAGACAAGAGAACAGATAATTCACCTCAATAAACAAACAAATGGATCTAAAATAGAAACTGAAAACCGACACCTGATGGCAATTTAGAAAGCGTGGGTCTAATTGTCTCAAAGATCTAAATTAAGTTCCAAGAATTGTCAATTAGTTTGATGTATGGTGTGTTTAATGTTAGGACACTCTAAAATGTGTTTAATTCAATTGTTGAATTATCAATAACATGTACACTGTTTATGTTTTATAACAACATTAACCTTTAAAAGTGTTTTTATTATCTAGAGAATTATTAATTTCCCTTTTATCAAAGTGTTTTTATAATTTACTGATTTTTCCCCCCTTTAATTGAAGAGTTTTCATTAAAAACTGTTATTCATGTCCCTTTTATGGAAATTTCTTTCAATATTTACCTCATTTTTTTATATTTTCCCTTTCAACAAAATGTGTTCATTATTTACTGAATAATTTATTTTGTTTTTGGGTGTGGGTTTGAATCCCACTAAAATCAAACATTTATTTGTTATTTTCCCCTTCTGTCTTTTTTCTTCCTTTTTCACTGTGTAGGAAATTAAAAGCTCTGACATTTATTCAAGAATATGTTTTTCTTGTACTATTTTTAAACAACACACCATTTAATTAATTTAATTAATTTATTTACCATTTACATATGTAATGGGTTATTGGGAATGTCGTTGCAATGGATGGCTTTAAGATGTATGACTAACTTGTGAATCTCATTATGATTCCTTCGAGACTTCAGATATGGCCATGATGTCATGACATAATGACATTATAGTAACAAATAGCATGTAAAATTTGAAGGCGGAAGCATATTACAGACAGAATAGTGTGGGAGGACAACTTGATGCTCTAATAAAAATATCACAGAGGTTACTGATTATGTTTTATGTAACAGAAGAATGTTAGTATGATAGAGGTGTTTTTTTTACGTAACAAATAAAAATGTAAGTATGAAAGAGGTTTTTTTTTATGTAACAAAGAAAAATGTTAATATGAAAGAGTGTGTGTGTGTGTGTGTGTGTGTGTGTGTGTGTGTGTGGGGTATGTAACAAATAAAACTATCAGCATGAAAGAGGGGTGTGTGTGTGTGTGTTAGGCAACAAAGAAGAATGTATGAAATGGGGGGGGGGGGGGGGTGAGGGGTATGTAACAAAAAAGATTATCAGCATGAAAGAGGCGGGGGGGGGGGGGGGGGGGGGTATGCAACAAAGAAGAATGTATGAAAGGGGGGGGGGGGATGTAACAAAGAAGAATGTTATTATGAAATAGGGATAGTGCCAATAGCATGTAACGCCTCAGCATCTCTTCAATTGGATTCGAACAATGGTCAGATAGGCATCTGCTTACCACGTTGAGACATATCATAAACATAATCCTAAAACATATAAAAATCTGTGAAATATCATAAAATCTTAAGGAAAAACATTAAAAAAATCTTAGACAGATACATAGAAAAATCTTAGGACATATCAAAAAAGTCTTTAGACATATCATAAACACCTTAGACATAACATACAAAAAAACACATACCATCAAAATCTAGGACATAACATAAAAATCTTAGACAAATCATAAAAAGCTCAGTCTACCACCAAAACCTTCGACATCCCATTAGAAATCTTAGACATATCATAAAAACTTGAAACATTTAATAAAAATCATCAACAAGGAGGAGGAAAATTGGAACAGTTGTCTAATTACCAAAGACCCTATAAACACAAACAGAGATAATTAAAGAACAAATTTTCAAATCTTGCTGATTTCTCAAGCTAGACGTGTGTCTTGCGTTGAGCAACTGCTAAAAGACTTAGTGGGGTTGAGGTGTAGGCAATCAAACTATCAGGAGACCTCATGTATACATCTACCCAATTAGTCCACACCACCATTGTTGTAAACTGCTAACAGATCCACCTTTCCACACCAGCCTTTTGACATAAAAGAGGGGTGGATGTTGGCTAAGTGGTTATAGGCATTGTAAGACTGTATGTTCAATCTTTGAATGCAATGGTTATTTTAATTATCTACCACCAACACTTGTTTTTTTTGGTTTTGTTTCAGTTCACCAAAACTCAGTGAAATTAATCAAAGGCCTGAACAGGCACAGTGGTGTCATGTGATACATGACTTACTTCTGCAGCTTTTGAAAGCTAAACATGATGAAATATTGACTGCTGAAACACAAAATGTAATGAAAATAACACATATTTAATTGTACTCAAAGGATGTTGTTTCTGTGATTTATAATATAGAAAGTTTTACCAGGAAAAACAGGCAGAAGAGCATTTGCACAGATAATAAATCACATTTTAAATTTTATCAATATCCTGGTTAAGAAAGTATCAATATTAAAAAACAAAAGGGCTATGATGGCCCTTAACCGCTCACCCGATGACACAGGCTTTTAGTAGGCTCAAATCTGGCATCAAGTAATTAAGAGTTATTTATTTTAGAAATCTTTGTTGAAGATTGGACCATAAGTGTGGCCACTGAGTTGATAACATTTTCTAGAATTTTACCAAGCAACCTACTAAATCCACATGACCCACTTCAAAAAATATGTAAGATTTCATACCGGCAAACATTCTGGCCAAGTTTGGTGAAGATTGGGCATTAAATGGGGCCTCTCCTGTCTTCACAAGCTTTGCTAAGATTTGACCTAGTGAGCCTACTTTTTGACCCCACGTGACCCAATAATGAACTTATCCAAGAGTTCATGCAGACAAACATTCTGACTAAGTTTGATGAAGATTGGGCTATAAATGTGGTCAGTAGTGTGGTCACAAGCTTTTTCTAAGATTTGACCTAGTGACCTACTTTTTGACCCCACGTGACCCTAGTTACGAACTCATCCAAGATTTAATGCAGACAAACATTCTGACCTATTTTGATGAAGATTGGATAAAAAAGTGGCCTGTAGTGTGTTCACAAGCTAAATGTTGATGCTGAACGAAGTGGTTTCACACCAGCTCCACTTGAGCATGTTGTGCTCAGGTGAGCTAATAATGTGTTGAAATAGAATAAATTTAATTATATTATGTATTGTCCTGGCATGTATCACATTACTGTAAATAAATGTCAGTTTTCATGAATCACAAACTATGAATACAATTGAGAATTCTGCATTCATATTCATTCATATTCAATTAATATTAAACAGAAAATATGCAAAATAGAATTATAATTGAATGTTTGGAACTTAGCAGAATTTAAGAACAAAGTGGGGGCACCCGTGGTTGAGCAATTCAAGTTGCTGATTTGAAACTCCTCAGCCATACGAGGCGAGAACTTTCATGTGGGAAGATTTCCAACTTACCTGCGGTGCACCGGTGGTTCTACCCAGAAATGAAACTGGGGTCTTCCTCCACCAATAATTAGCTGGAAGTCATCAATATGACCGTAACAGTGTCCGTAATATGCCAAAAAACCAAACAGAACAAACAAAATCAAAGCATTATTCAACTAGTTTGCAAATTTATATTAAGACTCTTTCAAACTCGCTTTAAAAATGATAAAAAAATTACAGAACTGCAACAGGTATAAAAGTAGTCACACAATAACTGAAGCTATATATCGCATGACGATCTACTTTTTCTCCATATTGCAACATTTTGAAGTTGAGTCAACAGAATCTCTATATGCCATAACAAAATACTGCCTATACTCTTCTAACATGCCATGCACACCTGACATGAAACAGCATCCAGTTACAGTATTCTATATGCCCTCGAGCCATCTTTCTCTGCCGTAATAAAATACTGCCTTCTGTTATTGCATGCCATGCACATCTGACATGATACAGCACCCAGTAACAGTATTCTATATGCTTTCGAGCCATCTTTCTCTGCCATAATAAAATACTGCCTTCTGTTATTGCATGCCATGCACACCTGACATGATACAGCACCCAGTTACAGTATTCTATAATTATGCTTTCGAGCCATCTTTCTCTGCCATAATAAAATACTGCCTTCTGTTATTGCATGCCATGCACACCTGACATGATACAGCACCCAGTTACAGTATTCTATATGCTTTCGAGCCGTCTTTCTCTGCCATAATAAAATACTGCCTTCTGTTATTGCATGCCATGCATACCTGACATGATACATGTACAACACCCAGTTACTGTATTCTATATGCTTTCGAGCCATCTTTCTCTGCGGTAATAAAATACTGCCTTCTGTTATTGCATGCCTTGCACACCTGACATGATACAGCACCCAGTTACAGTGTTCTATATGCCCTCAAGACATTGTGTACTGTCGTAATAAAATACTGCCTTATGTTATAACATGCCATGCACACCTGACATGATACATGTACAACACCCAGTTAGAGTATTCTATATGCCTTCGAGCCATTGATTACTGCCATGATAAAATAATGCCTTCTGTTATTGCATGCCATGTACACCTGACATGATACCACACCCAGTTAAGAGTATTCTATATGCCCTCAAGCCATTGTTTGCTGGCATAACAAAATACTGCCATTTGTTATTGCATGCCATGCACACCTGACATGATACCACATCCAGTTACATTATTCTATATGCCCTCAAGCCATTGTTTGCTGCCTTAACAAAATACTGCCTTCTGTTATTGCATGTCATGTACGCCTGACATTATACCAGATCCAGTTAGAGTATTCTATATGCCCTTACGCCATCATTCTCTGTCGTAATAAAATACTGCCTTCTGTTATTGCATGCCATGGACACCTGACATGATACCAACCTAGTCACAGTATTTTGACAATGGATCAAATTCTTCTGGGCCATATCTTGGTGCGATGCATAAAAATCAGCTGCAAGCTAACAGAATACAGTTATGCCCTAGATATGGGAACTGGGATTTGAACGCATATTCTGAGGGACTGGAGGTTGTGCTTGCCCATCTCACAAACTGAACAGACTTGTAACTGATAACTAGAACTCCGCGAGTCAGATGTGTCGACTGACGAAAATTTTGTGAGTCGACATAAAAAATGTTAATTAGTTTTTTGTTGTACAGATATAAGCAATGTATTTGCACAAAATTCACATATAAAATAACCTTTTAATTGTCTCATTGCAAAAAACATGCACAACAAGTTATGCCCTTTGCAAGAAATGCACTAAAAATCAATCAAATGGGAATTACTAAAAAATGGAAGAAGGTAAAGTTACCCTTCTTATGCACTGTACTTTGAGTCATTGCCAGAAACATGCACACCAAGTTTGGAGTCATTTGGACCTACGGTGACAAAGTTAGGCTCTGGAAAAGAAATGCTCTAAAAAAATCAATGGAAGGGGAATAATTCAAAAACGGAACAAGGTAGAGTTACAGTTCTTGTGCCCTGCACTTTAAGTCATTGCCAGAAACATGCATACCAAGTTTGGAGTCAATTTGACCTACGGTGACAAAGTTAGGCTCCGGATTAGAAATGCTCTTTAAAATAAATCAAAGGGGAATAACTAAAAAACAGAAGAAGGTAGAGTTACCATTCTTGTGCACTGCACTTTGAGTCATTGCCAGAAACATGCACACCAAGTTTGGAGTCATTTGGACCTACAGTGACAAAGTTACACTCCGGACAAGAAATGCTCTATAAAAATCAATAAAAGTGGAATAATTCAAAAACGGAACAAGGTAGAGTTACTGTTCTTGTGTGCTGCACTTCGAGTCATTGCCAGAAACAGTGCATACCAAGTTTGGAGTCATTTGGAAATACTGGTGACAAAGTTAGGCTCTGGACAAGAAATGCTCCATAAAATCAATCAAAGGGGAATAACTAAAAAACAGAAGAAGGTAGAGTTACCATTCTTATGCATTGCACTTTGAGTCATTGCCAGAAACATGCATACGAAGTTTGGAGTAATTTGGACCTACGGTGACAAAGTTACACTCCAGACAAGAAATGCTCTATAAAAATCAATCAAAGGGGAATAATTAAAAAACGGAACAAGGTACAGTTACAGGTTCTTGTGCACTGCACTTTGAGTCATTGCCAGAAACATGCATACCAAGTTTGGAGTCATTTGGACCTACGGTGACAAAGTTAGGCTCAGATGCCGCCGACAAAGTAATCCCTATATGTCGCCTTTTCAAGCAACACAAAAACAGATACTTTACACTATACAGTGTAGTGTTCTGCATTTTGCAAGTCAAAACAGCTGACTAATTGTGTCTTTTCTTGCAAAAAGTACTTTCAAATCCTCTTGAAAAAGAAAAATGCTGGTTCATTTACAAGATTCACCATCTAAAAAAAATGCCCATAG
Source organism: Sinonovacula constricta (assembly GCA_007844125.1). Lineage (NCBI taxonomy): Eukaryota > Metazoa > Mollusca > Bivalvia > Cardiida > Solecurtidae > Sinonovacula > Sinonovacula constricta. The sequence goes on from CM017568.1 coordinate 15,235,509, forward strand.
CCATAAATTGATTACTGTTTCGACTATTGACAAATACACTTTGACTTGTTTTGTCATGTATTAGATCATTTTTAACCTGTTCCTTTTTTTAAATTTCAAGTCCCAGCTTTTTGTCCATTTTGATATTATTTAAACCCTCATGTTTTTTTATAGACTATAATATGTCTTTGTAAATAGATGCAGAATGAATGACTTCTTTATAAATTATAACTATTTTTTTTCTTTCGCAATAGTTTCCATGGTAACAAAAATTACAATAAATCAACTTTATAGAAATAAAACAAGAACATGGGGGTATTCAAACCAATTTCATACGAATAAATCTTTGATAACAAAATAAGTGTTTGAGAAAACCCCAAAACATTCAATTTAAGTAAATACTGATGTATAATAATCTAATTTCGGGTGTGTTTCCATGTAGAAAAGGAATAGGATTACGGTAATAGTAAATTTATCATTTTTATACAAGATGCAGGTGGAGGCAGATTTGGAAAGTAAATCAAATCAGGAAAATAGTATAACAAGAGGCAGTAAAGTCAGGTTGCCAAACAAGAGGTCCATGATGGCCCCATATCGCTCACCTGAGTGCTTTAGACATTTAGAAAAAGTATTAACAATGTTAAAACGGAGCAGAATATTTGTAATAAATGTACATAAGCGGCATTTGGAAAATCAATTTTACTTTTTTACTTCATGGCCATACATGCATATGGAGAATGGCCATGCCCCAGGCACTCATGTTTTCTGATGGAACAAATTTGTTTGACCACAACTGATTGAGGGCCACCCAAGAAAAATGTATACCAACTATCAAGGCTCTAACTCTTTGAGATGAAAATTTTCAAACTTTCTATCCTAGCCTTAAATGGAAAATTTCCACGCGCCTGATGGCCATGTTTTTTGATGGATCAAAGATCATGGAACAATCTTGATACATTATAGCACTAATAACAAAGCTACAGCACATTTGGTTTCTGACAAGAAAATTGTCAACCCTTGGGAGACTAGAAAGTTAAAAAATAACAATGAGAAAGAGTTAATCAAAGAAATTTAGCAAAAATTGTAGAGTATACAGTAATAATGTATAGTAAGTTTCTCATCTGTATCCAGATAACAATGACAATCAATAAAAAAAATAGAGTATCCAAGAGCAAAAGATTGTAAAACACAACACTGCAAGAGGAATTATTACAATGACTAATGAGGCCGTGCATGCTTGGTAGGTACTGTGTGCTGGCAGCCTTAAAAGGGACAATTTAATAGCAACATTTTTTTTCAGGGTCACTATTTAGTTGCAATAACAAAATGCAAATTTTATAGCAGGTAAGGTATTTTGCTACTAAAACAGACCTGCTGAAGATTTGCAAAACTAAACAGGAAGTTCAAAAAAGTCCAGTAAAAGTAAATGAATGCATACCTTATTGAAAGTTTTGGAAAATAGTGGTAATAATTGTTTTAGTTAGGATTGTTTTTTTTGTGTTTTTTTGTTACATTGCACCAACTCAATTATGGTCATATTGGTGACATCCACCTAATTATTGGAAGAGGAAGACAAAAGACTTATGTCTGGGTAGAACCACCGATGGACCGCAGGTTGGAAAACCTCCCCACATGAAAGTTCTCGACTCGAACCCAGGCGGTGTGGGGCTGAGAAGTTTCAAGTCAGTGATTCTAACCCCTGATTGGTTTAGTTGAAAAATCAAACAACCTTTACTGATTTTGTAATTATTGCCATCTCAACTAGAAAAATCAAGGACAACTTAATTTTAACATTTCAACTTGAAGAATGTAAAAGTCATTTAGAAGTAAATGAGTGTCACTAATAATTGTATTTCAAAATAGGTTCACTTTTAGAAGGCATAAAATAGATAAATGCCAATGAAAATGTTGATGTAAAATTGACTCCAATTGTGGAAAGTTACATGAATAAAATAATGAATAAAATAATCAAAATGTCAAGACCATTAACTTCATTCCATATGCAACAATTTACCAGCCTATGCATTCTAACAATGTTACTTTAATATTGGGGGTCCATTTTGGTAAAATTATGCCATAGCAATTCTCTCATTAATGGAAGCAATTTTGAGTCTTTTCTGGGTCTGTAATGTAATCTGAATGGATATACTCTGAAAATAACACTCTGGGCCCAAAGTTATAAAATTAATGATAAGTTGAAGTCTGAGAGATTCTTCAAGGATTGGCTGAATTTTAAATAAAATTTTAAATCTGACCAATCAGATGCTTTGAGAGTGAAATCAGACTCATCCTCAAGGAAGTGAATGTCTGAGTGTGAACTAGTTTAAATTTTGATCAATTAAATGCTTGAGGATGCCTTCAGACCCTTCCACAAAGATGTGATTGGCTGAAGGTGAAATATTATTTAAAATCTGACCAATCAGACACTCGAATATGATCTAAGTATCCAGTTCAAGGTTGTATAACCTCTAGCCTTGTTTTTGTTTGTGTATTTGATGTCCTATCTACATGCTTTAAGTCATCTTGTCATTGTGTTTACAGGGAGCTGATATTGTTTTGTGAATCATGTGAGAGCAAGCCATAAACACCTGACAAGGCATTACCAAGTTGATGCTGCACTAAACTATAAAATCTCTTTCCACAAAACCTAGTCTTATAAAAAAAATCTAATAAAATTGTCCATAGGTAATGTACATTAATTTTCTAAAATCAATAAAATATGAATAAACAAAAAGCAATTAAAATCATTTTTTAAAATTGTATTCCCAAAATAATGATTTTAAACTTGAAAATTTTCAGGACTTAACTTAAAGATATCTTCAAGATAAAATATATTGCTAGTTATACCAGTTTACAAGTCTCTAAGACTTTTACATAGAAGGTTATAAAATGATATATGTTAGATATATAAGATTGTATGAATATGCATTTAAATCATACACGCAACAGACAGCGTTCTGAGCTCATATTCAAATTAAGAAAAATCCTTTTTTAAGATTTTCACAAAATACTCTGCTGAGGTTGAAAACATTATAGTGAAAACAAAGTTTGTCATAAAAAAATCCATAAAAATAAAAAAAACATAGTTTCTATACTTATACATTTCATTATCTCCGAACCCTAGAAATAGGTCATCCTTGATACTCAGCAACTGGGACTCTTATTTTGGAACCAATCATCAGTTATAATCAAAGTACATGTTCATGCTAAGAGACCAAAAAATTCATATAGCATAGCATACTTGTGAACTTTTTCTGATGCCAAAGTAGAAGATTTTCACCAGCAAAGAGGGAATTGCTATTTTCATATCAACAAAGAAAGAAGTTATTTGTTTCTAAGTAGGAAGATGTCTGAAAATGTGTAAATCATCCCTCATTTTCAAATAATTTTGAAACTTAAAAGCGAGGGTCTCCCTTTATAAGTGGGAGAGTTCACATGTACGAGTATGATTTATTTGCATTTTAACGTTTTTGGCATCAGTTGGATTTCCCACGTAATGGAGGTCATCTGGACAATGACAATCTCACACCCACTAAAATCTAGACCTTGTCAGGAATGATGTCAGATGTAATGCTTATTACAGCCAGGTGCCATTGTATGCCAGCACAAAACAAAAAACTGCCTGAAAGTATGTTTTACATGTAGCTTGAAAGTTTGAAAATTTTCTAATGTTAAACCAGTGCCATATTTTACACAAAAATACAACCTGGAATAAACTTGATTACTTGTACATTAGTATGTATGATTACTTAGAAGACACTATTACATTCAAATCTAGACATTGGTTACTGAGATATGAGCTGTATAGTGCTTGCATACATGCATTTAACCTGAGCTTTAGCAACTCTGATACACAAGTTTATGCATGGGTGAGTGAATACACACTCCTTACTGCTAAAAAGGTAAAACTTCAAACCATACAAAAAGGAACCTTATGCTTGCAGTTTCAAAAAAAAATCCTTTTTTGTGTTTTCCAGAGAATAAAAAAAAGGATACTTGTCTCTCATCTGCTGCATTTCTTCAATGGCTTCTGGGGCTGAAATGAGAAAGGTATCAGAAAATTAGTACAGTGGAACAACAGGATCTTTAGCTGGGGTAGTAGTGTCATTAGTGAAAATTAATGGTGGTCTTGGGGATACGCCCATGGTAGAGGTGACAACCTGCAACTCCTCTGATTGCTTTGCCTCTCATGACTTGGGTTCATATCCTATTTACTGTAAAGGACTAAATATGGGAAGGTATTCCAGCTGACCTGTGGTGTGCCACTGGTTCTACTCGGACATTTGTCATGGGGTCTACCAAAATAGCTGGACATTGCTATAATGATCATAGTTGGTCGCTGCATTGTATTTAAAATAAAAAGTATTCTAGATATGAGGATCCAGGCTTGGTATCCGTTATAAACAATCTGATGATATTCCCTTAGCAACACTATTTACTGCACACAACTCTATGTTTTCGGGACATAAGTAATAATTATGCCCAAGATAACTGCAGTCAAGACAAATGAATTTAAGTTGAATGAACTGATTTCCCCACTGAATACAAACAAATAAGATTCATTTTATGTCTTAGCCTCTGATTCCACTTGCAGAAACATTTCTTAGTTGAGATTTTGCTCCAGCTTAAATTAAGACTCCCAGAATACTTCTTAGCAGATTTAAATGTTTCAATTCCAGTTTGTTTAACACCATTAACAATAGTGTGTTAAAGCTATCATATAAGTAAAATATTTAACAGTCATAATTTGAGCTTGAGCAGAATCACAAATGAAAATGGACACTGCAAGTGGGACCTTGGTCCTTAAATGTAAACATCTGAGATTGAATCTGAGATTGCTTTCAGACCTTTGATTGGTCAAAATTATTCATTCTTTTACTTAAGTTTGATCAATCAAATACTCAAGTCGCACTAGACTCAAGCTTCAACCCTGGTGGGTACTTGTATTAATCAACTAAATTTTTTTAACCTTGTGTATATTAATCAGTTTGTTTTTCTTTTTACTCTGGTGAATATTAATCAACTAATCTTTTTTTACCATGGTGGATATTAATAAACTAATGTTTTTTTATCCTGGTGGATATTAATAAACTAATGTTTTTTTATCCTGGTGGATATTAATCAATGTTTTTTTGACCCTGGTAGATATTAATCAATGTTGGTTTTTTTTTTTTTTTTTTTACCCTGGTAGATATTAATCAATGTTATTTGACCCTGGTAGATATTAATCAATGTTTTTTATCCTGGTGGATATTAATCAATGTTTTTTTTACCCTGGTAGATATTAATCAATGTTTTTTTTTAAATCCTGGTGGATATTAATCAATGTTTTTTGACCCTGGTGGATATTTATCAACAGATGTTTAATCTAAATAACTGAATTCCACCATGTCCGAGTCAGTGAGAAAAATCAAATGGAAGCTGTCATGAGGATCTGGACATATTGCTGACAAGATTTCTGCAGTACATCTTTTTTTAGTTTTAAATAAAATTCTTGTTAGCAGTTAACTGTGAATTAGCATGTATTAATAACAATCAAGGCATGGATTCTGTAGTTCATAACTCCTCTTCTGAGCACAAGTTCTGCAATCAGAGGTCAAATGATTTCCCCAATACCACCAGCCCATATAGTAGGTATACAGAAACAGTATGCAGTCATTTGAGATGTTTAGTTGTAGCTTAACTATCAGTTTATATAAATTAAAATACCAACCAATTAGTAATATCACCAAGGTTTACTTGTGCAATTTGCATTCCATCACAAAGTGAAGTGTCTTGTCACCAAGCTGTGTAGTTTTTAACCCTTTACAAGCTGGAAACACCATAAGGGTGACATATGGGTGGGGTATGCATTATGTTTATAGGGTGAAAGGTGTTTCCATTATGTGAAGGGTTTCTAAATAACTAAAAATGATTATGGGTTATAGGAGTAATCCTTATGCTGGGACCCAGGTTACTGAAATCTGAGCCCATGTCTGTATAGCCTGAAGCAGCTCATTGGTCAAAATTTGGCTTGACTTTAATTTGAAATCTGACCAATCAGAGGCATTACAGCGATCTCAGTCTTAGGCTCAAAATTTTATAATCTCAGGCCTAAGTTTCGGTCATTCTCTTATGGAATGCCTTGTATAGGGAACTGGTTTAAAAAGCCTCCAACTGTCAATTTTAACCGTCCTAAATAATCAGTAAATTCTGACATTTACTGGTTTATCCAATCCAAAGGGATTTTGTTTACATTTTCCAGATGATCCAATCAGTGCAAAGAGATTATGTTTACATACACTGGTTTATCAAACCTGGGCAAAGGGATTCTGTTTACATTTTCTGGATGAATCATGTTAACATTTACAGCTTTATCCAATCTGTGCAAAGGTGTTCTGTTAACATTTATGGGTTTATCAAATCAGTGCAAAGGGATTATGTTTGCCTGCACTGGTTTATCCAATCTGTGCAAAGGGATTCTGATTATATTTTCTAGATGATCCAATCAGTGCAAAGGGATTATGTGTACATTTTCAAGTTTATCCAATCTGTGCAAAGGGATTATGTTTACATTTACTGGTTTATCCAGTTTGTGCAAAGTATTTTTTAAACGTACTGGTTAATCCAAATCATGCAAAGTGATTCACGTTACATTTACTAGTTGATCTTATCTGTGCAAAGGGATTCTGTTATCATTAACTGATTTATCCAATCAGAGCAAAGTGTGAAGCACTGGGTGAATGGTTGACCTCTATAAAAAAAATGAGAAAAAATGCTTATTGTACTGTGAGCGTTTGTCCTTGGTTTGGATAGTAATTATCAAACCAGCAATAGGGAGAGGAGTGACATACAGATTAAGGGACCATCAATGCCCACAGATTTGAGTTGCAAATACTGATTTCAAAAATTCATATTATATCCCCTTATATGGAGCACATATAGCAGACCAACTGTTTAGTTTTAGAGTTCTTGTTCTCTCTGTAGTGATATGCAGAATCTGTGTTGACTTAATCTCCTGATACTTGCAATGAACCTTGAACTCTGTTGTACCTATTGGCATATCTACCGTGGAACTATTATGGTATTATGGTGGTGGTAGTTGTGACAAAAATACCAGAAAAAAAAGTCAATGGCAGCTGCCAGTACAATTATACAGACTCCACACCTTTTTTCACCTCATGGTGAGAATTCATTCTGCAATTTAACTCTTCTAGAATGGCTCCAGATCAAATAAACCCAATTTAACTGCCCAGTTCAATAAATTATGTATCTAGTTATCTGATTAGTAAGTTCATCCAGGTAAAAATATATTTATTTTCTGTCACGTGTAGTGCTTTACAGGTGAGACTGGGGGTCAGTAAGGACAAGTTGAGAATGGAGACCCTTAGACAACCACAAATCCTAGAAGACAGTGAATCACATACAAAATTGATGATGATGTGTTATTGTCTTTATTGTAGATTTAATGTCTAATTTAATGGTCTATGTATAGAATTAGATTAATCTGTCTATTCTGCCCAACTACACTTCTAAAGGTCATACAATGAAAATAAAAAGTGTACAAGAGCATGTCTTATGTTGCACAACCAAGCTTTCCACTGTACTGTCCGTTAGAATTAACTTGAGACTAATAAATTTGCTGCTTATGTTTGACTATCTTTTTATAGAAACATGCATTGGTTTGTACTTTCGAATTCAAGTGCAATTGATTTTAATACACAATAACATTGGAGCGCATAATAACGAAGTGTATAGGGTCAATTGGTAACGATGTTCAACTGTCAAGCAGGTAGTTGTTGGTTCGAAGTCCAATCGGTTTAGAACTTTTTATGTTATTTTCTATGTTTAGTAAGGGATTATGAAAGCATGTGGCACATTTGTCACCATTTCCACTATAAAATGAAATTAATGGGAAAACATTCAGAAAGACTTGAACCAGCGACTTACCACTGTGTCAACTTACTTTTCACCAAATTCGTTCATCAAACCATTATTTATACCTTAAAGGATTCATGGAAGTTATATGAAATCTTACGAAATGGTTCCGATATTATATGTTAAAGTGATGAGTGTCAAGTTAATTCTAAAAGACAAAACATTGTCATGTTTCTCTACTTCAACAGATTAGTTTGCTAACCATACTCTTGTAATTGGATAAATGTGACCTTCTATATCTATTTACAATACTACCATTTGGGAAATTACAAGGTTTTAATATCTTATAGTTTTAGAGTCCTGCATGTTAATAGAACATAAATATTTCTGGTTAGAATGTATTTGTATATAGAGTTATGAATGAGGATTTGAAAGAAGGGTTCACAGATATTGAAAATAAAAGAAAATATTATAAGATGAATAAAACAATATGAAACACAACTGTTTTTGTTAAATTTAAAGGTGGTATCCGACATTTTGTCTACATTAAATACATGTAAAATATATTCTCCCTGTTTTGGTGAATTAGTGCATAATTTGTTCATAATTTAATCAAAGTAAAGACAATTTTAAACACTTCCTGAATTATTGGATAGTACAAATCATGAAATCAATTACTCTGAATGTTCATTCTTCCCAAATAGCATATTAGCCCGGAACATGATATAAAGGTATCTTAAATGTAAAAGGTAAAATGGTCTTCTTAGTTTAAAGATAGCTGCGAAGCATGGCTCTGATAGGAAAAACATATTTGTAATGACAATGGGGTTGATATGCTGCACTTTTTGTATAGTTTTAGGACATAAAAAAAATACTATATTTTGTTGTTTGTGAAAGAAAACTTGGGTCAAAACAGTCAGGTACTACCTTTAAATCACCTTTGTATTCCCCTTTCAAGCTCTATACCTAACTAGTTCATTATCGAAAATAACCAGTGATAATGAATACACATCAAGCTATGAGATAAATTAAAATAGTCCTTGAAGAATGGAAGTTTTTTTTTTTATGGAAACAACAATGATTCAAGGCAACTATACCCTTTACACAGGCCCTTTTGACCTTAAAAGCAATCCAGATCTTACTCTCTTTTTTTAAGGTATCTTTTTACAAAATCATACTTGTTTAGTAGCAGAGACCTTGACCTTCAGATCTGCTCATTCTGTTTAGAAAACTGTACATTACAGAGATAAAAATGTTATTCACATTTTTAATTAAAAATGCATACACTAGAATTCAAAAATCACATTAGCCAAGGTGTTGTTTTTTTTAACAAGGAAGCTTTTCCAGCTCACTTGCAATCCAGCGGTGGTTTTGCTCACTCCTGCTTTTGTGTCGTTCATCACCAACAATTGCTATAATTTGTACAATGACTGCTGATGAACGTGTTCACCACAAATACAAAAGAAATTATCTTCCACAATACCGGTAGACAAAAATAAGACAAAAAGAATTATAAACCCGTATAAGGCTAGGAAATGTGATAAAGAGGTGAGAAAACAGGGCCACGGGCATCCAGACATAAAAATTAATGATTCCACACCTTGCACACAAGCTGAATCGTTGAATGGTTTTGTTTATCCTTGCCTTTCACCCATAGGAATATGGCAACCACATTTTTGCACACAATTATTGACATTCTGCTGCTATATGTAAATGTCTCAAAAGTAGTTCCAAACTTAATTTAGACACCCGCATCAATCAAAAATACATATGTCTCAAAAAGTAGTTCAGTACCTTATTTGAACACCCGCATCAATCAAATATACATGTCTCAAAAAGTAGTTCCACACCTCATTCAGACACCTGAATCAATAAAATATTCATATGTATTTTAGTTGCTTGGAATTTAGTTTATTCAGCCTCAGGTGGGTGGTCCTCAGGTGGGTGGTTTCCCTTCCTGGCATACCCTATTGTTTTGTGTGCTTAGACGGAACTACAGAATTTTGTTCTATATTTTGTGGTAAATCGTGAAAAGTTGGAAACAAATTATGACCAAAACATTATGATTGCCTTCAAAATAGAAAATCTGAAGCCAAACCATAGCAACATACTGTTATAAAAGAGAAAAAGTCCACAGGTTCAACTTCTGGTCAGTATTAAGTGTACCCACCCCTAAAAACAAGCCAAGATGGAAAAGATCTCTAAGAAGATGTTTTCAGTGCAAAGCTTACTGATGTCATCGGGTGCGACCAAGGTTTTGCTGCTATTATTAATTTTCTTTGATTTTTCTTACAAAGATGCATTAACATTAAAAAGCATTTTAAAAACATTCTTATGTTTTACCACAAAATGATCTGTTATCAAAAATACTTTGTTTATACCAATGTCTATTTAAAGTGCAAACTTCTATTTTTTAATTATATAACTGTTTGGCATCAGATTTATGCCACACTTAATGGAGTTATCTGCCAACGAAACATACCTCATGCTCAATGAAATCTGGACATTGACATCTAAAGAGCAGGAAATGGTCCAACCAAGAATACTCCATACATGAATGTACAAATGCAAAATGGTTGATATTTCTATAATGATATTTACCTCGCCTTTTAATGGTAATATCCTTAAATGCAAAGAGCAAGGTAGAGTTTGATGTATATTTCTGATGTCACAATAGCATACAAATATGACTGATCAGTGAAGACATAAAGATCTTCTGCTTTAGAACTTGCAAAGATAAATAAAAAGGGGCAATAACTCCACAAAAAACAATGCAGACTGTGTTATCTTACATTTATGCACAGCTACACATCAATATCAAATGCTTGTGCAAAAGGAAGAAATTAAAATGAGTTATAAAAGAGGAATTATCTGTTAAAAGGCTGATCAAGTCTGCCATAGCATAATGCTTACAGGCATAAAAATGTGTTAACAAAAAATGCAATATATCATGATAAAAGATTATGATTCAAGATTTCATGTTTCTATGGTATACTTAAAAAGCCAAAAAGAAATGGAAAAAGTGCCAGCATTGCAAAACATGATGTATATGTTCCTTATTTAGTCTAAAAAAAATAAAATAAAAATAGACATGCCTTAATAAGGGAGGTAATACTAGTTAGATTAATATTCTCTTTTGTTGTTGTTTTCAGATACATTAGCGACCAATTATGATCATTATAGCAATGTAAAGTTGTTTTGGTGGAGGAAGACCCCAGACAAATGTCTGAGTAGAACCACTGGCGCACAGCAGGTCAGCTGGAAGACCTTCCCACATTAAGTCCTTCGCCCCGATTGGGACTTGAAACCACGTGGTGGGAGGCTAAGCAGTCAGATGAGCTACAAATCAGCAAATCTACCTCTATGCCACAAGCGCCCCCTAGATTAGTGTGAACTTTTAAAAGGATAGCATATCCAGCAAATAATTTTACTTGTCTCATAACAGATGCATATCCAATTATTAATTAAAAAAACAATTTATGGTTTACATAAGAATCTGCTAAGAAATATATCCAAAAGAGATTTACTCTAGTCTCACAAAAAAGCAATTATCTCACCTTAAATAGAGTTATCCCACCTTTTCCCACAAATACACATCAACATTAGCCATTAATGCAAGTATAAAAAAAAAATGAAAGTTGCTGGCACAAAAATTTGCTATGAAAAGAAGGATGAATTAATGGACAGACTGATGACGTGACAAAGAAAAAATTACCACTTGGGCATAAAAATCGAATCAATTCATGAAAAAATGCACCATCCCTTTTTCTCTCTTTTAAGACTTCATCAAACTGTAAATTTTAAATCCTTTTTAGGCTTGATTTGTAACGCCCCATGCTTCTTTTTATAGCCTTAAGCAGTTACTTAAATGATTAAAATGGCGTCAGTGCAAAGACTGTTTCTAGCAGGCTTGGTTTTCATTAGAACAACTACTTCAGGGGAATCCGTTATAAGGGAAATATAAGAACATAAAAAAGAATAATGAATTGTAAAAAAAAAAAGAATTACATGTTTAAGTTAAAAAGTTGAAAGTTAAATATTTTATTTTGAAGACACTTTAAGTAAAAAAAATTGTTTTGGGGGGGTCAAATATGCATTTTAAGGTTTTTTTCTAAAAGAAATCATACTACAATGTTTTCAAACTGGAATTGTAAGCCAACAGCTAAGAAGAAAACACACCGTGCTCCCCCTCTGCACCTGCTCCCTCCTCTTAAATCTCTTTTATATTTAAGTCTGAAATATCATTAAAAGGAAACAAAACTTCTGCAATTTTCTCATGATTGTATTGAAAATATTAGCACAGGCTGCTATTGTACTATGGATAATTGTGAAATTTTATCAAATTCGACAAACAAAAAATGTAGAAGTCTGAAGAAAAAATGTGAACGCAAACGAATGGAAAAACTGATGGATGGACAGACAGACTAAAAGAGACAGAAAAAGTGACTCCATTAAACACCACAAACTTCATCACAGAGGGTATAACAATAGTGCCATACATATACATTAAACAAACATTTATACTGCAGACAAATCCTGTATCATTTTGAGGGAGATACAATAAAGTTTTTCATTGCATGTTTATCTATATTGGTTTGATCTTTATGCAGTAAATTGAAAAAAAAATACTATTACCCTCAAATGTGATTTCAAGGCCTATAGAGGTTACATATTATTCGTGAGTCAGGAAACCTTTTTGCTAGTTTGCTGTGTGACAGTGGTTTTGCCTAGACATACATATACTTAAGAGTCATCCTCTGATAAGATTCAGCTGTTGTTTTCATTGATCTTGGAAATGCCTTTTTTTTTTTAACAAAAGCAAACTGATCTTATGATAAATGGTGGTTGGGAGGAAGAGTGATATGGAGGCTCACAGCACCAAAATTACCTACTAAATTATCAGATTAGTACACAATTTTAACAGATGATTCACATTGGCAATATAGTGCTTTGCTTCTTCCATTGTAGAAAGTGCTTAATGACATTAGAGGTTATTTAGAAAATAATGTTTGGGTTTTTCAAGATATATCCCAGGATAGTGCATAGTGGTCTGAAACATAGTGATCTTATCACAAAAGCCACTGACTCACAATGTGAATGACAAACATTAGTAGATAGTCTCCCTTGAATACTCCCTAAATACAAGTAGGTTCTTTCATTTGGATAACTTGGTTTTGATACTTGTAATCTTTGGAGTGTATGTTGACTTTAATGTTATATTTGTCATACCTAGGTAAACCATCACCAAAAATTAACTTTCTCTAATAAGTATTTCAATTAAAATTATGCAAAAGTAATAAATTTCACTTTTCGTAATTGCAATATCTGCATGAGAACAGGAAATAAAGTCCAAGAATTCCAATTTAAGGGACCTACCTACACTCTGGACTACCCAGGATATCATCTAACAAGGGAAACAATTTCTATTTCAACCATTGTACCCCATTAAAAAGCAATGAAATAAACAAAAAATGTATTTAATTCACATGTTAACATAGCACAATACTTTTTTTCTGCAGCTCTTCATTTTATCAGGCTGCTGTTTCCAGCTCTCATGTACTGGTTTAATTTGTAATACCATAAGCTTCTTTTTACTGTCTTAAGCTGTTAGTTAAAAAAAGTCTACTGGCAGATTTCAGAAGGCCCTGGCATCTAGCAGATTGCACTTTTAAGGAAAATGGGTTACAGTACAATATTACAAAAGAAAGTTGAAAAGAGATTTTTTAGAGCATGTTGTTAATGATGTACTGGCAGCAGAGCTTCATAATGATATATATTTGTGATATATTTGTATATATAATGCAAATTTATCAGAGTTCAGATAGTGAGAGTGTACACCTTCTTTTATCAATGATGCATTACAAAATAATGACAGCAAAACTGGGAGGAGGAACACTGTCAGAGATAATATAAAATAGACATATTCATAAATTTTGAAATATTCCCCCCCCACACCCCAACATTATCTAAGTCTCTCTCTCTCCACTCTCTCTCTCTTTCTCAATTATATATTGCTGTTTTAGTTAAAAAATAGTTAAAAACTTGCACCAGCATGAACTTGAATTGTCCGAAATATGTACACTTTTCAGCGATTTCTGACACTACAATTTGACGAAGATTTTGGTACCCTAAGGAAACATTTCATGTGAAACATTTAAAATAGCATGTTTTGTACTGTAAGTAACCAAACTACTAATAATGGAGCAACATATTATTTGACTGAGTGAGGCACTTCTGATATTTTGAGTCATTAGTTGACATTCCAAGCAAGCTGAGATTATCATTGTTCCACCAATAACATCTGGTCATGGACAGAATGTCCATAAAACAGTCACTGCTATATTTATTTCAAAATCAGAACAAAATCGAACTAAACATTCTGATCCATTCGGTCCTCTACAATGACGCAGTAGCAAACACTCTATTTATTAAGTGATTAAAACGCATATGCTGACAGTCTAAAAGGATTTTCAGACAAAAACTAAATCAGTTACAACTGAATTCCCATGTTGCAAGTATTCCATTACAACAATAACATTCTCAATTCTTGTTGAAATTCTAAAGCAAAAACAACAACAACTAGATATCTATGCCAATAAGTTATGATTCATAGGCACTTTAGTTCACAGTTACTCTTTGTCTAGACAAAGGTTTCTGAAATAAAAGCCATTTGCTATATTTAGTTTTAACCTATTGTCTTATAGCTGACTGGTAAAACAAGTTCTTTCAACTTATACTGATCCCTCTTGACTGCCAACTTCCTAGGCAAAACCAGAACTCAACTACCTGGAGAACTGTGCTGTAAACAGTCCTACTAAAGAGCACCGGTGCATGAGGGGTTCTACCCAGACATAAGTCTCGTGTCTTTGCCACCAACAATTAGCTAGATGTTGCCAATATGACCATAGTTGTGTCTGTGCAATGTAACAAAACACAAACAATCAAAATGACTGCACTGCCTGACCCGTATTAGGGTTCGAACACGTGACGACCAGATCCACAGGACAATATCTAAACTTCAGACATTCTGCTAGGAAACAGCAAAAAAACAACTTGTATGGTATGGTTATCTCTTCACACAAAAATGGTTTAGAGTAAATAAATTAAAAGACTTAATAGTTAAAATTGGTAATTGTGACTTGACATTTTATATCAAGTCTTTTTTTTTTTTTTAAGTAAAAGTGACCTTGACCCGGTTCATTTTAAACCCAATATCCGACTTTCCCCTCTGAATGTGTGTATTTTATTCTTCCCAATGTGTTTTATCCTTGATATCACTAGGGACTTACATTTGAAACAGGTTGATATTCTATAACATAACTTCCACGATTGGTGAAATTGCTCATAATGCCATCTCTGGAGTAACACTGTATTTGCTGGAAACACCCTTAACCCAAATAACATAAAACAAACCCCATCGTAATGGTGTTTTCAGCAGGTAAAAGGTTTCGATATATTTATGGCATCATTAGATACAGTGGGTCCAAAATCATAAAACAGCAGCAAGGACAACAGCTAATTTACTCTCCTTTTATTTTTGGCCGACTCGACAATCACATTAGTGCGACTTCTGATAGAAAGCCTAAAGCTTCGGCTTGTTCATTTTGACTGTTACTGTGTTTCTTGGATGACATGATACACAGCATCAAAGTTTGTACCTACCTTATGATATTTGACGTAATTAAGTATTCTTAGTCTCTTAAATCCTGGCTTCATATTCATCAAAATTCTTTTTTTACCACGACATTTTATTTAGTCTTAAACTAAGACATTTTATAAATCTTAAAATATGGGATAAAGTAATTACAAATCCCTTTGCAATGAAAGTTATCCATCATTTCTATTTATTCAACTTCACAACAGTATTAGATATTTTGGATCACCTTGTATAAGGAACTGTGGGCGACCAAAAGAGACCTGGCGAAGGACTGTCGAGAAAGTGATGAAAAGCAGGGTACTGACCCTCGAAACAGTCCCCGGGACAGCAGCAGACAGAGCCAAGTGGTAGATCCCTTACCCACGCCTCAAGCACCAGATGGTGCAGAGAGAACTGAGTTAGTGAGTATAAGAAATTTCTTAAATTTCATTTATAAAATCATTTAATCTAAGAAATTTTTTACCAAGTATAAGTAAATTTTTAAAGTAGGAAAATATACGTAAGATTCATTATGAAAAGACCCTGGGCAAATTAGGAAGTTGCCTGTTCGCATTTTTAGTTGAAATCCATTTAAATAAAATCAAAACGAATGCACTTACAGGTCATAGATCGTGTACTTGTATTCAACAAACATGTCAGTCCAGTGACCCAGATATTTGCCTCATCTGGTGTGTTAGCGATAAGATCCATGGACTCGAAGTTGTCTCCGAAGATGATCGAGAAAGCACACTCGTCTGGATAAATTCCAGCAATTTCTCGATTCTTCAGCGCCTCTGTTGTTTTTCCGCTTCTAACTTCCTTGAGGGAGGCAACAGATACTGAAATGATAATCATTAATGCAGTTAAACTACAAGTTGCTAACTATATTGCTAACTAGCTGAATATTTTCAGTATTCAATGAGACTGGCCGCAATAGGTGGTAGAGCGTCGGCTTGCGGATCGGGAGGTTGTGGGTTCAAAACCCCGGCCAGGTCAAACCAAAGACTTTAAAGTTGGTAGGGGCTTCCCGCCTAATGCTTGGGGCTAAGGAGACAGCATTACGCCTGACTTGTTGGTGTCAGTATAATGGACCAGCCGGGTTCAGTCCCTGGGCACCTCATAAGTGTCCCTGTGCTATAATGATAGAAATGTTGCTGCACAGTATCAGCAAAAAAATGCCGGCTAATCCCTCAGTATTTAATGAACACGAATGATAAAGGTGGTATCCGACAGTTTGGACCAATGATTTTTTTTCTCAAATAAGCAAATTACTTCATTTTTATCTGAAAAGTCCTTCAAAGTGCTTTAGATATTTCCTATCTGACCCAGGCTGCAGCAATAGCTATTTTTTAAACTAAGAGAAGCACAACTTAATTTTTAGATCTTCGTTATATCGTCATCCTTGTAATCCATGTGACAATGATATATATTTTTAGCAAATATCACTATCATGCTTATTTATAGATTTAAGAAGAATGAACATATTGAGTTTTTGTCCAATATGTAGTAGCTAATACAGGCAGTGTTCAAAACTGTCTTTACTGAGAATTAAGTATAAGTTTATACAAAAATTATGAATAAATTCTCCAAAACAGTGGGAAAATATTGTTACCTCCATTTCATATAGGCAAACTGTTGGATATCATCTATAAATGGAACAATACCTTAAGAAAGATGACAAATAAACTCAAAATATCATTCCTACAAAGAAGAACTAAATTAACAATGAAAGCAGTTTATTTATTCTAAACATTAGTACCTCCCCATACCAATCTTCTACGCTTAACCTAATAATTAAACAACATACTGTCCAGAGCCATAACAGTCTCTGATTTAATACAAGAGCTGTCCATAGACATAATGCTCTACTTTTCTCTTTGCTGGAGAGTAGAATAAAAATTCCAAGTCAAAAAAGAAATACATGTAGAGCTCTGCCAAAATTATTTTTGCACTTTTAAATTCTACTGCTAATAGTAAACCTGTATTCCATTTTAGAATACATGACTTTCTTATTGGTTTTAGAGAATTTAATCTTAACAAAAAACGGTTAATCAACAATGACCTGATGCTTATCTTGATGGGAAGGATCAGGACAAAAGAGTAACTTTTTTTCTTAGAAAGGTGGAACTTAGAGATAAAATTTTGAAATCTTGAAGTATGAAATATAACAGAGTTTAATACAGTTACTATGACACCTTGCTACTTTTGGAAGCAAATACCAAACAACATTTCCATAAAAATATTTCCATTGATAAACAAAACATTAAACAAACAGAAAACTCTAGTTCAATGTGTAGCAACTATTGTTCATGATGACTGAACTTTAAGATTGAAAAAAATACATTTACATTATATCCATTTATAGAAGACATTTATTCCAATCCCAAACAAATGCAAAATCATATGCACCTTGCAAAGCATTTTCAGGAAGCAATCTAAAGATATGTAATATTTCAGCACATTCTAAGTGTTTGGAAGATATGTTGCTTTCTTTCTCTTTATTTATATTTAGTCTTGCTATTTCTGTGGCTTGGGAAAATGTTAATTCCAATTAGACAGTTTTTACCAGAAAATGTGAAACAAACCTCAAGCAATATGTTCACAGCTTTCTAGGTCCTTAATTTTAAGAGTTTTTTTTATTTATAAGAGAAGATTTTAAATTTTATTAATTTATTATAGGGAGGAAATGGCAAGAAGATTGTTTGTATATGCAAAAAAAAACAACATTAATTAGATGTTTGTGGAAAACCGGGTTCAGAACTGGTAAAAACACATGCTGCTTGCCATGTAAATGCATAAAGAAACCTTAAGATCGCAATCCAATGTTAACACACCCCACCACCCTCTAATTAGCCTATATATAATTTCAGTAAATACAAAATATAGGTTCAAGAATGCCATAATGTCTCTGTGCTAATTTCTACATATGTATTTTAAGACCAGCTGCTTCTTTATCTAGACCAGATATTTCTTTATTTACTCTAGGTTGATATATATTTATACCTTTCCTACATTTGGATCATCTGTTTCTATAATTAGATCTGATAAACTTATACTTAAGTCTGCATTTCTATTTTTAGACCTTAGACATGGTGTGTCTGAAGCTCAAACTTCTGCTTTGTCTGCAAATATGGGTGTTGATTTTTTTTCTTACATTTCTTACATTTCTAATTCCTTTTTAATAAAATCAATTTTTCTTAACATTTCAGTTTAATTATTTTAGATTAATTTTCCTTTAGCAAACTTTTATCCATATGGTGACAGTGTTCATTTGAAGAGGACCAATTTAATATAACCTCTTTCTCAAACCAAGGATTAGAGCTGTATAAAACTGAGATCTAAATTAAGCATCTGATTGGTCAGATTTAAAAATTTATTTAAAAATCAGTCAATCACGATCCTTGAAAAAAATCTCAATCTCCAGCTCAAGGTTTTATAACATCATACCCAGGAAAGGTAACAAATATAACGACTTTAAACTTGATATGGTTAAGATACAACAATATGCCTGCCAGTGGTTATATGGCTTACACACATTTACCAAATTTTTGTTTAGATAAACAAGATTTGCTACCTCAGGCCATGCCATTGTGGTTATGTAATTAAACTTCATTATGTTATTGCATCATTATTTTAGATTTTCTATTAAATTACAGATTTTTATGAGTAATTATTCCTGTACAAATACCAAAACAGTAATTAAAATCATTGCTATAAAATTTTCTACTAGTAATTGTAATGCAAAGCATAAATTTACTACTTTTAATAAGAATTTAACAAAACAACAATAAAGTTATGCTATAAATGTCCAATTTATGACTCCAAGATTGTTTAATACATTCACAGCAAAAAGGTAGGGAGGAAAAACAAACTTAACAATTTGGCAATGTAGTCAGTTGCTGATAATGGTTTAACACATAATTGTATATCTAACAATAATTGACATCAAAGGTTCTGTTAATTGAATCAATATCTCCAGATAATTGAAAGATTTTTGTTTTAACAAACAACTCTATTAATCCAAGATTGTTTTAGTGTTTTTAAATTCTCTTCCAAAGGAAAATTATTGACAGCATTTAATATCTATATACATGTATTGAATTTACAAAATACAGTACAAGTCTGTGGGAATGTACGCATTTATGCTTCCTCTGGGAACAGAGTATATGCTACAAACTAATCCCCATAAACCACCGAGATCTACTCAGCAGATAAAACTCTAGTTGTGGAGAAAATAATGTATCATAAACATATACCTGTCATTCTCATAAAATTGCCATGTGTTTGATATACATATATTTTTATATATTTATAACTGGGTTATAATTTTTTATAATTTTACAATTCAGAATGATTTAAAACATATAAAGGTAATAGAGGGTGAAATGACCTGTCCAGCACTGGTGTTCTTGAAACAAACTTTATATCGACCTCTACAAAGGTCTTCATTAGGATGCTCAACAAGTAAGTTTATATCATTTCAGTACATAAAAAAAGGTGTTTTTGAATTCAGAATGGTTGTAAAAAACAACAGCACTGACTGAACTGCATTTATCATTTAGTTAAACTGGTATTATAAAAATCAAAGGCTGAAACAGCCACAGTGGCATAGCAAAACAGATTAAAATAAAAGAAATCTGTGTTCTACTGATGTCATTTTTTTGGCAATTGATAATGTAGACAGGTTAACAAAGAAAAGACAGACAGGAGAGCAGTAATTGTAATAATTATTATTCCTGTCTGTTTACCAAAAGTCCTAGATAAAATTTTACTTTTTATTATATTAATATTTTAAATGATGAAAAAATGTTTCGAAAATCTTGAAAATTGAATAAATTTAATTATCCTAGATCTATGTGTTTCCATTCACATTATATTTACTGTATAATTGTTTTATTAAATAACAAACAGAATTTAAGATTCTAGCCTCTGCTTTCATATAAATTCACATTCCATATTAGTTAAGAGTAATCACTATACATTCATAATTAAGTTATAATTGAAATATTAAAACTATGAACTTCAATACATTGTGACTTCAATAAGATTTAATGACCAAGTTTTGGACAGTTTTTTCAATCCAAATGGTCAAGGTATTCCAATGAAGTCAAGTTAAATAGACAATATAGAGCAAGAAAGAGCTAGGATGTGAGACATCTAAGGTGCCAGAGACAGCATGCGCTTTAATCACGAAGATGACTATTCCTGGGAGCTTTAAACACACTCTTACACTGTCGATTAATTACATAAACATTTGACATCACCATAACACTGAATGGGAAGTAGAGTATTTGCTACTTTGTTATTCTTGTTCTCTGCTACATTTGTATTTACAAGCTGCATTGCTAACATTGGTATACAGTGT
Organism: Sinonovacula constricta; assembly: GCA_007844125.1. NCBI lineage: Eukaryota > Metazoa > Mollusca > Bivalvia > Cardiida > Solecurtidae > Sinonovacula > Sinonovacula constricta. The sequence continues at coordinate 15,256,346 of CM017568.1, forward strand.
TTATTTTGTTATACAATACTTTGCCAAACAGCAGCGAATTCCTATAAAAGCCAGCTACTTTTCTTTTATAATTGCAAGCTACACTTTATTGTTGCAAGCTACAATGTTTAAAAAAAACAGAATACTCAGTTCTCTTCTCTGAAAAAAGGTCTTACAGAACAGCCGTGATTTCCTATTTTTGCCAGCTGCAATACCCGTCTCCATTAAAAAAAGCATTCAATAAGAGGCTCTCCAGAAAGGCACCAATGACCATAAAAAAAAATAAAATATTAAGAGATTTTAATATGGAGGAGTTTGATTATACTGATTAAGAAATAAATCAATGGAGTAACACTTGCCAAGGCAATTATACATAGAGGGAAAAGTCTAGTTATAAATTAAATTCTTGTTGTAATATAGTTGTAATGATATCAGTGAAATTAAAAATGTAAATTACCAATAATATTCTTCATTAATTCTTCTCCAGAATGTAAGGAAATTAAGGCTGAACTTGAAAATTATAATCAAAGGCCTAAATGGCCACAGTGGCGTCATGGAAAAGTGATACTTAAACGGCTGTTCAACACTGAACATGACAACATATTGACTGGTGAAGCAGATAGTAGTGGTGAAAAAAAAAACACTTCAACTGTACTCTGAGTTAGGTCTGTGTTGCAATATAACAATACAAACAAGTTTCAGTTTTTAATAAATATGGTAATTGGTATAGGACCTTTTTGTATTTTCCTATTCTACTAGGTTTGCAACAAAGACAGGCAAGAGAGCAGTGGAGCTGCAGTATTCATCATTAATCATGACATGTTTACCCAAGTCATGCATAAAAAGTTCTTTTTTGTTATTTCAATATTAACACAAAATGTTTCAAAAGTCTTTGCAAATAGAATAAATCTAATAATTGTATGTGCTTTTTTTCTGGCTTGTATCACATGATGGTATCTCTATGTCTGTTTTCATGAATTCACTAAATATGTATACAATAGAAAGTTCAGGCTTCTGCTTTTATATTAATTCATATCCAATTAACATTTATTGATATGCATTCACACTTGAACTATAATTGAGAGTTTAAAAGAAGAAATTAAATATATGGGGATTTCCATAACATTTAACAAACAATTTTAGTGCTGTAAATAAGATTTACAGATTGCTGCTGATGATTTATCAAAATTTACTGCAAAATTATCAAATGTTTTATTGACAAATTCATAAAGTAGAATGACACTAGCAGGTATGAAATTGAAAAGTGAAAGTCAACTAAAGAAACAAGGTCAAGGCCAATCTGACTTTACAGCTGCATAACTGAATGTTCAATTAGACTGTTCTTAGTCTCAAGATTTCCTCCTTGGCAACCTGGGATTTACCAAAATTTTGATATCATAAATCTAGACAATTTTTTTATTTTATAAAGTATTTTCCCCTTTACAGAATTTTGCTGTTGTTTCTTTTCTTTGTTTAAGTTTTTTTCTTCATCGACTATCCAACATGCAAATCTTGTCATGATTTTAAAAAGATGATTAGAGTCAGAACAGAACTGTTCATTCTTGTACACATTAACCAATCAAGATTTTAACACAGACTTTCTGTGAATGATAAGGCCCCCAAAATACACTTCAAGAGTGTTCACACGGTTGTTCAATCTACTTTGTGACCTACTTTTATCCTATAGGACCCAGTTGCAAATGCATCCAACGTTTTCCCAGCTAACCTGTGGTGTGCCTGTGAATCTGCCCTGCGTCTGGCGTCTGCCTCCACCTAGTAATTAGCTAGATCATCACCAATATGACCATAACAGTGTGCAACATAACAGAAAACGACAACAAATAAAAACATCCAAGTTTTGAATGCTGGGCAAACATTCTGACCAAACATGGTGAAGATTGGACCAAGTCTGCAGCCTCTAGAGTGTTCCCAGGCCAATAGTTGACACAGCACGATGGACGAGGCTTGCAGAAATCCTCACCATGAGTACTGTCCTACTTCAAGTGCACGTTTATTCTAACCACCATTACAGCAATCATAATCAGCATCTTTACTTTTTTTTTAATTATCATCATCAAACTAGCTTGCTATTGGGCAGCACCAAAAAACTCAAAAGCAAACAATATTAAGAGCATACTTACTTCTAGCTTTGTGGGGTTTCTTGGATGTCGGTTGCCACCGAACTTCAGTCATGTCTGGGTTGAGAGAGAAGATTCGGTGGTACTGGCGGCTGTTGGACCGGACCTTGACTAGTTCACTGCCAGCCTGCATGTAGGACAGGCAGTCCTGAGCTGGAAAACACAAAAAGATACAAAAATATAGACACAATTATAACTATATCACTGTATATCTAGATGGCCAAATTTTATTTGCAGTATTTTCTGTTCTTGGATGTTAACTTGGCCAGTTGACTTCTGGCTCTACAACACAAGAGGCAATCCTGAGCTGGATAACATACAAAAGCCAAAGATAAAGGCACAAGTATCACTTTGTCACTTGGATACAGTACTGATGGCAAATTTTATTCATAATATTATCAGGCTGTTGGAAAGGGATTCACTGCTGGCTTGAACATGCAAGAGGCAGTTCTGAGCTAGGAAAAACCAAAACAAAATTTACATATATAGACAATATAATTTTTTGTTTATCTATATGTGATGATGGACTTTACTTGATGGTTACTGGCAACAGCTACTAAATGTATATGGTGGTACTTGTGACTATGAGACAGGACCCTGGTTATTTTGCAGTCAGTTTATGAAATTAATCATCCATGGAATGCAATAGACAAATATTATATACATAGTATACAAAGGAATAATTAATCATATATTATATAAATCATACTTGAACAATACACAAATACATGACTTACAACCAAAAATAATCTATAACTGTTTGGATGTTAATTACTGAAGAATATAGAAATGATACAATTTATCATTTTGCGTAAGTTTTGAAAAAAGTTATCTGCTATGAATTCTAAACCCTGAGTTTACAGTTGACTCTAAATTGAATACATTTGTATGACTTAGCAGTACTCTGACAAAACACTATTTATTAACAAGACATATGCAACCCGACATCTGTTGGTTATTTCATATAATTAATACTAATGTACTTTTTGCATGAAAGAAAACTAACTAGTTCTGCTTTTAAGAGCAGAGCCTGTTAAGGAATAATATAGAAAGTGTATAGTTACTACTTAGATGGGAAAATTATGAATGAGAAAAAACAGCATGCTATTTTGGACAGGTGGTTTTATACATGTGAAGTCTCCACTTATTATAATACCCTGATATCTGATTGGTTGGATTTGAGTAGGAGAATAGTTTTGACCAATCAGGTTCTTGGAAGCATTTCCAACCCAAAAAAATTTTTTTTATTCATGATATATATATATACTGCTGAAAATAATCTTGCATGCTAGTTAAAACCTAAAGTCCCCAATCAAATGACATATCAAACCTAGAAGAACCGCCCTCTACAATGGTGACTTTACTTTCATCTTGATCTAAAATAATGTCTGTGTCAAAACAACCCCAGAGGTAAAGCAAACCCCAAGAAGACCCTTCTTTATAGACTATATATTCTTACATCTGATCTAAATAGTGATATTTTGGAACAGATAGTTCCTTTTATGGATAGGACTCGAGTAATTACAGTTTTGTTTTTGAAATACAATGCAGCAACCATTTATCATAATTATAGCAACATCCAGCATTTTGGTGGAGGAAGACCCAAGACACATGTCTGGGCAGAACCACTGGCACATCGCAAGTCAGCTGGAAGACCTTCTCACATTAAGTACTTAACCCTGAAAGGCACTTAAACCCACATGGTGAGAGGCTAAGCAGTCAGAGGAGTAACAACTCCTATTTGCTATTTGCTGTAAACACCTTTCAGCCTCATTAACATAAAACATACCTCATACTTTACTTGCTGGAAACACCTTTCAGCCCATTAACTGAAAACATACTCCACCCTAATGGTGTTTCCAGCAAGCAAAGGGTTAATGATCTTGTTGCTAAGCCTGAAGTTGTTAGCAGATGAAGATTTTAGTGCAAGTTATAAGCTTATGTAGAATAATAAGGGGTTGTGGAAAATCTGGAGGCGATAAGGAGCTCCATGAAGGAGAATTCGTCAATATTGAACTTAAGATCAGTTTGACAATAAAAATATTGTGAGTATGGCAATTTTGTTTTATCTTTTTCTTACGATACACCACAATGGTACAATTTATGGTCATATGAGCAAGGTACAGCTATTACTGGTTGAGGAAGACCAGTTTCTGGTTAGAACCACTGGTGCTCAACAGGTCAGCTGGAAGACCTTTCCAACATTTAAGTTGTAGACCCAACTGGAACTCTAACTGAGAAAGACAATTTGTGAGGAAAGAGTATTATATGAGTGAAAGCAGTGAGAGCAGGAACTACACTATACAAAATTAGTGGAATGTTGTTCTCTTCACACAGGAAGCATTACTGTCTTATTAAAATTTGTGAAGTCATGTTTGTAAGTATCAGAAGACCAGATTTGTTAATTGGGTTTATCGTCCAAACAACAGTATTTCAGTTATCTAGAGATAGTGTCCCCTTGAAGCAGATCTAGTGCTGCCTTCAATGTGTATGAACACCTGGCATGCTACCACACCCAGTCAAAACATCATGACAACAGGCCAACCAGTCGCGGAACTACCCTTATTAATTTGCTTGAGCATTAGCAAAGAAGATATACCATGACCATTTTCAATAACTTAGGTATGTCACAGCCCTGGATTGTGCTTGAAGCCGACACTCTACTGATTCTGCTACCAGGTCCTGTTTAACCAGATTTACAAGCTAAATGTAGTGTGTATGTGCAAATAAATCTATGGGAAATCCATCAACCATCACAGAAGGCAACTCACGCATTAGATTGGACACTGATTCATTCATATAATAAGGCCCTTGCCAATAAGGTTTGTTGTTTAATGCATTTATATTATGCATAATAAACAAGTATGAATCAAATATGCACACAGTATATGGCAAATAAACTTTTGCCCTTTTTCAACCCTTGAATAGCTGCATACTATAGATGGGTACATATGATACATCACAGTACACTATATATGGGTCTTCTATGGTAACTCAACTATTAAAAATCCATGTCTAAAATATTTTCTTATTCAAGGACTGTAAGGTCACATAAATAATTCTTGACTTATACGTAAAAGCCAAGTGAGCTTTGTTATTGTTGCTGTTGTTGATTTTTGTAAATTAATTGCGTACCTCATTATTGATTAATTATAAAATAGTACATGTATTTTCTTGTATTGAAAAATCAAAGCTGAAACTACGTAGGTTTCTTAATATGTTTAAGATACGCAGACTAAATAATGAGCTTTTGTAAAAACAGTCCTCATTTATTACTAGTTTATTTTACCTGTCTACAACAAAGAACTTTCATACAACAAGACTGCATCCATTATTGGCTTGTGTTACTTAGCTAAAACAATGATTTTCTGTACAAAGAGTCATCACCTCTTACTTGATAATGCTATAGCATCTGAAGCATGTGCTGTCAAATTTTCTCTCAAACGCTCATATCAAAATCAAGAACAAAAGGATGCTTAACAAACAACCCACAAAACAACAAATTTAACCTTTTACAAATGCATAAATTAAAAATCAGAAACAAAGTGATGCTAAACAAACAACCCACAAAACAACAATTTAAACCTTTTACAAATGCATAAATGTCAGACATATGTTATAAAAGTTTCAACTAAGAGAATAAAATGTAGTACTCAGACAGACAAAAAATATTAAAGATAAAGAAATGCAGTAGAATAAATGCATTTTTCAATCTTTTCTTTTTCTTTGGGTAAAACCATGAATAAATCCATTAGAATAAATTTAGAAGTTTCAGAATAAGAGTTACGAAGTTAGGCAAATAAATTCCACCCTAATATGAATTTTGATGAGAAAATTGCAGAATATGCGATGTTTTTGAAGAAAAGTCCTCTTCAATGTAAATTCTGAGGAAGAAATTTGCAGCAATTCATTCTACATTTGCATTTACAATAGCAGTGGGAGTTTGCATACAGGGGATGCAAACAGAGGCCTTGCAAACTAGTTTCTAGATTAGAATGACATTAACGAAACATTGTTTAAATCATGTTAAATAAATCCTTCTATCTGTGGAAGTATAAACATTGAAAAAAAAGCTATTTCAGTATCTTGCAAATTATGCCAATGGAATCAACATATACAGTATTTGCAGCACTTTGATGAAAGGCAAGAAAATAATAAATCAAAGTGCTGAAAAGCACTGTTTGGGACAGTGTGAGTTAAACCCTGTAAGTGATCTTATTAAACATACAATCCTTTCTATATCATTTCACTTTACTAAAATAAGGTAAAAAGTAAATGCTCATAAGTAGTGCTGCTGGATATGGCCACAAGTTCAAAATTAACTCTTACTAAGTCCTATGATCTGAATATAAAAATCTTGAGTGTGCCATTCTTTTCTGAACAATTAAAATAAATCTCGAAGGTGATCAAGACCAGATCATGAACAACATGCAGCAAATTGTCTTCAGCCATTAATGTCAAGTTTACTACCTCACAGCCAACCACTTCCCTTAAGTTGAAGAAGAAACATCACAATATTATTTACACTCCACAAATTGCTGTTAATTGGCAGGAAACAATTCCCCACAGTGATAGGAAAAGAGCATGGTAGTAACTATAACAAACATACACTACTGTTTATGTTTTTATCAAATTAGTTATTGTGCTATTAAGTGCAGCAGGATTATAATGGGCTAACCAGAGCTTTTTTGTGTTTTCAAGATCTACTATTGTCTTTTCTGACAGTCAATTTAATAACTGGTAGCATGCTTTTTACATTTCCATTTTTTTAATACTCTCATAAAGCCATACCACAAGATCAGCTACGCTGAATTGCACAATTCCTTCCATGTTTGTTTTGTTTTTGAAATTCATCGCAGTGATCAACTGAATCAGTATACATTAAATTAACCTCAACAAATTATGTTATGTTAGTTTTTGTTTTTGTAAAAAAATTATGCAGACACAAAATTATGATAATTGTAGCGATGTCCAGTTTTTTTGGTAGATGAAGATGCCAGACAACTAACTATCTGGGTAGAACCACCAGCAGATCAGCTGGAAAACCCTCCCACATTTAGTCTTGAGTCCTGAACGAGATTCAAACCCATGTGGTGAGAGGCTAAGCAGTCAGTGACAACTCAGCTACCATGTACATATTCTGGAAGAAAAACATACCAAAGCAGTTTCATGTTATGTTCCCAGCTGTGTATGAAAAAGTGCTCTAAAGATCCCATTACAGCATAATGTTTGGTGGTTCTAAATTCTACCTATGACAAGGGATGGACAACGCACCAACTGTATGCTCACTTTTCAGGCAGCATAAAAATAAAACAAACTTATCATCTGTCCTCTAGCATCATAAGACAATACCAAAACAACAGGAAAACAATTAATAAAACTATCCTCTGGCATCTATATTCTCAATGCTTTGACTGCAACATCTGCAGACTTTATACAATACAGTGTGAAGGACATGTCTCTGAATGCCACATTGTAAACACATCTTACCAAAAAAACGTAACATTGGTAATAACTTAAAAAAGGCACACGAGTCTTCCACCTTCTGTATGAATGTGTAACCATATCATAACAATAGTCAGGCAGAAAAATGGCATTTTTTCTTGCTATTTACTGGAACAAAACCAAACAAAACATATCCAAGCTGCTGCATGCAATCTTGTATTTTGACATCATATTTTGCAGAATCCAAGGACAATGGGATGGATCTTTGTCTGGAATATGGCTTTGCTATCTGATATCATCAAATCTACAAGTTTTTTGTTATGACTACAACATAAGGTACAAGTATTATTCAGCCTCTTGTGTACCTTGTGCACATATAACAGCCTGTGTGGGTACTTATGGGACTAATGTAAGTACCTGTTAGTACTGTGCTTATTGTTTTTGGTGTTTTGAATTGCAGCTTCCAATAATATTATTTCTGTCTTTTGAAATACATCATAGGAACACAATCATTGTTATAACAGCGAAGTACAGCGTTAATACACTATGTCCGACAGTGGTGTAAACTTGTAGGTTGCAATAAAGCTCCTCTATTGTAAGGTAGCTTGTGCCTGGTGTAAACTTGTAGGTTGCAATAAAGCTCCTCCATTGTAAGGTAGCTTGTGCCTGGTGTAAACTTGTAGGTTGCAATAAAGCTCCTCTATTGTAAGGTAGCTTGTGCCTGGTGTAAACTTGTAGGTTGCAATAAAGCTCCTCCATTGAAAGGCAGCTTGTGTCTGGTGTTAACTTGCAGGCAGCAATAAAGCTCCTCTATTGTTAGGTAGCTTGTGCCTGGTGTAAACTTGTAGGTGGCAATCAAGCTCCTCCACTGTAAGAAAGCTTGTCCTGGTGTAAACTTGTAGGTGGCAATTAAGCTCCTCCACTGTAAGAAAGCTTGTCCTGGTGTAAACTTGCAGGTGGCAATTAAGCTCCTCCACTGTAAGAAAGCTTGTCCTGGTGTAAACTTGTAGGTTGCAATAAAGCTCCTCTATTGTTAGGTAGCTTGTGCCTGGTGTAAACTTGTAGGTGGCAATTAAGCTCCTCCACTGTAAGAAAGCTTGTGCCTGGTGTAAACTTGCAGGTGGCAATTAAGCTCCTCCACTGTAAGAAAGCTTGTCCTGGTGTAAACTTGTAGGTTGCAATAAAGCTCCTCTATTGTAAGGTAGCTTGTGTCTGGTGTAAACTTGTAGGTTGCAATAAAGCTCCTCTATTGTTAGGTAGCTTGTGCCTGGTGTAAACTTGCAGGTGGCAATTAAGCTCCTCCACTGTAAGGAAGCTTGTGCCTGGTGTAAACTTGTAGGTTGCAATAAAGCTCCTCTATTATAAGGTAGCTTGTGCCTGGTGTAAACTTGTAGGTTGCAATAAAGCTCCTCTATTGTAAGGTAGCTTGTGCCTGGTGTAAACTTGTAGGTTGCAATAAAGCTCCTCTATTGTTAGGTAGCTTGTGCCTGGTGTAAACTTGCAGGTGGCAATTAAGCTCCTCCACTGTAAGGAAGCTTGTGCCTGGTGTAAACTTGTAGGTCACAATAAAGCTCCACCAGCTTGAAAGGTAGCTTATACCAACTACCTTTCAGTAACTAAGGGTGCTTTTGTGCTTAGTAGGTTCAGAATTAATGGTGACTGCCAAAGACTTGATAGGTGGCCTATCCCAACAGTAGACATATTTCCATCTGTGTGTAATGTACTGCATTATATAATTTAAATATTGCACATTAAATAAGTACAAACACTCTACCTTATTAACTTATGTCTATTCCCTTAAAATCCCAATAAAACTTAAAACAAATGCCCCTTTAATGTTGACTGCAAGCAAACAGGGAGACAGACCTGTTAATGTCATAATTAGATATTCTGAGCAGCTGGGGTAATATTACAAATATGTATAAAAAGGCATCATATGGTGCAGTTTGTCGGTTTATTGTAACGCATCATATTATTTGCTGTCTATTCTTATTACTGCAAGATACTTAAAACAAAGATTTCTTTAATGTTGACTGCCAAAGAACAAAGAGACAGATTGTGAAGATGCTGCGAATTACAATATTTTTTTGTGTCCCCGTTACCTACTTCACATATCGAGCATCTTGTTAGTTCATTAAACTTCACCATATTGGCAGCCGTCTATTGTCTTCTGCATACAACATGTTGCTTCAAACAAAGGGACCCTAAAATATAGGCTGTCGCCAGGCAAACAGTATGTCTGACTTAAGTAGGGTCTTTCATACTTCAACAATAGTCCTTTAATACTGGGGGACAAAAACAAAATATAAAGGAGGGATTCAGATTTCTTGGCACGGCTTTAGAGAGCAGTGTCCCTCATAGAATGCATTTTTACATGGGACAATAATATCACAGGCAATAAGAGGAAATCAACTGAATATGCTGAGTTTGCAGCTTGTAATTACAGAATGATGTAGCAGACAACAAGGAAGTATTTAAAGTAGCAAAGTTTAGTTTCCATCAGAGTTAGGTTTGTTTCTCTCACATAATAATGTAAGTGTATGAGAGTGTCTAGTTCCCAGAATAGTAAGAGTCTTGTTTAAAGTGCATGCTCCCTGCTGCGCCTTGAATGTCTCACATCTGTGTTTTTTCTTGTCTTTTACGAAGTCTATAAACACACTGGATACCACTTTATATCAGACTGGTTCCAACTTTATATCAGATTGGTTAAGATTTTATATCAAAAGTTCACTCTTTTAAATGGAAAAATGGACTAGGTCGCATATTTAAAATGATAGTCTTTCAATCAAAGGGATGCATATTAAATAACAACAAGATGGTCATGATGGCCCTTAATTGCTCACCAGTTACACAGGCTTTTAGTAGGCTCAAATCTGGCATCAAGTAGTAAGGAGTGATTTACTTTCGAAATGTTTGGTGAAGATTGGACCATCAGTGTGGCCACTGTGTTGATAACATTTTCTAGAATTTTACCAAGTAACCTACTGAATCCACATGACCCACTTCAAAACATATGTAAGATTTCATACTGGCAAACATTCTGGCCAATTTTGGTGGCCTCTAAGTGTTTTCACAAGGTTTTTCTAAAATGTGACCTAGTGACCTACTTATTGACCCCACGTGACCCAATAATATATTCATCCAAGATTTCATGCAGACAAACAATCTGATCAAGTTTGGTGAAGATTGGGCTATGAATGTGGCCTCTAGCATGTGCACATGCTTTTTCTAAGTTTTGACCTAGTGACCTACCGTTTGACCCCACCTGACCCAATAACAAACTTATCCAAGATTTCATGCAGACAAACATTCTGACCAAGTTTGATGAAGATTGGCCTATAAATGTGGCCTCTAGTGTGTTCACAAGCTTCTTCTAAGATTTGACCTAGTGACCTTCTATTTGACCCCAGGTGACCCAATAATCAACTCATCCAATATTTCAGGCAGACAAACATTCTGATCAAGTTTGATGAAGATTGGATAAAAACTATGGCCTCTAGTGTGTTCACAAGCTAAAATGTTGACGAAGCAGTATCATAAAAGCATGTGAGCTAAAAATCAGCACGTGAATCCCTACTGTGTTATACAATATACTGTATTAAACAAGATTTGTTAGTTACCAAATTTAATTCTAATAACATGTAGCATGCCATTCAGGAACTGAAAGGATCAGATCTATACTATTTACTTGAGCCTTATAAGTTTTATATCATGTTATGAATAAACATATCTAAATAACTGACTGCTGTATAATAGGATGTAATCAGAAAATATCACAATAACCAAGTTACTGGTATATAGCATAAACCAAATACCATACACATGAGCTACTATAAACACAATCTTTGCATACAAAAAACTTAATTGTCACACATGTTAATTATCAATAAAACTGTGTGATTATCTAAATGTCCATACCCACATTATATCACATTACTCGCCTTGTTATCACTTCTGCTGAACTCATTCAATAAATGTTGGAATGCACTGACAACATATCAGATCCTCTACAAACATCACTTTTTCTGGGAATTAGGGCAAAATTAGAGTAGAAAATTACCCATAAAACCATAAATAGCTGACCCACAAACAAAGGCAGCTTCACAAATATTTTTTATTTGTTATTAGAGTGCTAATTATGTACACCCAATATCATCACATTGACAATAACAAGGACAATGCTTTGTAGCTTCTATTGAAAATGTCTGCATCCTTCAGAAAGTATTAACGGTAAGCAAATTCACAACAAAAGAAGCTTAAATGTAGAGACACCATCTCAAGCTTTCCAGAAAGTAGAATATTATTGGAGTAAGTTTTAATGCAACTGTCGCATCAGTACATTTTCTATTGTCTGCCAGTTCTGTTACTACATTCAAGGCACAACAGACTTAACAATAATACTGACTTTGTAATGGGGCCATTCTCTCAGGCTTGGTGATGAAAGTGAGAAATATGGCACCATACTTAACAACACTTCTATTTTTTAACATTTTTTCTCATATTTTTTGTCCTCTGTGTTTTTTTCAGGAGAGTCAACACATTAAGTCCTGATAAAGTGGACTTTTATAGCACTTAAGGTTATTTTTGTAACATCAAACGCCAACCTGTGGGCACAATCTAGTATCTATGCTACTTAGCATTCTGTGATATAATAAAAACAGCAATGGGCGACAGCAAAAAATGAAGAAGTCACAAGTTTGGGCTATCAATGATTTAACCATTTACTTGCTTAAAAGTTGGGTATGTTTTACTTGCTGGAAACACTTTAAGAGTTGGGTATGTTTATTGTTAACCATTTACTTGCTTGTAGAAAGGACCAGAAATCAAAGTAGAATAATTTAGCTGTTATAAGTGTAGATCATGATGTTTAATTGTGCACCTCTGTATCTTACAATGCTATAACTTTTACACCTCCACCACAAGAGGTCAATATGGGCTGTAGATTTTACCTTAAATACCAAAGATTTCAAAAAGGGCAGTAACTCTAACCAACCCAGGATGCTGCAAAATGCATGTGCTGTTAAAAGCATAGAAGAGAAAAAGAAATTTATATAATAATTAATATAATATTTATTATTATAGGACTAGAACTATATAAAGAGCTTATACCAGAACTTCTTTGTTATCTCAAATTATACAAATTGCAAAGCCTCAAAACATAAATCATTTCCTTTCTAGCTTTGTTTTGAAACCTGACCTTGAAAAGACACATTCAAGCTCCCCAGAACAATCAATTGCGTCACAAAACTGAGCACAGATTTAGCTGTCTTAAAATATGCAGCCATAAAGCTTCCCACACTCTGATAAAGTTTGCCACAACATGGTGACACTACTGTAAGCTCTGAGGGTGGTCTCAGGTTTACTCCTTTATATTAATTCTAAACTATTTAAGCTGGTTCTCATAAGAATTTCCTCAATGTGACAATTCCAATGTGTACCTCTACTATAGGGCTAAATCCTTTATTTCTCCTCCAAACCCTTTATACCTGGTACTCATTAGAATCATATCAATGTGGCATTTCCAATATGTACCTACACTAAAGGGCTAAATCCTTTATTTCTTCACCAAACCCTATATTCTTGGTACTTATTAAAATCATCTCAATGTGACAATTCCAATGTGTACCTACACTATAGGGTTAAATCCTTTATTTCTCCTCCAAACCCTATATACCTGGTACTCATTAGAATCATCTCAATGTGACAATTCCAATGTGTATCTACACTACAGGACCTAATCCTTTATTTCTCCTCCAAACCCTATACACCTGGTACTCATTAGAATCATCTCAATATGACAATTCCAATGTGTACCTACACTATAGGGCTAAATCCTTTATTTCTCCTTCAAACCCTATATACCTGGTACTCATTAGAATCATCTCAATGTGACAATTCCAATGTGTACCTACACTAAAGGGCTAAATCCTAGATTCTAATGAGTACCTGGCATACAGGAATGTTTGTATTATACAGTGATATTTATTCAGTAAAACAATGTTGTCAGTACAAAATATTTCAAAGCTGAAAGTATATGGCACAGAAGAATGACAAAAATAATAATGATTATCTCCAAACTGGACCTGGAATTAATCCAAATAAGTTTTTAGGGCTGCTTGAAACCTATGGAAATAATATTTTAATAGTTTGGAAAGATTGTGCCAGTCCTTTTTTTAAAAATGTCTTTCACGAAATAGCAAAGCAAGCATATTTCCATCACCTTAATATATTTAAAAATATAAGTTTGCTAACATTATTTGACAAACACAAACAATTTAAAACCGTAAGATGGTAAAATAATGTTGCTGTAAAAGTAATCATAGCTTCAAATTATGAAGCAGATTCTAACACAAAATCCAGCTATCCTTAGTAGATGAAGACACTAACAAATAAATGGTCAAACTACTAACACACAACACCTGGTCATTTGGAAGACCGCCAGAAATGTAAGTTTTCACCTTAACCAGGACTCGTTATCAAGCAGTGAGGTTAAAAGCCTGCAAGCTTTCACTTAAACTGCTTTGCTAAGAGCCGCCAAAAATTTTTTATTTGTTATAAAACAACAACATAGAGATACAAGATTGAACAACATTCCTTCATTTCATTGCTCCTCTTATTTTCAATCTGTGAACATGACTTTCTAAGGTTTAAATATTTTGATGTTAAGCTGATAAATTAATGAACTAAAGCAAAGGATCATTAAACATGACCCTATTTCTAGCTTCTAATTAGATAAACCTGACTCCAGTTAACATCCCTATACATCTTGCATCAATTAATGATTGAGATATAATTATTTATTAGACTTTGTTTATAGGCCAAGCACTGTGGATGATTTGTTTATACTTTGAGACTGCCTCAAAGATAACCCAAATCCTGTTCTCCAGGTATTATAATTATGGAGAGTAGCTTTGACTTTGTGCTGGCAGTATATCCCATAATTCTCACCTGAGTCAAGGAATTGTGTGTGTATAAGGAATGTCTCATTAGGACAGATAGAGTTTGTAGAAAAAAACAACAAGGTATTCAGTGCTAGGGAGCTGTCTGATGAGAATCTACACTATACTTTCTGCTTCAAACCTTATGAGAATTTCAAGTAATTATTGAATTTAATTTTGAGCTAACACTATATAAACATACATGTAACAATCATCGTAAGTTAAAGGTAAAAAAAAAACCACACTAAGATACTCTGATTACATACAAAAAGTAAAGAGAGGGAAATGACAAAAGTATAATTCTCTTTAACACAATAATTGTCATACTTGCTACCTCCAGCAACATGTAATTATTAGTGGAGAAAGGGAGGAAGATCTATGGCAAATGTCTGGGAAGACTCACCTTAGCTACCCAGGTCGGCTAGAAGACCTCAACATTGAAGTTTTTCACTCTGGCAAAGGCTTGAACAGACATGATGAGTGGCTGAGGATTTTTTAAAGAAGATAACCCTAACCACTTGGCCAAAGGCTTATCCTTCTTGGCTATTCAATCAAGTTTTGTACTTTGTTTTTTTTTTGTGTTTTTTGTTTTTGTTTTTGAAATACATTGCAGTGACCAGTTATGATCATTTTAGCAACATCAGGCTTTTTGGTGGTAGAAGACCACAGACAAATGTCCAGGTAGAACCACTGGCACACGGCAAGTCAGTTGGAAGTCCTTCTCACTTGAAGTCCTTTGCCACAAACAGGATTCGGAGGAGCTACAAATTGGCACCTCTACGCCATGGGCGCCCCATTCCATGCTTTCCTTTTAAATTGGGTAACAATGAATAAGAAGGCATACTTTTTAAGGATGATGTACCTTTAATTTCTGGCACCAGGAAACATATATAGAGTGTAAACAGGTGTGGGAAAATGAAATTAATCCAGGAATTGCTTCAGGATTTACAATTATCAAGTATTGGAAGAAATAAATGGAAAATCATTTCAGCTGATAGATCAGTTGAATTCATCTAACCATAAAAAGGTTTGATGATAAAACTGTTTTTTTTCATCACACCAACAACTTTTTTAGTTCTCCAGAGACATGGTTTCCTTGGATCAGATACAGTGCTTACTACACTGTGATAGCAGCTGTAGAACTTCATTAATACTTGCTCAAGTTTACACAACGGGAGCTACACCAGTACAATTTTTACAACTTTCTTACAGTCTGGGCAAAAAAATGGGAGGACCTTGAAGCCAACCTGCAGAAGACCAGTAGTTTTGCCGACATTTATCTGGGTCGTTCTTCAACAATTATAGCTATTTGTCGCCATGTATAACAACAATAATTAATAATAATAATGTTGCTAACATGTAACTAAAACAAAAACAAATACATTGATGAGGCCTGGCAATAATTTTGGGATGTTCATGCATCCATGCTGATTTCTTTAAATCAGGCACACCAGGTCCTGTACCTTGCCTAAATATAACAGTTTAAGTATTAATTGATAGTCTGTTATCTTTTCCAGGTAAAGAAGGCCCGGGGGTTCAAGCCCCGATTGAGATGAACCAGATTTTCTTGAGAATGAGGAGTACAGCTTTCCTTGTTAAAGGTCTAGCAGTATGGTGCTGGTGTGGATGGATTAGTGTCAGGTTACAGTAATGTGATTGTGCTATCATGTTAAAAGTTCATGTTATTACAGTTATAGCAGCAAATTGTTTCATAACGTAAGGCCACCCCTGCTCTAGAATGAAAAGTGAAAAGTTTGAATCCTTTATTTCTTCTCCAAACCCTATATACCAGGTACTCATTAGAATCATCTCAATGTAACAATCCCAATGTGTACCTACACTATAGGGCTAAATTCTTTATTTCCCCTGCAAACCCTATATACCTGGTACTCATTAGAATCATCTCAATGTAACAATTCCAATGTGTACCTACACTATAGGGCTAAATCTTTTATTTCCCCTGCAAACCCTATATACCTGATACACATTAGAATCATCTCAATGTAACAATCCCAATGTGTACCTACACTATAGGGCTAAATCCTTTATTTCTCCTCCAAACCCTATATACCTGGTACTCATTAGAATTATCTTAATGTGACAATTCCAATGTGTACCTACACTATAGGGCTAAATCCTTTATTTCTCCTCCAAACCATATATACCTGGTACACATTAGAATCATCTCAATGTAACAATTCTAATGTGTACCTACACTAAAGGGCTAAATCCTTTATTTCTCCTCCAAACCCTATAAACCTGGTACTCATTAGAATCATCTCAATGTAACAATCCCAATGTGTACCTACACTATAGGGCTAAATCCTTTATTTCTCCTCCAAACCCTATATACCTGGTACACATTAGAATCATCTCAATGTAACAATTCTAATGTGTACCTACACTAAAGGGCTAAATCCTTTATTTCTCCTCCAAACCCTATATACCTGGTACTCATTAGAATCATCTCAATGTGACAATCCCAATGTGTACCTACACTATAGGGCTAAATCCTTTATTTCTCCTCCAAACCCTATATACCTGGTACACATTAGAATCATCTCAATGTAACAATCCCAATGTGTACCTACACTATAGGGCTAAATCCTTTATTTCTCCTCCAAACCCTATATACCTGGTACTCATTAGAATCATCTCCATGTGACAATTCCAATGTGTACCTACACTATAGGGCTAAATCCTTTATTTCTCCTCCAAACTCTATATACCTGGTACACATTAGAATCATCTCAATGTAACATTTCCAATGTGTACCTACACTATAGGTCTAAATCCTTTATTTCTCCTCCAAACCATGTATACCTGGTACTCATTAGACTCATCCCAATGTAACAATTCCAATGTGTACCTACACTATAGGGCTAAATCCTTTATTTCTCCTCCAAACCATGTATACCTGGTACTCATTAGAATCATCTCAATGTGACAATTCCAATGTGTACCTACACTATAGGACTCAATCCTTTATTTCTCCTCCAAACCCTATATACCTGGTACTCATTAGAATCATCTCAATATCACAATACCAATGTGTACCTACACTATAGGGCTAAATCCTTTATTTCTCCTCCAAACCCTATATACCTGGTACTCATTAGAATCATCTCAATATCACAATACCAATGTGTACCTACACTATAGGGCTAAATCTTTTATTTCTCCTCCAAACCCTACATACCTGGTACTCATTAGAATCATCTCAATGTAACAATTCCAATGTGTACCTACACTATAGGGCTAAATCTTTTATTTCCCCTGCAAACCCTATATACCTGATACACATTAGAATCATCTCAATGTAACAATCCCAATGTGTACCTACACTATAGGGCTAAATCCTTTATTTCTCCTCCAAACCCTATATACCTGGTACTCATTAGAATTATCTTAATGTGACAATTCCAATGTGTACCTACACTATAGGGCTAAATCCTTTATTTCTCCTCCAAACCATATATACCTGGTACACATTAGAATCATCTCAATGTAACAATTCTAATGTGTACCTATACTAAAGGGCTAAATCCTTTATTTCTCCTCCAAACCCTATAAACCTGGTACTCATTAGAATCATCTCAATGTAACAATCCCAATGTGTACCTACACTATAGGGCTAAATCCTTTATTTCTCCTCCAAACCCTATATACCTGGTACACATTAGAATCATCTCAATGTAACAATTCTAATGTGTACCTACACTAAAGGGCTAAATCCTTTATTTCTCCTCCAAACCCTATATACCTGGTACTCATTAGAATCATCTCAATGTAACAATCACAATGTGTACCTACACTATAGGGCTAAATCCTTTATTTCTCCTCCAAACCCTATATACCTGGTACACATTAGAATCATCTCAATGTAACAATCCCAATGTGTACCTACACTATAGGGCTAAATCCTTTATTTCTCCTCCAAACCCTATATACCTGGTACTCATTAGAATCATCTCCATGTGACAATTCCAATGTGTACCTACACTATAGGGCTAAATCCTTTATTTCTCCTCCAAACTCTATATACCTGGTACACATTAGAATCATCTCAATGTAACATTTCCAATGTGTACCTACACTATAGGGCTAAATCCTTTATTTCTCCTCCAAACCATGTATACCTGGTACTCATTAGAATCATCTCAATGTGACAATTCCAATGTGTACCTACACTATAGGGCTAAATCTTTTATTTCTCCTCCAAACCCTACATACCTGGTACTCATTACAATCCTATCAATAAACACTTATTCACTAGATTTAAATCTTTTACCTGAACTGATTGCAGCCTGTGATTATTCAATAATGTAAGTAAGATTGCAAGCCACATGCAAAAAATAAAATCATAAAGGCAATCAAATAGCACATTTTAAAAGAAGTGATAATACATCCTGCATGACTACCATTGCATATCTTGCTTGTCGAAGCTGGGGTTTTATCTTTAACTCTTTGTCTTTTTATTGCAAATTTCATAAAAAAAAGCTGGTGCATGCTGTATCACAATTACCATTTAAAGTCATTAGGGCGACATGTATCTTGTATGTTATCTTTAAACTTGCTATCAGAAAGCTGCAATTTTATTTTGAACTCTTGTCTTTCAATGGGGATTCTTGCAGCATGAACTGACACATATTGCTTGACAAATACCATTAACTTCATTAGGAGCACCTTGATGTTGATCTTAAAACTTGCCAATAGAAAGCTGTAATTTGATTTTTAACTCTTGTTTTTCATGCGGAATAACACTTACAAGGAACAAAAATTGATGAATGCTGCATATAAGCTACAACTGAATGCTGAGCATGTTGTTTGTTTGTTGTTGTTTATCACACCAATGAAATTATGGTCATATTGGCAATGTCTATCTAATGAGAGACATTACTGAATAGTCTCCCCTGAACAATCTCTAAATGCAAGTAGGTCCTTTCATTTGTTTAACTCATTTTTTTGCTTATGCTCTTTGGAGAGTATGTTGACTTTTCTGCCTTTCTTTTGATACCCATGTTAACCATCATCAAGAAACACTTCCATATTCTTTTTTTAAATAACACATCTCTATAAGTATTTAAATGGATTTTAAGCTTATTATTATGCAAAAGTAAGAAAGTTTGTTATGTAATTGCAATACCTACCAATAAACAGGCAATTAAGAATTCCAACTAAAAGGACCCACCTACTGTTTGGTATACCTCAGATATTAACAAACAAGGGAGACAATTTCCATTTCAGCAATGTACCCCATTACTATTGGTGTAAGAAGACCCCAGAAAAGTGTTGGGGATTAACCACCCACTCATCGTAGGTCAATGGAAAACTTATCCACATGAACAAGACTAGGAACCTATGCCATGATGGAATGACGCATAATAAGTCAGTGACTCAAAACAGCTCACTCGGCCTGGGGCAATCCTTTTGATTCTGCATATTCTTGATAATATATTTTAAGTCGCTATCAAAAAGTTGGAACTTGATATTCAACTCTTGTCTTTCATGAGCAATCTTACAGCAAAAGCATCACAAATACGAATGGACATCAATTTAAGCAGCTTGATCTCATCTTAAACAAAAGCATAGATTTAATCACTCATTAATGCCAATGAGATTGCAAGCCCCACACAAGAAAGACAATCAGGCAGGCAATCAAATGGCAAATTTTAAATGTCCTCTCCAAAACTTTTTAACACTTCAAAAAGTTCTAAAAAATGGAAAGATAAGCTTTTTTTTATTATATATATTAAATTTCATGAAACTATTATTTTGTCTAAAGAATTAAAACAAATGGAAAAATTAAATTTTACTTCAACAGAAATTCTTGACAATTTTCATTGAAAGAACTGGCCAAGAAGACTCAATTTCGACTAAACTGCATTTCACACCCATTGGATTTCGTTGTATGAAGACCATTATTTCGTAAGGTAAAAAGAACATCAGACATAAAGTCTTAATGAACTTAATGCAGCAATAACATATGTACAGGGTTTTCTTTCAAGTCCTTGTTTGGAGTGCATATCAACTGGCAGACTGAACATTTAAGACAAAATACAACTGCTCTTCAATGTTTTGAAATTCTGAGCTTTACTCTTCAACACTTATCTCAGATTAGTGAATCATACAGCAAGAGTTGATGCAGCTGGATTATCCATTATGGAGCTCTTAGCTTTAAATGTGGTATCTGACAGTTTGCCTATATCAAATACATGTAACAATGTATTACCACTGTTTCGTGGAATTTGGGCATAATTTTTGCATAAATTCATAGTCTATTTTAAGATAATTTTTAACACTACCTATTTTGTTACACAGTAAAAATTGTAAAAATAAACACTCTAAAAGTTCATTCTTTCTAAATCAATAAATAGGCACGATGGTGATCTCTGCTGTAAACAGATATTGACATCAGAGCAGATTAACCAGATGACTATGTAATATGATCAACAAAGTAAGATGTCACGAGGATTTCTTAGTTAAAAAATATCTGTAAATCAGATAGGAAATACCCTGCTTGCAATGAAAGGTGGGGATTTATGCTTTACTATTCACACAGATGTAGGCCATCGATGAAACAGAATTTTGCAATATCTTTTCATGTAACAATGACTTAGATGGTTATTTGAGAGAAAGAAATTTGTTAAAGAGGTAGGGTATTACCTTTAAATTAGTTGCTCACATTTCATGCAAAAATTGCAACATTAAAAACTTAGCAGCCAATAATTAGTTGACTCTGATCTGGATCTACACTATATTTCTAAGCCTGATGAGTTTCTGGTTCACTAATTAGGAGTTTATCAGATATATTGTGATTAGATAAGGTGAAAAATGTTAAACCATCAAGGTAAGTCACTCTGTGCATCTTTAAACTGCTATCCTCAAGTTGGGATTTGTTTTTCAACTCTAGTCTTTTATTGTGGATTCCTGCAACAAGAGTTGATCCATAGTGCATCACGGCTACTGAACATCCTTCTGAGCCTTCCTGATCATATCTTAAACAAAGCTTGGATTGGACTTAACAAGCTCTTGTCTGTCAGGGCCAGTCTTAGAATATAGCTAAGAAGAAATTGATCATGCTGAAGTAAATAGTCTTTATGCCATCAGCCAACTGTAACTAAAAATTCTAGGTGATAAAATTCAGCCATCCACTGGTTAGAATTAACCACTAACATAGGCTTTCATGATTTTATGATCTTATCTGAGACTACCTAGAGACTAGTTACCAGCACACCGGTATATTGTCTTCATTCTGTTGCCTTTTTATGGTGATTCTTAAGCTTTTAAACTGCCAAGTATAAAGTGATATTAGGCAAATGGTGTTTTGTGTAGATGGAACATTTGTATGTAACCCTTTACTTTCTAGAAACATCATTCAGCCCATTAATATTAAACATACCCAACCCTCATTGTGTTTCCAGGAAGTAAAGGATTACAGAGGCTTCTTCCGGTCATCACCTTTAAAGCACAAATTGGTGAGGCAAGTAGTGTAGATAAGGGGTGGGTTTCATCATAAGTCTTAAGTCGTTTTTTTCTCTTAAGAATGCTTTTTTTCCTTCTTAAGAGCTTTTCATTATTATTTCCTAAATCGCACTCAGTGCAATCGCTCTTAAATCTTAAGAGAGCTTTTGATCAATTTGCTACCAATCGCACTTATGACAGTTTGTTGAAACGCACTTAGAAGTGATCGTAAGAACAACATTTAAGAACGTCTATCAATCTATCTTAACATTTATAATGAAACACTCCCTTAACCTTTACTGTAGTTTTTTCTTTGTGGTTCTTAGCCTTTGCCATACGAAAAGAAGAAATAAACCAAACTGTTGTCTGTTTATTTTCTGTTACATTGCACCAACATAATTCTGGTCATATTGCAATGTCCAGCTAATTATTGGTAGAGGAAGACCCCAGACATATGTCTGAGTAGAACCATCCATGCACTGCAGATTAACTGGAAGACCTCCCCACAGTAAGTTCTAGCCTTTTCCAGGACTTGAACCCATATGGTGTGGGGCTGAGCCATTACAAGTCAAAGACTCTTACTGCATGGCTATGGTCACACCACAAAATGTCATATTTTGTGGAAAATCAACATCTAATCCAAAAGATTAATACTATCCAAATGACAACTATGACGTACCTACCTATTAATTCATCATTTGCCTAGTTCTTAAATAAGTCCTTAATGAATTCATTGTAAGCTGTTTATTTTACTGTTCCTGCAATTTGAGTTAGTAATGATCACTAGTGACTACGCAGCAAATAGTGTCGATCTGGAATACACAGCAAGTTGTAGGAGCTGATCTTGATATGCAATTGTTGCATTTGTGTGTATTACTTTATGACCTGCCACTGGATAGTATGGGTTTGATCTGTTTGTGATGTCTTCCATGTTGATTCTTACCAAGAGAACACAATCATTGGAGAATGTTCAAAAACTGAGTTTTTCTGGCAATCAGAAATCAAGATAGGCAAGGCAACTTTTTTCTTGTTGTTAGGATTCCTTTCAAATCGCATTCCAATGGATAACTTCAGATTTTTAGATTTTCTTCGCTTTGCTTATCTGGTGCTAAATGAAGTCTGTAGAGAAAAAAGAGGCCGTCAGAGACGGGTGATGCTCCCCGAATGGGTACTTTGTCACAAAAAAAGGTTAGTTGTATGAATATTGAGGTTTATTTTGAAAATGTTGTATTTCAACGATAAAAAACAAAGGGCAATGACTTAACAAGAGCCGGTCAAACCGGGTAGTTTGTCAAAAACAGTTGTAAAATCCGACTTCAAATAACGAAGTTATGGGCCGGACAAGGTTTTGCTGCAAGGTCATGTTGTGACCTTGACCTTCAAGGTAGCGACCCAAATGTTGCGCGCGACATGTCGTCTCAACATGGTGATCATTTCTGTGAAAAAGTTTCGAAATCCGACTTCAAATAACGAAGATAACGGCAGGACACAAGTTCACTGCAACGTCACGCTGTGACCTTGACCTTCAAGGTAGGGACCCAAATTTTTGCGCGTGACACGTTGTCTCAACATGGTGGTCATTTCTGTGAAATAGTTTCGAAATCCGACTTCAAATAACGAAGTTATGGGCCGGACACGATTTGGCTGCAAGGTCACGCTGTGACCTTGACCGTCAAGGTAGGGACCCAAATGTTGCGCACGACACGTCGTCTCAACATGGTGGTCATTTCTGTGAAATAGATTCGAAATCCGACTTCAAATAACGAAGTTATGGGCCGGACACGATTTGGCTGCAAGGTCACGCTGTGACCTTGACCTTCAAGGTAGGGACCCAAATGTTGCGCGCGACACGTCGTCTCAACATGGTGGTCATTTCTGTGAAATAGTTTCGAAATCCGACTTCAAATAACAAAGTTATGGGCTGGACACGATTTTGCTGCAAGGTCACGCTGTGACCTTGACCTTCAAGGTAGGGACCCAAATGTTGCGCGCGACACGTCGTCTCAACATGGTGGTCATTTCTGTGAAATAGTTTCGAAATTCGACTTCAAATAACAAAGTTATGGGCCGGACACGAATGGGACGTACGGACGGACGGACGGACGGACAAGGCGGCGACTATATGCTCCCCCGAAAGTTTTCGGGGAGCATAAAAACAGGCCAGTTGTAGCATGAAAACATATACAAAAACAAAATGCTGCCAGATCATCAAAATTGAAAAACATTAACACTATTTCACAGACAAAATGTAAAAAGCGTGTGAATAATCAACAGTAAAATATTTGACCTAACATACACATTATGTCTTAAATGCTTTTAAACATGACTACATTATATATACACAAATAATGCTTTAAAACAAGACAAAAGGCTTTGCTTAACCCTTTCCCTGCTGCTCGACATACAGCGTACGTGTATTTCTAACCACTAGCAATGCTTTTATATGTACACTGTATGCCCTGTATACTACTATTTTTTAGTGTTTACAGCATTGCTAATTGCCTATAAAGTATGACCAGAGTTACTCCCCTTGACAGCACCTTGCGGTGTTTTTTTCTTAGAATGATATGTGGTTTTACTTATATCCATCTATAAAACCTCCAAAAACTATAATTATTATATAGTGACGTATGGCATTTTCTTAGGAAATTTATAGAAAATTACTCAGCATGGGGCGTGGAAAATGGCTTACCAGTGAAAGGGTTAAAGATAAAATCCAATGTTTGTAAAGAGAAAAGTAGTAACTAAGTATTAAAATTATCCCATATTTGCCACTCTATGCTCGACCGCCGCCCCTCTCCAATTGCAAGTGGATACAGACAAAGAAAATCCATCTCATCTCCTATGTCATATGTTGTTGTTTTTTCTTACATAGCACAAACACAATTATGGTAATACTGGCAATGTCCAGGTAAATATTAGTGAAGACCCCACTCATGCCTGGGAAGAACAACTGGCGCACATTAGGTTATCTGGAAAACCTCCCCACATAAAAGTTCTCTCCACTACCAGGGCTCATACTCACCTTGTTAAGGCACGTGTTATTGTTTGTGGGTTTGGAGGGTGAATTGATTTATCTCCTTTATATCTTAAAACATTTATGAACTGGAATCAAATGCAAATGATTCATATCATTATAAAGACACCTGCGAGGGAATTCAGTATAACCTTATCATTGCTTGTGCCATGCAACCGTGCTATAAAAACCCATGGCATGACAGACATGTTCACAATTAGCAAGAAAATCTCTCTTTATATCAGGCTTTGATCCATTTAATTAGTTGATTATTGATTTAATTGGTTAGTTATGTTTCCTCCTGGTAAGTTTCCAGAGCAGAGAAACACACACAAGTAATATTAAATAGTAAATAAAAAACTGCTCTGAGATTAAGTTGATCTTTATATATATTTGCTCTGTTTTTTATTTTATACTAACATTATAGAGTTTGAAGGTTTTAAACAATTTAAAGACAAAAAATTGTCTGATTGAATTTTTTTTTAAATAATATTATTTTGGTATTTAAAAAATCTGTTTATCTGAATGTCTATAGCATAAGTAGAGGCTTGTTTGTTTAATTTTGAAAAAGAACTACAGTTATGGTCATTATAATATGATATCCAGCTATTCATGATGGAAGAAGAGCCCAGACCCATGTCCTCTTACAACCACTGCCAGCTGAAAGACCTCCCGATATGATTTTTTTTTCATCAACCAGAATGCTAATCCATGAGACAAAGGGCTTAGGAGTTATGAGTCAAACTTTTATTATCTGTGTTTTTTTTTACGTGGCCTGTTTTCTGTACACACAATTGCATTCTTCAATCACTTTTATTATCTGTGAGGTTTTCGCGGAGACAAAAAAAAAACAATTTTCATACGTACTTCATGCTAAGATACATGCAATATTTGTTAATTATGTTTCTGATAGGCTTTTGTAGGCAGAAAGTAGTCCTAGGAGAGGACACGCCTGAACAATCTTTATGTTTTTTGTATGGATAATGTTGTCCATTAATTTGGCGAGCATCCAGTAAGCCCTGGTTATCTTGCCAATGATCATAAAAAAAAATGTGTTTATAACTATGAGTCATTTTGTCACTTTGCATGTCATAATATTTTCCTGGTGAATATTTATGGGCAATTAAGACATCTTGCTTTTTATTTCATTATACTTAACACCAGAATGCCTTAGTGCTTTCAGCACTTTGATATTTAGTGCTTTGCATCTTTCTAATTTAGGGAAATTAATTGATCAAAAAATTTACGTTTTTTTTTTTTTTTCTCCATACCATCTTAAAAAGCAATCGAGCTGATTTACGAGACTGAAAACAAAATGAGGAACAAGGAAGCACCAACTTCCTGGTCTAGGGAAATCAACTCTGTGTAAATAATGCTTGTCATTAATAGGGAGAACCTGACAGCACATATCACAATGCATCTTACAAGTACATTTACAAGAAGTGAACCCAAACAGATGAGGTAAACAGTTTTATGTGAACACAAAAAACAACTAGGACAACAAATTTAAATCAGTTTTACATCATGATTGTCATTGTTTTCATCATCAATGTATGCCAAGTTTTATATAATGAAAGTAAGACATGTTTTACATCATGTATGACATGTTTTACATAATAAAAGCATGCCATGTTTTATACAAATAAAAGTGTACCATGTTTTATGAAATGGAAGTATGCCATTTTTTTCATCATGAACTTCATGTCATGTTTTACATCACGAAAGTATGCCATGTTTTATATCATGAACTTTATGACATGGCCTACATAATGAGCGTTAGGAGAGAAGCCAATACTACCAACTTTAACATCTTTGGTTTGACCTGGCTGGGGTTTGAATCTGTGACCTCCTGATCTGCAAGCCGATGCTCTACCACTTCAGCTAATGCGGCCGGTATATGTGACAGAATGCAAATTTAACCAAATTTTCTTTACAAAATTAAACAAAATTACAAAAGAATACACTTTAACCACGTCTTGAAGTGTTTAAGCTGTTTAAACATTATTTTTTATAAAATTACTAATTTCTTTTTTAATTCTCACTGAAACAACACAATCATGGTCATCACAGCAATATTCTGCACAAGTCTGGGTAGGACCACAGGCTCACCAAAATGTATGCCTTTATATCTACCATGAACAAGTTTGGGTAGAACCACAGGTACATCAAAATGAATGCCTTTATATCTACCATGAACAAGTCTGGGTAGAACCACAGGTACACCAAAATGTATGCCTTTATATCTACCATGAACAAGTTTGGGTAGAACCACAGGTACATCAAAATGTATGCCTTTATATCTACCATGAACAAGTCTGGGTAGAACCACAGGTACACCAAAATGAATGCCTTTATATCTATCATAAACAAGTCTGGGTAGAACAACAGGCACACCAAAATGAATGCCTTTATATCTACCATGAACAAGTCTGGGTAGAACCACAGGTACACCAAAATGTATGCCTTTATATCTTCCATGAACAAGTCTGGGTAGAACCACAGGGACACCAAAATGAATGCCTTTATATCTACCACGAACAAGTTTGGGTAAAACCACAGGTACATCAAAATGAATGCCTTTATATCTACCATGAACAAGTCTGGGTAGAACCACAGGCGCACCAAAATGTATGCCTTTATATCTACCATGAACAAGTTTGGGTAGAACCACAGGTACATCAAAATGAATGCCTTTATATCTACCATGAACAAGTCTGGGTAGAACCACAGGCACACCAAAATGTATGCCTTTATATCTACCATGAACAAGTCTGGGTAGAACCACAGGTACACCAAAATGTATGCCTTTATATCTACCATGAACAAGTCTGGGTAGAACCACAGGCACACCAAAATGTATGCCTTTATATCTACCATGAACAAGACTGAGTAGAACCACAGGCACACCAAAATGTATGCCTTTATATCTACCATAAACAAGTCTGGGTAAGAACAACAGGCCACACCAAAATGGTATGCCTTATATCTACCATGAACAAGACTGCAGTAGGAACCACAGGCACACCCAAATATGTATGCCTTTTATATCTACCATAAACAAGTCTGGGTCGAACCACAGGCCCACACAAATGTATGCCTTTATATCTACATGTACCATGAACAAGTCTGAGTAGAACAACAGGCACACCAAAATGTATGCCTTTATATCTATCATAAACAAGTCTGGGTAGTACCACAGGCCCACAAAAATGTATGCCTTTATATTTACCATAAACCAGTCTGGGTAGAACAACAGGCACACCAACATGTATTGCCTTTATATTTACCATAACAAGTCTGGGCAAGAACAACAGGCACACCAAAATGTATGCCCTGTTATATCTATCATAAACAAGTCTGGGTAGATTTAGTGAACAACAGGCCCACACCAAACATTGCTATGACATATCTTATATCTATCATAAACAAGTCTGGGTAGAACAACAGGCACACCAAAATGTATGCCTTTATATCTATCATAAACAAGTCTGGGTAGAACAACAGGCACACCAAAATGTATGCCTTTATATCTATCATAAACAAGTCTGGGTAGAACAACAGGTACACCAAAATGTATGCCTTTATATCTATCATAAACAAGTCTGGGTAGAACAACAGGCACACCAAAATGTATGCCTTTATATATATCATAAACAAGTCTGGGTAGAACAACAGGCACACCAAAATGTATGCCTTTATATCTATCATAAACAAGTCTGGGTAGAACAACAGGTACACCAAAATGTATGCCTTTATATCTATCATAAACAAGTCTGGGTAGAACAACAGGCACACCAAAATGTATGCCTTTATATCTACTATGAACAAGTCTGGGTAGAATCACAGGAGCACCAAAATGTATGCCTTAATATCTACCTTAAGTGGGCAAAACCAGTATAAGCTATTAAATTAAACACAAGACATCAGCAGAAGTAAGTTTCAGACAACAACAAAAAACATTTTAAGGGACTTAGCAAGTTATCATATTGGAGTAACCTGGACTGATGTACAAAGTATGTGGTAAACAGGAAGATTAATCACCCTTTTGTTTTTCTCACATTAATCGGACATGAAACAGGATACATGTAGCTGTCCTTGACCTAGTGATTGAAGTCACTGATTTGTAAATGCTCAATGGACTCAGGTCAGTTGTAAGTTCAATACACATAAGGGATAAGAATTTTGTTTACATTGCAGTGGCACAATAATGTTAACTGGTGAAGTCCAGCTAATTATTGGTGACAGAGGACCCCCAAACAAAGGTGTTTGTCTAGGTAGACCTGCTGGTGCACCACATGTGAGCTGGAAGACCTCTGTACATGATAATTGTGGGATGAAGCATCTCAAGATAAATTTCTGGTAGAATCCTGGGGCACTGCAGATTAACTGCATGACCTCTTCATATAAAATTTTAATCTTGAACTCATAATATAAAGGTCCAAAGAGTCAGACATGTCACAAGTCCTGTCTCTAAACCATTTGGCCATAGGTGCCCTATGCTCCCTAGTTGTAAGTTAAGGAAACTCTAGAGCCAAGTATTATAGTGAGGAAATGTTTAACCTAAGCAACAGTGGATAAACGGTTCTACAAATTAACTTTAGGTTTGATTTTACCACTGTTTTTTCTGAATCATCATTTTAATAAATAATTTTTTAAGAGTTCTTTTTATTTTTTTTTACAATCTAGAATAATAATTGATATTTTTTAATGTAGAAATGTTTGAGGTTTGAGGCATGTGGTTGATTAGCAAACCATAACTAGTGGCTTAGGACTCCTCCCTATGTATCCCCTGATGTTTAGTTGTCTATTTTTACCCTGCATTTACACCATTAATTGCACACTAATTAAGACTGCAAACAAAACATCATTTATCTTTCCACATGGGTTAGAAAAACACATCTTGTTGTTTATGCCTCCCCCTATCTATCCCCTGATGTTTTACTGTTTTCTTCTCCCTATATTGACAGCATTGATTGTATAATAAAAATTCAGAGGAAGTAATCTCTGCCATAGTTAAATCTTCTGAAATAGACAAATATGTTGGATGGTGGGTTTACCAAGAAACACAACCTGTTGCTGAAGCCTTCCATCATATTCTCTGGTAGTTATCTGGAGATGGTGTGAACTTGAAGCAGATGTAGTGCTGCCTTCACTGTGTATAGCATGCCATGAACACCTGGCATAATACCCCATCCAGTAACATTATCCTGACACCAGGCCAATCAGTCAGGGAACTACCCTTATATTTGCTTGAGCGTAAGCAAGGGAGCTATACCACTACCATATTTAACGACTCTAGGATGTCGCAGCCCGGGATCAAACCCGGGGCCTCCCATACCTGTAGCCTAGTATGCTCTACTGACTGCACTGCCAGGTCTGGTTTAAAATACTGTTTTTCATAATAAGTCAGTTTTGATATTTTGTAGTATTTCTGTCCTATTTTGAATGACATACTACCTTTCACTTGACAGCAACTATTGTTAAGTTCAGTGTATAATTATGAACCACAGTAGCACCTACTTATGTAATAACATTGCTTTGTTACAACATTAGTCCCATCAGGATTAAGGACATACCAGATTGTTCCGTTTTTATTGTTACTCTCAGGTTTTCTTCACCCATTTCCCTTTAAATGTGAGAAGTAGCTTAAGTTTAGGAAATAATAAACATTGTTCTTTATATACATAACCCAGATACAAAAATGCTTCCATACATAACAACTTTGAAAATTAAACTTAAGACATCCAGAAAGAAAAAAAGAATGCCATGTTCCAGCAAAAATACTACCTAAACAATAATGATTCATGAAATGTGCAGCTGCTGTACATGTGCATTTTCTGCTTGTAATTGTAATAATGTTGGCATTTTTTTTTCTACATATGTAACATCTTGGAAACCTAGGAAATGGTGTCAGGTTGTTTTTTATTTGGATTTAAATCCTTCTATGGTCTCAGAAAGTAACACTTAAATTTTTCTGGAGATTTATAGTATACTGAAAACCTTCAAATAAAAAATATAAGTTTTCAAATATGTCTTTGATACTTGCCCAAATATTGCTTTAACCTGTTTAATTTTTGCATAGCCTTTGCATAGCCTTTGATGCTTTGCATCAACAACTTTTCTTGTTATATATTTTCTTGTTATATATGACAAAGTCCTATGAGTGTTGTAACATATACAAACCTTTGAAAAGCCACCGGAAAAAAAGGTATTTATATGCAAGCCAATGTAAAAGTAAGAACAAATCTGTGATGAGTCATTTAACACAAGAGGGCCATGATGGCCCTTAATTGCTCACCTGATGACACAGGCTTTTAGTAGGCTCAAATCTGGCATCAAGAGTTATTTACTTAAAAAAACTTTTGTGAAGATTGGACCATTAGTGTGGCCACTGGGTTGATAACATTTTCTAGAATTTTACCAAGTAACCTACTGAATCCACATGACCAACTTCAAAACTTATAACAGATTTCGTACTAGCAAACATGTTGGCCATGATTAGTGAAGATTTGGCCATCAATGTGGCCTCTAAAGTGTTGGCCTATAAATGTGGCCACTAGTTCACATGCTTTTTCTAAGATTTGACCTACTGACCTACTTATTGACTTCATGCAGCCCAGTTATAAACTCATCTAAGATTTCATGCAGGCAAACATTTTGACCAAATTTGGTGAAGATTGGGTTATAAATGTGGTATCTAGTGTGTTCACAAGTTTTTCCTAAAATTTGACCTAGTGACCTACTTTTGGAGCCCAACTGACTCAATAATGAAGTCATCCAAGGTTTCATACAGACAAATGTAAAATCTGGGTAATCAGCTCTGACAACAATGTCTAATTTTAGCTAAAATCCCCTTCAGGTTTATTTACTGATTTGGAAACAATGGACATTTAAAGCAATAAATTTCAAGAGTTTTACTATCTAACAGTTGAGGTAAGGTTATAAGCAGCCTTTACTTAAACTGAAGATAAGTTGATGCAGCATTTATGCACAAATTCCCCAGAACAGGGATAAGATGTTATTACATGTTTTTAGATATATGCCACCTGTCCGATACTGCATTTGAAGAAACACAACTTATTCTTTAAGCCTTCCATCATATCCTCTGAATGGTGAACTGTCTGTATTTCACCTTTATTCTCACAAGCTAATTATAGAAGACTAGTTAAGACTACAGACAATATAGATTCAAGTAATCCTTTCCTGTCCTTTATATATTATGATGTATGCACAAGTTTTGAACAAATGTTGGCTTTAAGTTAGGAAAAACACAACATGTTACTTCTAATGCTTTTTTTTTTTCCAGTTATTTTTTGTCTTTTTTAATTTTATTTTTTTATTTTGCAATGCATAGCAGCAATCCTAATGACCATTACAGTGATGTGCAGTTATTTATTGGAGGAAGACCCCAGATAAATGTCTGGGAGAAACACCAGTCCACCGCACGGCAGCTGGAAGACCTTCCCATATGAAGTTCTTCGCCACAAACATGACTCGAACCCACATGGTGAGAGACTTAGCAGTCAGGGAGGTTAAAAATCAGTGACTCTACCACTACACCACGGGCGCCCCACTATTATTTCTGCGTCTCTTTATCACACATGTGATTTTTTTCTGGGACCGAAGTGGGAGATTTTCACTTGCAAATTGGGAGATATGTTATTTTCATATAAACAAAGAAGGAAATTATCTCTTTCCAAGTAGGGAGATTTCTGAAACAGTGTAAAACATCCCTCTTTTTCAAATAATTTTGAATCTTAAAAGTGGGACTCTCCCTCCAAAAGTAGGAGAGTTCACATGTATGATTTATATTCATCTTTCTGTATTTATTATACCAAGTAGTCACATTTATAATGTTTTAACTTAAACTAATTTCATTCATAAAACCATTTAATTTAAAAAAAAAAAAAAACTCTAAATAATTTCAATAAATCAAAGAAGTTTCCTAATTTTAAGTAAGAAAAAGATAACTAATTTTCGTTATGAACACGACCTCTGTTAACTATACAGCTAAATTAAGAATGTAGATAATAAAAAGAGTGATCTTTCCCTGCAGTCTTTTACTAATAATGCAGAAAGTTATAAACAAATGTGGCAAGCTTAGAAAAACAATAATGGTTGCCATTCCCTCCACCCTCCCCTGTGGTGACTGTTTTGGTATTTCGGTATTTACCCTGTGTTTAAACCAGTTAATTGGCATAATTACACATCAATTAAGACTGCAGACAGACAGGTAATCCAGATGTTTTGTTCCCTGCAGACCTAGACACAACATTTGCTGCTGCTACTATTACTGTGGTCATAAAATAATAGGGTACTAGAATATTCAGCAAAATTTAAAATGTAGAAAGCTGAAAATAAATTTCATTCTCATAATGTTCTTTGTTGTTGTTGTTGCTGCTGTTACTTTAAACATGCCACATTTTTTTTCTCTTTTTAAAGAAAAGAACAAAAAGCAGATAAGTGCTACCTTCTCAGTGATAGCATGCGATAAAATGATATCACACCTTGTAACGTTATTAGGAGTGAAGGTCTAAACAAGTTCTTGAACATCATTTTACAATTATTGTTTACTATTACTACTATCCTTACTACTATTACTACTACTACTATTACTACTACTACTACTTCTATTACTACTACTACTACTACTACTACTACTACTACTACTACTACTACTACTACTACTACTACTACTACTACTATTACTGTAACTAGTATTGTTATTATTATGATTATTAATATATTTTTTTATTATAATTATTATTAAATATTAGCTGTCAGTGACAAGAATTTGATTTTCTGCAAGTTTGTTTTTTTTTGCCAATGGATAAAACTTCAACAAGCAACATATTGCATTAAATTATTCCATTACATTTGAAATTGAGAAAACCTTTACACATAGCTTTCTAATTAGCACATATTGATAACAGCTTGGGCTTGCTGGGATCAGGATACGCACTATACATAGTCACCAGCTTTTCACCCAATCATAAATTTGTTTAGCTAATCACTAAGAAGTTTGCTTATAATTATTAACAGATGTAGGAGGCTATGATTTAATAATCTGGCACTGACTTATTCAATAATGCTAGTGATTGTAAAATTGTATAATTAAGTAGTAAAGTCAGGGCTAATGATTACAAGACTTTGAGATTGAGCTTGTAATAACTCTCAAGAATCAGATTTCTGATTGGTCAGATTTCAAATTTTACTTGAATCCAGCCAATCAGATGATAAAGTATTGTCTTAGACTCAAACTCAAAAGTTTTATATCCTGCCCAGTTTTTACAATCATTTTGCTAGTTTGCCAGCAGTTAAATTGAACTATTCTTCAGATTGAGCCTAAGTCCTTCTAAATTGCCATTATAAACTTAAACATTACAATCAGAATTGTAATAATCAGCTGTAGGATGCATTAAGATGGAGGATTGATGATATATTACCATTTTATCGGATCAGATTTTACCTAAAGTGTTACATGCACTGGATACAAGCTGCATTTGAAAGCTTTTAGCGGATCCATGATGTCTGACCATTAGTGCTGTAATTTCAGAGCAATTTCTGCACCGGTAATCAACAACATAAACAACAATGTGCTTTCCTTGCCAAGAACAAGCTGCATAAGAGGGTTGAGATCTGAAAAGAAAACACTTGAAGATTCTATAAATACTTGATATGTTCCTCTAACAGGGTTCAGGATCCTTGGTCTGCTATATATGTGTAAGACATAACTTTACTCAAATATTTACATATTTCTTTACAACTACTTGCAAGGCATGCAAAATTTAATATACTGCTAGAGACTTGGCAATTTTGGAAACAAAGAATGCAGATTTTGATGATCCTGCCTGATCAGAATAAACACTTTTTTGCCTTACCAATTGAGGGTTAATTCAAACAAAGTAGGTTTGGTTAGAATCTAGAGCAATGTGCCAGAAAAGTTTCCCAGGAAAAAACACTCACGCATACTCACTTGGTCTTTTATATCTTGCTTACAAATGCAATGCTTTCTGCCCGAGTATGATAGTAAAGAAAAACAGGGTTTTGTTTCCAGTGTTTATTATTTTAAAGCGATAACTATCAACCATTATCAGGTGGTATAAAAGTCTCACTTTCTCTGCTCGATTTAATTTCTGTGTGTGTGGTTTGTAGATGCTATTGAATAATGAATCAAGCTTTTTCTGTGAGGATGTCTGTGATCGAGCGATTAAGAGTTTTGGGCCCATATTCACCAACCATTCTTAGGTCTAAGTCATGACTTAAGCACCAGTCACAATTTTCATACCAACAAAGCAACCTTATCTATCAAGTTTCAATGGGATTTTAAGCTCAAAGTAATAAAGTTAAAATGATATGCAAAAATACAGACATGTAGCTAAATATATAATAAAGATATTGTGGATTGAAAATCCATGACTTGAGCAGTTCTTACTTAAGAATAGTTAGTGAATTTTGGCCTTGTGCTTGCAGTTCCCAATGCTCTGAGTCTATACAGTGGATGATGCAGTCAAGCTGACCTGTGGAATGCCAGAGGTTCTACCCAGATATAGGTCTGGTGTCCTCCTCCGTCAATAATAGCTGGATGTGGCCAGAGGTTCTACCCAGATATAGGTCTGGTATCCTCCTCCGTCAATAATAGCTGGATGTGGCCAGAGGTTCTACCCAGATATAGGTCTGGTGTCCTCCTCCATCAATAATAGCTGGATGTGGCCAGAGGTTCTACCCAGATATAGGTCTGGTGTCCTCCTCCATCAATAATAGCTGTATGTGGCCAGAGGTTCTACCCAGATATAGGTCTGGTGTCCTCCTCCATCAATAATAGCTGGATGTGGCCAGAGGTTCTACCCAGATATAGGTCTGGTATCCTCCTCCATCAATAATAGCTGGATGTGGCCAGAGGTTCTACCCAGATATAGGTCTGGTGTCCTCCTCCGTCAATAATAGCTGGATGTGGCCAGAGGTTCTACCCAGATATAGGTCTGGTGTCCTCTTCCATCAATAATAGCTGTATGTGGCCAGAGGTTCTACCCAGATATAGGTCTGGTGTCCCCCTCCATCAATAATAGGTAGATGTGGCCAGAGGTTCTACCCAGATATAGGTCTGGTGTCCTCCTCCATCAATAATAGCTGGATGTGGCCAGAGGTTCTACCCAGATATAGGTCTGGTGTCCTCCTCCGTCAATAATAGCTGGATGTGGCCAGAGGTTCTACCCAGATATAGGTCTGGTGTCCTCCTCCATCAATAATAGCTGGATGTGGCCAGAGGTTCTACCCAGATATAGGTCTGGTGTCCTCCTCCGTCAATAATAGCTGGATGTGGCCAGAGGTTCTACCCAGATATAGGTCTGGTGTCCTCCTCCATCAATAATAGCTAGATGTGGCCAGAGGTTCTACCCAGATATAGGTCTGGTGTCCTCCTCTGTCAATAATAGCTGGATGTGGCCAGAGGTTCTACCCAGATATAGGTCTGGTGTCCTCCTCCATCAATAATAGCTGGATGTGGCCAGAAGTTCTACCCAGATATAGGTCTGGTGTCCTCCTCCATCAATAATAGCTGGATGTGGCCAGAAGTTCTACCCAGATATAGGTCTGGTGTCCTCCTCCGTCAATAATAGCTGGATGTGGCCAGAGGTTCTACCCAGATATAGGTCTGGTATCCTCCTCCGTCAATAATAGCTGGATGTGGCCAGAGGTTCTACCCAGATATAGGTCTGGTGTCCTCCTCCATCAATAATAGCTGGATGTGGCCAGAGGTTCTACACAGATACAGGCCTGGTGTCCTCCTCCGTCAATAATAGCTGGATGTGGCCAGAGGTTCTACCCAGATATAGGTCTGGTATCCTCCTCCGTCAATAATAGCTGGATGTGGCCAGAGGTTCTACCCAGATATAGGTCTGGTGTCCTCCTCCATCAATAATAGCTGGATGTGGCCAGAGGTTCTACCCAGATATAGGTCTGGTGTCCTCCTCCATCAATAATAGCTGGATGTGGCCAGAGGTTCTACCCAGATATAGGTCTGGTGTCCTTCTCCGTCAATAATAGCTGGATGTGGCCAGAAGTTCTACCCAGATATAGGTCTGGTATCCTCCTCCGTCAATAATAGCTGGATGTGGCCAGAGCTGCACCAGTGTGATTCAACTAAAAGGCTAAATCAAAATTTCTCTCATTGTGTGTGGGTGGGAGGCTTCTAGCTGCAAGTGAATTCAACAAATTCTCCATAGTTTGCTGTGCGTGACTAGAAATCTGCAAATTAATGGTTTTTGGTTGGGATTTTCCAAGCTTCAGAATTTTCGCCTTGGTATTTGAAGAAGAATATGTATAACAGTATTACATCACAAAGTTTGGACTGTTAACGATGATGAACAGCTTGTATTTCAGAAGAGATAAATAGATGAATATAGAGCTAGAAAACTAACAGGTAAAATTGTGTCTTTTTATGTAAATGGAGTAAATAATCCTTTCAAACTACAGACACCTTGTATAAACAAAATCCTTTTCTTTTTAAAAAAAACAATAATTCCATGTTATTCAATATCTCAAAAGTGAAGAACTAGCAACTGTCAGTCATCCTTTTATCAAAAGAAATACAATTATTTGACAAAAAATCTTCTGCTTGAGTCTGAAAATGTTTAGTTAACAAATGTTTATAACATCTTTTTGGCTAGAGCTTTCTGATAGCCATAATCAATACCATTAAAAATAGAAACTCAAATATCAAAACAACCAGTCAAACAAAATGTCACTCAAAATGGTGACATCAGGGATACTGCACATGGACAATT
This sequence comes from Sinonovacula constricta, assembly GCA_007844125.1. Lineage (NCBI taxonomy): Eukaryota > Metazoa > Mollusca > Bivalvia > Cardiida > Solecurtidae > Sinonovacula > Sinonovacula constricta. Next base: position 15,294,111 of record CM017568.1, read on the forward strand.
TTCCATCAACAATATTGTTTGTTAATACAGCAAAACAATCCATTGATTTATAATTTTTGTTATTTTTTTTAAAGAAAACTGATAAAGAAAACATTTTTGCAATAGCCTGTCCAATTAGATATAATGGTGCTCTCCTTGCTAAAAGCTACCTTATGCATGCTATAGTATAGTTACTAGATCTGCATTAGTAGGAACATATTGACCCATGTATCACATTGTAGACCAATACATAGATACATTGTCAGACAATGTAAGGCCAGACCAATGCTTATTTTGTGAATAACCTATAATACTACACTGTTCCACGGTCCATTAATTACTGTAGCCATCTCCTTACATATTACTACCTTTATATTGAGATGCTTAATTGCAAAAATTCCCTGTATACAACAGCTGGACACAGTTCATTAAACCTTATTCTACTGATATAAAAGAATTTTAGTCATTATTCACAATCGGCTACCCTATAAGTATGTGTAGGTATTGATTTTGTTCTCATAAAATATCAATAGTTATAAGTTGATCTTCGTTTCGCCCTGTTCAGAGTTGTGTATACTCTACATGCTAGAGGCTGCTTTGAAGATTTCCCTCAAATGCATGTGAGCACTATTTATGGGGTAAATTAATTGTCACAATCTGATTGGTTAAAATCAGCTGGTTTGGAATGGTCACATCTACATACAATAGTTACTACTAAAACTAGACATTTTGTTCAAAGACTCAGCCACAAAAAAAAAGCAGATCCTAATTTTTTTGAGCAGGTTGGTCTGGAACTGCACAATCTGCGTAGGCTTAGTGTAGGGGGGTGGGGTAGGGGTTTGTGGGGGGGTAGGGGGCGGGCCAGACATGCTCTTTTTAATTGAGTGATTGTCATATTGCAGCTGGTCTGGTTGTACCTATGCTCATTTTGCAGTGTGTGTTGATAAATGTAGTGTTTTTAAGCGAAGCAGATTAAATGCAGTCTGTACTGTGATAGTAGGCTATAAATGTGTGGCATGAAACAATTCACTGATAAAGCATGTCATAATTTTGTATGTTGGATGAGTGAAAAAATAATTAAGAGTCTGTTCTATTCTACATATGAGTTTGACATGACTTGGAATATAATATGCGACCTCTTACTCTTGGAGTCTACACTAGACCTACCACACCACCAGGACCATTTACATTGGTTACCTCCCCATGCAGTTTACATAAGTATCAAAGTAATTTCCCCAGTTTTTAACAGAGAGCACTGGTAGTGTTCAGGCATGTGATGATGTCAGATTCCAATTAGTGTCATACCTGACATGTTTGCAGCTTCATTACAATACAATAAAGGCTGATTCCACTATAATATGAGGATGCGAGAAAATTGATTTTTATCACCAACACTATAAATATCACAATTAATTTGTATCTGTTGGATGTCCGTTTGATGAATTCAAGATAACAGAGGCAAGTAATATGAGGTTCTGCTATGTTCATGTTAATTATATGGTGGTTACATGGTGGTTATAGCAATGAGGTAAGGTTTAAATGATGGTTTGGTATTGTATATGTATCCCACCAACACTATTATGGTCAATATGGTCAATACAGCCATAGACAGACATTTTTGGAGGAGGAAGACCATGATAAATGTCAATTAGCGCACCACAGGTTCGCTGACATTAATTGACCATTTATTCCCAAATTGTGAATAAAACCCATGCAGTGTTATTTGGCTCCATGCCAAGACTCACACCACCCACAACCTCCCCTGGATGAAACCTCTTTAGGTCATACAGGCACAGGTGGACATAACCTATCTCTGAAATGTACCAGGTGAACAGTAACCCGCCCTTGTAAATTTTCTAAGTTTGACAAGATCCCCACTACCATACCACCATCACGAACATTTAGTTTTGTAACTTATGGTGTAACATAAAATAGTGGCATCTATGCAATCATGCAGATGTATCACTTTAAGGTCATTTAAGCACTGCATTAAGCTGCTCAACATGAGATACATTATCTATATAATCTGAAGTTTATTTATAAATCATAATAAACAAAATAATTATTACTTTTAACTATGAGAATAAATATAAATGTCTGCTTTAGAAAATTTATGGGAGGGATTCTATTTCTGTCTGTTTTGGCAAATTCATGGGATGGAATCTGTCCACCTCTGCCAAAATCCAAACTGACTAGAAGGGATTTCATAAGCATAAGCCTTTTAAATATATGCGATATTATCGGCCATATACAACTGTATAGTCTATTTTCAGGGAAAGCTTTCTTTGTTTTTACCTAAAATTCGATATTTAAAGTAAAAGAGACATTTAAATTCCTTTCTTTAGAAAAAACAACAACAATATGCAATACATTATAAATATCAATTTATTCCAACAAAATCGGCGAAGTTTCATAATCTGGAAACGATTATTGATTTTTAGTGAAACGGGCATATTCATTAATGATGCTGTTATTATCATCGTCAAAGTAATATTGTATCATTCAATTGATCAATTGTCATATAAAATTTGTTTTATTTTGAATGTTAACTATGAATAAATTTTAGGTTGAAATTAAAAACCCACTTAACAACAACAATAAATTGTGCGTTGGCTATTTGTGCAGACGAGTTTTCACACCTCTTTTGATAGATCGTCCATCAACTGGTAAGTAATTACACAGGTGAGTAGAACTAATTGTTTGTAAGCGGTCACTTCAATACCCTGGTGTGGAAATAAAATAACTTCATTTAGTTGAGCCTTTAGTTGTTATTTTAATTGTCATTTGTGTGTTTGTCCCATGTGTCGAGAACTAAATTATAGGTCAAGAACTCAACTTTTTTTTTTTTTTTTTTTTTTTACATGCTCCCATGTTATACAGGATCTTCTCTTATCTCTCTATTGTGTATGGCTAGGATAGCCGAGAGAACATCCTGTCTGGCCTGTAAAAGATATACTGGGGCAGAGTGTCATAACGTAACACAATACACACAGTCTTATTAGGCAAACAGTCGCGACGTATTATTCAAGCCACTTAGAGAATAATAAGCACTCGGAGCAAAAACAGATTAACGGAACAATTGGAGCATGTACCTTCAAGTCAAATCAAGCGATTCGGCGACACCAGAATTGCTTCAATGGCGGCTGGCTGGATTAGTAAATAGGGGATGCGTCTTGTCCTTGAGAATTTGCTTTTTTCCCTGACTCTAAACATCGAAGAAGGGGTGCGTCTTATCTTTGTGTGCGTCTTATCAATAAGACTTTATGGTATGCTACAGTTTGAGTTATTCTGCTTTGCCAGTTTGCTGCTTTTGGTAGTGCTTACACATTTCATTATCATGCAAATTCCATAAAATTACACTATAAAAAGCTTTTTCTTCCATTTCTAAACTCTAAAATCATACAATTAAGAATCAGCATGTGTTCTTTGCTATTTTGCAAACAAAATATAATGGAGAAAGTTGCCTTTTAAACATAAACTGCACGAACAAGAAACATTACCAAAAATAAATTCTATGAGAGAAAAAAAATCCACAAAAAATACTATTGGTATTATCAAGGGAAATTAATAATTTGAATTTGGTAAAAGCAAAATTATGAAAAGACGCGGAAAGAAGATATTCCAAAATGATCCCAGCAAAATTATATAAAAAAAATCTTACTCAAATTGAAGGAAAACAGAAATTGACTAAGATAAATGCAATAATTTCCAGTTTTAATATGACCTTGTACCTGCAACATACAAAGAAAGAATTGATCTGGTTAAGGCAAAAAATGTAGATATGGATCAGCAAAGATTCTGCTGGGATATGTCTGATCAGGATCTGCACTATTTGCTGCTGAATCTCAAGCAATATGTCTAGGCACCTTTGCCTGTCAATGTAAGAAGGTGACTTAAGAATTATTTGCATAATTAACAAATGTAGCAAGCTAAGGGTTAAAAAGACATTTGGCAGCAAGGAGTGCAGATCCTAAGTGATCTAAATTTTTTCTTCCGTCAAATCAAATACTTAGTAGAGTAAGAAGGAAGATATATAATATCAGATAACCTGACTTGTATTCATAAAGAAACACCCGCTGGTTGTTTCAGATAACCCTCTATAAGTTTGTTACTGAGGCGCAAAAGTTTGGTAACAGAACATTGTTTCCAGTACCAGTAACAAATTTCCAGTACAGTTAGTTTCCATTCAAAGCTGATTTATTGGATATGTGATGAAAAGAATTCAATATTCCTATTTATTAAATACTGATAAACAAGTTGGATGAAATGATACAAAACTTAGAAGAGCTTTATTTCATAACATTTAACCCAACTAATTAAAAATATTCAGTATTTAATAAACACTTATATCAGATCCTAGTTTTAACCCTCAGCTTGCTAATTTTTCTTAATTACTTCTTAATTATCTTCTTAAATCACATGTCATTTAGCAAATAGTGAAGATCCTGACCAGACAACTCTCAGCAGGCAGCTGCTCTCAATGATCCGGATCTTACACTTTTTCTGCCAAAATCGTATGCATTAAGCAAGCTAATAGTTAAATGTGTTTTTCATGGATAATGTTGCATTTTTTGGTTAGCAAATACTTTGAACAGGTTTTGGTAAAAACCCAACATTTAGCAAGGAGTTGTCTGATCTGGTTCTTCAAATTTTTTCCTAAGCTGTATCAATGTCTTTAGCACGCCTAGAGTTCAGCATCTTTTGCAAATAATTGCTCTGGGAAAATGGGAGTTGCTTGAACTAGTTCTATACTATTAACTTTGTTCTAATTAATTCATGCACAGCAGCTTTTGAGACATAATGAGCAGTTATTGCATTGTTAAAGTACAAAAGAGGATTGCTAAGAAGTCTCGCTAATGATGCATGACAATTGTATAATGACGTCAATGAGGTAAACAAGGAAAGTATCTAATTTGAAAGGTCTTCCCGATTAAAAGCACTAAGTTCTGAATGTTTGCAATAGCAGGTTATAGAAGAACCAAAGCATATGTCTTTCTAAGAAGATTTTCAAGAATTAATTCAATTAGAAAAATGTAGATTTATGTTTTGTTAAATATTGCACCATTTGGCCTAATTAATATATGCATAGCAGCTTTTGGGATATAATAAGCATTTATTGCATAATGAATGTACATAAGCAAAAAAAAGTGCCCTTCAAAAGGTGTCAAGATAGCTAAATGAGACATAAGTATCATTAATGATGCATGACATGCATACAAATGATGTAATTATTCAAATTATTAGGTAATTGTTAGAGAATACAAACCATGAAAATGTGCTCGCAATTCTTTCCAAATCTATAAATAAGCATGGCGTGGATTTATGTTAAAGTGGATTTATGTTAAAAACAAAATATACAGACATCAGAGTGGATTAACCAGACGATGACATAACGCGACCTTGAAAGTAAATGGTCACATGGTTTTCTTAGTTTAAAAATAGCAACATGTGAAACTATGCAGTGTGGCTCAGATAGGATACACATGTTTGTAATGTCAAGTGGGTTGTATTGTGCCACTTATCACATAGCTGTATAGGGCATCAATAAACATCCTTTTCAAAGGATTTTTTCAGGTGACTGTAATTACTACGAACCTGGTCCAAACTATTAGATACAACCTTTAATGGATTTGTGATGATGCCATTGCATTAGTTGCACCAAAAAGACAATATGCTCCTCCAGAGTGTGAAGAACTAATCTATTTGTGAATTGAGGAATAGATGCTGATAAATGCACCAAACACAGATCTGAGACGTCATTATGCAAATAAGACCATGGCAATAAAAGGAAGGAAATACGCAGTTAGTGCGGTGGAATGCAAAAACTGCAACAAAAGAGAATACGACTGTCTGAAAGTTTAATCATTGTGAACACTTTTGTGTTAATTTTTTTTTTATTCCCAAGAATAAAAATTGTTTAAATTTTTTTTAAAAATCTTTTACACTTATCTTAAGGTTAATTTCTCAAAGTTAAATTTTAGCCAAAAAACATTACAGTACATAAATGAATGTATCATTTTTGTTTTAAAAAATTTGATGTTGTTCAGGATTAAAACTTCCCTTGGTCTAAGGGCAAATAGATTCTTAGATTTTGTGTGTGTGTGTTGTTGTTTTTTGTTACAATGCACTTTCACAATAATTACTTGTATTTCGATGAAGACATCCAGCTTACAATTGTACTAGATCTGGGTAGAACCACCGAGGCACTGCAGATCAGATGGTAGACCTCACCATATAAATGTTCTTGCCCCGACTGGGACTCAAACCCATGCAAAGGAGGGCTGAGGAATTACCAATCTTGTGACTTTAACCACTATAAGCCAAGAGCTATAAGTGCCCAAGATTTCTTCCAAGTGACACAAAACCAAAACTTTTAATCAACACCTTGGTGATAAGCAACGATTGAGGTGATGAGAAAACCTTAACAAATTTTTATTTTGAAAATCCCCCCAAAAAATACCCACAGATGCTACACAAGATAGCTGGAAAAAAAAAAGTTCTCCCAAAAGGGAGCTCAAGGCTTCATATTCAAGAGCTGAGTAGTCACAAGTCACAGACTCTAACCCCATGGGCATAAGTGTCCCAATATAAAAGTAAATCACTTCCAATAGATCTAAATGTTTCTTAAAATAAAACAAAATATAATCTTACACTTAGGGTGTGACATTATAAATGCAAAAGATGGTTGCGCTGGCACTATAATGGTTATTATCTACAATCCACCATCAGTCCGAGAACAGAAAAAGTCTTTGATTTGCGATGTAATAAAATCCTAATCTATCCACTGCTGACTGATATAGCTACAGAAGGGGATTTTACCAGAGTCTGGGGTTTTTATGCAAGGTGGTAGTATAGTTTCGAGTTGAGTCAGAAAAAATAATCACAGTTACAGATATTCAAACAGCAAAGGTCTGCCGATGTTGTCAGATACAACTTCTCAACTCAATCTGAATTGGGTTCTTTATAATATCAAGTCTAACAGTCTGTAGAGATAATGAAAACATGAGATATTTTCATTCACTGAAGGTTTTAAAAAAATCAAAGGCATGACAAATATTAATGATAGTGATCTACCCACACCAAAACGCTTGCTTGCGACAAGCTCGTCACAAGTTTGCGACAAGTTTGCGCAAGCTTGTCGCAATCTTAATAAGATTGCAATTCTTAAATATTATGGTCGCGGATGCGAGCACGCTCGCTTGCACAGAAATTAAGGTTGCGGTTAGGTTTTGTTCGCACACTTCTCGCAATCTTAAATACCATTAAGATTGCGAGAAGCTTGCGGTCTTGCAAGCTTGCAATCTTATATTCCACTGAAGATTGCAAGAAGCTTGCGATCTTGCAAGCTTAAAACTAATTATTATTAGGATTGTGGATAGGTTGTGGTCTTGCAAGCATAAAATTATTCCAAGACATTAAGAAATTTATTTTGTATTTCTTTAAAGAAATAACATTTGAAAGTGAACTTGACCAGCATGACCAGTTCCACTTGCAGATATACAGCAAGAAAGCTATGATGGCCCTGTATCGCTCACCTGAGGACACTGGCTTTAAAATTTAATCACAAGACTAAATGTTCACAACTGTGCCTTGGATTCTAGTGATTACAAGTTATGTTGAAGCAAATCTTTGCCTACAGTTACACATCAAGACTTAATGCAAACAAAGATTCTGGTCAAGTTCTGAGAAGATTAGGCCCCAAAAAAGTCTTTTAATGTGTTCTCAAGGTTTTTATAGATCTGACCAAGTCACCTACTTTTTGACCATGTGACCTATTTATTAACTCATCCAAGATTTCATACAGACAAACATTTAAAGACATTCTGACCACCAGTGTTGGTTAAGATTGGATCAAAACGGTAGCCTTTAAAGTGTTTACGAGCAAATTGTTAATGCAGCTAGATGGACAGTTGGTTGAAAAAAGCTTACCAGAATGTGACATAAAAAAGTGTAAATACTAACTGCCATTTTTTTTTAAATTTTATTTTGTCATTATTTATTATTTAACAGAAATCACACAACCCTATACAAAATAGTCCCAGATTTACTCTCCCTAGAAAGTAATTTGGTAATGATACCTTACTCCCATCTTGAGTTATTTATAGAAAATCCAAAAATATATTTAATAACTTGACAACAATTGATCCCTAAAGCAATTCCAAACATATTCTTCCCATGAGATAGTTGGTTAACTACTTAATCTGATTAATCTTCAAAAAAAAAAAAGATAATGAACATAAACAAAATAAAATGTATTCAGTAACAGTGACTCAGTACTTCAAACTAATTGACAACAAAAACAATCCCATACTTTGGCATCCCATAAACAAGTTAACTTCCAAATTTGATATCTATCTAAATCCTGAGTAGACATGGAAAGCAAATTGCTGCTATGAGTTACAGTGACCTTGATCTGACTGATCACAAAAGCAATTTTAAGCTATGTAATCATTAAAGACAGCTACAAAAGATTTGGTAATAATAGCTCAGTACAATATTTATTTTTTTGATCTTATTCCAAAGATGTCAGTTTTTTAATAACTTTTTGTTGTTGTCTTTCAAAAACCTGGTCAAGTAGATCTGCAATCTAATATCTAATATGACAACAAAATAACAGAACAGACAGTAGAGTATCATGTTAAAACCACTCTTACTTTATTGGGAATGTGAATAAACACCATTTAATAATAAAAGTTTAAAAGTCGCTTTTACGGTGTTTTAATAAAGTCAATCTAACTTTCGGAAAATAACCGAAGAAATCGCCGAGCGGTCCCGATTTACAATAGCACATGCGCAGTCTACACTTCTGGCCGCGCCAATTTTCAACGAAATGCAAAAAATGTGATGAAAAAGATGAAAAAAATGACTCCTTCACTGGACTACTAAGCAGAGGTGAGACATTGATCTACTTAAACAAGTATAAGAAGCACCACATTTTAAATCAGGTTTTCTGAACGTAGTAAGTTTAGTACATTAACGGTTTAGAATGCAAAATTAACGTGTTAAATATTTTCGCCATTTTTTTCAGTTCCGACATTACACCTTAGTTTTCTCTTATCACGTTTTCTGAAACCGTTGACTTTTCCATAAACATGTGTTTTCTACTGTATATTTAGTTTATACTTCAGTTAGAGTTGATACGGTTCTGACAAGTTCAAACGTAAGATATTTTTGTAATATTGTTTATTTTAGAGTGACCCTATTAACGGTAATATCCAGTTACCGGACATTACACATGGATACATTCCATACTATAGGAATAAAGGCACATAAAACGGTTTCAAGTGGCTACACAATATTTTTTGTTGTTGATTACATTGTTGTGTTAAAAAATAAATTTAGGTCACCGGTAATAGAAATATCCAAGATAACTTGTACATGATGATTGAACACATACATAACTGTGTTTGCTAGTATGGAATTGCCACTCATGTACAGTATTTTATTTTCTGTAATAGTTTGAAACAGCCAGATGCAAGTGAACAAAAAAAGAATCGGAGATGCAGACGGATGTCAATAAGGAGGTCAGTGAAGAGCAACGCGTGGATGACAGACAAAAGGTACTTAGATAACTATGTAACATTTTGACCATTTGTACCAGTTCTTGTATTAATGCATTTGCTACCTTTTAGCACTACCATGTTTATTATTAATTGCATGGCACAGCTGTTGGTACATGAAGATGTCATTTTTGGGAAATCATAATTATGTTGTTTTGATTTTGTTTGATTTTTTGTTACATCGCACGGACACATTTATGGCCATATTGGCGACGTCCAGCTAATTATTGGTGGAGGAAAACCTCCCTACATGGAAGTTCTCACCCCGACTAGGACTCGAACCCACACAGTGAGGGGCTGAGGAGCTTCAAGTCAGCGATTCTAACCGCTCAGCCATGGGCGCCCCTGTTTTGATTGCAATATTATAATATTAAAATTAGTTGGTATATTTTAAATTTAAATTTCCTTTGTTCTCTGTATTCACTTACATTAATAAAAAAATGATCTTGCTGTAATTACCATACATTTTAAATTTACTGGCTTTTTATTTATCTGTGTGTTTATGGTTGGCCTGGTGTCAGGATAATATGACTGGATGTGGTATCATGTTATGTGTTCATGGCATGCTATACACAGTGAAGGCAGCACTATATCTGCTTCAAGTGAACACCGTCTCCAGATAACTGAAATACCAGTACTACTGTTGGTGGCTCAATAAACCTAATAAACAATCAAACCACCAACAATTTATTTGAAGACAGTGTTCAATTGAAGCCAGTATAAAGCTGTTTTTACTGATTTTAGCATGCCATGAACACCTGGCATGATACACCCAGTCACATTATCCTGACACCTGACTGACTAGTCATAGAACTAGCTGTATATTTGCTTGAGTATTAGCAAGGGAGCAATAACACTACCATTTAACATGACTTTGGTATGTTGCAGCCCAGACTGAACCCAATGCCTCTAGTACCAGGAGCCGGCACTCTACGGATTGCACTACCAGGTCTGGTGTTTTACTTTTACCCCTTTGTGCATATTAATGCTTATAAAATAACCAAGATAGTATTTCGTTAAGCTTTACTTTTTAGTTAGTTCAGCATTTCTCAGCTCAGGCTTTAAACATATAAAATATGGGGGTGCTTTTGCCTATAGCTCCTGTTATTTGTTGCTGTTTTCAAATTGCTGTTTTAAAGAATAGGCAAGTTTGCATCATGACCAAAGCTGTAAAAGTTTGTGTCAGCATCTAATAAGGTTTTTTGTTTGTTTCCTTGTTTTTTGTAAAATTTCCAATCTATTTCTTTCAATCTTTGAACACTTACTCTGCATCAGAATTTGACTGAAAAATCATTAGATGTCTGTGTGGTACAAATAACACAAGACCCTTACATACTAAATAAATCTTTCATTGCTAAATAAAAAATCAGGTAAGGAAAAAAAAATTTAAATAATGCAGAATGTTGGAATTTTTTTCTTTTTCAGACGTAATTGGAGAAAAAATACATTTGCTGTGCAGATAAGAGGAAGGATGCAAGATTCCCTCAAGCTGAACTAGAGTTGTCATCTGAGAAATCAACAAGAACTGACTATGAACTGTTTTTGAACACAATACCTGTGGTATTATTTCTTGAGTGCATTGTATGTATTTTATTTTTAATGATAAAAAAATTGATACTTAAGTTTGATTTAATCATTTAAAATCCTATTTGCTAGACCCCCGAAAATGGCTTGTCATGCTTTCTCATATTAATAATAAGTGCTTAGCGAGCTATGGGTTAAGAATATAAATTTTTTGATAAGCATCTTTTAGTTGTTTCCTTTAATAAATGACCACTTCTTCTTTAAGTTTTTTGCCATTGTCTTTAATTAAAGTGGAATATATTTAGTATCTTTCTGTTGTGTTATTTTCCCTGTAAATTTTTTGTTGCATCAGATTTTTAAGTGAAAACCACAAATGTTATCTAGTGATTTTATTTATGTCAATCTAGCCACAACCTTAGCCACTCAACGGATTTGATCAAGCAAAGAGAAAAACAACCCACAAGCTTGGGATGATAGCGCAAGCTTGCAAGCGTGCCAAACCGCACACATGGGATAAGTGAGCAAGCGAGTCAAACCGCTCGCTTGGCATGATTGTGCAAGCTTGCAAGCGAGCAATCAAGCTCGTAAAGGTTCCTATCGCAACCTTGTTAGCGTGCAAGCGAGCTTCTAAGCGAGCGAGCTTCTAAGCGAGCCAAATCGCTCGCTTGGCATGATTGCGCAAGCTTGCAAGCGAGCAATTAAGATCGTAATGGTTCCTATCGCAACCTTGCAAGCTTGCCAAGCGTGCAAGCGAGCTTCTAAGCGAGCCAAACCGCTCGCTTGCTTCTAAGCGAGCCAAACCGCTCGCTTGGCATGATTGCGCAAGCTTGCAAGCGAGCAGTCAAGCGAGCAATCAAGATCGTAATGGTTCCTATCGCAACCTTGCAAGCTTAATTTTAAGATTGCGGCTTTCTTATCGCAATCTTACCGCAAGCTTAAATAAGATTGCAACACGCTTGGTTGCAATCTTACCGCAATCTTGTCGCAAACTTGCCGCAAGCTTATTTCAGCTTGCGGTTTTGGTGTGGGTAGTTCCTATTTGAGTCTGTCAGCAACATAGATCCAAAGAATTTATAAGGGAGATATTTTATAGGCTATTTCTTCTTTTTTTTTTTATTTCATTTATTTCTATGATGACAATAGCACCTATTTTATAATAAAATACAAATTTGATACAGTGACTAATAAATATCAATAAAAGCTGTAATTCTCTTTCATGTTTAATAGAATCAATACAACATATAAAAGGTGGTATCTCACAGCTTGCCTATATCTTACATATGAAACAATATCTGACCTCTCTTTGGAGTATTTGTATATAATTTCCGCAGAAAAAAAATCATACTTTCGTCTAAGCTTTGATGATTTTCAATAGTATCTCAATTTACAGTAAAACTCATTAATGAACACTAAAATGTTCATTCTTTTCAAATAAGAACAATTGTGATTCCTGCTAAAAATAGACATCAATGTCACAGTGGAAGACGTGGATGAGTTAAAACATAAGCGGTCACAGTGGCTTTATTAGATTAAAAATAGCTTACTGTGCAACCTGGCTCAGATAGGAAAATTTGTAATAGTCGATTAAAACGTTATGGTTCACTCTTCAGAAATGTGAATGACATCAATAAACAGCATTTTGTGAGATCTGTTCAGGTTACAGTGTTTATTATGTTTAATGAAAATATTTTTGGTCCAAACTGTCAGATACCACCTTTAACTTTTTTTACCCCATAAAAAAAAAAAAAAAAAAAATCAATAAAATAATCCTTCTATTTTTCTTTCCCTCTGACATGATTACTCTAAGCTTCAAACCTTCCCGGTTAATCATTAAGAGCATAACATATTTTTTTTTGTCAGTTGTTCTGACTTATTGCTAGTTATGAAGCGATCAATAATCAATTTAATCGTAAATTCTGCCCTTGTAACAATGGTTTTGTCTTTCTTGGTTGCTTCATCACAAGTTCTTACAATAAAGCGCTGCCTTCAGACCAATTAATGGCCAGCATTCAGGATTTGCAGTAGACGTATCTGTTCTGTTACAGTTAATATTGGCTTTTGAAGATGACAGTCCCAAATAATTCCACAGAAATTTGATAGGGGCATCAAGAACAGAAGGCTTAATCTAATGGAAAATCAACATAGATCTACTAAAGTATATTACTGTTTATGGTGCTTCCCAATCAAATTTTTGTCACCTTTTAAAACACCATTTTTTGTTTTGTTTAAATTATTGCACATTTTTTTCCTTTGACATAAAAAATGTATAAAATAAACAACAACACCAAAATCTTAACCTATCTAATTTTGTAAAGGAAAATAACATTTTAGTTTGTAAGCCATATAATTCAAATTAAGGATTCATGGCACACACACAAATGACCAAAACCTCTCTTTGTCTCCACATCTATTCCTGAATACACTAATAAGCACTGGATGGAGTCTGTCAAAATCAAAACATAATTTACATTAAAAAGGTGTTGGTAAACAAATGTGCCAGATGAAATGCATAATAAAACTAAGTTTATATATAGTCTATGTGAGGCAGTCGGTACATAAATTGACTGCTAAATAGTAGGCCCAGGGTTCGAATCCTGCACAAAAAAGCAAGTATTTTTGAATTGCTTTTCCTTATAACAGGATTGCTGTTTCCTCCTTTTATACTGGCAAGTATGTTTGTAATGGCTCCTAAATGTTTGTTGTTGTTTTTTTCACAACAAATTATCATTTAAAACTGTTATAAAAAAGAATATATTGTTTCTACGAAGTGAATTATGGCTTCAGCAAACCCTATATAGTGAGTGCTGATTAAAATCTTCCCAATTAAGCTAAATCCTTTGATGACCTTCAAGTGAAGATTTGGTGAAACAAACAAATCACCCTTTAGAAGTATATTCTTTTTTTTTTTTTTCGCTAAATAGTCTGGACCTAAGCTCTATAAATTGTTTGAAGAGAATCTGATTTATCATGAAAAAGAAAAAAACAACCTCCTCAAGTCACGACCTCTTCTCAATTGATTGCCTTACCGATATTTCACTGGCTAGCCTTCTGACAAGGTGCCAAGAATAAAGGCTTTCATTTTTGCTAGAGGAGCTAGTTATAATGTATCTATCAATCATTGTTATCTGAGAATGAAACTGCTACCAATGTTATTGCTGCTGATTGGGAAAACGCAGTCTAATTAGTTGAGGAAACTTAACTGTCTCATGTAATTTGGACAGAGCAGATAATGATTATTATAAGTCTATATATATAAATAATTGTTACTGAGATCAAAAACAAATACCATGTAAAAAATATTCATATGAAGCTGATAATGATGACTATACAGGGATACCATGCCTACAGATTGATAATGTTAACTGGATTTATTGTCCCACCAACAGTATTGCTGTTATCTGGAGACAGTGTCCACTTGGAGCAGATATAGTGCTGCCTTCACTGTGTATAGCATGCCATTGACACCTGACATGATACCACAGCCAGTCACATTATCCTGACACCGGGCCAACCAGTCGTGGAACTACCCTTATATTTGCTTCAGCATTAGCTAGGAAGCTATACCACTATCATTTTTAACGATTTTGGTATGTCTCGGCACGGGATCAAACCCGGGGCTTGCATATCTGCACTACCAGGTCCAGTTCCTACAGATTGTAAGCATTATGGAGTTATATAGCTCCTTTTATTAAACCAGAAAAAACAGGTGTCCTATTTATAAATCCACGTGATAATGTCACATGGGACATTAGAGATTGTCAAATGGGATGTACATGACAAGTCCATAAAGCAAACATACATGAGGTTCAATAACAAGGTATAATACCTGGCATGATATCACACAATATAATATTATCTGAAAATCTGCAAACAACATAGAGATGGCCTGCCATAACACCTGGCATTATATCATACTATTAGATATTATCTGACTATAGGCAAACTAAATAGGGGAAGCATGGCATAACACCTGACATTATATCATACTGGAAGCTATTATCTCACAATGGGCAAACTAGACAGGGATAGCATGCCATAACACCTGGCATTATATCATACTATTAGATATTATCTGACCATAGGCAATCTAAATAGGGAAAGCATGGCATAACACCTGACATTATATCATACTGGAAGCTATTATCTCACAATGGGCAAACTAGACAGGGATAGCATGCCATAACACCTGGCATTATATCATACTTGGAGATATTATCTGACCATCGGTAAACAAGATAGGGATAGCATGCCATAACACCAAGCATTTTATCATACTAGAAGATATCTGACCATGGGCAAACTAGACAGCAATAGCATGCCATAATACGTGGCATTATATCATACTTGGAGATATTATCTGACCATTGGCAAACTAGATAGGGATAGCATGCCATTACACCTGGCATCATACTTGTTTGTTTGGTTGTTTTTGAAGTACATTGCAGCGACCAGTTATGTTTATTATAGCAACGTCCAGCTTTTTAGTGGAGGAAGAGTCTGTGTAGAACCACCGGCACACTGCAAGTCAGCTGTAAGACCGTCCCACATTAAGTCACTCACCCCAAATGTTACCGGAACCCACACTGCCAGAGGCTAAACAGTCAGAGGTGATACAAATCCGCGACTACCACTATGCCAAGGGCACCCTCTTATATCATACTAGGAGCTATTCCTTGCTTGTGGCTTAATTTTGGCGCTCATACTTAGTGACTGTTGCTACACCACAAGTACAAGTTCAATTAGTGCTTTCCAATTGGTTGAAATAAGCTGATTTGGAATGGTTCATTATTTGCAGATTAACCATCCTCAGTTAAGGTTGCTACACCAAATATGACTTAATTTGGTGCTTTCTGATTGGATGAATTCAAGTAATTTGGAATGGTTTTATTACGTGTATTTTGCCCATCCTTAGTTACTGTTGCTACCTCTCAGAAACAAACATTTTTTATACTATCTGAATGGTTGTAATGACCTCATAATTGAAATAATTCTTTTGTCTTCTGTACTGACCTATGACTACTTATCCAGTGCTTTGTATTAATATATACAAGGGCAAAAAAGAAACACAACTAATGATCTATACTCAATTATTTCATGAAGCGCTGAAAGTGCAGCACGTGCATTTCAAAATTCTTTCTTTTGGCTGCTCTGTGAATGCTTTTCTCTGACACTGTTAAGCGTATCATATTCCCTAACAATTGTGACTCATATTTTAGCAGAGGTCTTGCACAGTTCAAACAACATTAACTTTATTTGTATCAACTAAAAAGTTGCGTTTCTTTTTTTCCCCTAGTATGGTTAACACTAGTAAGTCAGTGCACTTTACAGCATCTTAATATTTTACATCAACCAATGACTACTGTCCAAAAAAATGTTATACTTACATGATTTTGATATTTTAATTATTGCTTATATATCATATCATTTAAATATTGCTCATATCATAAAATTTAATAATTGCGTATATCATATCCAATGGACACAAGACAACCAAAACTTGTATTATAAGGCACAAAATGAATGAGGCAAGGGAAGCTGCAGCAGTTACAAATGAATAAGGCAAGGTAAGCTGTACACATAGCAGTTTAAGACCGTAGTATGTTACAGTCACTGCATTTCTGGGACTCATGCTCCAACTGGAGTTTTTTACAAGACATCTCTTTGACACAATTATGTTCATCAAAGCGACACCAAGCTATTCTGGTGGAGGGATACTCCAGAAAAATGTCATGATAGAACTTCCGGCACGCTTCAGGTCAGCGGGAAGATTTTCAAGAACTTTGACCTGACTGAGACTCAGACCCAAGCGGTAATCAGTCAGATGGGTTACAAGTCCCCAAATCTACCACTCAGCCATGGTAATCAGTCACATGGGTTACAAGTCCACAATTCTATCACTCAGCCACGGGCACCCCTATATCTGGAAGATCGGTAATGTGATTTTAAAACATGCCTTAGTTGAGCAATACTCCGAAAGATTCAAAAGGAGAGAGATATTGAATCACAAACAGAATGTGAGTCTGGCCCCCATCTTGTTCAGGAAATATGACTTAAATATTGCAGTGCTTCAGCCGTATGATAAATTAACTGAGAAAAGACATATTGTTACACTTTTTACACAGCAACTTAACACGTAAACTTAACACCAATGTTACAGATAGTAACAAAAATATTAGTATTTATGTGAAAAATTCTACCAGGCACATACATAACCATGCAATATTTTCTAGACAACATGTAATGTATTCTAGAAAAATGTTTCACCATAAGCATTAACCCTTACCTACATGCACACAGCTTACTACTGACATTTCTTACGATACAGAACAGAATTTAAATGATCATTTTCCCTCATCGCCAACTTAACCAGAGTCTAAATCTATCGAAATTAAACAGAAGAAACTTTATAATTTAAAAGGGTAAATAAAAATATTTACCTCTGACAGCATAATATACATAGTTACATATGGCACGTACATATATTTACATTTACATAAAATAAACAGATTAAAAATTACTAATATAGTACTGAAAAATAATGACTGAAACATTAATCTTAAAATAAATGTTGGGTAATTTTTTAAAAAAAACTAATAAATTTTGGGTTGAAAAAGCTTGTAAATACAAAATGAGATTATAAACCTTTTTCTAGCTAAATTGAGTTTTGGAATTCTATTTACAGCTCAATAAAATTTTTCATTCATTTCTTATACTAGCCAAATTGAATTTCACAGTTCTATTTATAGCTTATAAAAATGTCTCATACAATGTTAGCTCAGTGAGTCTGACAGCCAGTGTCTCATCTGATATCTGTGCTAATTATTGACTACACATGCAAGGAACATCAAGACATGAAAACCAGCAATAGCTCTCAGAGATAGGGGAAACCAAATCAGAAATCTAGAACTAAAGACTTTATTTCTTTCTTCTAATATCACAGATATTTAGCAGAGCAAAAAATTGATAAATTCAACATATGGTGACAATTGTCAACAATAATTTCTTATTTAATTTGTTTTTGATAAATCATACTGCCACAGTAATGGTCATTTTGGTAAAGTTTTATTTATGTTGGTGAAAAAATATTCCAGACAAATGTTTGGGTAGAGCAACTGTTGCACCATAGGTCAAAATGGAAATATGTTAAAACTATAACATTTTCCCTCAGACTAGGCCTGGAATCAACACGGCAGGGGAATGAGAGTTTGGCGACTAAATGTTTGACCAAAGGCACCACTCTTTTAGCATTTGATTTATAGTAAAAAATGATGGTTCTATTTCTACAGTTCTATTTCTACAGAGAAACCAGTCTCTTAATAAAGTGACACAGACAGTGTGGGCAGACTGACTGACCTGTAACTTCTCTGCCTCTGTAGCCATTCGCTGAGTGGTTTTGAGTCCTATGTAAGGCAAGAACTTCTATGTTGGGATGTTTAGCAATTGACTTGAGGAGTGCCACTGGTGCTAACAAAACATTGTTAGGGGTTTCCTTCCACTAATAGTAGCTGCACGTGACCAATATGGCCGCTGTGGGGGTGGACTAAATACCAAGACAACATTTGTCTATTTTAAGACATTAACCATGTAAACACTATGCCAATCATAAGGTAAGACAGTAATTAAGCTTCAGATCTCACGAATGTGTACAGTAACACCCTATGTTCACAAGATAGATATCTCAAATTAATCTCCTACTTTTAGAAGTTTGAATGTCTATAAATAGTCTTGACATAGGGCAAGGACATCTAATGCTTCTCTTGACTCTTATGTACCTAAGGTTGAAAAAAGTAGTTATAAAACTTGATAAAAACTTTAGCTAGCAAAAATTTGTTTAAAAGATAATACATTTATTCAAGACACTATAGTGTATTAACGAGGGCAGCTCTGGAGTGCAGTACCTCACATCAAATAACATTTTATGGGGATGATAATGCAATGAGCAACATAGGGACATCACAGTTGTTTGGAGAGACTTCTTTCAGAGAAATGAACCAATAATGCTGTGCTGCTTACAGTTCTAAAATGGATTGCAGGCAATAATGTGAATTTGCAGCTGTTTGGTGAGGTCTTGTTTCACAAAAGAAACTGTGTATGGCGATGTTATCAATGCAGCTTCCAATTACAAGATATAGCATATAACAAGGAAGAATACAAAGTAGCAGAAAGGCTATTTTCCTCTCCACCCTAATCATAGCATAGTAGAAGAGCAGAGGGGTGTACTTTTCTGTGACATTATACTGGTGTTACTTAAAGAAGACTTCAAACTGGTATTAGCAATCAAAAGCACACTTACTCGATATGTTGTAAAGCATAGACTGGGGAAAATCATTGAACATTTAATGTTTGGCAAACTTTGTTCCTTAAAGTAATGGCCATTACAGGAAATTGAACAACCCTGTTTATTGTTAAATTTACTTCTAAGACCATCCATACTCTCTGCAGTGCCTTAGATGCCTGCCCTGGATGTCTCACATCCATACTCTGCAGTGCCTTGGATGCCTGCCCTGGATGTCTCACATCCATACTCTGCAGTGCCTTGGATGCCTGCCCTGGATGTCTCACATCCATACTCTGCAGTGCCTTGGATGCCTGC
This sequence comes from Sinonovacula constricta, assembly GCA_007844125.1. Classification (NCBI taxonomy): domain Eukaryota; kingdom Metazoa; phylum Mollusca; class Bivalvia; order Cardiida; family Solecurtidae; genus Sinonovacula; species Sinonovacula constricta. The sequence goes on from CM017568.1 coordinate 15,313,767, forward strand.
CCTGGATGTCTCACATCCATACTCTGCAGTGCCTTGGATGCCTGCCCTGGATGTCTCACATCCATACTCTCTGCAGTGCCTTGGATGCCTGCCTTGGATGTCTCACATCCATACTCTGCAGTGCCTTGGATGACTGCCCTGGATGTCTCACATCCATACTCTGCAGTGCCTTGGATGCCTGCCTTGGATGTCTCACATCCATACTCTCTGCAGTGCCTTGGATGCCTGCCTTGGATGTCTCACATCCATACTCTCTGCAGTGCCTTGGATGCCTGCCCTGGATGTCTCACATCCATACTCTGCAGTGCCTTGGATGACTGCCCTGGATGTCTCACATCCATACTCTGCAGTGCCTTGGATGCCTGCCTTGGATGTCTCACATCCATACTCTCTGCAGTGCCTTGGATGCCTGCCTTGGATGTCTCACATCCATACTCACTGCAGTGCCTTGGATGCCTGCCTTGGATGTCTCACATCCAAGCGCTTTCTTGTTGTATGTTCGAACAGAAACAAACATTTATTTATAAGATCAAAGCTCCAAAATTATTCAGCACTTCCTGTCACAGACCAGTGAATGGTCATTTTGCAAAAAGGAACTTCTGTCGACAAACAGAATCTTAGGTACTCTGAAGAGACCTTGGTCCTTTTATTTGGAATCCTTGGATTTTAATGCTCCTTTCTTTTAAAAACAATGTCATTACAACTGGTAAAATTTCTTTCTTAAGCAAAAATATGAGCACTAAATCAATCACAGTATTAATAGAGTATGTTACATAAACCAGAATATGGACATATTTGTTAATGACAGTCAATCTAAGTATCACAATATATAATACAAAAGTCAACATACACTTCAAAGGGAACCAGGATGAAAACTGAGTAATCCAAGTAAGTACTGAGGGGAGACAATTCACCAATGTCATTAATTCCTTGATATTAACATTATAACTCTAATCATGCTACATTCATTTATATTTAATAGATTTATATCCAGTACCCAACCAATTCACTACCAAAGAAATGTATCAAGATATATTGTTACAGACCATATTGCAGCAAGTAATGCAGATCCTGCTCAAAGAGCACCTAGCAGGAGCGGCTGATATGGATCTACACTATTTGCCTAGGTATGGATGGTATGTGCCCAGCAGGTTAATGGTGGTATCCAACAGTTTAGATCAAAGTTTTGTTTCTCAAACAACCAAATAAAGTATTATTATCTGAACAGATATTACAAAATACAGTTTATTGATGCCATTAAACTATGTAAAAGTAAAGTATAACACCCCATTAGTCAAATATGTATGTCCTATCTGAGCCATGGTGCATAGATAGCTATTTTTTAACTAAGGAAACCATGTGACCCCATACTTTTAAGATCATATTCACATCATTTGGGTAATACGCAAGAGCGATTTTTAACAATTTGTACTGTTATAGATGAAGTGTTCAAAGTAATCTTTTCTTAGACTGCATTAAGAGTTTATAAACTATGTAAGAAATTATACCCAAACCCCTAAACAGGGATAACATATTGTTACAATTATTTAACCTTTAAGAGTTAAGTTATATTTCCAATCTGCTATCAACAAGTATTTCCCAGGTGATTCATAAGGTGCTATAAGTGTTCTGAGTTCTCTAGGTTAACTGGCAGATGAAAGATTAATGGCCTGGTGGTCAATTCAGAGACCATCCTATAGATGCAGAAAGGTTATTCTGTAAACACAGGTGCTAACTATATTACAGGAGTAATGCCTGTGGACATAACACTGTAACCTTAAATATACTTAGCAGGAACGCTTTTAGTCCTTGGCAAATGAGGAACTGTCTGATCATAATCCTGATCAGCATGATCCTGCTGGGAACTGTATGATCAGAATCTAGATCAGCATGCTAGCACTGAAAACTGTGTGAATTGAATCTAGATCATTATGCTCCTGCTGGGATGTGTGTGATCAGAATCTAGATCAGCATGCTCCTGCTGGGATCTGTGTGATCAGAATCTAGATCAGCATGCTAGCGCTGGGATCTGTGTGATCAGAATATGATCATCATGCTCCTGCTGGGATGTGTGTGATCAGAATCTAGATCAGCATGATGCTGCTGGAAACTGTGTGATCAGAATGTGATCATCATGCTCCTGCTGGGATCTGTATGATCAAAATATGATCATCATGCTCCTGCTGGGATCTGTGTGATCAGAATCTAGATCAGCATGCTCCTGCTGGGATCTGTCTGATCAGAAATTAGATCAGCATGCTCCTGCTGGGATGTGTGATCAGAATCTAGATCCGCATGCTCCTGCTGGGATGTGTGTGATCAGAATCTAGATCCGCATGCTCCTGCTGGGATCTGTCTGATCAGAATCTAGATACACAACCTCCTGCTGGGATGTGTGTGATCAGAATCTAGATCAGCATGCTAGCGCTGGGAACTGTGTGATCAGAATGTGATCATCACGCTCCTGCTGGGATCTGTGTGATCAGAATCTAGATCAGCATGCGCCTGCTGGGAACTGTCTGATCAGAATCTAGATCAGAACTGTGTAATCAGAATATTCACTATTTGCTACAATTTCTAGCAATATGTCTCATGTGATGTTTGCATGTATTTGTAAACTAAACAAGACAATTTGTATCCTGCTAGTTAAGCACCTATTTCTGGTACATCCTATCAACTTGTAGGATAGACAAGTCTGTTTTCTTATCATACATCTTTTGTCCATGTGTTGTGGAGTTTGTTGTTCTTTGGGTATATTTTCTTCAATATTTCAATTATTTGGAGACGGTGTACATATGATAGTGCCTTCACTGTGTATAGCATGCCATAAACATCTGGCATAATACTACACCTAGTCACATTTAAGCTGGACACTGAGCCTACCAGTCAGTGAACCAACTTTATATTTGCTCAGTCTTAGCAGGGGAGCTATCCTTCTACTATTTTAAATGAATTTGGTAGCCTCTTGTACCTAGAACCTTTGCCCTACCATTTATGATACCAGGTCCAGTATTTTGGAGTCCTTTGTTGTAATAACCACACAGATGATTTTCCACCAGAATATTATAACCTGTAAAAAAGTTCTAAATAAGAGGAAACTAAACAATGATACCATACCCACTCACATTATCCTGACACTGGGCCAACCATTAGTGGAACTACCCTTATATTTACTTGAGCATTAGCAAGGGAGCTATACCGGTACAATTTTTAATGACTTTGGTATGTTGCGGCCCAGGATCGAACCTGGGGCCTCCCATACCTGTAGCAGACGCTCTACTGATTGCGCTACCTGAGGTCCGGTAGGAGCAAGATTGTATCCTTCTTTTTTTGGCCTTCTCATTTTAAAGACCAAGGAAAACTACTTCTAGGACTTTTCCTGCTAAATACAGGAAGTACTGGATCAGGCTCAGGAGCAGTTTTAGTGGGTGTCCATGGTGTAGTGGTTAAGACGTAAGACTCCAGATTGGGAGGCCTGGGTTCAAACCCCAAAACTGACCATATGATGTTAGTCCTTGAGCAGGACTATTTATTAATCATTGCTCCAGGTACTCAGTACCTGAGTACTGGTTCTACCCAGGAAGTGTGCCATTGAGACGATTTAATGTAAGTTGACAGTATTTGTTTCCCAATCAACAATAAATAAAAAGGTTTAAACTAAACTGGATCTGGTGTAGGCAAACAGTACAGATCTAAATATCTAAATCAGCTAGCTCATTATTGTAGCTGTCTGATCTGTATCTGCATTGTTTACAGTTGTGTCTATAGCAATTTAGTTTTTGTCTTTGTTGTAGTTGAAAAAACAACACAAGAATTTTATTGGCTGTTAATTATTTACAAGTGAATTGGGCTAAGGGTATGATTACTATTTGTGCTTTGTGACGGAATAATCACTGACATGTTCACGGTTTTACCATCTATCTAGTTAGTATTGTGTCAAAGTAGGGTCTTTTACCAATCTTGTAAAAAAGGAAACTCCCAGCTGCTGTATATTGTCTAGTCTGAAACTATATGATGTTCTTTTAAGAATAATCTAGAAGTGAAACCAATTGTGTGTTTCATACAATATGATTTGGTGTTAAACTTAAATATTTTATAAATAAATACAATACACATGAGTGTTGGTAAAATTGACTTAAAAACCTACCAATACAATTTTGTTTTGTAATTTTGTAACAATGCACTGACACAAATATAGTCACATTGTCAATGTCCAGCTTATTGGTGGAAGAAAACCCCAGACATATGTCTGGGTAGAACTACAGTTACACCCCATTAATTAACAGAAGCAATCATTTATTAATCAGAATTTTTTATTCATCTTCAAAAAAAAGTGGCATGACCAAGCTAGACTTGCAGAATTATTTCTCTTTTGAGATTTTGCAGTATATTAAATCTTGACAGTTAAAGATACAATAAAAATCCAAAAAGTTGAGCTAAATTTCTGTTAAGAAATTCAGGCCTGACCTTTAGAAAAACAACCATCTTTTAATGTCTTTCTAAATGTGTACCTCCATAATTTCAAATTGCACAAAATTATTTTAAAATTTAAAATTATTCTTTAGGCAAGTCATATTTCTTCGGAACTTAAATTTCTCAACAAATTGTAAGGAAGGTCCACAAAAACCCTCCAAATGCAAGTCAAGCTTGTTAATGTTTTGATTCAAAACTTAAAAGTGAAATACTGATAACATTTGGCCTCTGTCTAAGACAGCATTTCGCTGTGTTAGTCAAGCTAGCAGAAAAAAATAGACAGAGTCCAGGAGTGAACATTGTTTTGTTCCCTAAAAAATCAATAGATGTAAAAAAAAGAGAGAAAAATTTCAAAAGCTGAAGCCTTAGCAATTCTGTTGCCAGGCTTTTTTTTTTTCAATTCTCATTTTGTTTGCAATATTAACAATCTGAAAAAAAGAAATATATTAATCTTTTGATACAACTGAAATAAAAATATTTAAGCATTCTACAAAATAAACATTATCTTGAAAGTTTGTGAACTTCTGGGAAATATACAAAAAATGAAGACAATTGGTGGAGATTAGGCCTTTAAAGCATCTTTCACTGGTGCATTCACTTTCAGACTTTGCCATAAGAGAAGTGTAGCAAATGTAAATGTCGGAGACACTGGTTATAAAAAGTCTAGGATAATAAAGCTGACCCCAGGTTTAGTCTGTTTATTGTATTTCAGATTTTATGTTACTGTTAACATAACAATCTAAACTAGGATGTTCTGCGTACAACCACTTCTTGCGGGACTATGCTTGTTTGTGTATCTTTGAAAATTTAATTCTGCTTGTTTATTTTATACATTGCACATAAAAAATCATGGTCTAATGTGTTGTTCGACTAATATATGTCGAGGACGTCCCCAAATAAATATCTGGGTAGAACCACCGGCACACCTCTGAACTGCTTGAAGACCTGGCCACAGGGTGAGGTTTGAGATATTTCCAGTAAGCGACTTTAACTTCTAGTTAGCTACTCTAACTTCCAGATGGCGACTCTAACTTTCAGAGGGCGACTCTAACTTTCAGTTAGCAACTCTAACTTCTAGATGAGATGTTATTTTTCAGTCTATTTTACTGAATTTTATATAAAATTTAACAGCTGTATTCTAAATATCAAAACTATATTTTGATACTTTAAAAGATAAAAAAAATACAACCAAATAGGATACAGTGTTCAATTTGTTTAAGGATGAGCCAATAATTTTATTTATTTCTGTGTATTTATTCTTTGTGCATTTATCAATTTGAACAATATTTCCATTGGCAAATAGCTTTTAAATTTTGGACCACAAATGAAGAAATTATAAGAAAATAAAATTTATGCTCCTATACAATACATCTGAAAATCCCTTAAAGTTGCCACCAAAATGGCTGCCAAGATAAGGGATCTTCACTTATGTGGAAACTATCTATACAGTTAACATGTACTTGCGAAGTAACATTGAAATTGTCCATGTTTTAAATAATATCTGAATATATCCAGTAAAAATTATTTTGTGAATCATTACAACTGGGGTTCTATGATTCTATACATCTTTTCTCCAGAACAAGCCTTCATAACCAGCAGGTCATTGATTTACATGCATCTTGTTTATTGCTATTGATATCTCACCATTGTCAATGGTCGATATCATCTGGTATTGTAGACTTGGAATTGTAGACTTCTATCTATAAATCTAAACCTGATACTTCAGCTTGTCTGAACATCTCATAGCCCTTAGTTATCAACAACTAGAAGCAAATTTAATAGAAAATATTGCTACTAAAAACTTTGCAGCAAACAGTGTGGGCCATGATCAGACAAATGGCTCTTTTTCAGATAAAATTTTATAAAAATAATGGCCATCACTTTTTTCTTTTGCTTAGATTCAAATCTGGTTGCATAAACTCAATAATTTGGTTGTGTTTATTTCATTTTTAATAAAAGTATAAATTATAATTAAAATGTATTTTATATTACCATGTGTTCTTTGACTTAATATTTATTTTTTTGTCACAAATGTCAAACTTTAAAGTTTTGACATTTTTGACAAAAAAGTACTAATGACCAAGTCATGACAAGCAACACAAAGCAATATACTTTTTTAAATAATATCTTTGCAGCTTTGTTTTGATTTTGATGTTTTTGAAATACATTGCAGCGACCAATTATGATCATTATAGAAACGTCCAGCTTTTTGGTGGAAGAAGATCCCAGACAAATGCCTGGGTAGAATCACCTGTGCACCGCAAGTCAGCTGGAAGATATCTTTGCAGTTAATATGACATAAAATACCTTAATAATACAATTTTTGCACACAGATTTCAAACTAAGCACAAAAATGTAGTGGCCATTATTTTTTCCAGTTATCTGAAAAAGAGCTAGCTATAGATCTAGATCTACACTATTTGCCTCAGTCCGGTCAATACATGCTTAGCAGGTTAACACATGGAATAACAACTTCGCCAATCTCTGTGCTTTATGTTCGCAGCGTAGTGACAAGCTTAAGGTTATACAATTAAACTATGCTAAGGACTATGATACCAAAATTAAAGGTGGTATCTAACACCTTGCTTACATTATACAATCATGTGCATTTAACCAATCCTATTGACTAAGCTCAATAGGTGAGAGCATCAGCACCAGATATGGAATGTCCAGAGTTAAAATTGAGTTTTAAAATAATGTTTGCGATTCAGCTCCCTGGCTTATGCTAAGGAAAATGTTGGGTCAGTTTTTTAATTGGTTAGCTCAAGATCCATCCATCCATCACCCACTCCGCATCCATACACCCACACATCCATCCATCTATCCTTCCATTCATTTATCTATCCAAGCATCTATGCATCAATCTATCAATAAAATACAACCTAACAATAATCATGCTACATTATGTTGATATCCCATAAAAAAACTCATTTTCTTTCAGATCTACTGCAAGAAACTTGACAGCAAATAATGCTGATCTTGATCAGACAGCTCCAAGGACGATGATTAATCTGAAACATCACTTTTTTTTCCTTAGTCTGATTAGTATTTACTAAGCAGGCTTAGTGTTAGTTTCTTATTTCACACAGCTGTGACGGATGTCATGCAGTGATCGCAGCTTGGGTGATCACTGCTGAATGATCACTGCTGTCACAATGTTCGTCATTAGCGGGAGTATATCAACCAATTAGTTGATAACATGATTAGAGGAACACAATCCTTCCAGTTTTGTACACTTGTAAAAAGTAATTGGATTCCCTAGGGGTTTTTCCTGGCACCACAGCGGAAGAATATACATCACAAAACTTTGAGTGAGTGTGAGATAGGTGATTTGACATATCACAAGTCAGCATAAAGACCTTCCTACATTATCTGATGGGGACTAGAACTCACAGAGTGCAAGGCTACCGAGTTAGAAGTCTGTGATTCTATCGCTCAGCCTTAAACTTCCAAGTAATTAGGAAAAAAACAACTTACAACACTTTTGTTGTATTTGTTAGAGTTTCTTTTATTAGAGTCGCAACAAAAATAACACATTTAAATTATTTGACTTCTTGTTGTTTTTTCCACTGATCCAATAACTAAACATTACTACAGTTGATGACAAAACAAAAAAGCTTTTTCAGAATGGGACTGGGCTGTAAATGAGATCAGGACCTTTATGTGACAACCGTCTGGCGCTCTATGTCCCCTGGGAGTCTGTGACTAGACAGACCTTCTGCAGATATATTAAGTTCAGACAAAATGCTCTGCATATAAGGGTAGTACCACACCTTCTTGGCTCTCAGTCAGAATTATGTGACTTGTTGTGGTGTACAACATAATGAAGTCCTTATACTGCTTAGCCGTTTTCTTGCTAGAAAAAACATTCACCCTATCAACATTACACATCATATCACACCCTAAAGATGTTTGAAACAAGTAACGGGTTATAGTGAACACAATCCATGAATAACTTAACTTTAGGGGGCATGGTCAACAAACACAACAATTAAATATGGGGCAAGTTTTGCAGCTGGTTACAATATAAGCAATCAGTCTAAAGACGTGGATTAAGCTGAAAATGACACCAGGAGCAGTGTGCGACAATTGTCTGGCAACGAACATCCCAGTGGGATTAACTAGAAAAGCAACATAGTTAATTCAGGAAAAAACAATTTCTGTGGGGCATTTTGTCAGATACATTTAGTTCAGGGGAGAGCTCAACTTACCAAGGTAGATCCAGAGCCGGGTTAGTCCATGAGGCCATGTGTAAACTCTGGGGTGACCCTACATCAGGCAATGCTTTCTATTTTGTGATTGGTCGTACGCTGGCTGAGTTATACACGTGTGTATGCATGTGCCTTTTCCCCCTATTATAAGCCTATGGAAGCCTATTACTGGCAATTTCACAATTTTGACCATGTGCTTTTTTGCAATAATGAAGCCATTAAAAGTATGTCTAGGCAACTTCACATGTCAGTGTAAGAATATGACTAAGAAACACTTCAGATTACAAAGAACACTATAGAACAAAAAAAAACAACATATAAATTTACAGTGCTTGGAAAGTATCTTAGTGACCTATCAATCATAACCAATCTGTATACTGGGACTGACCTCTAAAACAAAAACAAAAAACTCAGATGTGGTAGTGAGAAACCTTTTTATTATATCTTTTTACAGGGAAATGATTATAAAGGTCCCAAACATAACCAATTATATCTTGTTTTGTTGATATCTTGCAATTAATGTTCAGCTTATATAATCTTGCATCAAGTAATTTAGAGTTATTTACTTAAAGAGTGGTCTCTGGGGGGTGGGGGTGGCGGGATTTCTAGGATTTGACCTAATGACCTACCTTTTGACCCCATGTGACCTAGTTAAAAAAAAATAGTCATCAAAGATTTCATGCAGGCAAACATTCCGTCCAAGTTTGGTGAACATGGGCAATAACTGTGGCCTGTAGCATCTTCACAAGGTTTTTCTAAGATTCGACCTATTGATCAACTTTCTGACCCAACATGACCCAGTTACGAACGCATCTAAGATTTCATTCAGGCAAACATTCTGGCAATGTTTAGCAAAGAATGGACCATAAATGTGGCCTCTAGCATGTTCATTAGGTTTTTCGAAGATTTGACCTAGTGATCTACATTATGACCCCATGTAACCCAGTTATCAGAACTCATCCAAGATTTAGACACATGATGGACAAAGGGGTATCAGAAAAACTCACCTTTATCATGTTGAACTCATATGAGTTAAAAAAATATCTAGAGGGTTTTTCCCATGTTTATTTAATTTTTCAGGTATAAAAAGATATTATGTGGCATAAAAAAAAAAGAATACGGGGATTGCTTTAAAATTCATTTATGCTCTAATAAGATCTGGACTTTGATTTATCAACCATATAGCATGAAACATCCCTGAAGACCTTCCATTGACAAAGTTAGCACAAGAGATCACCTATAGGAGAGAACATAAATGGTTTCAGCTAGGGCTCGACAAACTATGGTGGTCCCAAGTCCATCACAGCACTTGTATGGTTTACTTCCGCAACCGCTGCCTTTCTTTGGTGACAGCATTTCTTTTTGGAACAGTTTCAGACACTGTGTCTTTTAGGTAAGACTCTTGTATCTTTTTACAACTGTCTTTGGAGACGGTCTACTGGTGACAGTTCATTTCGCAACAAAATCTGCTGGGAAATGTCAACAACTTTTGTTAAGTTCCACTAACTCTGGAGTTGTTGCCTCCATTACTGCATCAATAGGTTAACATATTACAGTTGTCCTGCTGGGACAGTTTCCAAACAGCATATATTGCCATTATTCTGAAAGCTTTTAGTTTTTTTGTTTTGTAAGTTACATCGCGCCAAAACACAATTATGGTCATATTGGCGACATCCATCGAATTATTTGTGAAGGAAGTTCCAAGACTTTTGTCTAAGTAGAAGCACCAGTGTACCGCAGGTTAGATGGAGAACGTCCCTACATGTAAGTTCTTGTATGTCTGGGATTTGAACCACTGTCATGAGTGGATGAGGAGTTTTAAGTCAGCAACTCTAACCATTCTGTGTATTGTCTGACCCAAGAAAACCATCTTTTTTTTAGATGTAAAAAATTAAATCAAGACAAGAGGGCCATGATGGCCCTTAATCGCTCACCTGATGACACAAGCTTTTAGTAGGCTCAAATATGGCACAAAGTGATTAAGAGTTATTTACATTTGGATGGAGACTCCCACTTTTAAGGTTAAAAATTCTTTGAAAATGAGGGTTGTTTTACATATTTTCAAAAATCTCCCTACTTTTAAACAGATAATTTCCTTCTTTGTTTATAAGAAAATAACAAATCTTCCACATTGCAAGTGAAAATCTCCCACTTTGGCCTCAGAAAAGTTCACATAAATGCAAAAGTGTCAAATCAAGTTAAATAGGGTTGATTTTTATATGGACTCCAATGTTAAAAAATTGTTTTTTTTATAACAACATTAAGATAATAATTATAGCCGATATATAAGAATTTTCTCATTTTTGTTCAATCTCGGTTTTATGTTTGCTTGCTGCTTCCTATATATACATGTTTATGACAAACAATCAGGAAAATTTTATGACAAACTCAAGAGCCATCTTTATTACATACAATAACAGCCATTTTTGTGACATACAATGACAGCCATTTTCACGTCAAACTATCACAGTTATTGTTATGACAAACTTAAATATCTTCAGAAGAGACGAGTGTATATTATCTGACATAAAGCTACAGACTAAACGCGTAAATACGCACTAAAATAAGTATAGTGTATCCTTAAAACTACAGACATGTCCTGTTATACATTTATCTTAAAACACTTGGCTATCTAGGCAATGGTAATGGTTTACAGTTAGCAATATCTTCAAAGTATATTAAGCAACATGTCTGAAATTTTGCAAGACACTTTAACTTTGCTATTTTGATCTTACAATTCCATTTAAAAAACAATATTAAGCTTTACTGTGTTACTATATGGAAATGGTAACTTTAGTTCAAGTCATGACTTGGGCTTAGGAGCGGTTGGTGAATACGGGCCTTTGATGCATTGTTTTCAACTTTACTAAATTCTTAAGCAAGGAAGATTTTAAAAAGAATCAAAACAGTATTTAGAAACTTAAATAATGCATCAGACATGAATAAGGAAAAAGAACAGTTCTATTTGTATTGCGGCACATATATATTAAAATTTGAAAAGACACAAGATAAAGGTATTCACATGCCATACTATTGTAAAAGTCACAGCAAAAACATGAGACATTACATGAAATAGAGAAAATCCAAGAGTTACTGCCAGACGGTCAGAAGGGACCACATTTAATGCAACCATTATCACAGTACAAAGTTTTTGTTCTAATGATCCTTATCTCTCATACAGTCTTAACCATTTCATTCATAAAAAATGTTTGTTTGTTTATTGGGTTTATCATCCCACCAACAGTATTTCAGTTATATGGAGATGGTGTTCACTTGAAGCAGATATGAAAACTACAATCAGACAGAAATTCAATGACTATTTAAATACAAAAATGAGCAAGCATTATTGGTACAATGTTTCAAAGTTAGTTTAGAGGATGAAGAAGGCTCTCAGCCTGTTTCCTCTTTTAAGAAAACATACTTAACATTCTCTAAGGATTCCATTAATCAAATATGGAACTCATACGGTATCTTCATAACTTTGCCATTTCTCAACTGTCAAGAATATGCTCCCAATACCAGTGTTCCATCTTCCTTGACTTGTTCAAGAGATAATAACCAAGAGCTACCACAGGACAGCGAGCCTAACTATTCAAGCACTTGATAGCAGGAGGTGAGCTGGATAGTGCATGCACTCAATAATTAAACTCATATGCTTATAAATTTTCTATTTTTAATCATAATTTACCAGAAAATTAAACACAGAACTATTTATCTTGATTATATCTGTAGGTATGATCACCAGGTAGATGTATGGAAAGTTTCATTTCAATCAAATTGTTGAGATAAATAAGCTTGAAAGTACTCACACAAACAAAATGTTGACCTGAACATTAAGGCAATGCTAACAATGATGTTGATGCCAACATCAAGAATGCCACTACCAACATCGAAAAAGCTAATGCCCAGGCAAGGAGAAAACATATAAATGGAATAGTCTAGCTAAAACAAATCAACCTTTTAACCACAATAATAGTATATTGTCAATGTTCCCATTTTTCACAGGATATTGCATGGGAATATAAACAGGAAAAAGATAGCATACAAAATAATTTAACATTTTCTTACAATGTCTCTCTTCCTGTCTTACAGACGTCCAGGCAAATTGTGACCTAATTTTTGTCTTTGGTTTAAAATACTAGCACACTCTACATGTATAAACCTGATGAAGCATTGTGTCTGCTGCTTGACTTTCCTAGACAAATTTATTAATATGTTAATCTGGGCCTGGAATACGGGCAACTACATGAAGAACTACTGGACCTGGTAGCGCAATCAGCAGAGCGTCGGCTCCAGGTACTGCATGCAGGACCCGGGTTCGATCCTGGGCAGTGACATACCAAAGTCATTAAAAATGGTAGTGGTATAGCTCCCTTGCTAATGCTAAAGCAAATATAAGGGTAGATCCCTGACTGGTTGGCTCAGTATGAGGATAATGTGACTGGGTGTTGTATCATGCCAGGTGTTCAGAGCATGCTATACGTAATAAAGTAGCTTGCTATATTTGTTAATAACACAGATAAAATATCTTCTTACATTGACATGCAAAAGTGCCTAGGCATACCGATATAAACTATAAAGCAAATAGTGCTGAACCTTATTGAACAGCTCCAAGCAGGGAGCAGACTGATCTGGTTAAGTTTTTGGCATGTGGCAGCCCTAGGATTGAGCTCAAGACCTACCACAGCTGGAACTGTCACCTAAAGCAGCAACGGTCTACCACATGCCTGTATGTTAGTGTGAACCGGGCTTAACACCTTATTCAATGTGCTAGCTACAAGGAAAATTTATTTATGTCACAACTTCAGAACCATTTTAACAATGACCTGTTGTATTAGGATCCAATAACCATAAATAAGGAAACTGATCAAGGCATTTTCTCATATATCTGATGCCTCTAAGAAGGAAACAGACAAGAAAAATTATGATAAAATAAATTTGCTTTCTTGATTTGTAAGTTGTGACAAACAGAAGCAAAAGTGAATATAGATTTACGCATGTGAACTTTTTCTCAGGCCAAAGTGGGAGATTTCCCTTGCAAAGTGAGAGATTTGTTATTTCCATATAAACAAAAAATGTTGTCTGTTTCCAAGCAGGGAGATTTCAGATACCTTATTTTTTACATAATTCTGAACCTTAAAAGTAGGAGTCTCCCTCAAAAAGTGAGACAGTTCACATATATGTACATATTTTTTTAAAAACGGGAAAAACATAAAAAGGCAACAGTACTACCAAAATTATTTAAAAAAAATTATTGCCTTATTTTGATGTCATAATTTATCAGTTTGTGCCGTTTCCGTCAGTTAAATTTTAATTAAAGTTTAATATCATTTCAATTCTTTATTTGGCATCATTATTAATGTCATTGTCAAAGAGCAAATAATATTACATACCAAATATTATATAAGAAAAGTATTAAATTAATAGTAAAGTTAAATTAATTTATACAATAGTAATTAAAACAATATTTCTGTCACAACATTGTAAACAAGAGTCTGCAAAACCAACAAGAAAACAAAATGTATGCTATATACTTTCCAACATCTGAGCATCTACAAAAGGTAAAAGGTTACATTAATTTTTCTTTGTTTAAGTAGGCTATTCATTATACATGTACATAACATATCTTTTTTTATTAAAAGCATGGTAAACAAATCTATTTAACAACAACTGCTTCTGTATTTTTCATCTATTATTTCAATTTTGGTCAGTATTAGCCAGGATTGAAAGTAATGTGGCATTTTTTACGTCTTAAATCATAATAAAAGGGGCAAATAAGAACAAAAAGATACTCACTCTCTTTGATATTCATATTTTAAAAAATACCATTTCTATTTTCCCTTTCGATATTTCTGAGACAAAGTTTTGTAGCACTTTGCTATGCTACTTTTTATGCGTGTGTCTGAAGAGGTCGCGAACCCTCACGGTAAGAGGCTAAGCAGTTATAAGAATAACATATCCGGGACTCTACTGTTACTGTAAAAGTAGCTCACATGTGCAATTTTTGTTCAATAGCACAATGTCAATGATTGACATTTTACTACCTTAGTGTGGGTAAGAACTTGTCACCTAATAAATCCCCAGGGGACCTGTTGTCCTATTGCTTGAATAACCTATTTATTGAGGGGGTCACTAATGAATGTATAAATATTCATCAAGAACAAGAACAAGTGTATCAGGTGGAGAGAGATGGCCGACAGAATACTCCTGGGGAGACAGAGAATGTAGTGTTTTGTCTTTCTTTCATTTTGAACTTGTCAATAGGCTTGATGCTTTCTTGTTTATATGATCTTTTTGATTGTTTTAGATTTTAAGAGACTGTTATACTCAGGTGAAAAATAGATTCAAATATAAGAGTGCTATAAATATTGTAAAGAAACTGTGCATATAATATATTCTGGAAAGCCCAACATTGCAACTTTTTTCTCTTTTTCCTTATATTTGTCAATAGTTAAGATCAATTTATTGTGCAGCATTATGTTTTCATTTATAAGATCTTTCTAAGCCATGGCTGTGCACTGGTAGGAATAGGAATATACAAAAACAGTTGGTGGAGTATAGAAAAAAAAAAAGCAGATACCTTTTGAAGAAGCTGTGTAATTTTTAGCTTTGTTTCTTACATTGGTCAATGGGTTAATCTAAAAAACCTGAAGAATTTTCAGCCTTCTGAGTGTTCTCAAGTAAATAGAATGTAAACATAACTTTCTAAGCCTTATAATTGGTCACAAGTGTCTAGAATGTAAATATAACTTCCTAATCCTTATGATTGACCCCAAGTAACTAGAATGTAAACATAACTTTCTAAAGCCTTAGGATTGGTCACAAATGACTAGAATGTAGACACAACTTTCTAAGCTTTAGGATTGGTCAAAAGTGACTAGAATGTAAACATAACTTTCTAAGCCTTAGGATTGGTCACAAATGATTACATGTAGAATGTAAATATAACTTTATACTGATAAGACTGATGATTGGTCACAAATGACTACATGTAGAATGTATACAAAACTTTCTAAGTATATAACTGAGATTTCAAAGAGTATTTGAAAAAATAAAATGAAAAAAAAAACTGGCTTATATACAATCTAGAATACCTTCTGGTTGTAGTGTTGTTTTTAGAAATGTATTAATGAGCTATACATGTATACTTTAAATAAATTATACATGAACCCTTTGAAATCAGACATGTATTAAATATTAAGCAAAATCAAGAATATATTATGTATGTCTATAGTTAATGCTAAATGGATTCAAAGGGGGAAAAAAAAGAATAACTTTTCATAAACTTTTACAAATCCTTATGCAAGAAAGATTTTATTTTTTTTATTTTTTTGTGACACTGCACATACACAATTAAAGTCATTGGCAACGTCCAGATAATTATTGGTGGAGGAAGACCCCAGACTTACGTCTGGGTAGAACCACTAGCTCACCGCAGGTCAGCTGAAATATCTACCAACATGAAAGTTCTCGACTCGAACCCACTCGGTCGGAGGCTGAGGAGTTTCAAGTTAGTGACTCTAACCGCTTGGCCATGGGTGCCCCCCTCTAAAGTGAGAAAGAGAAATGCTCTTCATAAATTCAGTGGAATAAAGCTGAGGTACATTAATTGGAAATAAACATATCTGTGTCTTGTAGCAATTGTGTAAAATGCATTATTAGCTTCATTTTTCCAGGGGAAAAAAAGGTAGAGTTGTTGACATGACCTTCTTGTTTGTGTCATGCGGTGGCATTCTTTTTCTTCTTTCTTTTTAAATCCCTTTCTCAAAAGAACAAACAAGAAATTTCACTTAGGCTACAAGATGAACTAAGCAAGAACAACATAGCATACAAAAATACTAAACAATGCTTAAAAAAGCTACATAGAGTAAGGACAAAGACCTGTAAAACATTTGGGTAAATTCTGTTGGGCAAAACTTCCTGAAAAACAACTCAGTATAGAATTTTTAATGGGCAAAACATATCTAAAACAAGACATTCAGGACAGTATAACAGCTACCTGATTACATTATACTAATAACGATCCGTAATACTTATCAAAGCACCAGAAATTCACTTGCTAATAGTGTTAAAAAGCTGCAATTTACAAGCATTCTATGCAATCATAACTGAAAATCAGATTATAATTTCCACTCAACCGTGAGTTAATACTTGGTTGCACTTGGTCCTTAAAGCTGCAATTTACAGGCATGCTATGTAATCATTACTAAAGGTCGGAATATAGGTAATTTTCTCTCAACTCTCTGTGTTAATGCTTGGTTGTACTTGGTCTTTATAATTTCACATACTTTATTTTGCTGTGTATTTTTGTGTCAGTACACCATGTAATTAGAAATAAGTCAATAATAACTATCTTCATGTTCATTTTACAGTCATCCTTTAATACAATGGCCTAATATGTTGTTTTTACCATAGCATCAACTGTAAAAGTGGTAATTATCAAGTTAGGTGAATAACATAGTTATATATACAACGTTGTACTATGTCAATGTACTTATACTTTACCCATTATATATGAAATGCATCTTGTCTTTTATATGAAAACATACATGTACATAGCTTGCTCCTTTTATGTGAAGACATATAAAACTGGCTACTTTTGTATGAGGACATATATAGCTGGCTACTTTCATACGAAGACATATATAGCTGGCTACTTTTATGTGAAGACATAAATAGCAGGCTACTTTTGTGTGAAGACATATATAGCTGGCTACTTTTATGTGAAGACATATATAGCTGGCTACTTTTATGTGAAGACATATATAGCTGGCTACTTTTATGTGAAGACATATATAGCTGGCTACTTTTATGTGAAGACATATATAGCTGGCTACTTTTATGTGAAGACATATATAGCTGGCTACTTTTATGTGAAGACATATATAGCTGGCTACTTTTGTGTGAAGACATATATAGCTGGCTACTTTTATGTGAAGACATATATAGCTGGCTACTTTTGTGTGAAGACATATATAGCTGGCTACTTTTATGTGAAGACATATATAGCCGGCTATTTTTGTCTCTTCAAATCTGCGCAGAACATTTTTTAAGTGATTTTTAAGCAGATGTATATCAGTGGTACCCAGACAATTGTCTATGGCTTTTTTTATCTCTTATATCTCCAAACAAGAGGGTCATCATGGTCGCATATCGCTCAACTAAGTGCTAAGGTGTTAAATAATAGTTTTCAAACAGAGCGAAAAACCACAACAGTCTTGGTACAATTAATCATGTTATACCAAATTAAAACATACTCTTGAAAAAAAAGACTCTAACTGGTTTAAAGTGTTATAACTAACCATTAAAGAAAAACAACAACATTTGGCCAATTATTCTTCTGTATCTACCACTGTTATGATCCCACTCTGTACTTTACTGTTGCACACTCGACAATAACATCAAACACTTACAGCTAGACTGTCATAAACTACTATTAAAGGTGGCAATGAAGCATTGAACCTGTAATTATATGTTAAATAAATGTCTTGTGTATCACATAAAGTAATATCTGTCATTTATAAGAGAATATATTGAAAAGTAACTTGACATTTTTGTAAAGTGATTCCAGAATTAATCTCGTCATAAATGAACCAGTGTAGTAGCAATCAACAAATAGATTAATTAGTAAATGTATCTTGGGATATCAATTAAGGATTAAAAAATAGAAATTGTTTAATATACTGGAAAAAATGTTGTTTAAGTTTTAGTGATAGCAACTACAGCATTAGTCAGCTCATTATCTTCATCATCATCATCATCATCTTCATCATCATCATCTTCATCAACATCATCACTATCATCACCAACATCATCATCATCATCATCAATAGTACCTTAACCATCATTATAATGATAGTTGGTATTTATATCTTCATGATCACTGTTACAATCACCATAACCATTACCATCATCAGCCTCATTATCATCATCAACAGCAGCAGCAACAGTAGTAGCAGAAGTCTTATGGTCCAGGCTACCAGCAGTGTATCAGTGGTTCTACCCAGATGTTTACTTAATTTTCCTTATCCACTTAAATAATAAGGAGATATAAAATTGGCCCCAATTGTATGACATATCAACATAAAAAAATATCTTTCAATTCAAAAACACCCTTGCGGATGACTGACCTGATGCAACATTCATCATGCATATCAACATCCCCCCCTCCCCAACTCTTAACAGTCTAATTAATTAATTCTTCTCAAATGGGCAACTATATGTTCATGCAATATAAATTATGTTACAGTAACAATAGTGGTAATATATTTAATGGCAAATCATAAATATGCCACAGGTACAGGGACACTGGAATGAGAACCTTTACTAGAAATGACATGTTGGCAAATGTGTCACCTCAAGTAACAGTTGTATGAATATGTAAATACATGCCCCAGTTATTATCAATTAACACTCCACCTGCTAAGCACTAATTGATGTCATTTTTGCAAATAGTGTTGTTCAAAATGGCAGCCTATTATATCAGGATCTACACTTTCTGCTGCAGAATCCAGCTAAATGATTGTCTAGAAAACTTTACAAGCAAATATGACTAATGCAGACTAAGAATTGAACATTAACAAGTGTGGTAAGATAAGGATAATGACACCACATTCTATAAAGTAGGCACTCACTGTAGATAAACTGGCAGGACCTACTTACATGTATGTTAACATGTGATAATTTGGAATTGCGAATACTTTTAACGTCAAATGGCAGAAGTCCTGCGAGTAATGACCAGTAATTTGTGTTTATTTATTGGGAATATCATCCCACCAACAGTATTTCAGTTTTTTGAGATGGTGTCCACCTGAAGCAGATACGGTGCTGCCTTCACTGTGTTTAGCATGTTGTGAACACCTGGAATGATAGCACACCCAGTCACATTATCCTGACACTGGGCCAGCCAGTTGTGAAACTATCCTTATATTTGCTTGAACGTTATCAAGGGAGCTATATACCACTACCATTTTTAAAGACTTTGGTATGTCGAGGTCCTGGATCGAACCTGGGGCCTCAAGCACCTGGAGCTGACTCTCTACCGATTGCGCTACCAGGCCAGGTCAATACATGTATGTGTACCTTGTTTTATAACCAAACTGTATGCTGAAGATGATTCCAAATGGGGTAACAGACATTGCAAAAAGAAATGCACATGTTTAAACAGTAACTTTGTTTCATATTTGGTAGAAAACTAGGCGCATAATGCAAGAGTTGTTGCAGTTCATGTGATTTTAATCCCAGAGTATTCATGATATGGTAACTGTCTCTTCACATTAGCATTATTGTACTTAAGTTGAAAGGCAATAATAACTGCACTGACATAATTGTTTGTTTGTTTATTGGGTTTATCATCCCACCAACAGTATTTCAGTTATCTGGAGACGGTGTTCACTTGAAGCAGATAGAGTGCAGCCTTCACTGTGTATAGCATGCCATGAACACCTGGCATGATACCACATTTAGTAACATTATAATCCTGACAACGGGCCAACCAGTTGTGGAACAACCCTTATATTTGCTTGAGCATCAGCAAGGGTGCTATACCACTACCATGTATACAACTTTGGTATGTCGCAGCCTGGGATCAAACCCGGGGCTTCCTGTACCTGGAGCTGACGCTCTACCGATTGCGATACAAGGTACAGTGAGATAATTGCAATTCTGAAGACAGAAAAGGCTGATGCATAAAGGCATTTGTATTTTGTTTCAAATCTTATCATAGAAATGCATAGCACTACTTCATATTGCGTTGGAGTCAGGAAAAGTCTTCAATTGTTAGGTCCGCGGATTACTTTTGGAGGCAGTAACTCTGTTTTCAATGCTGATACAGTGAATAAACAAAGCAAATCATCAATTAAGTGGGAGAACAATTGTTATACCAACAACAATGACAACTTTTTGCACCTGTTTTATAACAATCATAATTAATTTAAGAGGTTGCTATTGTTAAACAATAAACAAAAAATGATAAGTAAAAACAATGTTGCAGCTATAATTACAACCTGTGTACCAGTACTTAAGTTCAGAACAGAAATAACTATGTCAATGATTTAACAGCGGCCAAGGATGACAGTAAAACAGGTATAATACACTGAAGCAGTGCACATATTTTTACATCAATTAAATATAACTTAGGGTATTAGATGTAAAAAAACAAAACAACAAAGAGCAATAAAAAATATCTGTCAAAGTTATCTTGTGCTAAAACAAGAGACAGAAATAAAGGCATCTTTAACTCAAGTTTTTGCGACTAAAAAAGGAACTACTGTCATGACCCTCTTGTCAGCATGGGCGTTGGTTAACCTGTTCTTATTAAGGTTCATGTCTCAAAATCTATCATGAAGTTTGAACTTCGTGATATCTTATTTTTTGTTGTGTTTTTTTTTAATACATTGCAGCGACAAAATTAATGTCATTATAGCAAGTCCAGGTATTTTGGTTAAGGAAGTCCCCAGAAAATATCTGGGAAGAACTAAGATGAAGGACCTTCATACAAGTCCAGGCAGGGACTCAAACCGGCCACGCGATGAGTGGCTCGGCAGTTGGAAGAGTTTACAAGTCGGCGATAATTCTACTTGATGAGGCCACGGGCGCCCAATTCAGGATATTTCATGTTCATGTCTTCCTGGTGGCCTGCAGTGGTTCAACCCAGACAGTTTTCTTTATTTCTTAATTATAAATGGATACAGCTGTACTTGTCGGCTATCCGAGTTTAAATCTTGTGACCTCATATAATATATAATTAGACAAGTTGACAGGGGAGAATCGGTGATTTCAAACTCTGTTTGGGAATTTTTAAAGGATGCAAATGGACATCCAATTAATTTATAATTAAATAAGTAAAAAATAACACAAGAAACGTATAAAATCAATCTTGATGGGTACTTTCAAGTGCATAGGGATTATTACAAAAACAGGATGTTTTCCAGCTATCAAAGGATAATCTTTTAATTGAATATCATATCCAATTAGCTGAGATCGAAGTATTTATGGAAAAGATTCAAACTGCCAATAATGATAGCCTTGTTTCTCCCGGCCTACGTCTCCCTTAGGTAGTGTCAATGACAAAACCTATTAACATATTTTCAGCACTGACAGATAATTACTTAAAACAAATGCTTATTTCATAATCAAGTATCGACAACAAAATATAGCATTGAAGGACACAAGTTATGGAAGCCTATAACTCATACAAGAGTATAATATCTTTCTCATACGAGTCACAAAGGAATGCTAAAAATGGAAACAAATAATATTTTTCTTATAAAGAATTATTATTGGATGTATTTTAAAGTTGTGAGCATGATAATACATTTTTATGGTATGGTGTAAGTTTATTAACCTTTTATTTAATGTACATGCCATTTTAATCCTTAGCAAAGCCTATGAATGATCACATCATGTAGACAGGTATAGCCTAGGACCTTTAATCATATGCTAAACATAGTTACATATATTTAGGTAGAGCAAATGTAATGCTGCACCTCCAATTGAAGAGTATCAAAATTTTAGTTAAAATAAACTGGGAGTTAAGGGTACGATTCCTGGTATGGGCACAAATTGTCACCTTTTTTTTCTCTACTTTTTCACTTTTACAATGATTTCTGCATCACTCTACCGGATTAAGAATGAAACATGTATAATTTTTTTTTTTGGAAATGAATTTTAATGGTATGATTTGTGCTAAACAAAAGCAAAAGCAAAATCATACACATGAACAATGACCGATTGGTTTAATAATCCTATCCTTTTGAATTATTTTGGCACCCACCAATCACTCATGAAACAATGATGATTTTCTAAGCAAATTTTATAGGGTGTTGAATGTATGGCTCAAATAGCATGGTGTTTTTTTCCAGTATTTTATTATATTTACATCTTGATCACACACCACCATCCATCTTGACCCCACACCACCACACATCTTGACCACACACCACCATCCATCTTGACCCCGACACCACCATCCATCTTGACCCCTAAACCACCATCCATCTTGACCCAACACCACCACACATCTTGACCCCACACCACCACACATCTTGACCCCACACCACCACACATCTTGACCCCACACCACCATTCATCTTGACCTCTCTCCACCATCCATCTTGACCCTACACCACCATCCATCTTGACCCCACACCACCACACATCTTGACCCAACACCACCACACATCTTGACCCCACACCACCATCCATCTTGACCCCTACACCACCATCCGTCTTGACCCTACACCACCATCCATCTTGACCTCTCTCCACCATCCATCTTGACCTCTCTCCACCATCCATCTTGACCTCTCTCCACCATCCATCTTGACCTCTCTCCACCATCCATCTTGACCACACACCACCATCCATCTTGACCCCACACCACCATCCATCTTGACCCCTACACAATCATCCATCTTGACCTCTCTCCACCATCCATCTTGACCCCACACCACCACACATCTTGACCTCTCTCCACCATCCATCTTGACCACACACCACCATCCATCTTGACCCCACACCACCACACATTTTGACCTCTCTCCACCATCCATCTTGACCACACATCACCATCCATCTTGACCCCACACCACCACACATCTTGACCTCTCTCCACCATCCATCTTGACCACACACCACCATCCATCTTGACCCCACACCACCATCCATCTTGACCTCTCTCCCCCATCCATCTTGACCTCTCTCCACCATCCATCTTGACCTCTCTCCACCATCCATCTTGACCACACACCACCATCCATCTTGACCCCACACCACCATCCATCTTGACCCCTACACCATCATCCATCTTGACCTCTCTCCACCATCCATCTTGACCACACACCACCATCCATCTTGACCCCACACCACCACACATCTTGACCTCTCTCCACCATCCATCTTGACCACACACCACCATCCATCTTGACCCCACACCACCATCCATCTTGACCTCTCTCCACCATCCATCTTGACCCCACACCACCATCCATCTTGACCTCTCTCCACCATCCATCTTGACCACACACCACCATCCATCTTGACCACACACCACCATCCAATCCCCCAACACCATACCACCATCCATCTTGACCACACACCACCATCCATCTTGACCACACACCACCATCCAATCCCCCAACACCACACCACCATCCATCTTGACCACACACCACCATCCATCTTGACCCCACACCACCATCCATCTTGACCTCTCTCCACCATCCATCTTGACCCCACACCACCATCCATCTTGACCCCACACCACCATTCATCTTGACCACACACCACCACACATCTTGACCACACACCACCATCCATCTTGACCTTACACAACCACACATCTTGACCCCACACCACCACCCATCTTGATCCCGCAACACCATACCACCAGAATCCTTTCCTAGTTGAGATTTGGTTCAGGTTCAAATATGAACGCTAAAAAAACTTTTCTGCAATTGGGTCCAAGCCTTAAAATTCAAGAAATACACCAGACCAGTTGAGTTATTAATGCCAATTTTTGAAATACCAGATTCTATGTGGGCAGTGAATATCAATCCTCTGTTTAACCTTATAACCTGCTGAATGGAAATTGTTGAGGCTTATGCATAGAGTGTAGATCCAAATCAGCCAGATCTCTTTGCAAGAAGTCTGATTGGGATCTGCACTGTTTGCTGCTTAGTCTCGAGTATTATATTTTGTTTCCTATGCGTGAAGTTGATGCCAAAATACATGCTATTAACAATGTGAATATGGGCAATTAACTTATTTAGCAGGAAAATGTTACAAGATAAAAAATAAAAACATAAACTAATCAGCCTTTTTAGACCAGACAGATCTTGAGCCATGTATCCTGAATGGAGCCAGCATAGCTACTTCTCCAGAAAACATAGATATTCCAAGCCATTGTAACTTCTGCTGGAGAAAATTGAAACGATGCTCGCAGGAATATATAGCCCCAAAAACAAATCATGCAATATAAATGCAAATCCATGACAACATCTGGAGAAACTGTGGGGCTCAAACAGGGTTTCTGTTGAAGGAAAATGGCACATGCTTTTATTTATTTTAGAACAGAAAGTGATATTGCAATAATAATCAACAAATTATTATTATTATTACCAAATATTAAGGAGCCTTTATCACAAGAGTGCTCAAAGGCACCTAACAAAAAATAAAATTGTAACTAAAACATTGACAAGAAATAAAACAAGTGTAGCATTTGCAATGCTAGATAAATTATTTAGAATATAAGAGAAATTAGTGCAAATGAGCATTAATAAAAAAGTGAGTTTTTAGAGCCCTCTTAAACCTTGTCAGTGTTGAAAGGGCCCTGAGGTTAACAGAAAGGCTGTTCCATAGCCTCGGGGCAGCAGAATATAAAAAGGATTGCTCCCGGATCAATGAGACCAAACACAGAGGGCACGCAAATTTGCTAAGCACTTTGATTCTTTGACTACTGTAATTCCTGAGCACCGTCTCACATGGGTTTGAGCCCCAGTTAAATAAAACTTCTAACCCTAGGATTGCTACCTTTGTTAATAACATCATCTTGCAAAGGTCCCTAATATATTGCTATACTCAGAAGTAAATAGAGCAGCACACAGTCTGACAGAACCCAGTGGGCTGATGGCTGATCTGGACCTAAACTATTTGCCAAAACTATATAATGTGCTATATAATGTGCTTAGCAAGCTAATATAGTTAAGAGAGAAGGTCTTCCAGCAGTCTTGGCATATGGAGGGAGTTCTTTTAGGATTTCCTTTGCCATCAAATAGTGATAGCAGGTCTTGTGAAGTTATTGTCATCATATAATGATGTAAAAATAAAAATGAGACCAAACCAGTTAATGTTTTGTATTGTGTATGCCAAAAATATCAGTTTGCTTATGGTTTATACATGTAACAACATCTTATCCCTGTTCTTGAAAATTTGTGTATAATATTCCAATGAATAAGTCAAGGCCGTTTACAACATAACCTCGATAGTATGATGGTGCAAATCATGAAGTATAACATGAGAACATGATCTCAAAAGTAAGTGGTCATGTGGGTTTTTTTAGCCTAAAAGTAGTTAACTATGCAATGACAAGTGGGGTGTTAACTTGCTTTACTCTATATAGATATAGGCTGGAAAATAACAATTCTTGGAATTTTTCCAGGAATAATGTATTTTGGGGTTTATACGGCACACCGATGCTTGGAAGGTCATAAAAAATTTATTAATATTTCATTCGGTTGCATGCGAAAAACAACATGAAAAGCATTGCTGCAAAGCATCAAAGGGCGTCCAAGTTATATCTTTTAGACAATACATCATTTGATGCAAGACACTGACAGACATGTGATTAGTACTTTCACTTAAAGTGAACTGAAAATACGTTCAAACAAAATGCCTTCACATGAAGAGGACATATGATCCACCATTTGTATTGCATATTATCTCAATGTATGAAACATTCCATTTAAAAATTTAACTATAAACTTATATGAAACTCATTTAACAAAGACTTAATGAACAACAATCTTTAAACGCTGATACAGAACTGGTAACAAGTGCAAATAACTTGTAGTTAACTCACATGGTTCAACGTTGCCAAAATATGTGCGCTATATACAAGGTATGGAGTTAATGTAGTGTGCATCCATAACCACTAGCAACACCTTGGTCGTTTTTATGAAACAGACATGTCTGAATACCACTGAGTAGTTACGAGTTGCCTGATAACACAAAAAGAGGCCAGTTACAAATTTCTTATTTATTCCATCAAGAGCAGTGGGGTAACCAAACATGCTCCAAACTGTCGGACACCACATTTAGCCCTATATTGTTGGTTGTCATTAGGAGACTATGAAAGAGATCTTTTGACAACAAAAACTAAATACAATTTGGTTGAGAACTATGTATATATTTTGCTTCACAATGAATCTGATATAGAGCTCTGTGTTTACCAAATGCAATCTATGACTGATCTGAAATTCAGAAAATAAGAGAAGATAATTGCTATTTTAGGGATACATTAATTGCAAACAGCAGAGAAGCCAAAGTTCTGAAGCCATTTCAGTTTCTGCTAGTTTACACTATATTGTTTTCACCTCCTTGCTAATCTATTTTATAGTTTAGGCTGCAAGATATTATAACGATATTTGTTTGATTTAAAAAATACAGACCTTTAGGCATTTATTTCTAAACAGAGTTTAAAATTTCAAAGATGTTTACACACATTTTCTAAGGTCGATGATGGGGGGAAAAGTCAGAAAAATTCTTAGATAGAAATTTTGGAAATAAAAAAGGATAATAGATAAAAATATCCACATGTGCAGCTGCATGTGCGTATGGCTGCAGAAAACCTTTTAGAGCAATTTTTGTAAGATTTCTCAAAGTAAACATAAACAAACCAACAATATTATGAAATAGAATGCTGTTTCCTTTCTGTAACATAAATGCATTAGTATTTTTCTAACATTTGACAAAATTAAAAAAAAAAACAGCAACAAAACACATTTATGATTAACTTTAGCAAACTTCTTTTTACTTTTTCTTGTAAAATGAGCACATATTTATTTATAGCACTCACAGTATTACAATGGTGGTATTATATTGGTTCCAACGTCACCATAACCAGTTGTCAGTGATCACAATGCCATTGATCACGTTTAGTTTTGATTGCTAAGCCCCTCATCATAAAGGTTTGAGCCCCGTTTCAGCTGAAGGACCTAATATAGGATAGTCTTCAGGCTGACTTGCTGTGTGCCTGTAGTTCTACCCACACATTTGTCTGGAGGTTTCCTCCATTAAAATAGCTGGACCATAATGATCATTTTGTTCGCTATGATAGTTTTGATAAAAAATGTCCCTGTTAAAATAACATTTTGTTTGTTAGACAAGAAAAAGCAGTGTAAGGATAGACGGCCATTGACTTCAATGTTCACATTTAATTTTGATTGCTTAGACTCTCAACACAAAGGATGAAAGACTTAAATCTGAAGGTCTTCCAGCTGTCTTGCTGTGTACTGATGGTTCTACCAAGACGTTTGTCTGTAGTTTTCCTCCATTGAAATAACTGGACGTTGCTATAATGATCATAGTAGGTCGCTGCGATTTGTTTTACAAAAAAGTAAAATAGTTTTGAGAAAATATGTCCCTGTAAAATAACATTATACTTATGAGACAAGAAACTGCAGCGTAAGAATAAAAACAAAACAAGAACAAGTGACCTTATTTCCAACCTTAACCGGGTGAGTGTAGGTTTCTAGGGAAGTGGAATTGTTTCATCACACAATGCATCTAGTTTTAGATTTAGACAATAATAACTCTGGTTGCTATGTCTTTGTTTCAGAAAATAACTATTCCTACTTTTTTGTTTTGTTACATTGCACAATTCAATTAATGGTCTGTTGGCAGCATTCAGCTAATTACTGGCAGAGGAAGACCCCACACTTATATCTGAGTAGAACCACTAGCACACTGCAGGTTAGCTGGAAAACCTCCTAACATGGGCAACCTTTTAATACAAGGACAAAGAAATGACCTTCCAAAACAACATATGCATATTCTACTTCCCTGTCTCTCTTCTAGAACATTTTTTTACTGCTTAAAGGAACTGCCCACACAAAACATACAAAAATATGAAAAGTCATTGCTATGTCCTTTGTTATATGAGATTTCAATATAGCTGCCATTTGTTCCTAGACTTTTTTAATATGGCTGCTATTTTTATAATATTATAAGGGCAGTGGCTGCTAGTTTAATACAAGAATAGGATTACAACCCTTCCATCACTCTATTCCTGTGAGAATTTTCAGAACACAGATTAATTTTTACTGCCTCGGAACAACCCACACATTGGTTTGTCGATGAAAACAATATTTCTGGTCCTTTTTGTAATAATTTATACAGAAATTTTAATATGGCTGCCACACATTCTTTGACAATTTTTATGGCTGCCATCTTTAAAAATTAAAGTATCACAATACATGTATGGCTGCTATTTCTGTACACACAGCACAACCATAGGTCGAAAATTCTTGCTGGAATTTTCAGCATGTACACATGTACATGGAGATAAAATAGTATTTTTTTTATAACAAAAAAGCTCCATATTATTTTTTTAAAGGGCAAATTCACGTGAAGCTAAGTTTTCAGTTTAAGGCAATATGATTGTTATAAACGGAATTAAAATCAGATATTATTATCATTTACATTCATTAATAAAAGTAATAATAATAATAATAAAAATAACAATAATAATAATAACAATAATAATAATAATAATAATAAATGATAATGATAATAATAATAATAAAAGTAACAATAATAATAATAATAATTATAATAATAATAATAATTATAATAAATAACAATAATAAAAGTAACAATAATAATAACAATAATAATAATATTTATAATAAGGATAAAGTTATCAAGGGGAAGAGTATTTACCTCTTAACTACTTGGCAACAGGTGCCCCCACTCTACTGTGAAATGTCGCAAATGTTTTCAGTTAAAAATGACCCTAAGCATTTAAGTAAAACAATTCCTATTCCTACTATAAAAAAACATGCACTGATATGATCCACTTCTTCCTTAAATGTATTATGATACACAAAAGGCTGTTAATAGATATGAAATTATACCAATTAATAGTGAAGGTTCGAAAACAATAATTAAAATTGAAAAAAAAACAAACAAAAAAAACTGAAATAATATCCGCTTACTTTTTTCTTCTGGTCTAGAAAAATGACAAACACGTAACAGAAAATAGACATACAACATAAATTTAATGCCCCTGATAAAACAGTGTGATATTACAATTTATCTTCCTATTCTTATTTCATTTTTCTCCTTAATATTTTTTTTCTCATGAAACAATATACCTGGCCAATATTTGAAAAGTCTCATTGTGCAGTTCCAATGTGTACTTGTACTACTCTATAGAGCTAAATCCTTTATTTCTCCTCCAAACTCTATATACCTGGTACTCATTAGAATCATCTTAATGCGACAACTCCAATGTGTACCTACACTATAGGGCTAAATCCTTTATTTCTCCTCCAAACCCTATATACCTGGTACTCATTAGAATCATCTCAATGTGACAATTCCAATGTGTACCTACACTACAGGGCTAAATCCTTTATTTCTCCTCCAAACCCTATATACCTGGTACACATTAGAATCATTTTCAATGTGACAATTCCAATGTGTACCTACACTGTAGGGCTAAATCCTTTATTTCTCCCCCAAACCCTATATACCTGGTACTCATTAGAATCATCTCATTGTGACAATTCCAATGTGTACCTACACTGTAGGGCTAAATCCTTTATTTCTCCTCCAAACCCTTTATACCTGGTACTCATTAGAATCATCTCAATGTGACAATTCCAATGTGTACCTACACTGTAGGGCTAAATCCTTTATTTCTCCTCTAAACCCTATATACCTGGTACTCATTAGAATCATCTCAATGTGGCATTTCCAATGTGTACCTACACTATAAGGCTAAATCCATTATTTCTCCTCCAAACCCTATATACCTGGTACTCATTAGAATCATCTCAATGTGACAATTCCAATGTGTACCTACACTACAGGGCTAAATCCTTTATTTCTCCACCAAACCCTATATACCTGGTACTCATTAGAATCATGTTAATGTGACAATTCCAATGTGTACCTACACTACAGGGCTAAATCCTTTATTTCTCCTCCAAACCCTATATACCTGGTACTCATTAGAATCATGTTAATGTGACAATTCCAATGTGTACCTACACTACAGGGCTAAATCCTTTATTTCTCCTCCAAACCCTATATACCTGGTACTCATTAGAATCATCTCAATGTGACAATTCCAATGTGTACTAACAATATAGGTTTAGAAATTCTGGGATTTCAATGGCAATAAAATAAAATAAAATAATGATGTAACTGATAAAGACATGTTCAGTTACAAGCAATGATGTCTGCTTCACACCCATATATCTTACATACATGGACGAACATAATATTGATAGATTTTCAGACAAAATTAAAGAATGTTAATTATATGACTGGAAGAGATGAACGTGAATCTCTGGAAATCTTTACACTTTCAAGATGCAATAAAATTCGCAGGTAAAACAGAGAAAACAGTAGGGTAACTATTAAAGTCACAGCTTGCTCATTCTTTCAATGCGTGAGGCTGATTTCAGGAATTTGCTCTGGCCGTTATCAGTAAATCAGCTGTACCTGGCTTTTTGGTTCAAGTCTCTACATAATTATCACCTTCTTGAAGTGTATAAATATCAGTGTAACCCAATTACTCTATGCAGAGTACAGGATTAGGAATACAGGTAAGTATATCAGATTCTTTCAAGAAAAGCACTGATGCAGAGCATCAAAAGACCTCCAAAACTAAGATTTTACCATTCATATTGCACATCATGAATATGTACCTTTTGTACTTCCACCTATACCTAGAGCACTTCTTGTTATCGTATATTACAGACAGGGTCATTTATGAGGTGCACTAACTACAGAACTCAGCCAGTCACATGAACCAGTCCTAATAATAACCCTTCTGAGCGCGTGGAATTATATGGAATTCATTCAAAGAATAAAGAATACAGAAGAAAAGAAGATTTATAATGATCATAAGTCTTAAGAAAAGCTTCCCAAAAGATGTCTCTGCTTTGTACATGATGAGATGTCAGGATATTTTAGGAGTAAATAGCATGTAAGAGTTTTGACCATTTGTATGTTTTATTTACAAATCTGGTACTTTAATTACATGTATGTTAGGCAAGTTTTGCCCGCTTAATTACCTGGTACTCTGATGTATATTAGACAAGTTCTGTCCACTTATTTGGTATTTTGATTTTGCCAGACAAGCTTTATCCACTTTTCTGGTACTTTGATTATGTCAGACAAGCTTTATCCACATTTCTGGTACTTTGATTATGTCAGACAAGCTTTATCCACATTTCTGGTACTTTGATTATGTCAGACAAGCTTTATCCACATTTCTGGTACTTTGATTATGTCAGACAAGCTTTATCCACATTTCTGGTACTTTGATTATGTCGGACAAGCTTTATCCACATTTCTGGTACTTTGATTATGTCAGACAAGCTTTATCCACATTTCTGGTACTTTGATTATGTTAGACAAGCTTTATCCACATTTCTGGTACTTTGATTATGTCAGACAAGCTTTATCCACATTTCTGGTACTTTGATTTATGCCAGACAAGCTTTATCCACATTTCTGGTACTTTGATTATGTCGGACAAGCTTTATCCACATTTCTGGTACTTTGATTATGTCAGACAAGCTTTATCCACATTTCTGGTACTTTGATTATGTCAGACAAGCTTTATCCACATTTCTGGTACTTTGATTATGTTAGACAAGCTTTAACCACGTACATTTCTGGTACTTTAATTATGTTAGACAAGCTTTAACCACGTACATTTCTGGTACTTTGATTATGTCAGACAAGCTTTATCCACATTTCTGGTACTTTGGTTATGTTAAACAAGTTTTGTTCACTTAGTACTTTGGTTAATTTAAACAAGTTTTGTCCATTTATCTACAACTTTTAATGTATGTTAGAATCTACAATTCTATAAATATAGACAGGTAAGGCAGTGCTGGTTTAAAGGTGGTATCCAACAGTTAATTTGGACCCGATATTTTTTTTGCAAACATCCATATTTATAATTATTATTTGCTGAAAATTATCAAGCAACATGCTGTTAATTGACATCCTTCAGCTATGTCAAAAGTTAAGACTAACAACCCACGTCTTCTTAAACATGTATTTCCAATCTGAGCCATGCTGGAGAGTTAGCCATTTGTTCAGCAAGAAAACCATGTAATCATCTACCTTTGAAAACATGTAATATCACCACCCAAGTAAACCGCTCTGAGGTGAGTATCTGTTTTTAGCAGAAGTCTGTATAGTCTTTATTGATAGATTTGATAGAAATGAGCATTAAGAGTGATTTTCTTATAGTTTATAATGTCTAACAATTGTAGTACTCAAAATCGCATTTATTTAGACAAAAGCATAAGTTTATGTAGTAATTATACCGAAATTCCCCAAAACAGGGATATGGTTCATTACTCGTAAATGGCATAGGCAAACTGTAGGGACCACCGTTAACTTGAAGCTTCTTCCCTCAAAAATATTGTAGAGATTTTTGTACCTAGACTAACAGGTCCTCAAACATCTCCTAAATAACTTTCTTCCTTCTTTGAGTCTCCGCATGTTAAGCTGATGAGAAAAAATGAGATTGGCACTATATCAAATATTATCCCAAGGTCTCAGATGTGAAACTTTAGATGGCTCGGAAAAGTGGGGGAGTTTACCGTTTAGTGAAGCAATTTCCTTGGAAATATCAAGGCACCAACATGAATATTCATCTTGGAAAATTCAATCTCCACAGTAATCATACACTTTCAAGTTACCAGATCTGCCAGATCATGATAATATGAAAGTTAAACCCTTATCATGCTGCCTTTGATAAGAAATCACACTATATTTTTAGTTTTGTTAGTTTTTGTTAGAATTCTAAGATTATTTAACATAATTAACATAATACATTCAACGATAACTAGCCATACTTAGCGACTCTATAAGAAATAGTGCAGAATCTGATCCAACACATCCCCTTGGCTGGTCTGACTATTTGTCGAAGATTGATCACATCTATGAATAGCAAACAGTAAACAGGAATCAAATGATCAAAGTAAGAACTTATGAGGTGGTGTTTTTATCGATCATAATTATTTTACAAGAAATGGTGCATGGTAAATGTTTGAGAAGAAAATTTGTTGCAAACTGTCAGATACCACTTTTAAGCCAGTGCTGCCTTACAAGCTTG
Source organism: Sinonovacula constricta (assembly GCA_007844125.1). Classification (NCBI taxonomy): domain Eukaryota; kingdom Metazoa; phylum Mollusca; class Bivalvia; order Cardiida; family Solecurtidae; genus Sinonovacula; species Sinonovacula constricta. Next base: position 15,347,319 of record CM017568.1, read on the forward strand.
ATAAATATTAATATAAATATTTATATTTATGTACATATAAAATATTAAGTTAACATCATACAACTCATAGCATCCCACAGCTTTGTAAGTTTCAGATATGTTTTGTATCTCTGACAGACTTATTTCTTTCAACAAACATGGTTCATGTAGTATTATAGTTCAAGTGATGTTCCATGTATAATAGTTGTTTATCTTGACTCATTGTCATATAAGGTTTGCCATAGTACACCATTAACTTGGGCATTAAGTTATATTTAGCCACGATATCTGGTACCCCTTTGAGAATTATCTGTAATCCTAGCAGTTATTGAACTGAGGCATTATGCCTGTCAATATATACCTCATACATGATTATATCAGAATATTTGATTCAATCATGGTATACATTCCTTATTTCCAAACATTGTAACATAAGAGAGACCTTGTTAGTATATTACCTAGTCACTGAAATTCACTCCAGTAAGAACAAATTTGTTATGTTTTTGAAATACATCGCTGTGACCAATGATGATCATTATAGCAACATCCAGCTATTTTGTAGGGGAAAAAAGATCCCAGACAAATGTATGGGTAGAACAATCGGCACACCGCAAGTCAGCTGGAAGACCTTCCCACATCAAGTTCTTCACCCCAAATGGGACTTCAAAGTAGTGAGAGGCCAAGCAGTCAGAGGAGTTACAAATTGGCAACTCTGCCACCAAGCCAAGGATGTAAAAAACAACAACAACAAAACTGCATTTATTCATCAAAACTCTTTAACAATATTAACCACCAGCAAAACAAGGGCCAATAAAATCATATTTATACTGAAAGGTAACTGTTTTCTAATGAATATTTGGAACTTTATTGATGACTGTTAGCTTTTAGGCTGCATTTTGGCAAAATTGGTACACGAATCAATGGATCAATTCTCTGAGGTATTTTACTTATAAAACAGCAGTCATTTAAAGATGCCTTTCCTTCAATTCATTTTCTATTAAACAGTTTCCCGAAAAATAATGGCTTCCTAGAGATTCTCCTTTGCCGTAAACTTTATTTCCCCTAAAAAGTAATTTATTTTAACCAAAACAGAACAAACCCTTACCCATTAAATTACTCCTAAAATAATCTGCTTGTTCTTGTTGTTTTTTCCATTTATATACAGTACTGTCAGTAGAATATTTGTTCAATATTTTAATTGTTCACAAACAATCATTTTTGTTATCCAAAGACAGTGTCCACTTAAAGCAGATATAGTGCTGCCCTCACCCTAAATACAGTGCCTTGAAAAGCCTAGCATGACATTTTACCCCCTGAAAATCTAGACACTCGACTGGCCATTTGTTAAACAACCCTTGCTTAAGCATTAAAACGGATTAAAAAGGCAGCTGCTTCTACCACTTTGAATGACTTGGGTATGTAGTGGCCTGGGTTTGAAACTGGCCTCTTATAACTAATACAGATTTTCTACTGATTCTTATACCGGGTCTGATCAGTAAGAAAGCAGTTATGTTATAATCAAGCAGAGAAGAATACCGATATGCGATGATCAGATAGATACAGTGGTCACCTAAAGGACTGCCTGGGTCTTTTAAAACAACAGAAATTACACTGACAGTGCACAAGGATTAATATGTTAATACAAAGACCAATGCTGTAGGTAGGAGTGATAGTACCTCAGACATAAGTCTAGGGGTCCTTCTCCACCACCACTGGATTTCATTGTAATTACAGTAGTAAATTAGGGCAACTTTTGTAAAATAACAAATTTACAAAAGGCAAAAAATTATGCCCCATGTTCTAATTGAAGATTGACCATTTTTCTTTGATGCCAGGTGCCATACTAAAACATTCTTTAACCATGTTTCCAATACATTTTATAACCTGTCTATTACACTATAAATTTATAACATCGTGCCATCATAAACAGGCATTTATAACATATTAACAAACAGGTACACTGACTGATACTTGCAACAGTTGGACTTGTATTTGTCTTGTATTGATGTTCTTGGTATATCGCTACATAGTGACTTAGACTCTTATTCCCTAAAGGGAACCATTAATGGATGAAATTACATTATGATTACTTAACCACATGAACAATACAGCCTTGGTCTAAGCCAAGATCAAACTGATATCAGAACACAAACTCTTAAACATGTTTAACCATTTGAATTTATCATCACTTGGCAAGTTATGTAGATCCAGATCAGTTCACAAATTACACTCAGGAACTTCTTATAAGAATTGGAACAATTTACTTACAAGTGCTTAGCTATGTTTGTTTGTTGGTTTTGTTTATTGTTACATCGCACTGACACAATTATGGTCATACTGGTAACATCTAGCTCATTATTGGTGGAGGAAGATGCCAGACTTAGGTCTGGGTAGAACCACTGGCATACCGAAGGTTAGCTAGAAAACTTCCCTACAATAATGTTCTTGCCTCTACCAGGACTCAAACCCACGCAGTTAGGGGCTGAGGAGTTCCAAGTTAGTTTCTCTAACCGCTTGGCCATGGGCTATCTTAACTATGTTATTAGAGTATCTAAAAATGGAATTTTAATTTTTTAGCAAATAACTTAAAGTACATTTACTGCTTGTTTTATCTCATGGATAAAGATATAAAGCCTATGTAAGACTATCTCTTATCAGAGCTTAAACAATAAACGGGATTTGTTTACCAATATCTCCGATAATTCTTACAAAAAACTAAACTGCAGATACTTGTTTAAGCATTCTAACAATTCTAATATGTAACGATTATATATACAGGTTTAAGTGGAATTTGTCATAAACTGACTGAACAAAAAAAGACATTTCTGTATACAAAATTGAAAGAGAAACATTTTTTTTTAAATGCACTAATAATTCATCAATTTTGCTGCAATAAAACATAATCCAACTAAAAACAACAGAAAGACTAGCAATAATTCAACATTGTATGACATTTATTAAGACTTTTTAAAAAAAAAAAAAAGGAATAAAGATAGAATACTAGAAAGTTGTGTGACAAAATGCAAAAAATGGTAGTTTTAATGATTTAGCGGTTGTTAAGAATGATTTAACGTCTCCAGAAAACTGAAATACGGTGGGTGGGATGATCAATTCAATAAACATAAACAAAAGAACAATTTAACGATGCAAAGGTTCAATAGAAATTTTTTTGCCAGGAGGCCTTTAACCTGGAAACATTTGCATTCCAGAGAATAGCCGGCTGTTTTTCATTTATTCCATTGTAGTATCATTCAGAGGACCAATCAAACTCCTTTATCTACAATGGTGTAAACAAGAAATCAAGGATCACATGTGAAAAGCTGTTCTTTATCTAAAAGTGTGACCTCTGATTGATTCAGATTGTTGACTTCCTATTACATCTGATCATTTAACCACATACAGTGTAGCTGTCAGTCCATTACATATGACAAACACAAGGATGAGATGGGAGGTCAAGTGACTTGACAACCAAGGACTGTCACTCTAACACGATTCATAAATAACTGACACAATACATGTAGAAGTGACTATTTCTGAACCTGCTAATTATCTTTTTAGTTTACTGGTTACCATTTACCATCTTTCAGATAGATGTTGAGAGTGCTAACATTCAGCATCAGCATGTACAAAAACATAGCTAACTATAAGCATGAATGGAGGCACTGCTAACTTTCAGCATGTACAGAGACACTGCTAACTTTCAGCATATACAGAGACACTGCCAACTATCAGCATGTACAGAGACACTACCAACTATCAGCATGTACTGAGACACTGCCAACTTTCACAATGTAGAGAGACACTGCCAACTTTCACAATGTAGAGAGACACTGCCAACTTTCACCATGTACAGAGACACTGCCAACTTTGACCATGTACAGAGACACTGCCAACTTTCACAATGTAGAGAGACACTGCCAACTTTCAGCATGTACAGAGACACTGCCAACTATCAGCATGTACAGAGACACTACCAACTATCAGCATGTACTGAGACACTGCCAACTATCAGCATGTACTGAGACACTGCCAACTTTCACAATGTAGAGACACTGCCAACTTTCACCATGTACAGAGACACTGCCAACTTTGACCATGTACAGAGACACTGCCAACTTTCACCATGTACAGAGACACTGCCAACTTTGACCATGTACAGAGACACTGCCAACTTTCACAATGTAGAGAGACACTGCCAACTTTCACCATGTACAGAGACACTGCCAACTTTGACCATGTACAGAGACACGTGCAACTTTTACCATGTACAGAGACACTTCCAACTTTCACCATGTACAGAGACACTGCCAACTTTCACCATGTACAGAGACACTGCTAACTTTCACCATGTACAGAGACACTGCCAACTTTGACCATGTACAGAGACACTGCCAACTTTCACAATGTAGAGAGACACTGCCAACTTTCAGCATGTACAGAGACACTGCCAACTATCAGCATGTACAGAGACACTACCAACTATCAGCATGTACTGAGACACTGCCAACTATCAGCATGTACTGAGACACTGCCAACTTTCACAATGTAGAGACACTGCCAACTTTCACCATGTACAGAGACACTGCCAACTTTGACCATGTACAGAGACACTGCCAACTTTCACCATGTACAGAGACACTGCCAACTTTGACCATGTACAGAGACACTGCCAACTTTCACAATGTAGAGAGACACTGCCAACTTTCACCATGTACAGAGACACTGCCAACTTTGACCATGTACAGAGACACGTGCAACTTTTACCATGTACAGAGACACTTCCAACTTTCACCATGTACAGAGACACTGCCAACTTTCACCATGTACAGAGACACTGCTAACTTTCACCATGTACAGAGACACTGCTAACTTTCAGCATGTACAGAGACACTGCTAACTTTCACCATGTACAGAGACACTGCTAACTTTCACCATGTACAGAGACACTGCTAACTTTCACCATGTACAGAGACACTGCTAACTTTGACCATGTACAGAGACACTGCCAACTTTGACCATGTACAGAGACACGTGCAACTTTTACCATGTACAGAGACACTGCCAACTTTCACCATGTACAGAGACACTGCTAACTTTCACCATGTACAGAGACACTGCTAACTTTCACCATGTACAGAGACACTGCTAACTTTCAGCATGTACAGAGACACTGCCAACTTTGACCATGTACAGAGACACTGCCAACTTTCACCATGTACAGAGACACAGCCAACTTTCACCATGTACAGAGACACTGCTAACTTTCACCATGTACAGAGACACTGCTAACTTTCAGCATGTACAGAGACACTGCTAACTTTGACCATGTACAGAGACACTGCCAACTTTGACCATGTACAGAGACACGTGCAACTTTTACCATGTACAGAGACACTGCCAACTTTCACCATGTACAGAATCACTGCTAACTTTCACCATGTACAGAGACACTGCCAACTTTCAGCATGTACAGAGACACTGCTAACTTTCACCATGTACAGAGACACTGCTAACTTTCAGCATGTACAGAGACACTGCTAACTTTGACCATGTACAGAGACACTGCTAACTTTGACCATGTACAGAGACACTGCTAACTTTCAGCATGTACAGAGACACTGCCAACTTTGACCATGTACAGAGACACTTCAAACTTTCAGCATGTACAGAGACACTGCTAACTTTCACCATGAACAGAAACACTGCTAACTTTCAGCATGTACAGAAACACTGCTAACTTTCACCATGTACAGAGACACTGCTAACTTTCAGCATGTAGAGAGACACTGCTAACTATCAGCATGTACAGAGACACTGCTAACTTTCAGCATGTTCAAAGACACTGCCAACTTTGACCATGTACAGAGACACTGCCAACTTTCAGCATGTACAAAGGCACTGCTTACTTTCAGCATGTACAGAGACATAGCTAACTTTTAGCATATACAAAGACAATGCTAGCTTTTAGCATGTACTGAGACAATGCTAACTTTCAGCATTACAAATAATGCTTTTACCATAAAAAAACATGCCACAAACCTCTACAACTTAACATAATCCACACCCTTTTACTTTATCCAGTCAGTGGGCCAACCAGTCCTGGATTTTTACTTAACAGAGGATCAGGCATAGATTAGGGCTAATTAAGAATAGACATAGGAATAGAATATATCACAATAACAACTTGCACATTTTTATGCCTTGATTTAGCTTGTGTCCTTTATTACCTAAATTGGCCAGTACTTCACCAAATGTGCTACCTACATGTAGGCCAGAAAAAAATATATATAAAAAAGAAACCCAAAGGAATAACTGCAAGATCACATGCATTCACTATTAAAAAATTATTGATCAAAATGACAAAAACTGTCATAAATCTCTCCTAAATAAGCTCAAAGATACAACTTTTTCGGATAATCTTTCCTTCAGTATTCCAACCTGTGTAAAAACACTTACACACATTCATTTGATAATTCTTGGCATGCTAATCACATTTGATAAAGGCTTAGGCAAAAATATCACCTCTGGGTGACGTCTTATCAGGATCTGTACTTTTTTTCATAAAATCTCTACAAGAAATATAACAAATGCAAGACAGTCTCCTTCTCTTATACATTGTTGACTGATTTTCATGGGGGAGGTATATTTATGCAGCTACATTCTACATTTACACTAGGTTAATGATCTGAAAGTAGTATTTTTATCTTATACTCTTTTTAAAAGAATTTGAGAGAAAAAAAACACAGTCTAAGCAAGATTGACCCTCCAAAACTACAAAGATGTGAGCTAAATCTGGCTGTTTATCATAATTTTGTCACATTTACATAAAAGTGCACTTGTTTCATTTAAGATTCTCCATGTTATCTTTAAAACACATTCAATCAAACAGGAAATCTCCACTACAAAACCACAAAAACTTCATGGTGGTACTATTTTTCTTTATGAAGATAACTGAGACCTGTTCTAAGTCTTCACATCCTGTACATTGAGCTATTTTAAATTTTTGTTACAATACAGATAAAATAAATTGATACAAACCCTCTCATTTATAGATCGTCTTTAATTTTGAAATTTCACTTGACTTTGTTGTTTTTCTTTAAAAGAGATAAAAGGATTTTAATAAATGTATGTTTAACATGTAATTATAGATTAAAGACTGAACCAGTTTAAACATAAACCCTCAGTCATGCAGATTCTGCTAAAGATTGTGAATTGTTTGTAAAGGTATAAAATGGCATACACAAGCAGGAAAGGGTTAAGGAGCCCTCTACTTCCCAATAAATTTACCGATAATTTTTTACAGACGACAATACCTGTACCAAGCACTAGAATAATATGGTATCAGTACAAAAACTCTGCATAACATAAGAAGGTTTTAAAATAGTCTTCAATATAAACCATTAAACAAAGAAAGAATGGCAATAGAAAGCAAAAGATTGTCAGAGGTTTTATAGAATTTTATTTACAACATGACACTGGGGACTGGTAACTTATTGACCTATGGCAGATGTGTGGTACACCAGTGATTCTACCCAGACATATGCCGGGGGATCTTCGTCCACCAATTATTAATTGGACATCACTAACATTACCATAATTGTTATGGTGCAATTTAACTAAAAACAAAAACAAAATCAAACTTATCAATTCCACAGGCCTTCTGTTGCATAATGTCAATATTAAGGCACCTCACTTGTTTAGTTTGTAAGATTGTATCACATTTTAAACATTATACTGTATTAATCTTAACAAAATTACAATTAAGCCAGCACAGAATCTGTCAAAAATCATTTCTTATTGAACTCATGATTCAACTCATGATCTGCTCAAGTCAATTGTAATTAAACGATTAAAGATTAACTGCATTTGAAAGAACCTAATGGCATGAATCAGATTTTCAGATATATTCTCAACTAATCCTACATATATAATCTGCTTCTATAAATACATGTCTCATGACCATGCACAATGATTAATCCATAGGTACTACGTCATTACCCTCGGTCAATGTTGTACAGAGATGATTATTATAAGCTAATAACTAGAGCTCTTAACACTTAAAACCACAATTTGATCATGCATAAAAACACAAACTGATCACACGTAAAATAACACTCTGATAATACCCCAAATCATGTTTAAATCCAAATTAGGCAACAACTGTAGATCCAGATCAGCCTGCTCTTAATTTGAAGCTGTATTAAATTATATATTTTTTTTTTTTTCTTCATTTTTGCCAAACAGCTACAAAGCATGTTTGATCTAGATTGTCACTAGTTGCAGCGTACGCTGAGTTCATAGCAATGCATCTAGTCGCTACATGCTTTGTAGCTGTTAGCCAAAAATGAGGAAAATTACAAAAATATATTTTAAATTATTATCTATGATAGCAGGTTAGGGGATTGATCAATTCATTGCCAGTACATTAAGGGCAGGATGTGAATAACAGGACCTAGCAAAATTACAGTAAGCAGAGAGCGACCGATCTTAAAATAGCCAACAGTGTTTGTAAGACACTGCAAAGTGTTTCTGATGAACAAGATGTTTTTTGTGAGAGATTACTGCATCAACAAGACAAGTCACTTATGTACAATGTTGCATGTACATGTATAACAAGTGTACTTTGACATCATTACTGAGTAACTATACTCTCATGACTTCATCTTCACGATTCCAAAATTTACATTATTTACCAATAAAACAATAAATTATTTTCAGAGTTATGATTTTTATCACCACGATCATTATAATTACCTACATCATTATCATCATCACCAATATTAACAACATCATAATCATCACTCTCACTATCATTTTAGACACTACTGATACCATCTGTGATGCAGCATTTTAGAGCAGTGATGTCCACAATGCATGTCACCCATGTTGAAGACCTTTACATCACTATCTTCATCATCCCCACCATCATCACTGCTATAGTGTCTGACGATGAAAAATAAGCAATGCCCATTGATGCAACAATTGTAGACAATCCTTACATCTTCTGGAAAAAGTGAATTCTTTATTGAATCGCATGCCAAAATAATGTTGACCGTCTGCCCAAGTGGAAGCGGTAATTGTCTGCTAGGAGAAAACTTGTTTGTCCAATTTCACTAAGCCAGGACACAAGTGGCGATGGAAAATGGAAAGTGCCAAGGCAGCCACTTGCCTTCCATTTGCATCCATTATTTGGTTTTTGTCTGTTGACCTCATCCTAAAAGGATGGGACAATAAAGAGAAGATGCTCACTAAAGTCCAAATACTTGGGCTTTAAGTGAGTTTCATTACAAAACCATTATATACTGGTTGTTTCTCTGAATGTGGCAGAAACCAGGCTTGTATCCAGGCACACTTCAATACTCACTAGAATACTTCAAATCCAAAAGGTGAAATAATAAAATGGTCTAAAGATAATGTCAAACTTTGAGCCTTAGTTGTATTGCAGATTGTGTATTAAAAATCTCCCAGCCCCACACCCCTGCTGCATCTTCCTATTTTTACTAATTGATCATATAACATCTAATAAATCAGCAATATAAGCTCAACTTTCATCAGGAAATGGAAATACATGTAGCAGAATTTAGTTTTGTAATAGCAATAAAATATGTTTGAATGTCAATATATATTTAGCTTTAGGTCAGTGTGACCACCGACCTCCCTTCCACTACTATTTAATATGGGAGTACTTGGAAATGAGTCCTAGCTATGTCAATAAATCTATACATATAACAGACTAGACAATTTCTTGAATAAACTTGAAGAGGCAATTAAAGAAACAGAATGCACAAATAAAGAATCTCAAAAACCACAACAGAAAAACACACAAAAAACAAAACAAAACAAAAACAGCCTTTAAGATAGTAAAGTCATTGCAATAAATTAATATTATTGCAGTAAAATAAATACCCATAAATTAATTTAAATTAAAATGAACTAACAGCACAGCAAGATACAAACATCATGGGTTGTTTTCTTTGTACCAACAGATCTAAATCACCATCACAAAGTGTATTATGCAAATAGGATAAACATTTTGGATGGGAAGAATTTGTTTCATGTAATATACCATCATAAAGCACTTTGACAGTAAGTGTAACAGTTGCCCTTAAATTCTACTGAAATATAAGTTCATGTAGTTACAGCTGCAAATCTTATCATATTGGAAAGAAATGATTGCATTCTATTTCTAAAATTATGAAGCAAACACATTTATATTAATGACTGGGTGTGTCAACAAAAATGGAAAATAATCTCAGTTTTCAAAAAGAGCTTCTGAACAAAGAATTCCATGCATTTCTAATTAGGTATGCAACATTAACATCCTGCAAATTTAATGTTGCTAAACACCGTACTCTTACAATTGTCTCAAGGTAAAAAAAGACCAGAACACCCATAAATATACACATGAAATATAACATGATAAATTAATAATAGAATCTGCATCATCGATAAATCAAACTTGATTTACTCCATATATTTGCAGCTTTGACCAAGACTTATTTTGAGCCAAACAATTGTGAGAAAAAAAATCCCATTTTTGGTAACACAGATTTTTTTTCCAATTTTATTTTGGAAAGTGACATTGCTCTTTTAAAAGTGAAAAATATCATTTGATAACCATTTCTGGAGAAATATATCTTATATTAGTTGTTTAATAGAAAACAGGAATATGTCAATCCTTGTTTATACAAATGGATGCCAAGATAGCTTAAAAGTGTATGTTCCACAATATAAACATATGTGTTCTAATTGCATTTCAGACATAACTAAAAAAAATACATCATTGAAATGATATAATAAGTCAGAGATTTGTTCTTCAGAAAAAAATGAGCCTTCTTGGAAATAAAATTTCATGGGGAAAATGTCTTTTATTGGCTACAACTATATCAGGAAAAAAATAGTCCCATAAGTAGCAAAGACATGTTTGATGACCTTATATAAGTCATCTACCTATCAATGGTAGGGATAACACCATAATAGAAAGTCTGAATAGCATCAACACATCAATAGTGTCATTATCATCTACACAAGTGTAAAATACAATTGTAATATCATTATTCGAATGTGATTCACTTTGTCACATCACAAAAGTCTAGAATAAGACAACCATAGCTGGTCTCAGCAATTTTCAGCCATGTAGTCTAAGAGAACTTCATGCTACATTTTCTAAACTATTTACATTGACAGGCAAAAGTGGCTAGACATACTGTTTGTGATTCAGCATCAAATAGTGTAGATCCTGATCAGAAAACTTATAGCAGGTAGCTGGCTGATCTGTATCTATACCATCTGCCTTATCAATACAAACTTAGCTCTTGATAAGGGTTGTATTTTTCATGTTAATTCCATCACTTCTCCATCAAACTATATGATGTTGGTAGTTATTAGAATAATCATCATGTGACAATTTTCATGAGTCCAACACAATAGGAATTTGTTGAGAATTATGGGACAGATTAATTTCTTTCAGATTGACTCCTTGTCTGGATCCCAGACTCTGAAAACTGAATATATCTTGTTTGACTATCAAGAATATCTGTCTAACAGTGGTGTTCCTTCACTTTACCTCTGACAGGACAATTATGGGCAATCTGATAGGAAACAATGTATGTAAAGTTATGGCTCGCTTCATAAAATGAGTTGATATGGCAGTAATCGTTATTCCTGTTTCCTGTTGTTGTGTTATCTTTATGATCAGAATGTGTATGTCTCAATCACAATTTTTGTATAATAATTTGTGTGCAGTAAGATAAAATACATTAATCACTTGTCAGTCAAAAACTATTAATAGCTTATATCATTAATACATGGATATATCCAACAATAAAGGAATATTCATCTGACTTATCTATGACAACAATAATATGTTAATTAAAGCTTTAATGAGCATATGATAAAAGGTTTTGTCTCTAAGTGGACACTTTTATGGAATGCAATAACCATTTTGTTATACATACACAAGCAATTAGTAATGTTAATTTTAATATAAAAATTATGTAACTCAAGTATTGATCTTAAACTATTTTTGATCTGTTTAGTTATTTAAGTAAACATCAATTATGAAACTGAGAACACCTGTTTATAGATAAGAAAAATTTCAGTTCTTACTTTTTGGTAAAATTATTTCAACATAGAAGATATTGTGTTCAATACTTGTAAAGTGGCAATTGATGACATAATTTTATTATATAATTATTTTGTTAGTGTTCTTGCAACACTTGTTCAGATGAGAAAACTGTCCTCTCTATATAAGTCGCTGTTGTTTTATAAAAAACTTCATCAATCTTCACTTATCTAAATACAAATATTATATAGATAAAAAATGACTAGAAATTTCTTTCTTACACGTTATGCAATTTCTTTAAAATTATTATATTTTCTAATAAATGTCTAAATAAAATAAAAATAAATAAAATAAAAACTAATACTGATGAAGTTAACTCTCTTTTTTTAAGTATTTTACTTCAAACTGATTATTATTAATTTAATTTTCTAAATTTACAAAAAAAAACTTATGTTTTAATTAAATTATGGGTAAAATTGTAAAAATTCAGGTAAAAGCAAATACAGTTGTTTGTGAATGTTGGAAATACTGTCTAATAAGTGCATTATTGTTTCATGGACCAAAAGCTACGGAGGCTGAGCTTATCAGCAGACCAGCACCGACCAACAACAGACCACCTGTCAAAATATTTAGAAATCTTTACTGAACGTTAAAACATCATGGCAACAAGTGGGGATTTAGCATTGCATGAGAAATGCATTCAAATGTTAATTAGTGGTATTTAATCACTCACCGGTCGCAATTTTACGGTCCGTCGGCATGCTGCTAAAAGACACTGTTTTCTTCCTGGTATGTCCCCTACGTGAGCCATCTTTGCTCATGAAACTGCTCTTTCGCGGCAAAACATTATCCAAAGGAATCGTGTCTAGAATTTCCTGTTCTGTAGAATTCTCCATTTTTGAATCACCATCAGAATTTCCATTAATAAACACATCCTCTGCAACAGAATCACTTTTGTTTACTTTTTCATCTCCAACAGTAAGCTCCTCATCCGCCATGATTTTGATTAGAATGATCCAGTTTTCAGGGGACGTAGGTAGTAAAGCCGCAATTATGTCAGAATTGTGTTTTCACTCCAGACTTGCATAAAATTGAGTAGAAGTATTCCTCATCTGCATATTAATATACAACTTTGAATATTTCGGCATAATATGACAGTACAATCGATTTATTCAAAAATAAATAAATCCAACCTTCACCCCTAAATGTACAAAATGTATTCGCCTAAGAGGTCATTCTGGGATATTGCAAATGGCGCCGAAGAAGAAATCGTAACGCTGGGCCGAACTGTCAATAAGCAAAATTCAGTAAGATCTTTGTCAGTTAGCAGATAAATGTTGTTTTCATAACGATTCGATTATTTTTATGTCTGCATCCAATATTTGATTGGACCGTCAGTTAGTTGTTTGTCAGACACGAAGTATTAAAATGGAACGTCTTCGGAAGTGTCAATTTCACACTAAGAAAATGACGTCTTGGCTCTAAACAACAAATGCGACAAATTCGCACCATGGCATTTATTTTTAACTTAACCATTTTGAAAGTCATATTTTATTTTTTATATTAAATGGATTATTTAAACTTATACCAGGATGATCTTCTTAATTTGGCCTACATTTCTCAAATGACTTCATTTTTCATATTTTTCATTGTGTCACCTTCTCTTTAAAAGCCTTATTGAGTAAGTCAAAATGTTTTAAGAATTTTTCTCACAAAATGTGTTACTTAGTTATGGATGCAGAATGTTGCTATAAGTATTATATGCAATGTCATATAATAATGTTGTTGCATTATGATTCTTGATTGTTAAGTAGTGCAGAGCATTTTTTTTATTTGGTATTTGGAACTTTTGCTGTTTGTAAATTAGAGATGTGATTGTGATCTTCCATAAATATCAAGGAGGCCGACTTGGGTTCCTCTAGAGAGAAACTGAGAAGCCAGGAAGATTGGTTATTCTAAATTGACAGTTTCCATTTATTGAACAATGTTTTTCTCTTTATATAAATTATTACAATAATAAATCAAACCAATTCTACTTTAAAAAGTTTTATATTGTAAATGCATTTTGAAGAAATATATCTATAATCAAAGATAAAACTTTAAGATGATAATATAGTTATCTCAGAATGTTGTTTATTGATGGCATGCACCTGTCTGAAAACTGAACCATAACGCCACAATCGTCATTACAAACATGTATTTTTTATCTGAGCCACGCTTCACAGTTAAATATTTTTAAACTAAGAAAACCATGTGACCAATTATGTTGTAATTCATCCACATCATATGCTGTGACATCGATGCCTATTTTTAGCAGGAATTCCAATCATTGTTATTTATAGATTTTAAAGGAATGAACATTTTAAGTGTTGATTAATGAGTTTTACTGCCCTAAATTGAAATGCTGTTGAAAATCATCAAAGTTTAGATTAAAGCATGATTGTTTCTACAGAAATTATTGCACAAATCCCCCAAACAGATGTCAGATATTGTTACATATACAGTCAACTCTCGTTATCTCAAAATTGGTTATCTCAAATTTCCGTTTATGTCAAACTGTTTTCTAAGGTCCTGTTTTTTCCCTATAGTTTCTACATAGTTCGACTCCGCTTAACTCAAATTCGGATGTTTCAAATTAGCGGATATATCAAACTTAATTCTTTGTCACCACTCGTATAAAACTGTTGAAATCAGTTGGTCTATCTCAAACTTCAAATTGCTATAAGATGCAAAACAGCAACAATAGTGATTTTCACACCTACCGTGAAACTCACGAAGCTTTGGGCGCAAGTTTTATCGCCAATTATCGGCAATCAGGATGTCACGTAATTTAGAGAAGAGGTTAATCGATTATTATTTAATTAGCTGATTTAATGAACAACAATTTCGTTAAACAATTAACGCAGATTAAAGTGTTTCAGTTTGTACTTGTTGTTGTAACAGTTTTTTAGAACTTGTTGTCATGGCCTTCTCAACTTGTAAATAAAATGGGAGGTCCCGTTAGTGATTTTATCATTCTTCCACTACCTACCCACAATACACATACTGATTATTGAATAAAAAAAGAAGTTTTTATATAAATAAGTTATGGCAACAGACCAGACACGAGAAAGTGTTGAGCAATCTGATGAAGGACCCGGTCTTAGTACTGGGGGGATAGTCAGATCGACATTAAACTTTCTTGCAGCTGAGCAACAAACTATCCTTAAATTCGGATAACTCAAACTTCGGATATCTCAAACTATTTTTTACGGTCCCTTGAAATTTGAGATAACGAGAGTTGACTGTATTTGGTATTGGCAAACTGTCGGATACCACCTGTAATGTACATGCATTAAACTTTGAATACCTGTTTAATTATCTTTGATGTTTGAATATGTGACTTTCACTTGAAAAAAAGAAGTCACTTTTATGTATAAAGTCACATATATGCTAATAAATACCAACGCCCTCATAGTCCAAAGTTTTTAGCTCACCTGAGCACAATGTTGGTACGACCGATGCTGCTATTTAAGATTTTTTTATAAAATGGCACGTTTACTAAACAAGCTAATGGTGAGCAACAAACTAGTAAAATAATGTTTTATTTTAATATATCAACATTTTAGCTTGTGAACACACTAGAGGCCCCAGTTTTGATCCAATCTTCATCAAGCTTGGTCAGAATGTCTGTCTGCATGAAATCTTGTATGAGTTTATTATTAGGTCACCTGGGGTCAAAAATAGGTAACAAGGTCAAATTTTAGGAAAAACTTGTGAACACACTAGTGACCACATTTATAGCCCAATCTTCACCAAACTTGGTCAGAATGTCTGTCTGCATGAAATCTTGGATGAGTTTGTAACTGGGTCACGTGGGGTCAAAAGTAGGTCACTAGGTCAAACCTTAGAAAAAGCTTATAAACACACTAGAGACCACATTTATAGCCTAATCTACACCAAACTTGGTCAGAATGTTTGTCTGCATAGAATCTTGCATGAGTTTATTATTGGGCCACCTGGGGTCAAAAGTAGGTCACTAGGTCAAATCTTAGAAAAAGCTTGTAAACACACTAGAGGCCACATTAATAGGCCATTCTTCATCAGACTTAGTCAGAACGTTGCCTTCATGAAATCTTGGATGGGTTCATTATTGGGTCACGTGGGGTCAAAATGCCAGATTTGAGCCTGCTAAAAGCCTGTGTCATCAGGTGAGCAATTAAGCGCCATCATTGCCCTCTTGTTTATCTACCTATTGGTAAACATAGAGTGTAAATGTTAAAAAATACAGATCCAATATTTCCTTCATTCTCAACCATTAGAACAAAAAATGGCCAAATAAAACCTTACTTTTGAGGTTGATCATATTTGAAAATCTATTTGGGAGTTACAGATGTGGTGATGGAATTTAAATCTGTAGACGTTTAAGAAGAATAAACAGCTGCTGTTGTTTGTTACTGAATGGGTTGTTTTTTCTTGGACAACTGTTATTATTTGGTAGTGACATGTACATCAAATTAATGTAAAAAAATGGGGCACCCATTGCTGAGTGGTTAGAGTCACAGAACTTGTAACTCCACAAAGCAATCATTCTTAATTAATATTTACTCATAAAATTACTAGAAAACAACTTGTTGACAGGTAACCAGAAGAACAAATCTGAGAACTTAATCAACATTTTAATGTCATTAGGCTTTTTAGTTGGTCCTTTTTTTAAATGCACATATTAGAAACTACTAATATATAGTTATATTGCACTTATACCTGTAATTGAACAAAACATTACATCCTTTGATATTTCACTGTAATCCTAATGTACGTTATCACTTTCACATTTTTATGATATACTTTAAAGTTGGTTTAAACATCAATGTCATATTCATTGTACAATAAGAATTCTTCAATTTACAGTTTGCTTTTCAACTTTTTTTAACTTTTGAGACAAAATAATTTAAAAGTTGTTTACCATAGACACCATTGTAATGAAACATAAGTTCAATTATCATCTTTAAAATGGCTTTAAAAACAAAACTTTTGTTTATTTCCTTCGCTCTTACCGGTATATATATGAAATGGCAGGAAAACATTTTTTAAGTTCATTCCTCAGTGTTTTATCTGGCCTAAATTAAAAAAAAAATATTGGGCATTAGAATATTTAGGTTCTCAATTTAGTTTATAAAAACAAAAAAGGGGAAAAATACCATGTGACAATCCCAGATTCCATAACATTTAGATTTGAGTATATTTTCCACGTCTGTAAGTTTAGAGAAACCGGCATAAATATATGTAAATTATGAACACATTTTAATTGGGATGTTTGTTTAGACAAAATAAATCCTTTAATATACATGTAAGCACTAGTTGAAACCCCCACAAGAACTACATCTTTGTTTTTGAAATCCAGGAAATTTTTTTTGCTTGCATTTTTCTTATGCTAATGATAATCAACATGTTTCATAAGTAACTTATTACTGTAAAATTAGATAGACATAAGAGTGGTGTATGTGTGTACATTACTGACAGCAATATGTAATAAATATGATAAATAACACTTAGAAGTGGGCTCCCTTGGCCGAGCGGTTAGAGTCGCTAACTTATTAATACTCTTCCCCTCACTGTGTGTGTTAGAGTCCCAGTTGGAGCGAAACTTTCGTATGGGGATGTTTTCCAGCTAACTCGCGGTGTGCCAGTGGTTCTACCCAGACATAAGTATGGGGGTCTTCCTCCATCAGTTATTAGTAGGAAGTTGCCAATATCACCAAAATTGTGTTACAAAACAAACACTTAGGTAGTTCTGCGACCATTAACAGAGTACTCAGATATTGATAAATCCTATTAGAAAATTGGTACTAATATTCACCATTATCTGAATCACGAGCTTTTATTAAAATATGAAACATGAAATTAAAAAAATGTCATTTTTGTAGCACTAGTATGTCAGTCTTAGCTCTAGTTACTGGCATAACAATGGCAACAAGATCCTGCCTTTAGCCTGAACGTGTTCATTATTTATATTTAAGGTATGGATTAACTAAGCAAAGAAAATATACATACACTATAAAAGAATAGGCGAGCTATTGAAATAATACATTTGCAAAAAACACGAGATAAAATTTAGACTGTGTTCCTTGATGTGTCTTCTCTTGATAACATTATTTACAAAAATAAACAACAAGTTAGGTAGTATTTACTATAAGAAATCCCAACATCCACCTCTTCCTTAACAAAAAAAAGTGGGGTGGGGAAAGGGTGCACCATTGTAGGTACTGCTAAATATAGTGTTAGGTCCTTTTATGAGCCAAAAAAGATATTGTAGACCTTAGTGTTTTGTCTTTTTTTTTGTCTTCGCGTAAGTCAATGGATATTGCTCTTTAAAAGGTGAAGGTCATAAACCACATGACTGCCATATGGTGACATTTTCAAACACAGCTGCATAGCGGATCTATGTGTTCTTGCAAAAGGAGAAAAGAAGCCAAAACAAGGTCACACTTCCTGTCCACTAGACAAACAAGGTGTCATAAAACTGCCAATTAGCTTTATTAGTTGGGGTGTCTGCTCATGTCTTAAAATTGGGGATTGAATTAGAGAAGAACTTTATGATGGTATGAAAGGGACCCACATGCATGGAGAAATATAATATGAATTTACAAAATGATATATTTTAAATTAATACATTTCTATCCTTAAATGGGTACAAAAATTAAGTACCTGGTAGGGCCTACTTTCGACCACATTTTGGCATAGAACATTCAAGCCATGAATGGGAAAAAAAGCCGTAGCCAGGCGTGTAGACCCTCATTCAAATAGTTGCGAGTCAAGTAAAGTCAAAAGTTTTATGCAGATTTTTAATCGCGGTCCACGAATTCCGATTAATCATATATATGTAATAGAGCATTATGGGAACTATGCATTTAGAAATAGGAATTTTGACACCATTGTCCAAATTTACAACATTGTTCATTATAAGATATATAACAATTAAGATTAGAAGCATAAGCAACTTTGCTTGACAAAGGGGCAAGATAAAATAAAGTACATATCCATACCCCTATAACTAAAGTAATGATGATGCAAATGATGGTGATGCTGCTGCTACTGCTGCTTCTGCTGATAATGATGACGGTGATAATGACGCTGTTTATGATTATTATGTAAATGGTAATAACGGTTACAGTAATACTGATGCTTATGACGATTATGATGTAGATTGTGAATGCGGTGATGCTGCTGCTGCTGATGATGATTAGTGGTAATTATACAGGTAATATGGGATCATGATAATGATCATGTGTGATCAGGTGAATTTAATGGCGGTAATGATGATTATTTCTTTGATATTCATCATGTAAATGGACGTGATAAAAGTTCATTTTTATTACGATTGTTTTTCATTTAACTGTCAATCGATGATCGTATACATGCACTGTTTGACAATCTATGGTTATTCAGACATTGAACTTTAGGATCATTCCTGTCATTGGCTCTGAGTGCCGGGGAGGATGTAATTGGTTCTTGATTGGGTCACACCTTGCAATAATGCAGAGCATTGTTTGTTTGTTTTATGTTTTATGTTTTTGTGTTATGAGATGTGTTACTTTCTTTTGGTTGACATTTAATTTCATAAAGTAGCTTTAATTTGTATCACACAATGCGTTCATTGTAAATGAAAAATACTTTAAGCAAGTGTGTTCTCACAAAAAAATGATAGGCGTAGTTTTTAGTGCAGTTTCTGTTTTGACGATACACGATGACTTGGACAACTTGCGCGGTGTTGGAACTGTAATGTACGAGCTTGATTAATACGATTTTTTGATAATAATATAGATTTATTTGTTATTTCTTTCTGCAGATAACATATAAAAGTGCGTTTAATTTGATAAATTGAAGCCAGTTATTGTGTTCGTTTAAATTTATTTCGTACAAAGAAATGGTTGGAATGTTACTATAAAAAATCGGGTGACCTAGGAACGTTTGAAGCGGTAGTGAAAATAAGGCTACCGTTACTAGCATTCTGATTTTTGCGTTTCTAGCGTTCCAAGCCCTCTGGTTATAGCATTTATACTGTTTACACCGTTTCAAGCGTTTCTAGCGCTCCGTTGCATTTCCATTTCGGTAGCATTCCGTTTCCGTTTCAACAGGAAACGAAAAACATTCCATTTCCACTCCGTTTCGTTAGTCAATTTCATGATTTTCAGTACTGTATCTACACTGCAGTTTTGATAATTAAAAATTGTCTTAGTTTCTAAACATAATGGTTTTGTTTATCATCAGACAGTTTAATCATTTTATTTAGTGATCCATGGTTTGATCTGTGAATTGTTAATCCGGAATTGTGGATCGGATCGCCACTAACCGATGATCCACAGCTCTACACTTTGGACAGCGCTTCTGTTAATAGGCGTCTAGACGTAGATTACACCCAAAAGTTAGTAGTGTACACCAAAATTTTATGGTCAGGAAGTTCAAAGTGCGTCCAGCTTTATGGCTTTATGTTAGGTCACAGTGCACTCCATTTACTGTGTATTATAATTCTGGCCTATATGCTTTGTGTATTGCCGTAAGCGTGTTTTCATAATGCCACTGTCCGCAGTAGCTGACTGATCGGTCGTCGCTATACGGCATTCAGGGAGGTTACTCGGTTAATTCCCGCCAACTGTCGAAACTCCCCTTACCCTAATAACTATGCACACAAATGGGTTATTGCTAAATGGCCAACAGCAAAAGTTGTTTACCGCTGACAGTAGACACTACTGAAACTCTTCCTACCGAATATACTTTGCACATGACTAAGAAATTAGCTTTAGGGCAGATAGCTTGAACTTTGTGGTCTGTTTGTTAAATCAGTCCTCATGGCTAGAGTGTAATGTTGACACTAAAATTGTTCTGTAACATCAGCAAAGCATCCAACAAACAAACCTCTGTCAAAAAGGAAGGTACAGGTACATATAATACTTGTACTAACAATAAATAAATCTAAATTGAATGTGCTTGTTCATAGTCCCTGGTAAAATACTTTTAATAATAAAGATAAAAAACAACAACAGCCGAATACTTAAAGCATACACATACACGCACACACATAATATACCTATTTGTACAAGTATGTATATATATATATATATATATATATATATATATATATATATATATATATATATATATACACACACATATATATATATATATATACACATGTATATACACATGTATATATATAATGAATGAAAGTTAAGTGATTCAAAAACAAAACACCAATAGACACCACCAAGGGGTATAAATATGTAAATAACAGGCTTAAACACAAGACATACACACATGTATATATTAAAATGACTTTTCTTCATTCGTAGTGCTATACATGTTCTGGGACTTCCAAAAATTAATACCTGGAAGTCAGGACTATTTGCACTATCTGCTTGTTTCAATTCTATGACGTCAAAACAAATATAAAAAATGACATATATATTCACCAGTCAAAGCCCATTTCTTTTGACTTTTTAAACAGCATAAAGTCTTCTTGGGGTACATGTAATAATGCATGTCTTTTTGTGGTCACGATTTTTATTGTAATTTTTTGCTGCAGGCCTCTCAGTATTTATATATTTCTTAGCTTAATGTTGCCTAAATGTCAGCTTAGCACCCAAACAAAAATATTCATGGAGGGCATTCCATTTTATACACCAATTACTTAGTGAGTTTTAACATGTAATTGTTAAGTTTTAACATGTGATTGTTTGTCTTATTTCCATCATATATAATCTACATATATAAATTGACAGAGACACACTTTGTATAAGGCTTTTGGCTTTGGAAATAAACACATGTCAGCAAGATTATAGGATGTCATATATTCGTGGCCTTGAGATAAAAAGTGTTGGCTCTGAGTTTTGAAAAGCACCTAAAAGAAATTTTGTGAAGATTTTTAAGCTCCTCGATCATTTGATCCTAACAGGTGTTTGCAACTTAAGCATCTGTTAGAATTGGCTGATGCATTTGATCAACATCAAGATGCTGCTTTGCTAGAGTGAGGTATTTTTAAAATTATTTTATCCAGAATAAATATGCATAGATTTACGTTGTGTCAGGAATGACACACATTAATTCCTTTGTATCAGTATCATATTGATTGTGTCAAATATGCAAGGAACAAGACATCTAGAGTGAAAACTGGATAATGTTTATTTTCAGGTTGTGTGTGAGTGCATGTGTGTGCAGTCCCTATCAAGATGGAAAAATGTCAGCACGTATCCAAGATTAGACCTGCATGGGATCACTCAATCCTGAACCCAGAGAAATGGATGTGCTACCTTTGCAAGACCACAGAGAGTGTTTGGGTATGTAAACACTGACTTTAATCAGTATTTAAAATTATAAGTGGG
The DNA here is from genome assembly GCA_007844125.1 of Sinonovacula constricta. Lineage (NCBI taxonomy): Eukaryota > Metazoa > Mollusca > Bivalvia > Cardiida > Solecurtidae > Sinonovacula > Sinonovacula constricta. The sequence continues at coordinate 15,369,720 of CM017568.1, forward strand.
CTTTATGTTTTAATTAATTATCACATTAAAGAAGAAAAGGCATCCTGAAATGACTTGATCACAGTTTAGTGTTTGTACATGATGCACCGTTCATACAGTCTGCAATGTTAGTTATTTAAACTTTGTGTCTCACTGTAGAGCTAATTATTAAAATGTTTATGACTGATGTATACATATTATTATATTAATGCTTGCACAATTTGGAGATTAACATGGTTTCGATCATAACATGCATTAAAAATAGTTGAAAGAAAATGCAGCACTTTTGATTCCACAATTTTCTTTAAGGAAGGTATGGTAACACTATCTAGTGCTCAGAGGTCATATTCAAATACATATACAATGTTGGTCGTCAGAGTTTGCTTTGTTTAACAAAAAAACCTCAAAAGATGCAGTCACTTTAATTATCACTTACTTGCATGGGATCACTTTTAATGAACCCTAAAAATATTTGGTCTACCAAGACTTTCGGAGGACACAATATTACTGAAAATTAAAATTATTTTATGTCTATAATTACATTCTGTCAAAGTCCATAGAAATTAAATAAGCTGAACCTACAGCCCCTTAAGCACTTTGATTAGATTCCCAATTCTGGTTATTACTTTCAACTAAGATTCATTAAGAAGCCATCTAGGTGGTCTACCAAAAATTATTTCCTCAATTAGCAAAGCTTATCAATGTCTTCTAATAATTACTTTTAGAAATTACCTACTGTTTATAGACGGAAGCACAATTTCGAAGGTTTTCCTGCCTTTAGACAGTATTTATACCCAGATTGTAATAAGGAGTATTCTTGCACCTACAAAAAAAATAGCTGAAAGTGATCATGAGGACCATATTTGTAGAATTGTAGGCCCTAATTGAGCAGTTACAAAAATGAAGCTAACAGATTTTACTCATTTTTTTATATTCCGGTTGCAAAACATCAAACAGAAAAATTCCTTGACTCAATTTTTGTTATCTTAGGAAGCTTTCACTCAGTTCACTTGAATTCTTACCTTGAGCTCTGTCAAATAATACATGGTGTTTCAAGTCATATGAATCATAAACTTTTAAAATTCTGGTTTTATCAGCTTAGACAAAACAAAATGAGAACACATACACAACAACATTGGCACATCAAACGTGTAACAAAGACTTAAATAAAAGTGCTGTATATTGTCACGGACTGGATCTCCTATAAGCCTTGGTATAATTTATCTGTTATACTGTCAGAGATAAGGAGAGATATCCTGTAATGTCTGATATTGATAATTCCTGTTACATCCAGATTTGTCGGAAACCATTGTATCTATCCCTCCTACACATTATCATTCACTTACCATTGGACTTCTTTGATGTGGCTTAATAAAAATATAGATCCCTTTGTATGGAAAGAATGAAATATGATATTGGAATCATAAAATGACTCTGGTTTGTACAAAGAGTGAGTAATGTTTTTCTTAAGGACTCTGTTGTTAATTTTGATGTTGTTAAAATCCACCCAATCAGGTGCTGTTGTTTATATTTTGTTGTTTGTTTAAATCCATCCAATCAGATTTCTGAGCATTGTCTCCAACTTAATCTTTTTTTTTCTTCATCTTATTATCTCGCTCTAAAGTATTTTTATCAAGGATCATGTTTGTCAATTTTAAAGCTAGTTCAGTAAGGATAAAGCTAATTAAATTCCTGAAAAACAACTTTGGTCGTAAATCACGATTTTTTTATATTTTTATTTCCTGTGATAAGTTTGTTTAACCCTGTTTCCAATGGGAAAAAAGGTTTACTGAATTCTTATTGGAAAATTTTCACTAGGGAAAAAAAAACACTTAAGAGACCTAATCTTGATCTAAAAATTAAAATTCAATTTTGTGAGTAAATTTTTACTTAGTTTTTTTTTCTGCAAAGTTGTATAAAGAAAAAAAAAGACTTTTTTTATTTTCGAAAAAAAAACAACACCAAAAATACACCGATCTCATGGGTTAGGTTTTCTTAATTTGGTAAGAAAATCTCTGGTTTTATGAAATGGGCCCCATTGATCCCATTGAGCGCAAATGAACATAATTGACAAGTATTTGATTGGTGCATTTTTTTTTATTATTATTATTATTTTCAACCAGTCAGATGTTTGAGAATACAGATTAGTCTAAGGGGCTCAAACGTTCAATCCATCAAGTGAATCTAAAGTAGTATATTGATATCCCACAATTCTTGATCTTTATATTGCGATAACTCTTAGCCAAACATTGTAGATCCAATATCAGCTAGCATCCCAACTGCCCAGTGTCTACACATTTTGCTGCTGAGTGTATAGCAATAAGTCTGTATTTTGCATGCAGATGTAAGAAGTCTGCTTAGAATGAGTATGCTAGTATTAACAAATGTATGATAATATTTTAACATTTCGGAAGATAATTCCAAGGAGTACCCATACATGTGAACTATACAACTTTTGGAGGGAGACTCCCACTTTTAAGGTTAAAAATTCTTTGAAAATGAGGGATGTTTTACACATTTTCAGAATTCTCCCTACTTGAAAACAGATATCTTCCTTATTTGTTTATATGAAAATATCAAATCTCTCACTTTGCAAGTGAAAATCTCCCACTTTGGCTTCAGAGAAAGGTCACATGTATGAACTGTACCAGCAAAGAAAATTTTGAAGACAGAATAATTGAACCCAACAAGATGAGGAAAATCCCAAGAAATACCTTTATAGAACCTTTCAGCTGTTGTGTCATGATGCATTAAATTTTTGTATGCCCAGAGGGTCATACTATGTAACTATGCATTTCATTCATCTGTTTATTTCTCGGTCAATCAGCTGTTCATTGTGCAGATAACTTCTTTATAACTTACCAAAAATGTCTATACTTTCCAGGATGTGTTTAATTGTCTCTACTGCATCAAAACTACCAACATCCTAAGTTAGGAGCAATGTGTCTGAGTGTTTTGCCCCTTGTATCCCAGAACACTCTGGCATGGTGGGGGGTATAGTGGTGATCAGCCACTGCACATTGATAGTTAGCTCCAGCTCTGGATGTTTCTACGGAGCCAAGTCCAGCTTGATGCTTTCTCAGCAGCACTGCCTACAGCCTGTATTCCTTGTTTTCTGTCTTTACTGGATCATTGATAGCCGCATAAATGCGAGATAGCTCAGATTGCTATGTTTGTTGATGAGTTATTGCCCTTTTGTTATTAATGTTTGAATGTGATTTAAAGTAAGATTGCATTGTTTTTTCTGGAGTTTTTTGCCCTTTGTTATATTTCTTAGCAAATTATTGTTGTTTATTTTAATATAACTTTTCCTTTAACAGAGGACTCATATTAATTTTTCATTTGTTGTTATATTTTTTTTTTTTTTTTGGTTATGGCATAGCTCTCTGTTATGTAGTTGTGTGAAACTTTGAAATATTTCATCTAATCTAGGTCAGTAATGTAACAAACATAGCTCTGAACATCTTCAAACCTCTGTTGTCTCATTTTATCTTGTCACAATTGATCAAATCAAATTTCTTTATACATAGATATAACTTATATCAAATTTCTTAACATAATTTTTATTATTTCCTATCTAAATAAATCATTAAAGTTCTGGAAACAATAAAGGAATCAAACCTTGTGTCTATAGATTACCTCAACGTGCAGGTCATTTCTCATCACTTATCAGTGTGTGCCAAGATTGGAATATGATTAAATTAATTGTTGTTGCTTCTCATATTTTGTTAAAGAAATTAATTAGGTAGATAGGTGCAGTTTATATCTATTATATTGTATGTGTAAAAAAATAATAAAATGAAATCTTGAAGCATTTTTTTTTATGAATATGTACATAATACAGTTATTTCAGGGGACACTCATGGCCAAGAAATTCGAGTCCTGGTAGGGGCAGAAAAAATCCCCCCCCCCCCACCACCAATATTTCATTGTTTAAATAGAAGGGGTTTTGTTGCTATGAATATATGCAAAAAAATCTGTCAAATATGAACATATGCCCAACCATAACCGACTTGCCACGATAGACTGACCTAAATACTACAGTCCAATTAGTACATGTCTGATAGAACGGTATGAAAGATTTGACTGACTTAAACCCTTTCATGAAAAACTCCTTAACTTTGCATTAACATGAGAAAGTATTCCAGCTGGCTAATAATATAAAAACAAAACTTACATATGTGTTGGGCATTCTTGTAGTTCAGCTTGTAGCTACCAGTTTATACCAATTTGATCCATTGGTTAAACAAAAAATGTTACTAACTTTATAACCTCTCAGCTTTTCACCATTTCAGTTTAAGACTTGGTCAGGGAAAACTGTATTGCTGTCAAAGGTGAACTTTTCTGGTACCGTGTCGTCCGACATTCGTCGTGCGGTGTCAACAATTTAGCTTGTGAACATGCTAGAGGCCACAGTTTTTATCCAATATTTATCAGACGTGGTCAAAATGTTTGTCTGCATGAAATCTTGGATGAGTTCATTATTGGGTCACTAGGTCAAAACTTAGAAAAAGAATGTGAACACACTAGGGACCACATATATAGCCTAATCTTCACCAAACTTGGTCGGACTGTTAATCTGCATGAAATCTTGGATGACTTTTTTTAACTGGGTCACGTGGGGTCAAAAAGTAGGTCACTAGGTCAAATCTTAGAAAAAGCTTGTGAACACACTAGAGTCCACATTTATGGCCAATTCTTCACCAAACTTTATCAAAATGTTTGCCTGCATGAAATCTTGGAAGAGTTCATAACTGGGTCACGTGGGGTCAATAAGTAGGTCAGTAGGTCTAACTTTTAAAAAAAAAGTTTGTGAACACACTAGAGACCAATCTTCACAAAACTTGGTCAGAATGTTTGCATGAAATCTTGGATGAGTTCATAATTGGGTCATGTGGGGTCAAAACTTAGGTCACTAGGTCAAATCTCAGAAAAAGCTTTCGAATACACTAGAAGCCTCATTTATGATCCAATCTTCACCAAACTTGATCAGAATGTTTGCCTGCATGGAATCTTGGATGAGTTCAGAACTGGGTCATGTGGGGTCAAAAGGTAGGTCACTAGGTCAAATCTTACACAAAGCTTGTGAACACACTAGAGGCCACATTCACAGGTCAATCTTCATCCAACTTGGTCAAAATGTTTGTCTGCCTGAAATCCTGAATGAGTTAGTTATTCGGTCGTGGGGTCAAAAAAGAGGTAACTAGGTCAAAACTTAGAAAAAACATGTGAACACACTAGAGGCCACCTTCATAGCCCAATCTTCACCAAACTGATCAGATTGTTTGCTGCATGAAGTCTTGGATGAATATATTATTGGGTCATGTGGGGTCAAAAAGTAGGTCACTAGGTCCCTTTTTAGAAAAACTTTGTAAAAAGACTTATAGGCCACATTGATGGTCCAATCTTTACCAAACTTGGCTAGATTGTTTGCCAGTATGAACTCTTACATATGTTTCGAAGCAGGTCATGTGGATTCAGTGGGTTACTTGGTAAAATGCTAGAAAATGTTATCAACCCAGTGGCCACACTAATGATCCAATAAATAATTACTTGACACCAGTTATGAGCCTAGTAAAAGCCTGTGTCCTCAGGTGAGCGATTAAGGGCCATCACAGCCCTCTTGTTCTGAAGATATTGTTGCTTGTAACACCAGGCACAAGAAACATTGTCAGGTTAAAACTTAATATTACAGTACTCAACAGTCAGAGTGAAGACAGGTTTACTTCGTAAAAGTTCTTACACAACAATGAATATAAAAAAGAATGAATAATTGAAATGATGTCTGGAGCTATTAAGCAAATGTCAGGTATGAACCTTAAATTTAATAACAAATATATTAGCCCACAACTTTATTATTTGTATGCACCAGCTTTTCAGTCTTAGGTGCTAATTTATTTATGATTTGTAACATGTGCTTTACATTTTTCTAAAGATCAGAGGTGTATTAATGTTTAACTTTTTTTATTAAGTGCTACTGCAGAAAAAAAGAGAGTTTTTTTTCTCATGAACAGATAAGTAGCTACATTGTGTCATTGTAAAAATAAAACCCATATTTCTAAAAGATTGTGGGGACACTCATGTCCTAGTGGTTAGAGTCAACGACTTGTAACTCCTAAGCCCCTCACCGAGTGGGTTTGAGTCCTTGTCAAGTGGAAAATGTTTATGGAATGTTTTCCAGCTAACCTGCAGTGTGCCAGTGGTTCTACCCAGTCATGTGTCTGGATACTAAGAGATAAGTCTCAGATCCTTCTCCCCAACTAATTAACTGGATATAACTGGTATGACCATAATCCTGAGGTGTGATATAACAAAAACACAATAAAATAAAAAGTTTTGAGAATAGGACAGTTTTTGGGCTATAATTGTGTCAGTGTGATCCACACACAAATTTTTTTTTAAAAAAAATAAGAAAAAGAAAAAAAATGAAAATAAAAATAAATCAAGACTGTGTTAAGTGATTGCTTATGATACTCACGAATATGAAGCTGATTCAGCTGCTGCAGCTGATGATGATAACAATTATAATGACAGCATTTACGAAAGTTGCAGAAATGAAGATGATGAGGAGCAGTAGGAAGTGGAGATGAAGGAGGATGTGAATAACAACAATATAGATTATGTAAATCATAACACACCCAATTAAGAGAGTGTACACTAATAATCAATATACACTAAAAGTAATCTATAAACTCTTCATATTACTGAATAAGATAATTTAATTTGGCAATGTTATATTAGTCATAATTGTACTGATATATCTCCCTTCCATAGCTCACTGACCCAGTGGTGCGATAATGTGACTTGGTGTGGTACCACAGGAAGCGTGACTTGGTGTGATACCACAGGAAGTGCTTATGGCATGCTATCATTGTGAAAATGGCACTAAATCAGCCATAACACTATATCTGGAAAATCTTAAATTTGTTGTTTATTTTTAATCTGAAATGCTAGAAGCCAAACAAATTGAGCATTGTGTATTTCTCCTCCTCAATAATTGATCTTGCTTCTACTTTTAGGCTTGTCTCAGCTGCTCCAATGTAGCATGTGGAAGGTTTAACGAGAAACATGCCCTCAATCACTACCAGGAGAGTAAGGTGAGTGAATCGGCTCGTGAAACATTTTGCCTGCCTGAGATGCAGAATTCTTGAAAAGCATTTGTTTTCAATAATGCCAAATCTCACTTAGTATCTCTCAGTTTACAAACTAATGTTGTCTTTGACAAAGAAAAGATAAGATATCTTAAAACATCTGTCTTTTATGGGCTACTCATACTACCTTATTCTGAATAACGCATGTTCTCTTGTACACTTGTCCAGGAAATTTTCATTTGAGTTTTATTTCTTACACAGTTGTTTCATTACTTCTTATAGAGTCACTGACTTGAAACTCGTCAGCCCTTCAGTGTGTGGGTTTGAGTCCCGGACGGGGCAAGAACTTTCATGTGGGTTTTCCAGCTAACCTGCAGTGTGCCAGTGGTTCTACCCAGATATAAGTCTAGTGTCTTCCTCCACCAATAATTAACTGGATGTTACCAATATGAACATAATTGTGTCGATGCAATGTAACAAAAAACACAACAAACATTTCCTCTTAACAAGGAAAGGAAACACCCTGTGTTTGTTCTGCCCTGGTTGTGTAGTGCTAATCCAGTAGATGAGATTTGTAGCTCAGTCTTTGCTATATGGGTATGGGGGCACGGGGTTAGTCTTTAAGCTGAAATCAGGTTGTCTATCAGTCTATATCAAGATCTCTATCTGCTTGTCTATCTCAAAATAGTTTGTCCAAGCTTCTCTTTATACAGTTTTGCAATGAATTTCGATAAAACATCACAGTTATCTGAAGTTCCATGGGAACCTGTGTGCCCACTATTTTGAGTATGATCAGATGAAAACTACAGGATTTTAGCCACTTATGAACAATATTTCAGATAGTGCTATAAGAGTGACATTTAAGAACATTGTGTGGTTGGATGTTTGCATTAAAATACAGTTCTAGATAATATGATATGAGACAAAAAAGTATAATATACTCTGAATACTTACCTCCGACACTAGACCTAGTTGCGCAAATGGTAGAGCGTCGGCTCCAGGTATGGGTTCGATCCTGGGCCGCGACATACCAAAGTCTTGAAAATTGTAGTGGTAGAGCTTTCTTGCTAACATTAAGCAAATATGAGGGTAATTCTACAACTGGTTGACCCAGTGTCAGGATAATATGACTGGGTGTGGTATCATGCCAAGTGTTCACAGCATGCTATACACAGTGAAGGCAGCACTGTATCTTCTTCAAGTGGACACTGTTTCCAGATAACTGAAATACTGTTGGCGGGATGATAAACCCAATAATCAAAATTAATTCCTACAAATATTATAAAAGTAAAAAGTGGTTTTATGTTATTGTTTTGTAGGTATAAATTTCTGGCCAGATATACTTTTTTGACACATGCTTCTTTCCATTTCAGCATCCAATAAGCATTGAAGTGAATGAGAAATATGTCTATTGGTAAGTTGACTGTTATTTTTAGAAGAAGTTTGATGTAAAGATTCAAAACATGTGCGTGTTTAACTGTTAACTTGTTTTCTGCTGGAAAATAATGGTAAGACTGCAGTTTTTATTTATAGAAAATGTTAATTCTTAAAGTTATACATATAATTTAATAACATGGAAGAATGTATGAGATATGTATCTGCACTTACTTTTAACTTTATAATCAGTAAGGTTTGTCTTTTAGCCAATGGTATTGAAACATACATGATTTCTTATTGTGTGACAGTGAATCATCATTATCATGGTTGTTTGCATCGGGTTCCTTGTCACTAAATTTGCTGACGAGTGCTATCAGCGTTTGTTGTCTGCCATTTAACTGTGGGCAACTTCTCTTTTTTAAAGGCATCGGAGAAATGATATCTTACTGATATTTTGTAAACGAACAGACAACAAGTGTTTAATATGATCTGTTCAAGAGGCCTGTTCCATTGGGTAATCTGTCATATTGAACCAAAAGATATATAATTTACAAATGTGTCTGGTGCACATACAGATTTTGCCCGGTGCATTTGTAATTTCTACCAAAATGAATTTATTGTATGCAAGTTTATAATGCAGATTTCAGATTGATTTTCACAAGAGTCGAAATTACATGCATCCTTGCGGATGCACATACTTTTTTTCTTGTGTCTGCGATAAAAAGTGTGCATTGGGGATGCTGGACACGGAGGTAAAATAATCACTCTGCACATATTTTACTGATGATTTTGTTTTCCAGCTATGCTTGTGATGATTACGTGTTCAATGACAATGCAGCAGGAGACATCAAACTATTGCGGTCGGCCCTCAGTGCTGTGGCCACCCAGAAGTTTACAGACATAGAGTCACGGGGTCGGCGATTACTGAGGTCATACTCTCACACTGGCATTGTGAGGAGGTAGGATTGAAGCCTAGATCTACCATCTTATGATTACTTTTGGGGACTATAGATAAAGGTTGCTTGTGGTTAATAAATATGACGCCATTACAGCCAATATTTTGCTAAGTAAACTTACTGTTGACTGCAGAGAAATGGAAAGGGCAATAGGATTGTCGACTTTAAATTAGGGATGTCAACTCTTGTACAGTAAAATGAGATTCTTGATTAATGTTTTAATTACTTTTGTAAATATTATTTTTTTAATCCTCTGTGTCTTTCAACACGGAATTAAATGGCAGTTTGGGTTGAATAATATAAATTAAGTATCAAATGAGAAAGCTTTCCTATTAGCTGGCAGTATGCAAGTGGTTTTACTCAGACAAGTGTGTAAAACATTTTCTGAGGACTGTAATACTTTTGCTTTAGATTTAGTTGATAAAAGTTAGAATTTAATTAAGTAATAAAGCTTAGCCTCTCACTGCTTGGGTTTGGAGTCCATCCTGGGAAAAGGATTTAATGACCGAATGTCTTCTGGCTGACCTGTGATATGCTAATAATCCCTGTACAGACATTTGCTTGGGGGGTTTCTCCACAAAAAGATGTGTACTTTGTCACAGTAATGTATTCACTTTAAACACACTAATAAGAAAACCAGACCTGGTAGCGCAATTAGAAAATTAAAAAATATGTGTTATTTTTAAATTCATCAAAAAAGGTTCAAGAATCTGAAGTATTTTGAAAAGCAAAAATCAATATATAAAAAGACAGCAAACTTGCATTTATATCAATTTGCATACATTTTGCAATAAAGTCTAGATTCTTTGCATATGTTCATATAAATGTTCATATAAATCACATTCAGTTAACTCACAAGTTTATTTATTTTCCCATAAACTTAACCATATTCCACAATATTTCCTGGCAAGAAGTATTATATAAAAAAACACCTTTGCATTTATGTCTGATAAAAATATAGAATGTGATCTGCTTAGTACAAAATGCTTACACCTACTAAAAAGATGAAGGTCTAGATCAGCAAGGTATCTGCACTGACAACTGGCTTAAGATAAAAAATATTAACAGTAAAAGTAAGCTTTATAGCTCACTTAAACTGTTAAGCTTCAGTTTAAGCAAATATCAAGTGAACACTTTCTCAAACGTAATGAAAATTAAAAGTAGCATAAATGAGATAAATATTCATAACTGCTGTAATTGATTTGATATGTTGTACTCTTAACCAGTATTAGTAATAGTAGCATGTTACCACATTCTGATAACTGCTTCAATGTTTCAGGGACAATACAGATGAATCTGACAAGTTGGCCACAGCAGAATGGCATCAGAGGTGGGTTTGGCCATCAATTTCAAGAAATATTTGTATTCATTTTGTTTTTTTGCCAGACTGATTAATTGCTGTGACATCCGAATATTTGTAGACACATAAACATTTGAAACTAGTAAGCCATTGAGATAAATTTGACATGTGGTTTTGGTGTTTATCCTCCTTTAAACTGGTATACAACTGTTATATGTAGAAAGTATTGATTTCCTGTCAACCCACCCACCCCTAAAAAATAAAAAAGGGGGGAATTAATTTTAATTTATGTAGGTAGAGGACATGTGAGTGTCTGGTGGCATGGTGTAGAATAATGCCATGTGTTCACAGTAAGGACAGCATTATTTCTTCTTCAAGCTGACAGTTATATTGTTTAAAAGAATTAGCTTGGTAGATTTGAACCTTTCAATGTTCATTTGACCTTCATTCTTAGCTGGCTTTATTGATTTAACTTTTCTTTAAGTATCTTTATAAAAATTATTTTCTAGTGTCTTACCTAGAATAGATGCAAGTACTGTTACTTTTAAATAATAAAAGAGAAATACAGTTCGCTTATTTATTCTGTTTACGAAATTGGAAGCATCTTCCCTCCCCCATAAGTTATTCAATTATGACCCCATTAAATAGGAAGTTTTGTGAAGTAATCTCTTCATATCTGAAGCCTTATTCAGGATCTTCTATAATTAAGTCCGACATCTATTTCATCTCTTGGATGTCCACTTCATATCAAATTATTCCACCTCATCAATTTTGATTGAGTATATTCCTTTCTTATGTAGAATTTCTATTTTATTACCACCAGATACAAGTGTGTGGGGGTTATATTGGAGTCACGTCTGTTAATATGTTGCTCTGTCTGTAGCATATATTTGTTCTCTATATAATGGCTACTGCCAGTCAGATTGTGATAGAACTTTACTGGACTATTATGTACCGAGCCTGGTTGCCACAAATCTGATTATTATTATGTCAGTGTGATGTAACTAAAACAATCCATATCAGATACAAACTAAAGGGCATCTGGCTTTGAGAGGTTATAATTGTTTTCCAATCAAGATGTTTGTTGACACTTTTCCTGCCTTTTTTATTCCAATGATGAAGCATGGATTCAATCAGCACCCTTCATAATTGAATATGATGTCCCCCTGCATTCATCAGTGTTCGGTTCATATCTCTAAAGGCTGACTGCAATTTTTCTCACTTTCTGAAGCTGTATTCTTTTCCTACCATAATTAAGTCAGACATCCATTTCTTCTCCCTGTTGTCCAATTCAAATCATGTTATTCAATCTCATCAATATCACCATAGATTATTTTCTGTATCAATGGTGGATTGTTATTTTTTGTGTATTGGTAAGTTGTAGTCAAATCATGCCTAGCAGCACTACATCTTCTCCACCATTGTCATGATAATGTCAGGAGACATCCCCATGTCACATTCACCAACCCAATCAGTCTTTGCCTAGACCGTAATCTATCAGAGAATTTTGTATACTGTATATGTATGTATTTTTTCACATCTCAACTCCCTTCCATGGTATATTTGTAAATTAAATAAGCAATATAAAAATACAAAATAAAATAACATGAAAACAGAAAAGTCCAACAAAATATTGGCAGTCATAGCTATTAAATGTACATCTCACATAGTCCTCTTTAAATACTAAAGACAAACTTAACTTTCTGTTGTTGAAGTAACACATAAAAAGATTTAAAAAAAATATTGTATTTTCAATAATGAATTCAAACTCTATTACAACTGACAGAAGAAGATCTTAAATATATGGCCAGTAATTGGATTTCAGGATGTCTGGTTGTGTAATTATTGTGCTTCATAGATCACATCTTCAGACAGCATTTCATCTTTTACAGTGTCTTCAATTGTCAGTACAGCTTCATTACGTCTGTCACAGGTTAAAAAATGTCTTGAGGGTGATAAAATGATGTATTTTCAGTTCAAGTATGTCTTGGCAGATCTCTCTTAAAGAGATGGTATTTTTCATTCCAATTCTGATGATGCTTAGAGGGGACAGTGGCATAGATGTAAAGTGACTCCTTGTAACTCCTCTAACTGCATATTCTCTTTCGCCCCCTGAGTTCATGTCCCGTTTGGGAGCAAAGGACTTAGGGGATGTGGTCTTCCAGCTGACCTGCAATGCGCCAATGGTTCTATCTAGACCTTTGTGTGGGGTCTTCAACTAATGTAATAGCTGAACATTGCTTTAATGACCATAATTGGTCACTGCAATGTGTTAAAAAATGACTAACTACATTGCTTGTCAAACCATCAACATTTTTGCTTATTATAAGTATAAGCACCTGTGGCTAAACCGGTAAAAGTGTTGATTTGTAACTTCTATAATTCCATCTCCCTCACCTTGTATACACAAGTCTTGGTCAGATTAAAATCTTAATGTGAGGATGTCTTCTAGCTGACCTGCAGTGTGCCATTGGTTCTACCCAGATGTTTGTCTGTGACCTCCCTCCACCAAAATTGCTAATCGTTGCTATAATGAACTCAAAGCATTATGATATTGCTGTAATGTACTTAACAGAGAATACAACTTTCTTTATATTTAAATCCTTTTTGTTTTTATTTTAACTACCTTCAGGCAACGCCTCCTGGCAAAGACATTCCTTGCCTGGCGTAGCTATGTGAGGGAGGAGAAAGCAGTGCAGCTGGTGGCCACATCCCCAGATAGTCCAGCATCTGGGCCGGCCAACATAACCATGACAACGTCCATGTCCAGTCTCATAATGCTGAGGAAGTCTCTGGCCCCAGGTGTGACAGGACTGCGTAATCTTGGCAACACTTGCTACATGAACTCTGTACTGCAGGTTCTCAGGTAAGTTTATAAACCATCCAAACGAAAGCATGTACGGGCTTATACGAATACATTCACTGGTCCCATCAGTATTTCTGTATATCATATTTAGAAAATTTTATGATACTTTGGATCACGATTTGCATACTATGCTCTGTCGGATTGCCAGTTAAGATTCTATGATTAAGTGGATAATTTGGCCGGTCTGATGGACAGACATAGTAGCCTGATTGGACTATGGACAAACATAGTAGCCTGATTGGACTATGGACAAATGTAGTAGCATGATTGGGCTATGGACAAATGCAGTAGCATGATTGGAATATGGACAAATGTAGTAACGTGATTGGACTATGAACAAATGTAGTGTGATTGGACTATGGACAAATGTAGTAGCCTGATTAAACTATGGACAAATGTAGTAGCATGATTGGACTATGGACAAATGCAGTAGCATGATTGGAATATGGGCAAATGTAGTAACGTGATTGGACTATGAACAAATGTAGTTTAATTGGACTATGGACAAATGTAGTAGCATGATTGACTATGGACAAATGCAGTAGTGTGATTGGACTATGGCCAAATGCAGTAGCATGATTGGACTATGGACAGATGTAGCTTGATTGGACTATGGACAAGTGATTGGACTATGGACAAATGCTGTAGCATGATTGGACTTTAATGGACAAATGCAGTAACATGATTAAACTATGGATAAATGTAGTAGCTTGATTGGACTATGTAGAAATGTAGTAGGGTGATTGGACTGTATTTAAATTTCATTGATAGTTTGGTGGTGAAGTGTATTCTACTCTCAAACTCAAAATATGTTTTCAAATGTTAATATGAGAATAATGTCATTAATTAAATTAAATCTTAGTTTAATCAAATCTTAAAAAGTTGAAGTGAGAAGAAAACATTTTAAAACAATCCCTTATCTTTGTCAGGAGGACACTACCAACAAATACTGTATACAACTTTCCAGGTTGACCTTAATGTTCATGCTATATAAATATATTAAAGCATTGCACATTATTCCCTTTGTGAGTGTAAAGCAAAAGACAGTTGTGCATTTTTGTTTGGTATTTAAGATATTTGTTAATGTTATTTGTCTGTATATATAATAAAATGAACATGCTTTTCTCTACTTAGTTTACTGTTAATGATAAATGTTGCTGTTGCATGTGTACAAACATTAACATGATTGCTTATGCTAATGAGAGGAAGTCCATTTTTTATATTCCGCATCTTTCTACTCTCATAATTTAGGCCATTGCAGCATGTATAAATGTTTATAATAAGAAGTACATTCCAGTTTTGTTTTCTGAAAAAGGGGATGAGGCCAGGGGCCTTTGAGTAGGGTAAATTTATTAGCATTTTATTAAAAAACCAAGGAAAAAAATGTATACCTTCAACTAATTCTTGTTTTTGAAATTCCTCTACTAGATTGTCATAGTCTGGTTCACTCAATTTTTGAAATTTATTGGAGGGGAATTTTCATATTTAGTGGAAAACTTATTTTTAACGGCCCCCTCTAATATAGAGTTACAAAAAACTGTCTTCAGCCTGTCATTAAACTTTTATTAAATGGAAGCTAGTGAAGAATAGAAATCTCTGTTCAGTTATAAAAGTCCTCCCTCTCAGCATGGAAAATAAATAAACCTTTGAACTGACTGTTGATTAATTTCTGAGAATATTGAGAATATATCATTACTGTAAAAATTACAGCAAATTTGTTTTTATCTGAATGTTTCTATAGTTTTTTAAGTTTCCCAGCTTGATGATATCATTCAAAGATTTGGGATAATGAAATCATGAGTGTGACTTTTTATGGTTTGTTTTCAGTCATATTGAAGAATTCAGGGATTTCTTCTTGAAAATGCGATACACATCAGATTCTGTTACTAATGGTCCCGCTGTAATGACACTAGTAGCATCAGCAAGTCCCTCATTATCACCAGCAGCAAAGTCATCATCATCACCTGCATCATCCCAACCAAATACCAGGTCCTCCGATAGCTCAGGGAAAAATTATAAAAGGCAGACAACTGTTGAATGCTTCCAGGTTAGTATCAGTAAGAGTGTTCAACCTTGATTATTGTCTTCAATTTTCTCAGTTGACTGTTCAATGAATACGAAGTGCTGTTCCAATTATCTAGTGATCATACCTACTGATAAAATCAAGTTTGATGTATTAGGTTGGACTTTGTGAAAACAAATGGCCTTGTCTTAAAGGTGGTATCCAACAGTTTTCCAATATAAAATACACATACCAATATCTAACCACCGCTTTGGGAAATTTGGTCATACTTTTACATTAACCCATACTTTAGTCATTATAACGATGATTTTGAAAACTAACTATTGTTTGACTATACTAATTGTAAAAAAAATATTCTATACATTCAGACTTTCCAACTGTATAAAAAGCCCGATAGTGGTCTCTGCTAAAAATAGAAATTGACGTCAGAGCTGATTACCTGGATGATTATATAAAAGAAAGTGGTCACATGGTTTCCTAAGTATAAAAATAGCTAACTCTGCAGCATGGCTCGGATAGGAAACACCTGTTTGCAATGATGAGTGGGCATTTATCCTTGACTGTTCACTCAGATCTTTGGCATCAATGAACAGCATTTTGCAAAACCCTTTCAGGTACCAATTACTTATTTGGTTATTTGTGAGAAATTATTTTTACCAAAACTGTCGGATACCACCTTTGACAAAGAACATTGGTGCAGATACTTGCAGGTAAACATTTTGTTCACCTGTACTGTTACTTTACATCATACTATCAAGCACTTGAAAAAATCAAGCACACTTCACTGTGATTTGTTGTATCTCAGCTACAGATGGTGCTGTGGACTGCACAAAGAACATTGAAAGGGTTGAAAACCTACACATTGTTTTTTATTAATATGATATTAACAACGTAGCATTTACTTGCAAGGTACACCATGAGGCTGAGGTATGTTTCTAGGGTGAATGCTACTTCCTGCAAGTAAAGAGTTAAATGACTCCCACTCTCTATGGCATATACAGCTGTGTTTTGTTGTGTGATTTCAGCACCTTATGAGTGGTGGTCGACCCAGTACCCCCAAACAGCGCCCTGGTGGTCTGAACGGAGGTTCTACCCAGCAAACGCCAATCAAGCAGCAGCTTATCTGTGATGTTGAGTCCACCGCATCCTCTGACACTGTTGTGTATGTTCTTAACTTGTATTTGTTAACTGGTGATGTATTTATGATATATTCTTTAACATAGATAACATAACAATAGTTCTGTTGCTTGATTTATGTTAGGGTTAGGAACACACATTCTTAAAACCAATTGTAAAATTGCTGTCCAAAATTGCAACATTTGTTAATTTCAAAGATCGAGAACTACAAGGAAAGAATAAAAAGGCTGCATTGTGTTCCAAAACAAATTTTGCCTGTCAAAGAAATGACTGTACAGAAACGCTGATAGAAACAGATGATGAAACAAGTACTTATTATATTATTGACTTGATGCAATATTTACTTTAATATCTTTAAATTCTTGAATTTTTGTTAAAATGCTCATTGACTTCTATATGCCCGTAAAATACTAAAATATGACAAATTTCTTTTTGCTGATATCAGGCTGACTTCTTTTAAGAGTTGCACAAATACATCCTTCTTTTATAAAATTAAGCTTTCTGATACTTTACAACCCCTCTACTGCAGCTATCATGCTGGTTTTATTCAGTAGCTTAGAAACTCCCTGTCTTCTGCTTCCAAGCAAGTATCTGCTTAAATGAGTACCACCGACATCCATTCTGTTTAAAATAGTATTCTGACATCTAGATCTCACAATTTCCGAGACTCCCCCATCTGCTGTTTCCAAGCAGGATTCTGTGTAAATTAGTATTCTGACATCTAGATCTCACAATTTCTGAGACTCCCCCATCTGCTGTTTCCAAGCAGGATTCTGTGTAAATTAGTATTCTGACATCTAGATCTCACGATTTCTGAAACTCCCCCATCTGCTGTTTCCAAGCAGGTTTCTGTTCCCCCGTCTGTTATTTCTGTGCAGGTTTCTGGTTAGATAAGTACTCTGACATCCAGGTCTCACAATTTCTGAAACTCCCCATCTTCTGTTTTTAAGCAGGTTTCTGTTCAGATTAGTACCCTGACATCCATATCTCACAAATTCTTAAACACCCCATCTGCTATTCCCATGCAGGTCTTTATTCAGATAAATGCCCCAAAATCCAGACCTCTGACAATCACAGTTTCTGAAACTTCCCCATCTGCATTTTCAAAGCAGTTCTCTAGTCAGGTTAGGACCTTGACATCCAGATATCACAATTTCTAAAACTCCCCTATCTGCTGTTTCTAAGCAGGTCTCTGTGTGCAGAACTACACGGTCTATTCCGAGTGTTGTGGTCTAGCAAGTGGGCACAGGTGAGTCCACATGCCTTTCTGCGTGCTGTCTGGCAGGCCATCCCCATGTTTAAGGGATATGCTCAACATGATGCTCAAGAATTTCTCTGGTGAGTTTAACAATTTTATTTTAATCTAACTTTAATTTTTAATTGAAAGACAGTATCATCATTATCATTCCTATTGTATAGAAGAAGGTAAAAAATACCTTTCTTTTTTTCAGTAGTGAATTGTTTTGACTTTGAAATAATAAAAATTGTTTTCTTGTTTTATTACAAAAAAATATTTTATTGCAATTGTTTGCAGATAGAATAGTTTTGCCTGTGATTTAAGTTAGAGTAGTCTTCCACTGAATGGGTGGGGGTTGACCGCACCTATGGCTGAGCAGTTAGGGTGGCTGACTTGAAACTCCTCAGCCCCTCACCGTGTGGGTTCGAGTCCCTGACAGGGTGAGAACTTTCATGTGGGGAGATAAACTGTTGAGCACCTATGTCTGGGTATAAGTCTAGGGTCTTCCTACACCAATTACTAGCAGGACATCGCCAACAAGACCATAATTGTGTCAGTGCAATGTAACAAAAACAAAATCTTCCATTGCCTTATCAATATGGAAACTTTGATGACAGAGCAGATTTGTCTTAGCCTTCTTTCTTAACTATGTTAATAATGTTATGCTGTGCATCAGCAGATTTTACTAATATAGTTATATTTTATCTAAAAAAGAAATGTGCTGTTTTTATTAACAAAAGTAAAAACACTTTTTAATTAAGGAACAGTGTTAGTTTAGATTTGTCTGTTAAGTGTTTGGTTGTGATTTTAGTGAGCTGTTAGACAAGATCCAACGAGAGCTGGATGCCTCATCAGTGGCCAGCCAGAGATCCGACTCCCAGCTGCTCAACAACCTCTTTCAGGGACAACTTGTCAGTCAGGTAGGCAGAAGATGGTAATAAAGTGTATGAAAACTTATTGCTGTTTTCTTGAAATAAACCTTTGTTACATACAGTTGATTGCTAGCAACTACATGCAAAGGTATTTGTACATATTGCTTAGGACTTAGGCTGTAAATATTGCAGATCCTAAATCAGAAAGCTCTTAGAAAGAGCCTTATGATCTACCCGTGTACCTAGATTTTATCAGTTGACCATAGCAAGCTTGATAACCTACAATGTTTACCGAGATCTTATCAGTTGACCTTAGCAAGCTTGATAACCTACAATGTTTACTGAGTTCTTATCAATTGACCATAGCAAGCTTGATAACCTACAATGTTTACTGAGATCTTATCAGTTGACCTTAGCAAGCTTGATAACCTACAATGTTTACCGAGATCTTATCAGTTGACCTTAGCAAGCTTGATAGCCTACAATGTTTACCGAGATCTTATCAGTTGACCAAAGCAAGCTTGATAACCTACAATGTTTACCTAGATCTTATCAGTTGACCTTAGCAAGCTTGATAACCTACAATGTTTACCTAGATCTTATCAGTTGACCTTAGCAAGCTTGATAACCTACAATGTTTACTGAGATCTTGTCGGTTGACCTTAGCAAGCTTGATAACCTACAATGTTTACCGAGATCTTATCAGTTGACCTTAGCAAGCTTGATAACCTACAATGTTTACCGAGATCTTATCAGTTGACCAAAGCAAGCTTGATAATGTACAATGTTTACCAAGTTCTTATCAGTTGACCTTAGCAAGCTTGATAACCTACAATGTTTACCGAGATCTTATCAGTTGACCAAAGCAAGCTTGATAACGTACAATGTTTACCAAGTTCTTATCAGTTGACCTTAGCAAGCTTGATAACCTACAATGTTTACCAAGTTCTTATCAGTTGACCTTAGCAAGCTTGATAACCTACAATGTTTACCAAATCTTGTCAGTTGACCAAAGCAAGCTTGATAGCCTACAATGTTTACCAAGTTGTTATCAGTTGACCATAGCAAGCTTGATAACCTACAATGTTTACCAAGTTCTTATCAATTGACCATATCTGGTTAGGAAATAATAGGAGAAATAAAAACAGCAGCTCTGTCCCATATGTTGGTGAGTTATCAGACTTCTGGAAATACAAATATACATATCTTATATCAGGTTATGTATTTTGCTACCAAAATTTCTATGGATGATCGATCTTAAAATTGTGCATAAAAATAGTAGTAACGCTAGGAGAATGACTCTTGTGAGTGTATTCATTTAATAAAAATTACTTTTGGAAAGGTTCAGAAAAAAGAGGTTCCTAATTATATTGGTAACTAGATTACAATAACATAAATTTATCTGTATTTGAATTAATAAGAGATAAAAACCTAAGTAGAAGTGCAGTAGATAATGATCTACTCATTACGTTTAAAACATGATGTGGATGTGTTACATATAAGGTTAAAGATTTCAATCAAAGAAAAAAACAAAGTGAAAAATGTAGATTTTTTTCAAAATATAAATACTTTTTGTTGTTGTTAGGTTTTACAATTTTCAAAACTGTATGAATTTAATGTTTAAAACCTTAATAAGAGTCAATTAAACATGCTTTATTATTCCTGCAGGTTACATGTCTTTCTTGTGACAATGTGTCATCAAGGTTTGAACCATACCTCGACCTGTCGTTAGAGTTTCCTGACAGGTATCAGATCACCAAACAGAACCCACGCATAGCTCAGGATATCTGTCATATCACAGG
Organism: Sinonovacula constricta; assembly: GCA_007844125.1. Taxonomy (NCBI): domain Eukaryota; kingdom Metazoa; phylum Mollusca; class Bivalvia; order Cardiida; family Solecurtidae; genus Sinonovacula; species Sinonovacula constricta. The sequence continues at coordinate 15,390,360 of CM017568.1, forward strand.
TATGGAGGGTTTGGTTGGTACTATTTGGTAACAAAGTAAAATAAACCAGGAGATGAAGTAAACAATAACATGAATTGGAAACTTTTCCGCAGTCTACTGTCAATAGGATAGTATTCTGAACGTGAGAGATAATCTACTTTGCATCTTGTAAACAAACTGTCACATACAGTCATCAGAATCAAGTAAAAAATGTGGTTAAAAGATTAAAGAAAAGAAAAAAAATTGACTTTTTTGTCAGTTATCATAATATGCATTTCAGAGTAAGGTTAGTTATAAGCAAAGATTAAAAAACACATCTTAATGATAGTTTACATAAGCGACCCTACTACTTCGTAAGTTTCTATACATGTTTCTAAACAGTTTTGGAAGCAGATGTAGAGACGGCTCCTTATGGGCATATAAGACAGCTTTGAGAATGTAGTTTTCTTCCATTGCAAAGCATCATTGAAATATGCAGGCAACACAATGAATATGTCATTACATTTAAAAAGACATCACCAAAAGTTATCGAGCACTTAGAAAAGTCAAGTGCACTGTCTATGGACAGCTCTTGTTTTTACCAAACATGCCCTTGAATTGCATCACTGAATATGTAGTCATGGCCTCATGTTCATAAAGAGGATGCCCATGGCCGAGTGGTTAGAGTTGGTGACTTGTTACTTATTGGCCCCTCACCCTGTGGGTCCGAGACCCAGTTAGGGTAAAAACTTTTATGTGGGGAGGTTTTCCAGCTAGCCTTCATTGTGCCAGTGGTTCTTCCGAGACATGAGTCTGGGGTCATCCTCTACCAATTATTGGCCAATATGACCCTAATTCTGTCAGTGCAATGTGACAATAAACAAAACAAACATGTTCAAATGTTGTATCCAAGGAAGATATAAAGTATTTACATCTGAACTTCTCCCTGATCATTTCAGTACAACCTTCAGTATATGGAACTATTTGGTGCTTTGTTTCTGGTTCCAGAAATGTTAGCCAAGTTCACAGAAGAAGAGCACCTGGAGGGAGCAATATATGCCTGCGAGAAATGCAACAAGAGTATGTACATTTATAGTTTAAGAACCTGCATCCATGTGCTTCCTAGAGTAGTTAACCCTAGCACCTTCTCATACAATTAATGTTGGTGTTTTGAAAGAATGGTGATCTACAAGTCTTACCATATATTTTCATAATGCTTTCAGTGTTGTTAGTTTTTGATTGAGTACGTTACAGCGACCGACCCCATCCCATCCCAGATCAATGGTAACTGGGTATACCTGTCTCACATGAAAGTTGGACTTTTGCACTGAGTGGGTCTGAGTTGGGAAACTAACAACTAAGTCAAAAGCAAATTCATGGCAATTGCTATGGTACCTAATGAAAAAAAAAACCCATAAAGTATGAAATAAATATATATATTAGACAAATGCTTATTAAATTAATTTTGCTTAGTCTGAAAAACTAAAAAATACAAAAGTGTTTGTATTATTTTCACTTTGCTTAAAGTTAGCTGTTGCTATTTTTGCTACTTCCAACAACATTAAGTGTCTTTCTTATCCTCTTAATATTGTATTCTCAATATTTATAGAAATCATGAAAATATACCCAATATGTATTCCACATATACTTGTATGTTGTATTCCATGTTATAAATATTGAAGACTTTGTTATTTAAAATAAATGTTCATGAGGTATTGATGACCATCCTTCATGTTCAGTGCGCAGGAAGAGCTTGGGACCGGTGTATACAGAGGCCAAGAAGCAGTTCCTTATCAACCAACTCCCACCTGTACTGCGGCTGCACCTCAAACGATTTAGGTACTATCGTATACTATAGACTAACATTTGTAAATGGCCAATATAATATAAAATTTAAAACAAAATGGAAAAAGAAACAATAGATTTGTACTGCGATCAGATGACAAATGATTCAGAGACACTGCTCTTCTTTGGTATCCTGTCATTAAAATGGGAGACAAAATTTTAATTAGGCAATGTTATAATATCCCCAGATACAGAACACAGTTGTATGGGTGTTTAGGGAGGGTTTATTTGAGTCATGTCCATCTTTCAAACAATGTGTCAGTCTGTGGAAAAATATTTCAATGCTATTTCTTGACTATCTTGGGTTTGATTTTGATGTAAATGTACAGCTCTGGTAAGTACCAAACCTGGTTGGGCATGCTTAAGCACGTCTTTAATGGCTTGATTTTAACAGAGTTAAGACCCTTTGTTATCTTTGTTGAGACACTGGCATAGCAGTATCTGGAGGAATTCAACATCTTTGATGATAATTCTTAAATATGTATTTGTCAGTTATATGTTATTTTTTATTGTTGTTGGTGGTAGGATAACTCTGAGAAAAAAAGAGATCTGTGCCTTTAAATTTGAAGTGAAAATAAAAATAGAGTGAGAAGGAAAACCTACATTGTTGATTATTCATTGCCAGGTTGTTAATTCAGTGCCACTGAAAACTGTTCTTTAGCTTCAGCTATCACACTAAACAATATTTTCATCAAACAGTCAGAATTCCGTTTATATATATTGTAAATGCTGCTTTTAAAATTTGTCCCAAAATTGAAAAAGTTCAAAGATTAAAAAAAAAAAAAAAAAAACACCCCATGTTTCAGATGGTCAGGTCGAGACCATCGTGAAAAGATCAGCACCCATGTGGCAGTGGACGAGGAGTTAGACCTGCGACCCTTCTGTTCCCGAGCCACAGCTGGACAGTCCCACAAGTACCGACTGTTTGGGGTTATCATTCACCATGGCAAGGGCTTTGGGTCAGGTCACTACACCGCATACACATGGAATAAACATGCTGGTAGGTTCTTGTGATGTTGCAGAAAAATTAAAAAAAAAATATGGTTAGCAGTTAATATTTTATGGTTATTGGCTTAAGCTAATGCATTGTTTATTTTGTCCATTTATTTCTCAGTTGAAGGGTTTGGTTTTTTATAGGCTAAGACTTTTGTGGTTAAGAGAATTGTTTTCTTGATTTTCGCAATATTCACTTAAATTAGAGAATTATTTTGTTATTTATTTTTTAGCATATATGTGCTAGTTATCTGATTAAAACTACTTGAGGTCAATATTTGTTGTATCAAGAGAATAATAACTTACCTTATTTTTACTCACCTTTTTAGCTCACCTGAGCACAATGAGCTCAAGGGGAGCTTTTGTGATACGCTTTGTCCGGCGTCCGGCGTTCGTCGTCAACATTTTAGCTTGTGAACACGCTAGAGGCCACAGTTTTTGTCCAATCTTCATCAAACTTGGTCAGAATGTTAGTCTACATGAAAACTTGGATGAGTTCATTATTGGGTCACCTGGGGTCAAAAAGTAGGTCACCAGGTCAAAATTTAGGAAAACCTTTTGAACCCACTAGAGACCACATTTATAGCCCAATCTTCACCCAACTTGGTCAAAATGTTTGTCTGCATGAAATCTTGGATGAGTTCGTAACTGGGTCATGTGGGATCAAAAAGTAGGTCACTATGTCAAATCTTAGAGAAAGCTTGTGAACACACTAGAGACCACATTTATAGCCAAATCTTCACCAAACTTGGTCAGAATGTCTGTCTAAATGAAATCTTGGCTGAGTTCGTAACTGGGTCACGTGGGGTCAAAAAGTAGGTCACTAGGTCAAATCTTAGAAAAAGCTTGTGAACACACTAGAGGCCATATTTATTGGCCAATCTCCATCAAACTTGGTCAGAATGTTTGTCTACATGACATCTTGGATGAGTTCGTAACTGGGTCACGTGGGGATAAAAAGTAGGTCACTAGGTCAAATCTTAGAAAAAAGCTTGATAACACACTAGAGGCCATATTTATAGGCCAATCTCCATCAATCTTGGTCAGAATGTTTGTCTACATGAAATCTTGGATGAGTTCATTATTGGGGCACGTGGGGTCAAAAAGTAGGTCACTAGGTCAAAACTTAGAGAAAACTTGTGAACACACTAGGGGCCCCCATTTATGGCCCAATCTTCACCAAACTATGCCAGCATGTTTGCCAGTATGAAATCTTACATATGTTTTGAAGTGAGTCATGTGGATTCATAAGGTTACTTGGTAAAATTTGAGAAAATGTTATCAACCTATTGGCCACACTTATGGTTCAGTCTTCACCAAAGATTTCTCAAATAACTCTTAATTACTTGATGCCAGATTTGCGCCTACTAAAAGCCTGTGTCATCAGGTGAGCGATTAAGGGCCATCATGGCCCTCTTGTTTAGTAATCTTATTTCATTATTTAACTGTTAACATAACTAATCATTTTTAATCATCTATTTCATTAAAAATCTTTCTAATATAATTTTTGCTACAGTTAATTCTTCTAAAAAAACACCTGTTCTTTCTTATACAGACTCCTGGGTAAACTGCAACGACTCACGTATGATCCTCTCGTCCTTAGACGACGTCCTATCAGCTCAGGCTTACATCTTGTTCTACCGCGACACTGTCATCAGCACCCACACCACAATGTCCCCACCTACCATCTCTGTTACTTCATCTTCTACCAGTAACTCAAGCCATTCACCCACCAAGTTACAAACATCCAACCGCTCAAGGAAAAGGAAATCCACGCCGTTGGCAGATTCAGACTCTCAACCACTTCGTCGATCAGCTCGAAGAAGTGGCGTGACGCCCACTCCAAGTCCGGGCACTGCAGGTTCTAATAATTCTAACTCAAATAACTGGAACTCATCAATTGGTACTCCTACTTCCACACTAGCAGTGGTAGAAGTGAAAACTGAACAGTCCAATGAGAAAAAGGGTAGTGTGACAATCAATCAGGAAGTCTCCTTCAAAGTGCCTACTCCAAATACACAAGGCTTGCTGGCTGCAAAATCTTTCCTAAAGCCAATACCAAGCACCCCACTATCTGGGATTCAAAGAAGCAGCCTTAAACGGTTGCATGATACAAATGAGACAGACAAAGGATCACAGCCTCTCAGTAAGAGTGCCAAGAAATTATCGTTTGGAACAGATATCTTCTACAGTGCATCACCAAACAAACTTGAAAATGATGTGTCAGAAAATAGTGACAAAGTGCTTGATTTGAGTGATGAGACAATAAATGGTGACAAAGTAGATTCAAGTACGAGGAGAAGAACTGGCGTTAAGGAAGATTTGAGTAACAAGACAGTAAAGAAGCAGAGCAATATTAAGCATGTTGCACCAAGTAACGAAAAAAAGGACAATAAGGGCACATTTCAGAGCAGTGGAGAAAGGAAGAGCTCTAGGTTAAGAGCAAAATCTATCTCACCAGCTGCACAAGTATTGAAACTGAGCAGGCGAAAACTTCACTTGACTCAAATTCCATCTATCATAAAGGCAGCACGGCTGAAACGCCGCCGGTCTGCATTCTGGTAGAATTATACTTTTATCATGACAACTTGCCGACAGTACTTTAGATAAGAAAAAATGAATCATTTCTTACTTCTTGATTTTTCCTCCAAACCCTTCATGCTACAATTCTAATGTCTACCTACACTATAGGGCTAAATCCTTTATTTCTCCTTCAAACCCTATATACCTGGTACTCATTAGAATTATATCAATGTGACAATTCCAATGTGTACCTACACTATAGGGCTAAATCCTTTATTTCTCCTTCAAACCCTATATACCTGGTACTCATTAGAATCATATCAATGTGACAATTCCAATGTGTACCTACAATATAGGGCTAAATCCTTTATTTCTCCTCCAAACCCTATATACCTGGTACTCATTAGAATCATATCATTGTGACAATTCCAATGTGTACCTACACTATAGGGCTAAATCCTTTATTTCTCCTCCAAACCCTTTATACCTGGTACTCATTAGAATCATATCAATGTGACAATTTCAATGTGTACCTACACTATAGGGCTTTATCCTTTATTTCTCCACCAAACCCTATATACCTGGTACTCATTAGAATCATATCATTGTGACAATTCCAATGTGTACCTACACTATAGGGCTTTATCCTTTATTTCTCCTCCAAACCCTATATACCTGGTACTCATTAGAATCATCTCAATGTGATAATTCCAATGTGTACCCACACTATAGGGCTAAATCCTTTATTTCTCCTCCAAACCCTATTTACCTGGTAGTCATTAGAATCATCTCAAAGTAAGAATGGGTGCCATCAGTAGAGGATTTTGTTGAGAATTATAGGAAATATTTCTCTACAAAATCAGATTTACTCTTTTGTCTGTCTGACAAGTGTTCTCAAGTGCTAAGGTCTCAGTGATTACTTCTCTTGGTTGTCTATCTAGGAATACAGGGTCCATATACAATGTAAATAAGGCATTCATTTTTAAGCTGACTATCAACTTCAAGATGAAAACCCATGCCCAAATGTCTGTTATAACTTATGTTGCTGTATGTTCAATGAAGCATCTCCTATGTTAATACATTGTTGGTGCCTGCTTTTGATTGCAGAAATGCATAATTTGTTGAATGAATATTTTGGTACATTTGAGTACCACATTACCTAACATAGTATGTAATGTTTAAAAAATATTACAAAGAAATATTGTATATTATTTATACTTTTAAAATGTAAAGTGATATTTGTATAGTTTTGTAACACAGCATTCTTCTAATTATAAGTAGTTCTTAGTTGCTTTAGTTGTAATTCAGTTGTTGAACTGAAATTGTTTGTTGATAGTCCAAAAAAAAGTAATATAAAAATCTACAATGCAAATTATGTCATTCAAGGAATTCAAATGGTTAACAATTTTAAAAATATCCAAGTGACTTAGACAAAATTTGTCTAGTATTCATTTTTTTCAACTTATGTGCAAAAGGCGATAAAACAAACATGATTTCTTAGAACCAAAAAGGGAGAGAAAAAATGTGAATCCAGCCCAGAGCTTTATTCTTGGATGCTCTAATTTTGAAGTGAATACTATTTCTCCTGGCCTATATAAACCATTTTTTAATGTCATAAGTGTGGGATTTGAGAACTTTTTAGAAATTACTAAAAATTGGTGTGCAAGCATAAGTAGAATATTATTAATTGTGAAAATGAGACCAGTTGTTATACTAATGTAAATGTATAAAAGTAGTTCCCTTAACTATATTGCCACTTAGTATAAATATTAATTGATAGTCTTACGACAGATCCATGCCTTGTTTTATTGCTCACGGAATTTTATTTGTTATTAAACACATGTGTAATCTTGTCATTTTTAATAGATATAAGGCAATATATTTTGTTTTATTAAACTAAGCTCTCACTGTATATACATGAAATTAGGATCAAGCAATCAATTTTGTAGCGTCCAAAAAAAATATTTTACATTTGGAAATGACATTAATTCTTTATTTTGTCACATTATTGTGTGTTGTATTCACAAAAGTAGTAGTTTTTTGTTTCATATCATACAAGTTTGTTTCATTATCAGCATGCTTGCAAAGACCTTCATTCAATTCTTTTGCCAAATATTTTTAAAATTATATTTTAACTAACTTTTTCATAGACCTTCATGTCTTACTCTTTTTTTTCATGCCTGACTTAGTGATATGCAATTAAATCTGGATTATATATATTTTTACATGCATTAAAACCATTAAGCAATAAAATAATAGAATACAAATATTTCATTGTTTTCTTTTAGCCCTTTTGATATTAATATTTATGGATTTTATTATATTAGAAGTATTTGTCGTCAAGGTGTTGAGGCCGTGGACGCAAGATTGGAAAGTCCCATGTTTGTGCCCAGTATTAGACACAAGATTTTTGCCCTTATTTAAGATTATTTATCAAAGCACTCAGAAGTGCTGTTTGGGCAATGTAAGATTTACCTTGTATGCGATTACAGGTGTGCAAATAATGGTCGAAATTATTCTATAGTAAATCAAATGTACAATGCAATGGAAAGTGGAAATCAGGTACGTATTCAGCTGCAAATAAACACCTCTTCTAAAATACAGATTATACATTGTGACAAAAGTTCCATCAGAATACAACAGAACATCCGATAATAGAAACCATTTTAGTAAACATTCAATAGTTTCTATATAATTTTGCATATTATGTCTAAAACAAATGCTTGTACATGCTACCGGATTCAACAAAAATAAAGTAAGTTTGAAATTAACAACTACCTCTTACACCCTGTGATCTGAATATAAAAATCCTGAGTGTGCTATTCCTCTCTGAACACATGTGGTAGACTGAGATGATACGATTGCCCTATGTTATTAATACCCTGTTTCAGAGTCGCAGACAGCTCCACGCGGGATATCGCAAATATCTCGGCCTAGTACAGGTAGATGATGCAAAGTCGGTGGAACACTCATTCTAATAGCAGTTCGCTCCTCATTTCCTCTAGTAATGAGTGATAATCATATGCGGCATTATTCATTCATAAATCCTTATTTTATGTCTATCTGAATTTCACAATATAATGAACTTCCAGTTTAAACAAATAACAATATTAACCGCTTATTCATTAGGTTAACTTTTCATCTATATTTGGATATGAAAAAATCAACACAACATTGCATATTTGTAGGCCTATATGATAACATTTAATATATCTAACAAGTAACAAATTATGCACATGACTAATTGAAGATTGATTTACAAGTAAAAAATATTACATGTATATAACAACTAACACATTACGATTAATTTAAGGTTTCAATATGAAGTAAAATATGATTGTACATTATACACTTACAAGCAAGCTATACGTAGATTTATATCAAGGACATGTGCAAGCAAAAAATCAGCAACACCAACTCCATATGCTAAATATAAATTAATCCGATCCAGATTGAATGTGTAGATCCAGATCAGTTGGCTTGTATTTGAAGCTGTTTATTTAGCATTTGCACTATTTGCTGCCATCTTTACTAGGTCTTAAAAATGTATTAAGAGATATATTGACCATATATATTGATCATCAACTATTTTTTCTTTGCGTGTGTTTGTGTGTGTGTGTGTGTGTACAAAACAATAAAAATCATTTGTACAAAATTATACAACAAAATGCATCATTTACTCTTTTTTTTCTTCTATGTAAAGAAATAGGTTTTCAAACAAACCTGAATAATTGTATCACTGTTTATAGGGAATTCACAAGAATCATTTGGGCAATCAGTTTCTATTTGATCCATCAGATTTGGTCAAACAAGAAGCTAACAATATAGCCGTATGGAGAACTTGGCCACGCTCCTGGCGGGCATTTTTTTTTGATAGCTTTAACACCTTTGATTGAGGGCCAACTAAGAAACATGTATACCTCGTATCAAGTTCTTGTGGCTTCTGACAAGACAATTTTAAAAGTTTTACTTGCTAGCCATATATGGACTCTTATTGTCAAAAAGAAAAATGGCCACACTCCTGTTGCCATGATATTTTGTTGATGTATCAAAATTTTTTGAACAGCTATCATAGAAGGCTACTCATAGAACATCTATACCAAATATGAAGGCTCAAGCTCTTGTTGTTTTTAGCAAGAAGGTTTTTAAAGTTTTACCAAGTGGCCACACCCCTAGTGGCCATGTTTATAAACAGATCAACATTCTTTGAACAATCTTCATAGATGGCTATTCATGGATCTTTTACACCAAATGTCAAGACTCTAGATCTTTTATGTTCTTACAAGAAGTATCACACTTATAACATTGTGAAAGTGCAATGTCGATTGCAAAAAATAACAAGTCTGTGTTACGTTGTAAAACATACAAATATCAAAAGGTACAAAATCATATATGCCAGATAAGATATTGGTGTAGTTTAATTGCTTGTATAAAAACAATATTGTTTGGCGTTTTCTTTTAAATTCCAGTATCTTCACAAAATATTTTTATTTGCTTTATTGTTTTTTTTTGCTTTTTCTATCTCCATTAACAGGGTGTTATAAAAGTAAGAACCTCTAGATAGAAAAAAATCATCTTCACTTCTTCAAAACTGTGCTTTACTAGGATAAAATTCCATTGTTTATAAATGGTGCATAAACTTTGTGAATCTGCTGGGTGTCTGATGATGTCAAGTCATAAAAACATTTTGCTAGATGTGTAAATCTATGCAGTGAAATCTTTCTTCCACAGATACATTTGTATGTCCAACAGATATAAATTGTTGTGTAGAAATATTTATATTTTCATAACATGTTTACCATTAACCAATGGAAATATATTAACAAAAAGTAGGTAGATACATATTTTAAATATAAGAAATCAAGATAATATATCATATAAAGATCACAACATAAATTAAATAAAAAAAATAATACTGGTAACAGATTTAAGGCTTCTGCATTTATTCTAAAAATGCAAAAAAATAGAAAAGGATTTAAGAAAAAAAAGTTCTTTTTTTCAAGTCATTCTAAGGCTTAATGGGTCAAGTCATGGACTTTGTGACACAATACTTCCAAAGTGTATTAAGATAAATGTCTTGAATGAATTTTCCACGATGCTTTTACTGTGCAACAATCCCAACTAAAGTATACATTATCTCAGCCTGATGTTACAGAACTTTGAACTGGAGTTTAAGATCTACTTGATAGATATGATTGGCTGAATTTGAAAAAAAAAAAGAAATTTGACCAAGCAGACGCTTGAGGTGTTCTAATACTCCAGCTAAATTGTATTGTCTAGGACCCAGGAAAGTTTCAGCTTTACTGATGAGACAATGACAACTTGAGGTAAAGTCATGACTCAGTTGTTCTATCCAGATGTAAGTCTTGGGTCTCCTTCCACCAATAATTAGCTGGATCCACTTGCTGAAACAATTCTCGATGAGATTAACTTAAGTTCAAATTCTGACTCCCAAAATACACCTTCCTGGGACATCCTGTTACAATTCCAGTATGTTATATTCCATTGACCTGGCAAGGTGAACGTATCAACATACTTCAGAGAGGTGCATTATATTAGTATATACGAAACATTATAAATTTGTGCTTTAGCTAAATCTCAACTGAGAACGATTTCTGTTCAAGTGAAACCAGAACTTTGCCAATAATACTATAACTGTGTTGGTGCTATGCAACAACAAAAAAACTGCCAAAGCATTTCAGGATTTATAGAAATAACCTGGAAGACGTCAGAGACTTAAGAAAAATACTTCACTGTACGCATATTGTACATAAAGCAATTTGATTACATGTTAATACATTAATAATATTCCACTTTATTGTACTTATGCTTGTAACTATGAATGATAAATGATATTTCCATCATTGAAAATAAATGCTTATAAATATATTTGTTTTATATAAAAAATGCTCAAGATCTAAATGTGGATGTTCAACTATAAGTTTTCATTTAAAAGAGTTTTATATATGTATTTACTGACAATTAAAAATCAATAAAAAAGTAAAACCAAATAAATACAAAACAAGTAAACATATTATACAAATGACAGATTAAGTTTAAAAATTTAATGAATTGATAAACTAAATTTGATTTGTACTTGAGAGACAACACATTTTGACATAGATAAGTTTTATAATATTGCACTTTGAAACAAAAAAGTATAAAATGTGATAGTAGAAAGCAGACACTTTAGGTTTACCTGATGTTACAAAGGTTGTTCAGTGTACAGACATACTTAAGTCAAATTCTATTCCAAGGTTTTAATCTTGTTTAACCCTTTCACTCACGTATATGCCATTTTCCACCTTTGTAAAGCATACACAGTTATCACTTATCTTACAATCTGCACAAGTATAGTCTATTTGTAGACTAACTAAACCTAGGATCTATCATTATATGCTGAACTTGAATGCATAAAAAATACCTAAAACAGCTTCAACAATGAAAAAATAATAAGTAAAATTTCAAAATCATATATTTTCACTATGAATAAAAGGGTTTAATATATGTAGGCAACCTGTAACTATTAATCCATAGTATTAGTCCATACCGGGATAGACAAGGTCAACATTAAATAATGAAGCTATTTATAGATGTGTACATTTAAGGTTGAGAGGTCGGTATTTCTAAAATGTTGTTTGACATCACTGAAAATTTGAATCATTTATGGCATGATGTTGTATGTTGATCAGTATTGATTGATCAGTTTTTGTTTGTTCAGAAAGGTTCTATTTTAAAAATGTTAAATAATTTAGTAACTCTTACAAGAATAAAGATGTCCGCAACATGAGATTAAAGGTCATATACATCAACTTATTTATATAAATTTTATAAATGTGTTAAGATCAAAGTCAGCATATGCTGTAATCAATGTACTTTCAGAAACATTTTGCAACAAATCACATTCTAAAATGTATAAATCTGACAGGCAAACAACACACGAGTACTAATAAAAATGCAATAAATCAGACAAACGAACCATGAGACATAATTAAAATGTAATAAATCTGACAGACAAACCACATAGAGTTCTAATTTAAATGTAAATAAGCTGACCAACAAACCCCATAAAGAGCTAATTAAAAAGTAATTTATCTGATGGAAACATGCACAAGTGCACATTTAAATGCAAGAGTGACATTAAATCCAAGATTGATATAAAATCATAAAAAATAACTTTAATTAATTAGTGAAACTGAATCAAACTATGAATCAATTCTGGATATAGGAAAATTAGCAAATAAAACCCCAAAATGTATTGAATACAAATGGTCTTATTTAAATACCAACTTCTGCATGTAAATAGTAAAATGGATGTAAATACTTAACGAATACAGGTATGATTACAGTGTATTCTTCTTCACAAACCAAATTAATCTCCAGAAAGGCAAGTCTGGCAGACAAGATTAAAAAGTGAATATTTTACTGCAGTTTTTTTAGAAATAAAAATCCATACTTCTTTTATGAAATTGGAATACTTCATTTCGATAAAAGGTAGACACTAAAAATATTTCTACCTTTCAAAGCACATATTTATAGCATTTTCCTAGGTAATGATATTTGTTTTTATTATTGCACAATTCTTGATAAACTAAATCATATATGGAAATTTTATCTATCAACTATCAATTATGCTTACAAGTGACATTAAAACTACTGAAATAAAAAAAAAGTAAAGCACAATTTTATTCGATCTCAGAAAAAGTTTCACAAATCTTGAACAAGAACAATATGACAACACTTAAAACAATAAAAGATTATTTACATTTCTAAAGGTAAAAAGGTACTTTACACATTCACCATTGTCAATTTATGGAAGTTTGAAAAAATAAGGTCTACATTACATTACAAACAATAATATATAGAAAATTACAAAGAATTCACAAAACAAAAAACAAACAAAAATATGTTGATACTAAAAATTTTTGGGTATTTAAATACCTTTTGTTTGTTAATATTTTAGAAACCAGCTGCTTGGATTTTAAGGTATTTAACACCTATGATTTATAATGACATCTATTAAAGAATGCGGGACTTAAGTAAAATACTGTTTTAGCTAACACACTGAACACTGAATACCCTGATGATGGGCTGTTCAGGCTCTAGTTTATTTTTTAAAGTTGATATCCGACAGTTTAGACCAGATTTTTCTTTTATCAACCATATAAATTATTGTTACCTGAAAAAGATCCCGCAAAATGCTGTTTATTTATGTCTTACATGTATGTGAAAAGAATAACACCAAACTTCTCATTACAAAATCATGTGACCACTTACTTTTAAAATCATGTTATATCATCAGAAGGATAATTTGCTCCGACGTCGGTATCTATTTAGAGCAGAAAATTGCATCATGCTTATTTTTAGACTTGGACAAAATAAATTATTAAAGCAATCTTTTTGTGATTGGTACTGTCTAACAATGAAAGCATTGTTTTTCATCTTTATTTTAACTAAAGCGTGAGTCTACGCAGAAATTATGCTAAAATTCACCACAAATGATGTTGTTTGTTGTATTTTATATAAGCAAACTGTAGAATACCACCTTTAAAGCAACAAACTAATGGGAACTATTGGTTCAAAATAAAATTAAATGTAATGCCCTTCAATTAAAAGGGATACATTGTGTGGAGTAAGTTTTAGGACGCATTCATTCAAAATGAGAATTTATTTTAAATAATAGTTAGATTAAAACTTGTTCTTTCTTTCCACCTTTGATGCTTTATATACAAGAATATTGTAAGAGAGTAAATAAAATGACAAAAAGAAAGAAAAAAAAAACATGAAAAAAATTGACAAAAAGAAAGGAAAAAACATGAAATAAAATGACAAAAAGAAAAGAAAAAACATGAACAAGAAATGAGAGAAGTTTGCCATTTCCAGCTGCTTTAACATTTTAAGAATTTATTTAGTCAGCTGTGATAAAGCTACTAAGCTTCAATGGCAATCATGCATCAAGAATCAATTTAGTTGCCTGCAATGACATTTAATACCCTGTGTCCGGAATGCTTGGTGGAACCATAGGAATCATTTCGTGGATATCTGTCATTTTTGTTAAAAATCAATAAATGCAAACAATAAAAGTTTTCTTTGCATGATAACATCAAGGTGATCGTACCATTTTATAGCATAAAAACTATTTGGTAATGGCAACCACCATACAGCATTTGAAAAGCTTTGAGTTATATAAAAAACCTTCACAATTTTAAAGTATGCTATCTTTCATAAAAAAAAAATATCACAATAACACTGGCATTGAACAAAAAATAAACAGAATAAAAAGCACTTCATGTATTTTATGTCCATATTACTTCAAAGCCTCTTGTTTTTTGTGATAACCCTTATTTTTCATCATTTAACTGGGCATTTTTATTGTTTAACTGGGTGTCTTTATCGTTTTACTGATCGTCTTTTGGCATTTCTTGGGTTACAGTTATGTTCTTGGGTTCTTTGTTGGAATAAATCTAAAGAAAAAAAGGGAAAAATGCATATATTTAATGTTTAAAGTTATGTAAAGCAAAAGCATTTTATTTATTTTTTACCTCAACTTATATTGAACAAAAAGCCATCACTCACACACAAAAAGTTCACCTAGTATTTGGATGGTGCAGACAAAAGCTCTTTGGCTTTTATCATTACTAAGACAAGAAGAAACTTTAGACTCAATTATCCTTGGTATCGCACTTTTATCTGTGAATATATTTTACTAATTCTTCAGCTTGTCATTATTTGGAAGGTTCTTTTATTATATGAATGGTATCATGCTATTTTTTGTGGACAAATGACCTTGTAACACATGGTCACAGACTGCATGTTTTACAGTACTTACACATGGAATTTCCCCAGGTGGTTGATTCCTGCTGGTTTCTCATAAATACTTCAAACATCTGAGTCTCCACTAACCATTTCAACAACTCCTCCATGGCTTTACATGATGCTCCTGGAATAATAAAAGACAGAAAAAAAATTAAATCAGCATTAAGCTAATTATACATATCTTTAACAATTTTACATTATGACTTCTTTAATTCTTAACCCTAAGCCTGATAAACAGGTATTTCTACGACACTGGCATACAGCTTTGATCCAGATCAGCCAGCTCCCTGCTGAGAGCTGTCTGATTGGCATCTGTACAATTTGCTGCTGAATCTCTAGCAATATTTCTAGGAACCTCTGTGCATGTCAATATAAGTTAATGACTCAGAATAAGTTTGGGTTTTCAACAAATGTAGCAAGCTAAGGGCTAACCTTTCACTAGCTGGAAACACCATTCAGGTGGAGTATGTTTTATGTAAATGGAGAGAATGGTGTTTTTTAGTAAGTAAATGGTTAATAAAGAGTAAATATATAGTATGGTGAGGCTTAAAGATAGATCGCTCCAACATAATCATTGTCATCTTGACAACATTCAGCTAAAATTGGAGGAGGAAGATCACAAACAAATGTCAAGGAATAACTATTGGCACACTGCTGGTCAGCTGGAAGACATTCCAACATGGAAGTTCTTGCCATGACTGGGACTCATACCCTCAGGGTAAAGACATGAAGAGTTATATGTCAGTGACTCAAACCAGATGCCCTTTCTACGCTACATTCCACAATGTAAAAGCTCTTGTCATACTTTCTATTTGAAAGATGAGCAAAACATATCATAACGAAGCCGCAGCAATAAAAAAACATCTTTACATCTTCATGTCAAAAGAACTGCAGCTGATTATCAAAAGACAGTTGCGTTAGTCTGTCAGTTGTGTGTCAATGGTCTAGTGGTAAAGACTTGGATTCTCAATCTCCGGATCCTAGCTTTGAATCCCCACTGACCATGAGATAAAGTCCTTAGGCAAGGCTAAAACACATCGCAGAGCCTGGATCATGAGCAAGACTAATTACTGAACATTGCTCCAGTAGTTTCTATCCAATTACTGGTACTTTCTAGGAAGTTGGTTAATCAAGGATTATTACAAGAGCACCGCAAGGCGGAGCAAAATATGCCAATAGAGCAATTTGAAACAAACTGCTGAGCACTTCTGTGCAACGCAGTATGGCAAATTTTTGGACTGCACTCTGGATTATTGCAAGAAAAACTGAAATTAAAGTGGAATAACATAAAAAAAAATCCTTAATCTGCCAAACTGCTGTGCACTGTTATGCAATGCACTCTGGCATGATTGTAGACTGCAATCTGGGTAATTGGAAAAATGTCAAAATGGAATACCATCAAATATACAAAAAACTTACAGGAGAGTAATGACATTTGTGAAGAAAGGGGCATTGCTATTATATTATTATATTATATTATTATATATATATTTCACACTACTTGAAGGGTGACAGCATGTATTGTTAACCCGAGATTGGTAATGCTGACAGAGGTATAAGCTACTGACTTAGAGTTGGGGAAACTCCTCATTATGACTAGGACTTGGGGAAATTCCTCATAATGACTAGGAGTTTGGGAAATTCCTCTTTATGAATGGGACTTTGAAAACTTCCTCATTATGACTAGGACTTTGGATTGGATATGTCGGCATTTTTGCCGATACTGTGCAGCGACATTTCTATCATTATAGCACAGGGGCACTTATGAGGTGTCCAGGGACTGAACCCTGCCAGTCCATTATACTGACACCGACAAGTCAGGCATAATCCTATCCCCTTAGCCCGAACGTTAAGAGGGAAGCCACTACTACCAACTTTTGAGTCTTTGGTTTGACCTGGCTGGGGTTTGAACCCGCGACCTCCCAATCCACAAGCCGATGCTCTACCACTTAAGCTATTGAGGATGGTCATTATGACTTGGTCTTAAGGAAACTCTTCATTATGACTTGGACTTTGGGGAACTCCTCATTATGACTTGGACTTTGGGAAATTCCTCATTATGACATGGACTTTGGGGAACTCCTCATTATGACTTGGAATTTGGGAAATTCCTCATTATGACATGGACTTTGGGAAATTCCTCATTATGACATGGACTTTGGGGAACTTCTCATTATGACTTGGAATTTGGGAAATTCCTCATTATGACTTGGTCCTTGGGAAACTCTTCATTATGAATTGGACTTTGGGGAACTTCTCATTATGACTTGGAATTTGGGAAATTCCTCATTATGACTTGGAATTTGGGAAATTCCTCATTATGACATGGACTTTGGGAAATTCCTCATTATGACTTGGACTTTGGGGAACTCCTCATTATGACTTGGACTTTGGGAAATTCCTCATTATGACATGGACTTTGGGGAACTTCTCATTATGACTTGGAATTTGGGAAATTCCTCATTATGACTTGGTCTTTGGGAAACTCTTCATTATGAATTGGACTTTGGGGAACTTCTCATTATGACTTGGAATTTGGGAAATTCCTCATTATGACTTGGAATTTGGGAAATTCCTCATTATGACTTGGTCTTTGGGAAACTCTTCATTATGAATTGGACTTTGGGAAACTCCTCATTATGACTTGGACTTTAGGAAACTCCTCATTTTGACTAGGTCTTTGGGAAATTCCTCATTATGACTTGGACTTTGGGAAATTCCTCATTATGAATTGGACTTTGGGAAACTCCTCATTATGAATTGGTCTTTGGGAAACTCCTCATTATGATTTGGATTTTGGGAAACTCCTCATTATGACTTGGACTTTGGGAAACTCCTCATTAAGACTTGGACTTTGGGAAATTCCTCATTATGACTTGGACTTTGGGAAATTCCTCATTATGACTTAGACTTTGGGAAATTCCTCATTATGACTTGGTCTTTGGGAAACTCCTCATTATGACTTGGACTTTGGGAAACTCATCATTATGACTTGGACTTTGGGAAACTCCTCATTAAGACTTGGACTTTGGGAAATTCCTCATTATGACTTGGACTTTGGGAAATTCTTCATTATGACTTGGAATTTGGGAAACTCCTCATTATTACTTGGACTTTGGAAAAATCCTCATTATGACTTGGACTTTGAGAAACTCCTCATTATGACTTGGACTTTGGGAAATTCCTCATTATGACTTGGACTTTGGGAAATTCCTCATTTTGACTTTGTTGATGTGCTTAAGAACAAAACTGATTATCACCTGCATGTATTGTCTATGGCCATTTAACATGGGAACGTAACAATATAACAATGAATCTTTTGCAATATATACCTTCAATGAAGTCCTGCTTACAGAAACTGCTTTTGCAGTTTTGATTCTTTTCTATATAGAAACCATAGTGACCGATAGCTTCAATGAAGAACCGTAAAAATGCTTCAGATATCATTACATCAGGAGATTGTCGAGCATCTGAAAAAGTGAAATGCAAACAGATATAGATAAAAAGATATATTTTCTTACACATTATCATTCCAACATTATGAAGTCTCAATGTATTTCAGATTTTCACCTCAGAGAAGCCAATTTAAGGTTGTGTGAAAAAGTTCAGACTTTTATCTGCATGTTTTGTGAATGTACTGAGGCAATAATTACACATATGTATGTGACTTGGGCAATTCTTAACAAATTTCAATCTGACTCCTTACCTGGAAAATTGCTTTCAATTTGTTTACACTAAATAAATCACTTCTAACTAAGAGTGACTAGAAACAGTATAATTATTGTTGGCAAGAAATTTATAAAAATACAGTTTTAAAGTAAAAAATAAATTACATTTCACATTATTTAAACTTTATTTCTGAAAATCATCCAAAACTAGCCTCATAGGAAAAGATTAAATTTAAAAGACATTCACTTAAATTAATTGATGTTCCAGTGTAATCCTTAAATACAATAATTTAAATGTGTAATGCTGCAGTTTATTTCTTCAACAACAATCATTTATGATGCACAAACTACAGACTTATTTGTTCTCACCTGAATCAAATTTGCACATATTGATGGCTGTTTTTAGAACCTTTGCTACCTTTGTTGGCAGAAGAGTGGCCTCATCTCCTTGACTCTTTACAAACGATTTCTTGTCAAGGTCAACCACTAACACATGCTGAAGTAGAAAAAAAAGGAAAAAGGATGGACATTCATAAATATGGTCATGTGATTTACTACTAGTAAATAATATTAAGTGTAATTTTGTTATCATCCCAGCAACAGCTCTCTGAAAACAGTGTCCACTTGAAGCAGATATAGTGCTGCCTTCACTGTGTATAGTATACTGTGAATATTTGGCATGATATCAAATATAGTCACAGACACCGTGCCAACCAGTCATGAACTACCTTTATATTTGCTTAAGTGTTAGCAAAAAGGATTGAGCCTGGATCTCCTGTACATAGAACTAAATGCTCTAGAAATTGCACTACCAGGTCTGGTATAAACACCATGTTCAACTGACCAAAACCACAAATCCATTAAAATTAATTAAATTAAAACCAACAGCTCAACCTCCGTCTGGTTTACTTACCTCTTCCAATGGTAGAGCCAGGGCATCTTGCAGTAGAGCTGAGGTGATACCCATGATGTAGGGTGTTGGGGAACACACCACATCCAACATGGCCGCTGGAAGTACCGGGATGAAGGTGTGTTGCCAGGACAACGGGTACAGCAGGGATGTGATGGCATGGATAGTGGCAGAGAGGGTGCTGGAAGGCAGAAGATTATAGAAATTCAATGATGGGTGATATATATATATATATATATATATATATATATACATAGCTATATAAATACTTCTTGACTATCCACTTTCTGGGGAGTTTGTTTGTTCGGAGATTATAGAAATTCAATGATTGTTTCACATATATAACTATATAAAAACTTCTTGACTATCCACCTTCTGGGCAGTTTGTTTGTACAGAGTTTATAGAAATTCAATGATGGGTGATATATATATATATATAACTATATAAATTCTTCTTGACTATCCAACTTCTGGGGAGTTTGTTTGTTTTTTGTTATGACACAATTATAGTCATATTGGTGACATCCACCTGGATAGAACAACCGTCACATCACAGCTTAAATGGAACTTCCCCCACATGAAAGTTCTCAGACAAACCGGGTCTCAATCAATAGTGGATTGTCTGTGATGCAGATATACATGTCATCAAGTTTAATACTTGGTTGCATTTACACCCAGGAGGCGTTCATGGCGTAGTGATGAATACGCAGATTCCTCTGACTGTTTAGCCTCTTACCACGGTGGTTCGAGTCCCGTTCAAGGCGAAGGACTTAATGTGAGAAGGTCTTCCAGTTGACTTGCAGTACGTTGGTGGTTCTACCCAGACATGTGTCTGGGGTCTTCCTCCACCAATAAGATGGACATTGCTATAATGATCATAAATGATCGCTGCAATGTATTTCAAAAATAAAATATTTAAACCAATATTTCAAAGAAAACATGTATGTGTAGAGGGTTCCACAAAAACCTGTGATATAGTGTTTTTATGAATCTATAAACATGAAAGTAAGTCAATAAATGAATGGCATAAAATACTTTTCTCAGATATTGCATGTTCTAACTTTGCCTAAATACTTTAAATTTATTTTAGCTCTCTACCATTGTATTATTTTAGAGTCATATTATCATGTGGACCTATGATTTTCTGGAGTTTGTGATATAGTATGTTAGTCCTGTGTTACATACCTGAGATGTTTGGCACAGAAGAGTACACTTCTCTCCATTAGAATCGAGGTGAACACCTGTAGGAGTTTTTCCGTTCCCAGTGTGGTCAGTAGACACTCGCATGCCACCTTTAATAATATAGCAACCAACATCATCATTAAAAACATTACCATCATCAACAGCAGCAAGAGCAGCACCTTGGTCATCATAATCATCATCATCATCATCATCATCATCATCTTCATCATCATCATTGTAATCTAAAACATCATCACATTACCAATTCTATTGTGATCAGAAACAAACTGTTATTTTGTATGACCAGGGTAGTCACTAGAAATATTTTGAGCAGGCTTAATTAACTTTTAAGGAGGCTAGGCTATGCGAGCGCCGAAGGCATGAAGCGCTGCTAGAAGGGTCTGGGGGCATGCTCTTGACCGATTTTCATTTTTAATTTCAATTTTGAGGCGGCCCGATTTTCATTTGAGGCGGTCAAAACGACCGCCAGCCGCCTCCTAATGACAACCCTGTATGACCAAATCTCACATAATCAGAAATTAAATGTCTACAAAACAGATACTAAACAGAACTTCTAAATAAAGAAGAACTACTCACATTTTCTATACGATTGTCCATTTCTCTAGTAAGAAAGATTGTCTCCATCTCCCCTACTTCATCCTAAAAGAAAAAAACAAACACATTTAGGCCAGACTCAAAAACAAATCTTGTCACCTTTTTCGACATATTGCAGTTCTTATAAGGACTTAAAGGTGGTATCAGACAGTTTGGAATAAATTTTTTTATTAAACTTAAACTATTGTTATCTGAACAGATCTCGCAAAATACTGTTTATTTAAGTCCTACACCTGTCTGTAGAATGAACCATAATGCCACAGCCATCATAACAAACAGGTATTTCCCATCTAAGCCACACATCGTGGTTAGCTATTTTTAAACTAAGAAAACCATGTGACCACTTATATTTCAGCTCAATCCACATCATCCGCTGTGACGTCGATGTGTATTTTTAGAAGAAATCCTTATCATTCTCATTTATGGATTTGAAAAGAATGAACATTTTAAATGTTGATTAACGATTACTGCCCCCAAAATTGAGATACTGTTGAAAATCATCAATGATTAGACTGAAGTATGATGTTTGTCTACAGAAATTATGCACAAATACCCCAAACAGAGGCTAGATATTGTTACGGTTTTTAGATATAGACAAACTGTCGGATACCACCTTTTATGCTACTTTACTGTTACATGCCTTTCCCTATATGCACTTACACATTTGTTACAGACTTGTAACTCCCCAGCTCTTCAACAAGTGGCTGTGAGTCCCAGTCAGGGCCAGTTGAGAAAGATTTTTTAGCTAACTTGTTGTGTGCCAGTTCTTCATTTACCAATAAGCAGCTTAATGTGATTATTATGACCATAAGTATGTTGGTGTGATGTAACAAAAAAACTAAAACAAAAAATTGTTACAGCAACAAGTCCACTTCTTTGAGCTGTCTAGCATATTATTATTGATAGTAGTCATATTTTCCTCATTTGCCACTGTTATATTGCTGAAAATAGCAGTGGAATAAAGCACAACATAAAGTGTTCCAGGTTCTGAGGGATAGGAGATTGGGAGATACTGTGCAGCAACATTTCTATCATTGTAGCACAGGGGCACTTATGAGGTGCCCATGGACTGAACCCGGCTGGTCCATTATACTGACACCGACGAGCCAGGCATATTGCTCCCCTTAGCCCCAACCATTAGGAGGAAAGCCACTACTACCAACTATAAAGTCTTTGGTTTGACCCAATCGGTGTTTGAACCATGCGACCTCCCGATTCACAAGATGACGCTCTACCACTTGACCTATTACTGCCAGTCCAGATTCTGACCTAAAGTGATGTTACAGTCTACAGTACATAGTACAGTAATCTATATATTGTCATGAATGTTATGAGTGCAACAAGGTCATGGATAGTAAGATGATATTTTTAACATTAGTATTTTACATTTACAAAGGTTAACTGTTGTTGCAAGTGTAAGTGTAAGCATTTTACTGATACAGACCAGTGTTCGAATGATCTCTGTTTTGCCTGGTAGTGGAAGAGGACGTCCAAATGCTGCAGCTATCAGTTCTGTAGCTGCTTCAAGCGACTGGTGACGCTTCTTTTCCAGTTCCTCCAACAACTGTGAAGATTTAATTGAGATATGATGGTATTTACCAAGGTATACAATGTATAATCCAGCAAAACATCTCTGTCTTTAACTTTTTTAACAACCGTTAAGATTAAAATGATGTGATATATGTAGAATTTGACACAAGTTGGCATTTAATACAAACAGTTATTAAACAAGTCCAGGAAAAGTGCTAGTAAATGAGAATGTGTGTCAGATTATTCTTATCACATGATTTTAATCAGCAATATACAATTTAATGAAATTTTAACAACAATACTTGGTGAAATGATGGTAAAAGATGATCTGTGTTATGATGATGTCCCTTAACCCTTTACCTTTGGGAAACACCATTCAGCACATAAACATTAAACAAACACACCCCAATGGCAGTCAATGATTAAGTGTATCTTATAATTGTCATATATCTTAACCGTCTCTAGATAACTGAAATTATATACTGTTGGTGGGACAATAAACCCAATAAACATTATATATCTTAAGGAAACATGTTAATGACATTGTATGCATTGACAATATACTCACAGTGTTGTACATCTTGAAGGCATCAACCGGGCTGATGATGCATATAACTTCTGGAATCTTCTGATTCTTCATAGGCTTAACATAAAAAATTACCATGGTTACACAAATTAAAAAATTCTAAATTGTCAAAATTACTTTCTTAAGGTGATCAAACATACAAGTAGTACTCGTACGAGACTTAATGCTTTTTTTTTCTTCAAAGCATTGTAAAACAGACATGTTAATTTCATATTAATAAAATGAATTTTAATTATAAGAATGAAGTTCAGTTAACCCTTTCATTCATGCTGAAGCAAGTTTATGTCTGTGCAAAACAGGTATACTTATTACTCTTAAACATTTATTAGAAACCACACAACAGTGTGTGTTTTTAGACAATCTAATAACTTAGATTATCTTAGGATCTGTAATTATATTCTGAACAAAGATGCATTCAAAAATACCTTAAATTGATTTAAGACAATTAATAAAATAAGGTGAATGATCAAAATCACGTATTATGTTTTTATTTTGTTTTTTGTTACATTGCACTGACACAATTACTGTCATATAAATGACATCAAGCTAATTATTGGTGGAGGAAGACCCCAGACTTATATCTGTGTAGAATAAACAATTATCTATTTTTATCTATTTTTAATAATATCTGGTCTCAGTGTTAAGTAACTTATTACAAGGCTTGTTTCTGTTTTGTTTTTGAGATACATTGCAGCAACCAATTATGATCATTACATATAGTGACGTCCAGCTGTTTTGGTGGAGGAAGACCCCAGTTGAATATCTGGGTAAACCACCACCACCCCGCAGGTCAGCTGGAAGACCTGCCCATTATAAGTCCCAAACAGGACTCAAACCTATGCTTTGGGAGGCTAAGCAGTCAGAGGAGTTACAAACTGGCAACTCTACCACTAGGCCATGGGCACTTTTTGTAAGTATGAAAATAGGATGGGATTAGCCGGCATTTTTGCCAATACTGTACAGTGACATTTCTAATATTATAGCACAGGGGCACTTATGAGGTGCCCAGGGATTGAACCCGGCCGGTCCATTATACTGACACCGACGAGTCAGGGGTAATGCTGTCCCCTTAGCCCTGAGCGTTAGGAGGGAAGCCACTACTACCAACTTTAAAGTCTTTGGTTTGACCCAGCCGGGGTTTGAACCCACGACCTCCCGATCTGCAAGCCAATGCTCAACCACCTGAGCTATAGCAGCCGGTTATGAAAATGGCCACTTGTACTAGTGGAAGTCAAGACTTGGATTTAAAAATGGTTGGTAGATACAGACTTTTATGTGGGACATGGATCTTGCGGCTGACCTGTGGTGTGCCACCCAATGTTTCTACCTTGAAAATTGTCTGGTGTCCTTCTCTATCAATAATAGCTAGACGTAGCCATAATCACCATTATAGTGTTGCAATAATTTTTTTAAGAACAAAGAAAATCAAGAAAAGAAAAAGTCAATGTTTGAGCAATATTTGGGTAAAACAACCTAAGATTCATAATGTCCAATGACAATTTTCAGACCTACTTACCAAGTGCCGTCTGCAGTATCCATACACCCTCCCTCCATCTATGTTGGTCAGGACAAAGTTGTAGGATTGACTGGAATAATAATTTTGTATTAAGTCAATATAAAACTGTAAGAAATAACAATTTAAATAACTGAAAATAAATTTACATTTACAATTGACATTTAGTTTATTGCAAATTGACTAGTGATTTTACTAAAAGTATTTTTAACTTTCTGTTATGAATTTTTTTTTATTTTTTCGTCAAGTTGCTTGGCTTTAAAAATGCTGAAGCTAGCATTAAATTAAAGTTAACTTAATTTTTGCCCTGTATACTGGGCCTATATAACAGAGCAAGGCTACACATACACACACAAAAAGTGAAAATTCAAAAATTTATAAAATCATTATGTTCTAAGGTGCACATTTTGGTACTTTAGCACTAGTAGATGATATTTTGCAACAATTAGACCAATAATAAAATCACATCTACAATTTGTACTTTAAGATTTTGTTTTGTAACGTTAATTATTTACAAGGAACAGTACAACCAGGTTTTGCATTCTAAATCTATCTTAGATACAGAAATACTGGCCAATTTAAAAACTATAAAATAATTTGATACTGATGGTCTTACTTAGATGATGATTCTGTTTTGCTTTTGAGATACATCGCAGAGACCAATTATGATCCATATAGTGATGTCCAGCTGTTTTAGAGGATAAAGACTCAGACAAATGTCTGGGTAGAACCACCAACACATCGAAGGTCAGCTGGAAGACCTTCCTACAGTAATATCTTCATGCCAAATGGGACTCGAACCCACGCGTTGGGAGGCTAACCAGTCAGAGGAGTTACAAATTGGTGACTGAACCACTATGCCACAGAATGATGATTCTTGCATTTGCTTAAGTTTAATAACTATAAATTATAAAATAACACACATGCAGTTATGATTTTTGTTGCATTGCACTTATCACCTGGACATATCAAGTTTTAAGTGAATCTATCTTGTGGCTGTCAAGATATTTTTTAAGAAAAATAGAAAGGCCAATGACGAGAAACAATAACATTGGAACAGCAATGGTTATAGTGACCTGCACTTCAACTCTTCGCTTGGTACCTATATATTAAGATTAAAGGTGGTATTCGACAGTTTGGACCAAACTATTTTTTCTCAAATAACCAAATAAGTCATTGTTACCTGAAAAGATCCTGCAAAATGCTCTTCATTGATGCCCTTATGAAACATAAATCTCCATTTTTCATTGCAAATGGGTATTTCCTATCTGAGCCATGCTGCTATTTTTAACTAAGAAAACCATGTGATAACTCATTTAAGATTATGTTACCTCATTATCCGAGTAATTCTCTCTGACGTCGATATCTATTTTTAGCCAGATCACTATCATGATTATTTATAGATTTGAAATAAAAAATTGAACTTTGAGAGTGATTTTATAGTGATTTGTACTCTCATACAATAAAGTTCAAGTTCAAAACCATCTTTACTTATACTGAAGTAAGAGTTTATTTAGAAATTATGCCCTAATTCCATAAAGCAGGGTACACTATTAATTTGACAATACAAACTGTCGGACACTAAAGTGAAGCCAGAGGGTAGTTTTCAATTTTTTTTCCAGAAAAAAAATTTACACACAAATAAACTAAAGGGAATAACTCAAAAGTGAACGTATGCAGAATTACAGTTCTTGTCCACTGCACTTACACCCATCAAGATCTATCTAACCACTAAGTTTGAAGTCAATATGTCAAATAGTTTTTCAGATATGATTGGGACAAAACTAGAATGGATGGAATGACAGACAAATGGATAAACAGACAAATGGATAGATAAAGTACTGACAGTATGCTCCCCATCAGTCCACCCACTTTAGGGAGAAAGAAAATTTGTCACATGTACCTTTTAGTACTAGATGAAGAAGAAGGTTTAAAGTTGGCGGCATCCGGAAAACAGAACTGGGGAACCGAAACATTGGTGTCCTTCTGGAAAGAAAGAAAAAAGAACAAATAAAAACTTATTGGTAGTATGTTTTTGTAATACTATATCATTTTATAATAAATAAATAAGTTGCATTGGTGTAAGAGCAACATTATTGTTGAATTAAAAACATGTATTTATCACATGTTAGTAACCTTTTTTTTTACTTAATTTCGAAAGGTTACACATTTTTTTGCTTATTTTGCTAAATTGAGTAAGTTTCTTTTGTTATTTCCATCAAACTATCCTGTTCTTGTAATCATATTTATTGTGATTATCTAAAAAGGTGTATACAGAGGATGTGTTCAATAAGATAACATAGGGAAATGGCTTGAAATGATTATGAAAGGTTATACTTTGTGCATGAAACTTAAAGAAATTTGCTTATTTGGTAAAAAAAAGTTAGTTTATGATTACAATGAGCCAACAAGTCAAATTCTCTTATTTATTCCATTGCTCTCCATGGGCAGCCATCTAAGAAGATAACATTAAAGCTTATTTACTCGCTTCGGTTTCCGTTTTCAAACAAATACTTTCAAAAATGGTGATAAATTGAACAATTGTTGAATCAACACTTTATAAAAACCATTAGATGCATGCTTATAGACTAATTAGTGGTAATTAAGTTGAAAGACTAATCTATGGATCAGAAATACATTAAATAATGATGAAATAACAATGTGTGGACCCTGACATATAAAATTAAACAACATAAACGCGATAGGAGAAAAAGTTCGGACCATGAGTTAACATGAACAAGAAATGTATATATCTATAGATGTGAGTAATGAATTAGATGTGAGTAATGAATTTTCACTTCATAAACATTATTTTACTTTTAATCGCTCCATTCATAAAGCCAACTGTGACCATTTACATATGTTCATGTTTTATTTTTTCTGTCAGATGTATTTGTGCATATTTGATAAAAAAAATTATTCATATTAGTAAGAACATCCATTAAGGAGCTGAATTTTTTCCCCTAAAATACAAAAAGTCTTAAGTGCTTACAACTAAATGCCATATGACAATGAACATGTCTATTATAAGTCACTATGTTTGAGGTAAATATGAATATACATATAGCTTCAGTTTTCCATCTGAATATATTAAACAAAACATACTGTTTAACTATATTTTATATGTATACAGTACTTGTACACAGTTTTGAAACATAACTAGCATACCAAAAATATGAATCTGAAAGTACTCAAAATATTTCCTGACAGCACTCATGGCCAAAAAGTAGAGTTGGCAGCTTATGACTTTAATGACCCCTCAGATTGTTAAAATGTGAGTTCAAGTCCCAGTTAGGGCGAAGGTCTTCCAGCTGACCTGCAGTGCATCTGTGGTCTACCCTGGCATTTGTCTGCGATTTTCCTCCACCTAAATATAGGACATCCCTATAAAGATCATTTTGTTGCTGCTTTTAAATAAAAAAAACAAAAAAACAAATAAAAATACCTTCTATTAAAATCTTACTACAATACTGAACGAGACATCCACTTGAAGAATACAGCTACTTAATTATAAAGCAAATGGACTGGCTGGATAATAAAAAGATACTTGATTATGGATAATTCAACACAACAATGCTTTAGTATAGATGTATACTTGGTACATGATGGTTAATATACACTAAATAGTTTTGCTATATAAGCCTGCCTATGCCTGATGCATGCTACTCTAGTAAAATATGTTATTATCATATGACCCCCACCCCCTTGTTTTCCTTTCAATATATCCATTACACATTTTGTTATATTACACTAGTGTAATACAGTTTTTTGACAAGGTGATGTTATCAATGTCATCATTATGAAGATAGTCCCATACCACTATTTCACCATGTATTGCTGTTAAAATTTCGTAAAATCATGTATTGGTGACTAAAATCATGTGATAAAAAGAATCTAACACTCATTGTTATTGCATACAAACATTTATAAAACTTGTCCAGAAAAGATGATATGAAGCTCACTTAATAAATGTTTGTATTAAATTACAACTTGTGTCAGATTCTCTATATATTTGTTGACAGTTTTTTTTTTCTTTATTGTAGTTGTAATATTACTTTATTTGGTATAAAATTCCACACACAAAAATCACCCATAAATAAAACACACACCATCTGCTGTAATTATTATTGTTATATTATATGTTGTCTTGGTTACAGGTTTGCTACCATGGTTACCGAAAGATCATTACTTACCTCACAGGAAGAGTTTGCAAAGACAGTGCAACACTCACAGTCCAACTAAACAACAAGAAAACAGGGTGCAGACATGGAGATTTTAAAAAAATGAATTTGTGGTGATAGTAAGGAAACGGCAGCTGCTAACAATGTAATGGTTTTATAATAAAGATAAATGATAAATTAATAAAAGATAAACAAGTGATGCCTTCAACATGACCAAGCAATGAAACTAATGACACCAAGAACAAAACATAGATATTGAAAGCTACAAGAGAATGGATGCAAGATTAAAACAACCTTCAGTGTCCAGAAAATGTTGTTAAAAGTTCTTCTTTTTTTTTTTTAACTAATCAATTTTTTTTTCCCAATCTGTTTGAAATCATGCAAATGACATAAACAAACATACAAACATTATATTGCAATGTTCAACATCCTTCTTAAGAATTATTTCTGACACCTCTTATATGGTCAAACCATGCATATATTGATGTTGGTGTTGTGCTTGTTTTAAACAAAAAATCTAAATTGATGAGAAGATTTTCTTATATGTTTTATTTGTGCCATCTATGTCACTCCGCTTGATATTGTTTTTGAAAGTTAATATTTTTTTAATAAATGATATATAAGCTCAAAGAAACTTCCCGACGAATTGATATGAACCGAATGTGAGTGCACTTCTTTAAACTCATAACAGGTTAAATAAATGTATAAATGAAAGATAGGGGTCCTTTTTTTTATAGAAACACACATTAAGTTTGAACACATATAAATTAGCTAGGCAATATTAATAACCAATAACTTTTTTTTTTACTACGACCTAAACATTGAGGCTCTTTTTTTTTAATTAATAAAAAAATAAAATAAAAAGTCAAACAATTTGTAACAAAATGTTCAATTTAAAATTTAAAAAAAGCAGAGACACAATTTAAAAATCCAGTTGTAGAATAAATATTATGAAGCTTGACTCTTCCGTCAAAATGAAAAGCATGTAACATAAAGCTTATTGTTTGCAAGGATTTAAATGAAAAGCAAGAAAGCAAGAAGGAACAACAGAAGTTGAAAAAAATCAGATAGGCAATCAACAAGCATATCAACTGCTAAAAGAAAGCAGCTTATGTACAGAGTAATTTTACATCAAATCTATAACATTGTATAGAGTCATTATACATTAAATCTATAACATTGTACATAGTCATTTTCATTAAATCCATAATATTATACAGTCATTATACATCAAATCTATAACATTGTACATAGTCATTTTCATTAAATCCATAATATTGTACAGTCATTTTACATTTAATCTATAGCATTGTAAAGAGTAATTTTACATTAAATCCATAATATTGTACAGTCATTTTACATAAAATCCATAACTTCATACAGTCATTTTAAATTAAATCTATAACATTAACTCATTAGGCAGAATAAAAATGGCGAAGAAAGTTGTCAGCTTTTTTCTTCTTTTTTTTTTTTCAGAAGTATTTTCTTGGTGACCATCTTGTATGAATAACTAACGAATAACTATAAATAACTAAAGTATACACCAATAAATAAATTACACAAATAAGTTTACAATTGTAAACCAAAAAGGCATGCTGGATTAGATATTTAACTTTAACATGTTATTGCTTTTTTTTCACTTGTCA
The DNA here is from genome assembly GCA_007844125.1 of Sinonovacula constricta. Lineage (NCBI taxonomy): Eukaryota > Metazoa > Mollusca > Bivalvia > Cardiida > Solecurtidae > Sinonovacula > Sinonovacula constricta. Next base: position 15,421,326 of record CM017568.1, read on the forward strand.
CAGTTTCACCATGCACATATTTTTGAAACAGGTAATTCCTTTCCTATTTGAGTGCTGCAAATAACATAAAAGGCTACATTTCAAATTTTTTTGGTAATGTTTACAAAAAATCTTTCAAAAGCTTTTGCTCCATTTTTTAGGAATATTCTTCAGGTAGTGACTGAACAAATATGGAAAACAATGCACACATAATCTTATTTAAGTAAGCAATTGGCCAGTTTCTATGTAAAGTAGATCAATACTTAAAACAGAAAATAGCTGAAAAGCCTTCTCTGAACCTTTTTTTCTCCAATAATCCAAATAAAGTGAAACTTCAGCTACCAGCAAGGACACATTTCCCACCAAATACCTGCTATCTGAATGAAAAAAATGCAATTTAAATGATGAATGACCTTAAAGTGTAAATCGGGCACAATTTACATTTACATTCCAAAATCTCACATATCCAAACTATTTATATTTTGCCAACACTGTTTGAAGACCACACTGAACGACCAGTCTGAGAGCTCACAGGATTTCGGGCATAGACTACTTTCAAATATTGCTGACAATAAAACATTGTACACAATAACGGGACATTCTGTATGCACAATGTACATTCTATTGATAAATGACCACTCATAAAATAAAATAGGATCATAAACGGAAATCAACAACTATCCACTATAACTTTAGAATGATAAAAAAAGGGGGCAGAAAGGGGGAGAAAGTTCCTTCAACATAGGAATAGCAGCCCAAAGCATTATCTAGGTAGAGGTATAAAAACACCATTGAATCATACTAGCAACGGGGGTAGAAGTATAAAAACAACAGTAAATCATACTAGCAATGGAAGTAGGAATAGTTTCCATAACAATAACAGTATATCATGCCAATGTCTTCTTACCGTCTCATTTTCAGAACATGGAACTAGCCGTCCTTCCATAGTTAACTTATAGTTCCTCTGTATTGTGGAAGGCAGAGTTAGAAAGAAAACAACACATGTGATTCTATGAGTTTAGTTTGTTTTAGAGTCAAACATAAAATTACTCCCATAACCAACTTGTAAGACCAGCATGTTATAGTTCTTAAATATAACAGCTGATTTATATTGAGTACCAACAAATCTCAACAGGAGGCCATATTTTAGAGCTATCCTTTTGCAAAGATACATGAAATATTTTACATGGAAATCAGAGAATTATTTTTAACACATATAAGTGTACATTTAAGGTAGCACTATTCCCTTTTTTAGTTTATCAGGGAACATTACTCTAACTATTGGAACAAGATAGAGCTATCTCCCTTGTGGGAAGGTAATCAGTATATAATTACCAAAGCAAAAGTAAGATTTTCCCACTTTTTCAACCATCCAGAACACATCAGACTGCTACAAGCACCTTAAATTTGATCTTTTTAAATGAGATAATAATTAATAAAAATGCTTGAGCATTAAGATGAAAATTAGCAAATGTTTTTTTTATATTTAGTATAAGAAAATAATTACCCAAAAGGGAGATAATTAATACATTAATATCATTTTGAAAATGGGTAATATATGGTCCACATGCTGGACGGCTTCTACTTTTCAGTAAAAGTTATAGAAACTTGATTAACCAGGCCACCTCATGTTTATGTTAAATTAATATTTTCTCCTGTTAATGTCTTAACACTATGGGGTCGTATAAAAAACGTACACATATTGATCAGTTATTATATTGCACAAGAAGCCTTTTCCATGACAATGTGATACAATGTACCAATTTGTTATTGCATGTTTATGCTTCTTCATACTACAAATGCACAATACTTACAATTTCTGGGAACTTGTATTTGATGATTGGCTCATGCACATTTTTCTCGGGATTGAGCTCTAACGAGACAATCATTGCGTGTTCAAACAGCTGGTTGTAGGTGTTCAAGGACCTTTCTAGGGCTTCATTTATACCTTTTGCCTGAAATGTATTGTGATTTTTTTATATTTTAGACAGGCAATAAAACTAGATATTTTCTTTACAAAACATAAGCAACAGTATGCTTATGGTCAGTATAGTCAGCTCTTTTTCAGATTACTGGAAAAAATAACAACCGTTACATTTTTGTGCATAGTTTCAAATCTGTTAACAAAGATTTTATTATTAAGATATTTTTATTTCATATTAACTGCAAAGATATTATTTTTAGAAGTACAGTGCTTTTTGTTGCTTGTCATGACTTGGTCATTAGTACTTTTTTGTCAAAAATGTAAAAACTTTTTAAGTTTTACATTTTTGACAAAAAAATAAATATTTAGTCAAAAGAACAAATGGTAATATAAAATACATGTTCATTATAATTTATATTTTTATTAAATATGAAATAAATACAACCAAATTATTGAGTTTACGCAACCAGATTTTAAACTAAGCAAAACAAAGTGATGGCCATTATGTTTTTCATTTATCTGAAAAAGAGCCAGATATTATTAGTGGAGGATGACCCCAAACAAATGTCTGCTTTGACTGGGATTTCAACACATGCAAGGGGCTAAAGATTTACATGTAGACAACACTAATAACAGCTCAGTCACAGTCGCCAATGTGACATGCAATAATATTGTACAAGTATATGTACATAGAATGTCTTGTGATAATGGTCTGTAGAGACTGTGTAGGGTGCAGTACTTAACAATACACACTGTACTTCATTTCTGCTGATTGACTGAATGTGAGGTAATTATGACTAACAAGACATTCCTTTTTACACCATTTAACTAAAATGTTATTTGTTGAGTAAAGAGTAAGGAACACATCATAAAGTAAGTGTTGAAAAGTTCTCAAGTGACATTTAAGTGTGCAGTACTTGAATGTATGAAATGTGACTTAGCTTAAAGGGATTGTCCTATTTAGAACCTAACTTATAATTTTTCATTGAAATGTGAATTGAAAAAGTTTAATGTGTATATACTTAGCCTAGCCATACATGCCCTTTTAAACAATTAAGTGGAAAACTTTTTTGGCAATAAGTTACTATGTGAAGCTTATGTACCTTACATATTTTAAAAAAAATTGGCATCTGACAGGTTCACAAGTTTTTTCTAAGATTCGACCTAGTGACCTATTTTTTGCCTCATGTAACCCAGTTACAAACTTAATCAGGATTTTATACAGAAAAAAATTCTGGCTAAGTTTGGTGAAGATTGGAACATAAATGTGGCCTCTAGCCACAAGATGTTTCCTAAAAATAGAAAATGTTGTGCTCAGGTGAGCTAAAAAGTAAACATCAGTTTATGAGGATGTCTCTTTAACTCCTATGCCCCTCATTGCATGGGTCTGAGTCCAAGCCTGGGCAAAAAACTTTCATAAAGAAAGATCTTCCTGCTGATCAACACTAGGTGGTTAGTTCTAAAGGATAGCTACACATCACTTTAATGACCATAATAATCTGATGTGATCATGTGCAATGTGTTACAAGAAAACATATAGTTGACTGAGTTAAGTTTAAGGAAATATCAGATTACTTTTTTTCTAGATATGGCTTCTAATCTAATGGGCAACAAGTATGTTTTTGTTTTTGAGTTAAAATTGCAGCGACCAATTTTGATCATTATAGCAACGTCCAGCTTTTGTAGGAGGAAGACCCCAGACACTTGTCTGGGTAGAACCACTGGTGCACCGCAAGTCAGCTGGAAGACCTTCCAACGTTAAGTCCTTCACCCTGAATTGGACTTGAACCCATGCGATGAGAGACTAAGCGGTCAGGGGAGTTACAAATCGGCGACTCTATTAATACGCCATTGGCGCCTCAAAAGCAACAAGTAACTATCTGTGTACATATTGCTGTGAAGTGAACATCTTTAAGGCAAACAGTCAAATGATGTGGCACATAATATATCTAGATCCTTTACTGAGTAAGAATTAATTATACAAATCAAGAAAATATATACCGTTTTAAAGCGAACACTTCTAGAATAATCTACACGCTTCTGGATTTCCTTTTCATCAACAAGACTATCCGACTCATCTGAAATAACAACAATACAAAGTTTAATGTTTAAGCTAGAAATTTAAGCTCTTATTTAAGCTATCATTTGAGAATGATTAACTTTAAATAGAATTTGATCTAGAACATGTTAAAGTGGAACCATCTGTTGTAAAACTTGTACAAATATAAAAAAAAACACATTAGTTTATTGGGAAGTGACAAGCTGGTAATATAAATTCAACAGGAATCAATTTCCAATCATAATAGATTAGATGACAACATAAATAAAACCGGTCGCAATAGCTTAGGTGGTAGAGTGTCGGCTTGCGGATCGGGAGGTTGCAAGGTTCAACACTGGCCGGGTCAATCCAAAGACTTTAAAATTGGTAGTAGTGGCTTCCCTCCAAACGCTCGGGGCTAAGTGGACAGCATTACGCCTTACTTGTCGGTGTCAAATATAATGGACCGACCGGGGTCAGTCCCTGGGCACCTCATAAGTGCCAGTGTTATAATTATAGAAATGTTGCACAGTATTCGCAAAAAAATACCGGCAAATCCTAATCCCATAAAACAATATAATAATAATATTTATTGTTATCAGCTCACACTAGAGTGTAAAACTTAGCAACTGGCTGATGGAGCCATGGAAGTGACAGATTATGAACTGGATATCTGCACTGTGGTTTACAGTTACCGTACTTACTCACTAAAAAGACTATTCGCTTATAAGACGACCACCCTACTTCACCTGTGAAATTGCCGGTTTCTGCTTCGACCCGCTTATAAGACGAGGCGAAAAAAAGAAGAGGAGCGTCAACCAGTCATGCTGTCTCAACAAAAGGGTTAATTGATAATAAGTGACTGTAATTTTCACACCTTGTGAGATGTATCTAGTGTCATTTGCTCTGCTATCTGTAGCTCGTGGCGGCATGGCATTAATTTCTTTAATCTACGTCACCAAGTCTGGTATGACAGTACACGATATATCGGGGAACAGTGCACTGTCCTTGTGTACATGCCACCAATCAATAAATTTATAGAGAAATGTAATCGGCAGCTGCTTATAAAAACACATCGTTCACTCCCTCACTGTCAAACTGCTACGATCGATATCACCTTGACAACAGCTTATCTCAGAGTCAGTCACTTGACCTGTGTAATAAGGCAAGTCTACACAGAAACGCCAAGTAAATTACAGCTTGGTGTTTTTAGCAGACTGAAGGTGAAAGTTTGTCTCAGTGTTTACTGACGGATAATAAGCTGTGTTTCATGCAGAACAAAGGGAAATGTATGTGAGACAGTTGACCGACAGAATTCAAAGTTCAATATAGGTAAGTTATCGGCGGTTGATAATGACGACAGGTCGGGTCATTCCATAACTGCTAACAAGTATATGAGGTATGTTTTTGCCCTAAAACAACGTGAAAACTTTTTGCCAGGTCGCTAGACCCCCCCTGTAAGACGAGCCCCACACTTTGAACATGAAATTTAAAGGAAAAATCCCCGTCTTATAAGTGAGTAAGTACGGTAGTTAATTTTTAAATCCCACCCACTTGAGAGGTTGTCGCCTTGTTCCTCCTCTTCATCTACATCAATCTCGGAGACCGGTCGAGTACGGGTGCTTTGTAGGGCGTCAAAGGTTTGATTCACCTTACGCTGTATCTAATGACACAATAGATAGTATTAAAGGTTTATAATTTTATATCTTTTAAAGGTGGTAGCCATCAGTTAAGATCAATTATTTTTCTCCCAAAAAACTAAATAATATTATTATCTGAAAAGATCCTGTGAAGACTATTAATTGATGTCCTACATTTTTTTGAAAAGTGAACCATAACACCCCAGTTGTCATTACAAACAGGTTTAAACAGACAAAAAAAAGAAAAGATTTAGCCGTTGTTTATTTAATATTCTTGTAAAAGTACTTTAGTGTTTAACTTATATGCACTAGGTAGAAAGCTATATTTCCCTTCTTCTCAATTGTTTGGTTTATTTTTGTTACTATTTTGTCTAGGTAGAACCACAGCCGGTCAGCTGAAAGACCTTTCCACATTAAGTCTGTTGCTCCAAACGTGACTCAAACCCACATGATAAAACCAGAATCATTAAAGTTACAAGTCAGCAACTCTACCAATACGCCATGCTCACACCAACCCTCAATTGCTCTATTACTTCTAACCTTCAGAATGAAGAGTACTTACAGCCTCTATTCTTTCCTTCCTCACTGTGGAAGAGTTTCTATTAAAACCTCCAGTGGATGAAGATTTTTCCTGGTCTGTGAAGAGGTTCTTGAACTTCTTAAACTTGGATTTTACACGATCACCAATAGGTCTAGATGGCTGTGAGAGAAACAAACATGTCAGGATGTCAGTTGACATGATTAGCTATAAAGTGGCTGATGTGGTAATGTTTCTAATTAGTCTGCACTAATGGTTCAGTTAACATTCTTCAAGCTTCTATAGATATGTGCTAAGACTTCTCCCATATTAACATAAAGCTATGGTGTTTGTTTGTGAACAGATGTTGAGTAATGTATTGTTAAAAAAAAGTGGGTCATATTGATGAACAAATACATATTACTTATTAGCAAGAAGGATGCCAACAGTGAAAATAGAAGCTAATAGAATTAAAGAGAGATAAAAGGAGAAAGAGAGATGAGGAAAAAAAAAGATGGAGAAAGCGGCAGATAGAGAGAGAGAGAGCGAAGGAACTGACAAGATAGAAAAATTAAATAAAAAACTTATATTACCCCATCGGGTACATCCAGACCTAATTCCTTTTCTCCCATAGAATTGGAGAGGCTGTCTTTGTTCCTTCGAACAAGTCTACTAGGGACAGCATAGCCCTCTGTGTCCACATAGATATCGTAGTTGTCCAAGCATCCTATCTTCGTCACATCCACGTAGACAACATTGCCTTGATAAAAGGTATATAAAAAAAATCTGTGAAACTACAAAATAAATAAAGATGTTCCTTAATCTTTATTTTGCTACATTTACTGAATCAATTCATAATCCAAGTTCTTTGCTCTTAACAACATGCAAATACAAGAGCTGGCTGATCAAGATCTAAATTATTTACATAAGAGTTAAGGGAATATGTAAAATTATTTAAAATTCACTCCAACCAATGCTACTATCTTTAATAATATGTAATACCACAAATTTAAGACAAACAATGATATTACTTTTGGGTTACACTAACTTTAAAGACAAGCACTGCTACTACCTTTAAGATAAGCAATGCTTAGACCTTTAAAGACATGTACTACTACTTCAATTAAAAACAAGTACAGATACTACTATCAAAGGCAGGCAATGCTACTATCCTTAAAGACAAATAGCGCTACTACCTTTAAAGACAAGCACTGCTTCTACATGTACCTTTTGGAAGAGTATTGCTACTAACTTTAAAGAGAAGTAACTCTACTACCCTGGCAGCATCCATGAACATTTTAAATATCTTAAGAGAGCAACTGTTTGTTTGTTTGTTGGGTTTATTGTCCCACCAACAGTATTTAAGCTATCTGGAGACGGTGTCCACTTAAAGCAGATATAGTGCTGCCTTCACTGTGTTTAGCATGTCGAGGACACCCAACATAATACCACACCCAGTCACATTATCCTGATAACGGGTTAACCAGTTGGGAAACTTTACTTATATCTGCTTGAGCGTTAGCAAGGTACAATTTTTAACGACTTTGGTATATCGCGGTCTCAGATGGAAGCCTTGGCCTTCCCTACCTGGAGCCTATGCGCTACCAGGTCCAGTGCAACTGTTTGTGATTAACTCTTGAAAAAGGCAATTTAACAAAGCGTTTGAAGTAAAAAGGACAAGTACTTTAAAAGTTATTGGTAACATTAAGTTTCATGTTGCATCTGAAAGGACCATAACTAAAAAAAAAGGTAAAATAGAAGATATCATTTTTTGTTGTCACTGATGACATTGTTCATGCTATTGCAGGCGACACAAAAATACAACATTAATTTTGTACATTTACAGTAACATATCAGATGTGAAATAATATTTACAATATTAAATTGTATAAATTGGCTTACTGCCTTAGTGCCTCTAGTGTGTCCAAGTAAAAAAGCAGGCCCAAACACCAATGCACTATCACGATAGGTCTACGGACTGCAAAACTTGGTCACATAGTCTGAATATGCTTGTTCTTGCGCGACACGTTGCCTTCATGTGTTTTACATTTCTGCCAGGTTATTTCAAAATCCCTCAAGAAATGACAGAGGTACATGGGACACCACCACCAGTGCACTTCTAGCACCAGTGCACTTCTAGAGATTATGACTTTGGCCTATAAATGTGACCTTGACCTTCGAATAACCAGCCTGGGTCTTGTGCTCAACAAGTCATCTTTATGTGTTCGAAATTTCTGCCAAGTTATTTCAAAATCCCTCATGAAATGACAGAGTTACTGAGCGGAGACAACCACCAGTGCACTACAGGGATTATGACTTTGACCTGTGTGACCTTTACCTTCAAGCAACCAACCTGGGTCTTGTGCTCAACAAGTCATCTTTATGTGTTCGAAATTTCTGCCAAGTTATTTCAAAATCCCTCATGAAATGACAGAGTTACTGAGCGGAGACAACCACCAGTGCACTACAGGGATTATGACTTTGACCTGTGTGACCTTTACCTTCAAGCAACCAACCTGGGTCTTGTGCGCGACAAGTCATCTCAGCCCCTCACTGCATTGATTCGAGTCCCACACTGGGTGAAAACTTTCATGTGGGGAGGTTTTCCAGCTAACTGGCGGAGTGCTGGCTGTTCTACCCAGGCATAAGTCTGGGGTCTTTCTCCACCAATAATTAGCTGGGTATTACCAATATGAAGATAATTGTGTCGATGTGATGTAACAAAAAAAAACAAAACACAAAAAACAAACAAAACATAAACACATAAAGCGCTCTAAGTGCAGACACTTGTTATTCAATATGGCAGACGTCCGTTTATATCAGACAAAACGGGGAAAAACTCAAACCTATTCAATATATAATATACCGTATTTTGTGGAATACAACCCCTCTTGGAATAAACCCCGCATAGACCTTTTTTAATGTTATTGTTTGATTTTGTAAATACATAACCTGCAGCGGAATATTCCCCACACCCTTTGTGCCGATAATTTATGTGTAAAGAAGCCCGTCTATTTTTTAAATTTTGTTGTTTATCTTTATCATATTGTTCTAGTTTGCTATTTATTTATTAAAATTTACACAACTAATCTTTTTTCGTCTTTTACAAGGTCCCCGCTTAAGTCCCCGCAAATATACATAACTGAAAAAATGTCACATAAAGCATCAAGAACGAGTGCATATACATGTATGCAAAATAGTTATGAACCACCATCCGATGCTCGAAACTGTTCACGTAACGCTTGGACTTTGAGACGAAAGTAGTTGTGAATTTTAGTGAGATGGTCCTAAATTTTGACCCCAGTATGCTGTAAATTATGAACCACCATCTGATGCACGAAACTGTTTATTTTACACTTGTAGACCAAAGTGGTTGCAAATCTTTGTGAGACGGTCCTTAATTCTAACCCCAGTATGCTGTAAATGTTCTCTGCAAAGAATATTGTTAAACTGAAGGTCTCACTTTTATGCGGCAAAAAGGTTAAGGAGTTCAGTTAAGCCTGCAATCAATTTCCCTGATCTTGGAGTTAAGGAGTGGCAGCTGACAAAAATTGGATTTTGTCAACAGATTCCCCGCACTGGCATATTCCCCGCAGGCCAACATCTTGAGAAAAAAAGTTGCGGGCTATATTCCGCAAATTACAGTACAACAAATAAAAATCCAATATTTGGTTCATTCAACTCTTTTCTTATTTCACCCATTTACAAAGCAATATATCTATTTCTCATGTGACTGAATAGTCGAATATGTCATTTATTTGACTAGGGCTGAGAATTACAATTTTCTTCATTTTTTTGAAATTCAAATACTTTTTGAGACTGAGAACATAACCCAATATCGGTCTTCAAAACAGGCAAGAAACACCCCTGGCATTTATTGCGGTGGTTATGGAAAACATGATTAATTTAGATAATGCCTTTAAGCAGGTCAACTAGCCATTGTTGTCACAAACACAGTACATAGTATTTCTAATTATTTCCTGTCAAAATGGTTAAAAAAATAAGTTGGATAAAAAGGGAGCGTCAGTTATTGTTAGACGTTAAGCTTAAGGATCAGGCTTTAGCTGTATTCCTAAGCAATAGAGACTGTTTCAAGTGTGGGCTTACATGTTTGCTTGATTTGCCTCTGAAAGGATGAATCTAAGGTGTACTGAACTCATACATTTCCAATACAAATTCACAGACTTAAAATAGTATTCATATTGACTTAGCATAGTGACAGGCGACTATTAGGAGCTGGGGATTAGCATAAATGTCTGAAAATTGACAAATCCAAGTACTAGTTCCACATTCAATCTTAACTTCTAAATATGAAAAAATAATGCAAATACCTTGATCATCCACAGACCGATTGATGCAATCATCACTTAAACTACGTCTAATTGGCTCTGGATGAGACACTCGGGGGAGATCCCAATGTTTGATAGGGTCCTTGTCTTCTGAAAATTCATAAGGAAGCACTTCATAAAATGATGGCGCTATACTCCGTGTATCATCTGCAGATTCAGAGCTGTCACTTGACCTAAAGTCCATGGTATCCGTGGCGATAGAAAATGGGCGGGGTTTATTAGGGGGTGGAGGTCTATTAGGTCTATCTGGGCGGGACTTTTTATCCAATGAAGGATAATTGAAGTGCTGCGCTGTGGTACTATTTTCATCCTCAACAAAAACAACAGTTTTTACAGGTGAAAAATCAGTTTCTTCAACTCGTATCCTCGTACCACCATTAACATCCTTTTCTTTATCTAACTTGGCTCGCACATATTCATCATGAGAATGAGTTCTGGGTGGTTTTGAAGGTGGGAGAGGTGGTTGAGGCTTAGTAGGCTGGGGTGTTGAACTATTACTACAATTTGGTTTATCTTTAGTGTCCTTATTGTCAGTATTTGGACCTTCTTGTGACTGTGTCTTTTCCACTAAGGACGCTCGTCGTACAGGCTTGGAAGGTAGGACCTTAGGTAGTTTAGGAGACTGTCCAGTGCTAGATGACTCTTTGAGAGAAAGCTGACGAGTAGGAAGAGGAGGTCGGCTTGGTTTCACAGCAGGGGAAGATGGAGTAGTCTCAAACATCTTCGTTCTCTCAGAAACACTGTAAGTTACCTCCTTTCCTTCTTTCTTTGCATCATCAGATTCTTTTGAAGAAGCTTCCTGATCCACTTTTAAATGATCTAGTGTGTTTGGCATTGAAACAATCTTTGCAGGACTGTTATGTCTTTGTCTTCTTTCAAGAGAAGCATCGGAATATCTATTTTCCACAGATACGTTTTTATTGGGAACTGGAAACCTTTTCAGCTGACCTAGAACTTGTTCTTCATTAGCTTTAAATTGTTCAACAAGCTGAAAAACGTTAGGTGCATTTGTAGATTCGTTTGAAGTTTCTTCTGCACCAGCTACATCAGCCTTCTCTACAGATGCACTCGATATTCTCTTTTCTCTTATTTCATGAAAATTTAGTGCTTTCTGTGGTAAGAATCTTCTAGGCTGAGGTACAGGGCCGCCGGGAGTAGCTTCAAGCCTAGATGGTGATACATTGGATCGAGGCTTTCTAATTGGAGATTTATCAGGTCTCTCTGGAGGTTTTGGCTTCTCCAATTTGGATTCATCTACAACTTTTGGCATGAATCTGGTTTGAGCCTTCTTCACATTTGATTCTTTATCATTATGCCTCTCTCCTGGCTTAGCATTTCCAGAAGCCCCAGAGTTATTACTGTCAAACATTTTCTTAATATCCTTCATTCTGTCCTGAGGTAAACTTCTTACACTGCCCTTTAGAAGGGCTTGTGCTGAATCCTCTTCACTCATCTAGTTGTGTGTGTGATCCCCATCAGCCATCTGCCTTGTGATGGGGATAATCTAAGTTGTAAAGAGAAAAAGAAAAAAACAAACACAAATTAGTTATTATAAAATAGCCAGACATCATGGATTTAACAACCATACTTATGTCTTAGTAACATATTTAAAATCAACAGACCTAAAGACACAAAAATGATATTTAAGCTGACAACTTATAATCTCGTTGTAGATGCTTCTACATTCTTAATTAAATGGCAGAGCCAGAGGTTTCACTTTCGATGTTACTTAAAATTTCGTTTTACATTGTTTCGCTTTGCGTCATTGGAATAATGTAGTCTTAGTAAAATAATGTACATGTGCAAGCAATGCGTACTTACCACAGGTTAAATAATGTCGACATTTAATTTCATGTGAAGAATAATTCTTTAACTTTGTTTATCCGGATAATGTATTCTTACTTCCTCTTTTTTAGTAGAGATAAAGTTTACCATAACACCGTTCACTAACATCCGGTCTCTTTCTTCCGGTTCATCAAAATGGTGAGAATGGCAACTTGTATGCAATAAGAAAAATCCATTAATATCTTATCCATATATTACCATCATAAGTTTAAACATGGTATTCTAATGTTTTGGAAACTTATTTAGTTTTTCCAATGTGTCTGGATGGTGTTTGATCTGTTACTCTTGATCATTTACCCTACCGAAAGATGTTGGTATCTGAAACACAATTTTCATTTTAGTTAAAAGGTAATGGTTGATTATTATAATTATTTGGTTCCTCTGGCATTATTATATGATCATCTTCAATTGAAGCATCAAAATGTTTTTTTTCTGAATTTGCGTGGCACTAAAACTAAATGCAAACACACACACCCCACACACAAATTTGGAAACTTATACTTTTTCTACACCTGTATTTTTGCTATAACTACGGCGTACCCCAACATGCTGTTGTAATATTTCAGACCACGAAAAACAAGAAGACCAGGAAGCTTCGAGGCCATGTCAGCCATGGTCATGGCCGTATCGGTAATTTTTTTCATTATGTACATTTCAATTTTAATCTGGTTATGCACATTAATTTTACCCTATTCGACCGTTTAACCCAAGATACTAGTCATTTTGTGAAATGTTTTGCATTGCATTGAACATCCTTTCGATGAGCACATTTTGTTAAATTGTTTCTCAATATTCTAAAAAGCTTTGAAATCTAAATTGTTAACGGACAAATAATAGAACTTTTGTTGCTTGCACCATCACACTTAAAAATAAGACCTGTCATATATATTTTACCTTGAACATATTTAGTTTTCGCATGTTTCACTTTGCCCAGTACACTAGGTTTTATCACTTTCATTCACACCTATGTGGCACATAGGGTTTCAATTTAGTCATTTTAGTGACCTGAGCGAATATATCCATTATAGGTCAATGTCGTGTCTACAGAATGGTTTGTACACGCCAATAAACAATTTCCCAGCAACGAAATGATCATGAAAAGCTTGGATATCTTAATATATTTAATTTGACAGACCAAAATCAGACAATTTTGATTATTAAAACACTTTGTACAGTACTGAGATGTTACTAATGTGGTGATGCCTAAACTTAAATGGAACCTCTTTTAGACAAATTCCTTGTCCAAGTTGAATGCTTGCCGTCATTTTAATACTTGTATGCATTCTGTTAATGTGACAACCATTTCAAGGTGGCTGACAATAGTTGAAACATTCTGATAAATCTAATGAAAACACTGATTTATTTTTCTTTGCCTAAATTAGGATACTTGAGACTAAGAACTCCTTGTCTATTATAATTCTTCTTAACACAAAGAACAATTTTGGTTAGCTGTCGGGACCTATCATACCATTTCTATATGGTATTGCAAAGAAAGCCATAAGTCATATAAAACACTGAAAAAGGTATATGTGATGGCTTATTTGTAGGACTACTTGTGCTATTAGATTCTAGCTAAAAACAATTTTTAAATAACTGTGGACACTTCCATTCCATGTCAAACAAGACCAAAAAAAAACCTTGGCAAAATTAGTTTATAAACACCTGTTATATTTCACTTGTAATTTCTCTGAATGCTTAGCCTCACAGCACTTTTGTTCAAGTCCACTCTGGTGTGTCGGTGGTTCAACCATATGCCTGGGGTCTCCCTCCACCCAATTAGCTGGACGTAACTATGAAGACCATAATTCATTTCTGCAGTAACAAAATATGTTGTTTGTTTGTTTGTTTTTTTGCTTTTTTAAAAAATGTGTCCTGTGGCTTTTAAATTTGGCAGAAAAATGACCTTAAATTCTCAAGATTTGATAAAAAAATTTCAGAACAGCTTTATTATGAAAATACAAACAGTTTGACTAGATTTACACAGCATAGCAACATTCCTTTCATTAACAAAAAGAAAAGCTAATAAAAATAATTTCTCCTGAACAGAATAAGCAGATTTTTAACACTGTTAAAGTACTTTTGATCTTCATGCTTACTTTTACAAAACAAGTTTTCGGGACATGTGACCCTTAAACCCATCAACCAGAGATTCTAGTTTCACATCAGGTAGGATTTTGTTTATATGACAAATTCTGGTAATGTTGTCCAGATGTTTTTGAGAAAGCTAGTTCTTTTTCGTCAGGATATTTCCGATCAGGGTAAAGACTCCTTCCTCCCCACTACTGCATAGGATTGATGGTATAAGCCAAGAGTCTAATTTTTCATATTTTATTATGGCAGACTTTCTGGTGGGCGTAACCTTGTTTTCAATTCGGGAGATTTAACGTTATCAGATGATTCAGACTGACACACTTGTACATGCTGCCATACATGATGGTGTTGTCTGGCTAACGTTCTGATGCTAGATCGGCGGTTTGGGATGTTACCAATTCACTTGATTCACCTGTCTTCATCTTCTCTATGAATGTATCTATGGTCTGTTGTCTGCTTGCATCTTTTCACACAGTTTTTTATTTAATCTCGCAAATTATGCGACATTTTGCTTTGTTACTAAAACCAACAGCAATAGCTCAACTGGAAGAGCATTGACTTGAGGATCAGGAGCTTGCGGGTTCAAACCCGGGCTGGGTCAAGTCAAAGACTAAAGTTGTAGTAGTGGCTTCTCTCCTAACGCTCGGTGCTAAGGGGACAGCATTACGCCTGACTCGTCGTGTGTCAGTATATAATGTACTGGCCAGGTTGAGTCCCTAGGCACCCCATCAGTGCCCCTGTGCTGCAATGATACAAATATCGCTGCACAGTATCGACAAAATTGCGTTCATTGGAACAAAAGAAAATGCTATTGATAGCCGTATTTTTTTTGGTCTTGTGTTTTCTTTTCACAATAAATATGTTTTATGCATATGATATTGAAATATTTGGGGTTGATATATTTTTTTAGGGGGAACAATTGTCTTTTTCTCATGGGGAAATGAAAGTATTCGGCTAATATTTAGGGGGAAAAAAAGCCACTGATTGAGGCCTTCAAGGTGTCAGAAATGTTTAATGAATGTATGTACTCCTTGTTCCAGGCAAACACAGGAAGCATCCTGGCGGTCGTGGTAATGCTGGTGGTCAACATCATCACAGAATCAATTTTGATAAATAGTAAGTATAAGCGGAGATGCTGCTGTATGTTTATTTGTTAAGTGCTGAAAGTTATAAAATGGATGATTACAAACTTCTTTCATTCACTAATTGAACCAGTGTGAATGTTTGGTGAATTTTCTTAAATTTTCAATTGTTGTAAGGTGCCAGTAAATCAGTCTTTACAGCATCATTTATAAAAGATTTCTCCTTAATGCACACTAAATGATGAAAGCCAATTAACCAGTTCTGCTTATGATAGTTGCTGATTAAACCACAGCGCTCTGAAGGTGTGCTTTATTAATACTTTTTTTTTGAAGTTATTCGGAAACATAATTTTGCAATATTCCAATAAATGAGCCATAAGTGAAATCTATTTTACCATGTTTCTGTTCTTTAAGATTTTTATATTTGATATTTTTTTATTTGGTACATAGTTGTGAATTGATCAAATTAAAGGCAGATTCATGTCCCAAGATTGAAGTCTTAAATGTTTGAACTTGATGTTTTAAAGGAAGTGTTTGCACAGTCTTACAAAAATAAATATTTACCTTAAACAGACTTGATGCATATCTTGCATTTTGAAATAGCCTATCTATTCTAGGGTTGAATCATTGTAATTACAATTGTCTGTTTTCATCACATGTCCAGCAACATTCTAAAAATGACATCTCTGAACCAAACTTGAACAGAACTATCTCTGGGAAGTCTTCTTGTCAGAAGCTATTAGAGCTAGAGTCTGGATATTTGGTATACATCTCTCTTGGGTGCCACTGTATCAAGATTTTTTTAAGAACTTTAAGCCTTGAAAAAACAAGGCCATTGTTGTGTGGTCATTTTCCTTATATGGCTACATAAGAAAATATGAAAATCTTGAGGGAAAAAAACTGCCAGAAACAACATTAGCTAGATGATCCTTGATATTTTGTATTGCCCACTGGCCCTCTATCAAGTTTGATGAAAGAATTACATTTTTATTAAAATAAACAACAACAACATGGCTTATCAGAAACAACATGAGCTAAAGCCTTGATATTTTGTTCATGCATTGTAGGTGACCTTTGTTGCTGATGTGCCCTGCTCACTATTACTAAATGTCTATTGCACACAACTACGGGCCTTAGGGCCATCCTGGTCTTATTGGTGTTTCTATTGATGACTGACTTCAGGGAATGTAATAGAATTTTTAAAAAAAGATGATGGATGATTTTAAAATGTACATCTCTCACTGATGAGAGTTATCTACTTCCATGGCAATGATTGGCTATGATATCATTGAATATCTGATGGGAGATAATGATATATTATTAGATTGTTAAGTAAAACTTTATGAAAGTTGTGTTCTAGGTCAAGATTTATGCAAATATATTAATGGAGAGACTTGGTACAAACTATACCTTTTGACATTTTAACTCTGGACATGGTAGAACAATTGGTAGAGTGTTGGCTCCAGCTACGGGAGGCCCATTGTTCTAACCAAGCCCAAGCCACAGCATACCAGAGTTGTTGGTAAAGTGGTAAAAGCTTCCTTGCTTACACGTCTGCAAATTATAATGGTGGCAGGATAATGTGACTAGGTTTGGTACGTTAAGTTTTCACTTGTTTTTACAGTGAAGGCAGCACTATATCGGCTTCAAGTGAAAGTCATCTACAAATAACTAATACTGGTGGTAGAACAATTAACCCAACAAACAACATTTGAATACAGGAGTAAATGTTAAAAATAAGGAATTGATATAAAGTATTTCTGTAAACATTGGCTGCATAAAAAAATTTCAAGTTAGGATTTTAGCTTTTGTTTTGAATTGGTGCTTTTTGTTTTGTTTTTAGCTAGGATTTTGTTTTTGATTGCTCTTGATTCATTCTTAGTTTTCAAGAATGATGAAATACGTATTGAAATTCATCAAGCTGGGAAGTAAAACTTAAGTCCACAATATGGATTTCTTTTTTCAAGAATATACCCTATTTACTTACCCATTAAGTGATAAAAAAATAATTCCAAAAATTTTCTTCAAAAGTTTGATCGACTTAGGAGTGGGTTAATAAACCTACAGTATGAAGCACTAATTTACTGGAGATTGAACATATGTCTAAATCTGGATCAGACCAGTGTCTCCTACTGATGAGAGATCTCTACTTCCATGGCAATGATTGGCTGTGATATCATTTATTATCTCTGATGGGAGATTTATTATGAATTTTTTTTTTTTTAAATTCTTTTTTAAAACTGGTCAGGAAAGGCCAGGCTCTACAATGGACACTGAAAGAAAACATAAACTTTTTAAATGTCATTAGCTGCTAAAAGCTGTGATTGACTTTTCATTATAGAATTTGTATTTCATGGCAAGTGGGTGGGGGTGAAAGTTTTAGAATATTATATTTAGTTCTTTTGAGTTTGAATTCATTTTTTGGCATCGATAATAAAATTGTTCTATCTCACATCATTTCTGCCAGATATTTATATTTCTACTCATGTATTCTAATTTTAACTTGATTGTGCTCTATTTGCATTGAACTTCATTGTATTCGGCACCTTATGACCTATCAAGTGTCAGTGTGCCTTAAAACCTGAAGTACCAATACAATTGTTTAAGCTTTTCACTTTTGTGAATATTTTACATCTGTTGCTTGCCAATGATGAACCAAGTTATCCCTGTCTTACTGAATTATGGGGAAAACAGCACGTCAGGCTGAGGCTGTACTTTGAATTGATTTTTGTAATCTAAATATTTGTCTTGTATTTATCTGTTTAAATATATTGCATTTTTATTAATTCAAATTTTAAATTGTGCCTTATATATTGTTACTTAATTTAGTGTTTGTTTGGGATCAAAATCTTGCAGTAATGTTGACTTGCAAAAACAACATTTTTTTCCAATTTCCAATGCATTGTACATTTGATTTTCTATGGAATTAGTTTGACCATTGAGTGGTACGTCTAATCAAGTACAGAGTCAAACTTACACCTTTAAGCAGCTCCTCTGCGAGCTTTGATTATAAGGGTCATTGCTTGACAAATGGTGCCACAAGATGCACAAAGTTTTGCATCAGGGAAAACTCTGCATTAGCGATGTTAAAATTTTTCAGAAGTATTTACTTTAATGTAACAGTTGCACCAAATGATGAAAGCCAATTAACCAGTTCTGCTTATGATAGTTGCTGATTAAACCACAGCGCTCTGAAGGTGCAACTTTTTTTTGAACAAGAGTAATGTATTTCCTTGAGCAATAACGGAGCAGTGGTTGTAAGTTGCTGTAAAAGGTTGAATTCACCTTTTTAAGTCTGAATTAAGTAACAGAAGATTTCAAGAGACTATTCAGACAGCTCTGAGCTGGTGGTTCCACCCAGACATTAGTCAGTCTGGGGTCTTTCTCCACCAAATGCTATATGTCATTGCGATGTATCCTCAGAAACAAAACAAACAGCTATGGGCAGAAGCAGGTTGATCTAGATCTACACATTCTACTAATGAATAATATTTACGACTGAGCAAGTTATGTCGCGTCTAATTATTATTTTAATATGTTTAATGTGTATTGAAATTCATCAAGCTGGGAACAAAAAATTTAACATGTCCACAGTATGGATTTTTTTTTTCAAGAATATTCCCTATTTACTTGCCCCTTAAGCGATAAAAAAAGTAATTCCAAAAATTTTCTTCAAAAGTTTGATTGACTTAGGAGTGGGTTAATAAACCTACAGTGTGAAGCTCTAATTTACTTGAGATTGAACATATGTCGAAATCATGATCAGACTAGTGTCTCCTACTGATGAGAGATCTCTACTTCCATGGCAATGATTGGCTGTGATATCATTTATTATCTCTGATGGGAGATTTATTATGATTTTTTTTTTAATTCTTTTTTGAAACTGGTCAGGAAAGGCCAGGCTCTTAAATGGACACTGAATGAGAACATACACTTTTGATTGTCATTAGCTGCTGAAGTTTGTGATTGACTTTTCAGTATAGAATTTGTATTTCATGGACTTGGGGTGGAGGTGAAAGTTTTAGAATATTATATTTAGTTCTTTTAAGTTTGAATTCATTTTTTGGCATCAATAATAAAATTGTTCTATCTCACATCATTTCTGCCAGATATTTATATTTCTACTCATGTATTCTAATTTTAACTTGATTGTGCTCTATTTGCATTGAACTTCATTGTATTCGGCACCTTATGACCTATCAAGTGTCAGTGTGCCTTAAAACCTGAAGTACTACTACAATTGTTTAAGCTTTTCACTTTCGGAATATTTTACATCTGTTGCTTGCTAATGATGAACTAAGTTATCCCTGTCTTACTGAATTATGGGGAAAACTGCAAGTCAGGCTGAGGCTGTACTTTGAATTGATTTTTGTAATCTAAATTTTTGTCTTGTATTTATCTGTTTAAATATATTGCATTTTTATTAATTCAAATTTTAAATTATGCCTTATATTTTGTTACTTAATTTAGTGTTTGTTTGGGATCAAAATCTTGCAGTAATGTTGACTTGCAAAAACAACATTTTTTTCCAATTTCCAATGCCTTGTACATTTGATTTTCTATGAAATTAGTTTGACCATTGAGTGGTACGTCTAATCAAGTACAGAGTCAAACTTACACCTTTCAGCAGCTCCTCTGCGAGCTTTGATTTTAAGGGTCATTGCTTGACAAATGGTGCCACAAGATGCACAAAGTTTTGCATCAGGGAAAACTCTGCATTAACCTGTTTTATCATTTTTCAGAAGTATTTACTTTAATGTAACAGTTGCACTTAATGATGAAAGCCAATTAACCAGTTCTGCTTATGATAGTTGCTGATTAAACCACAGCGCTCTGAAGGTGCAACTTCTTTGAACAAGAGTAATGTATTTCCTTGAGCAATAATGGAGCAGCGGTTGTAAGTTGCTGTATAAGGTTGAATTTACCTTTATAAGTCTGAATTAAGTAACAGAAGATTTCAAGAGACTATTCAGACAGCTCTGAGCTGGTGGTTCCACCCAGACATTAATCCGGGGTCTTTCTCCACCAAATTGCTATATGTCAATGCGATGTATCCTCAGAAACAAAAGCCGGTTGATTTAGATCTACACATTTTACTCATAAATAATATTTACGACTGAGCAGGTTATGTCGGGTCTAATTATTGTTTTAAAATTCCTATTAGCTGATACGTTCATTGCAGTGTGATTTTACAATAAAAAATTATTTTTAAAGAAACAAAAATTATTTTATTTACCTTATATTTTCAAGTTGTGATTATTTTCAAGTATATTATAGGTTATGATCCCTTATTGAAGGCTGGATTTCGGATGTTCATCATATTTAAAAAAGACAGTTATTATGATTAAACTTATTGAAAGTTGGCATTTATTATTATTAAAATACAAGGTGTTCTCATTTGAAGGATACATAGGCTTTTAATACTATTTTTGAATATTGCACAGTTTTTGCAAATCATATTGGGAATGTCTCTTGTCGATTGCAAACTGTTTCTTATCAAAATGTAGAAATTTTAAGTACAAACCCAGCGTGTTTTTTTTTTTTTGCCTCATTGGGAATGGGTCCGGTACCATCAAATTGGGAATTTTTCGAATCGTGAAAAGTGCCAAATTGGCAATTTTCGCGTCGTAAAATTAGGCTAATTGGGAATTTCATGTACAAGGTGAATATATTGCAATATTTGCATAAATGTGAATGGTTAGCATTCTTTGTATGTAAGTTTATTGACTTGAGAGGAATAAAGTGAAAAAAAGTCTTAAAATATTTTTATCAGCATGTTTATTTGAAAGATGATAATGTTTTAGCAAAGTGATGGTGCAATAAAATATACCACTTTGATGTAGAAAAAGTTTTTAAAAAATGATCGGTTTTTAGTCGTTTGCGGTAGTATTTACTGTTGTGGCTCACCCTGGGGCTGCCTTTTATTTATTCTGTAGATATAAAAACAAGTATAATAATTTACTGATGAAAGAATGTGTACACATAAAAGATATTTAATGTTAACCACTGTTATAAAAACTGTCTAGATAAACTTGTCTAAACAAGCAACTTAATTTATAATTATGAAATGTTATGCACTAATGAATAGTATACATCATCATTCCCCACCCACTTAAAGATACAGTAAATGACAATTTTCAGTTTTGTTTCAGACTGTTGTGACCAGTGTTGTTATTAATATAACCATCTAAACTGAAGTCTTTCTGTTTCTAACATTAAAAATATTGATTACTCACTTAGAAAAGCAATTCTCAATCGGGACCAAAACGGCAACAGAAAAAAACAACATGGGATCAAAATTCGAGACGATGTGCCATTTAAAGGTTTTAGACATCTTAACGTGCATGATTTAACTCAAAATCTACTGGTTTTTTTTAAAAACAATGCTTGTATTTAAAAGTTATCCATTGCTTTTTCATAATACGCTTTTAGTGAAGCTTTACCTGCATAAATTCTGAATAGATTGGACGATTGTCATTTTAAAATTTCGTAGCAGCCATGCCTTTTTCTTACGTCAACAGAAAATGCGATTTACGGTAAAGGAATTTCTCGCTGTTAGCCAATCAGCGTATCCCAAACTGGGGAAATACCATCGCATCATTGTTTTTGCCACAGCACGTCACATATTCTGTGAATCGACTGGTTTATGTTTCTATTTTCATACCTCGTGGTTTGCCATTAGATATTGCAAACCAGTCTCTAACATTTTGTTCGTACCTATAACTTTTCGATCCTAGCGGCGTAAGTAAAAATGAGCAAGAATTGAACGGAATTTTGTTTGTTTTTTGATATTTTTCGACTTTTTTGTGGGTTGTTTTTGATGAAATTGGGAAAAATGCTTCTTCGGCGTCATTGGGAAGGGTCCGTTCCAGGAATTGGGAAGGGTCCGGTCGCGAAATTGGGAAAGACCGTTACCGATTGGGAACGGGTCCGTTTACCGGACTCGGCTAAAGAAGGGAAAAAAACGCTGAAACCTTACACGAAATGTCACAAAGGTCAGTCACTTAGTTGTTTATCTGTAAAGTAACATAACCTTTGGTGCGTCCTTGAGCAGAAGGGATTCCCATTAGGGCTGCAAACATTTGATTAGATTTGATTCATTGGTATTCTGTCACAATACTTTCAATTCGATTTTCGATGCAATGTGCGCTATTTTCGATAAGATTTGCGCCAAAAGGGTTGTATCAGTAAATAAGTGATAGTCTAAAGTTTATGGTCAGATAAATCATGCAAAATTGTAGCAGATGTGCAATCCAGAACAAACCTGCTTCAGAATCATGCTTGAATGTGAACTTGCATGGATGTGTTAAATAAAGTAGATTGGAAATCTATTTTGTTTTGTCCCAGGCATGCTTCATCTAAGGAGAAATAACAAAACAAACTAAATTTAATAAAGCATGGTTCAGATTTATAATTACAAAACAACCATATTCTCTGTTACTGGAATTCTGATTTCCTGTTTAAATTTGTATTGTCAGTTGTTATTTTTGAAATGTCAACATGTTTTTGTTTTTGATTTGCCATTTCAAGTATAAACCCTGCTGCGTACTACTGCATATAGTTTTCACATCTGACAGATTTAATGATCTTGCTCAGCTTATTTGGAAGGTAGACCTCTTTAATTAGCAGAATGATAGCATTGTTAGATTGTAGTATGTCCAGGTTTCCGTCCAGAAGATTGCTAGTCTTCACATTGTCTCCAAATTGTTCTTGATTTAACTATTTGTTGGCCATTTGAAAGGTAGATCTTTGTAATTAGCAGAAATGTAGCTCTGTTATAATGCAGTATGTCCAGATTTCTGTCAAGAAAACAGCTAGTCTTTACATTGTCAAAAAATTGTGTTTGATGGTGATAAAACTATATTTCTGTATTCAGCATACAATTAGGGAAAAACTGGTTGCATTAAATGATGAAAGCCAATTATCCAGTTCTGCTTATGATAGTTGCTGATTAAACCACAGCGCTCTGAAGATGCAACTCCTTGAAAATATGCTGATATATGTTTGAATGAATCCTTTACATAGTTTTTGACAACATTGTATTTTTTTTATTTTGTTAGCTGCTGTTTACATAGAAATTATTTTATGGATATAAACTACAAGCTTGCACCAAATGATGAAAGCCAATTATCCAGTTCTGCTTATGATAGTTGCTGATTAAACCACAGCGCTCTGAAGGTGCTACTTAACTTTAACATTTTCTTACTAATGTTTGATGATGATGATTGTACCACTGTTTGGCAATCAAAAGACATATCTTGGCATAAAAAGCTGAAGTAAAATGATTACAAGGTTGTAAAGCTGAATTCATATATGCGTCAACAGTTACCAAGTTACACCCATTAAGAGAGCCTATGATGAACCAAGTTATCCCTGTCTTACAGAAGTCATGGGGAAAACAGCACGTCAGGCTGAGGCTTAGTGTTGTTTAAACCAATGAAGACTTTAAAAATGTATTTTTCAGTGCATACTTTGCAGTCTTTTATAATTTTATGAAGGATATATTTCAATCGGTGTCACAGGACCTGGTAGAGCATCGGCTCCAGGTACGGGAGGTCACGAGTTCGACCCCAAGCAGCAACATACCAAAGATGTTAAAAATGGTAGTGGCATAGTTCCTTTTCTAATGCTGTTTCATGACTGGTTGGCATGGTGTCAGAATAACTGGGTGTGGTATCATGCCATGTGTTCACCGCACGCTGTACACAGTGAAGGTACCACTATATCTGCTTCAAGTGGACATCATCTCCAGATAACTGAAATACTGTTGGTGGGACGATAAACCCAATAAACATTTCAGTGTGATCTTGTTTTTGGCGTACCTATTACTTTATTAGCAGTTTTAACCAGGCACAGTATCTAAATAATTTCAAGTGTTTGGTTCTTTATAGGAGGCCATCACATGTTATTCTCACTTGTCAACAAAGGTTTTCATAAGTAAATTCCATTGTGTGCACAACAGTTTTGATATGCAGTCTGACACTGATGGATGTTTTTATAAGGAATGGGACAGTTGTATGTTTTAAGGCAAGAAATGACAAAATGTAGATCCTTGTCTTTTGGTAGGTTGCTAAGTTGCACCAAATGATGATAGCCAATTATCCAGTTCTGCTTATGATAGTTGCTGATTAAACCACAGCGCTCTGAAGGTGTAACTTAATACTTCAAAACTTTGATCATTTCTAATTAAAGTTCCATATTGTAAATTTTCATTATGTAAAAAAAGCTTCCTGGTATAAATATCTGGAGCATGTAAAAGAAGCATCTGGGCATAAATATATTGGATAAATAAAGTTTAAAATGCTGATTTATTCATGTTTAGAAAGTTTGCATTTGCTTTTTGAATGCCTATGATGAACCAAGTTATCCCTGTCTTACTGAACCATGGGGAAAACAGCACGTCAGGCTGAGGCATGTTTTGTTAATCCTAAAGTCATCTGTTGGTGGGGTCCATGAAATATCAGCTTTATGAAGGACTGTGTTATATATTGTATTAACAGTACTTGATGTATGTGTAGATACTGTAATTTATTATCCTGGTGTTGTTTTTGTTTAATTTACTTTTCATTGCAAGGATTTTATGTCTTATAATTTTTGCTTACAGGTAACATTTTAAAATTATTGCATACAGAAAACATATTTTAATTTGTTAAAGATTTAAACTTTCAAACAACAAGGTCTGATTTCTTTGCATCCTTGACACTTGGGACAAAGTTTTGATGATTCTTGCCAATTTTGGAACTCATTTGATTTCTGATTGACTGAAAACCATCCGTCTTTAAAACGATGATTAGATACATAAGAGTTGCACTAAATGATGAAAGCCAATTAACCAGTTCTGCTTATGATAGTTGCTGATTAAACCACAGCGCTCTGAAGGTGCAGCTTTTGTCACAATTGTGTTTCTATAGAGAAGGTATATTGTGCAGAAAGAATGATCATTTTTAAATGCCTGCTGATTTTCAAGCTCTTAGGATATTTATAAAAATATATTTGTAACTTATCTTACATTGCCAATGATGAACCAAGTTATCCCTGTCTTACTGAACCATGGGGAAAACAGCACGTCAGGCTGAGGCATGTTTTGTAAACCCTTTAGTCATCTGATGTTCTCCTTTGCTGCATGTTTTAGCATTGTTTATTTAATACTAGAAGGCTCAGCTTGAAAGTTTGTTTAAAAAAAAATAAATAAACTGGACCTGGTTGCGCAATCGGTAGAGTGTCGGCTCCAGGTCTGGAAAGCCTCGGGTTTCGATCCCGGGCCGTGACATACCAAAGTCGTTAAAAATGGTAGTGGTATAGCTCCCTTGCTAATGCTCAAGCAAATATAAGGGTAGTTCCACGACTGGTTGGCCCGGTGTCAGGATAATGTGACTGGGTGTGGTATCATGACAGGTGTTCACAGCATGCTATACACAGTGAAGGCAGCACTATATCTGCTTCAAGTGTACACCGTCTCCAGATAACTGAAATACTGTTGGTGGTACGATAAACACAATAAACAAACAAAATGAAAAAAATATAGAAAATTACTACCAATAGGTATGTAAGTAAATCTTTATCAAAAGGTAGTACACTAGGACTCTCTTATAACATTGTCAGGGGTCCATGAAATTAATCAGCCTTATAAAGGAGCGCATTATAAATTGTATGAAAAGTGCATGTACTCACTTAAGTGTAGATCCTGAAATCTCATATCCCAGAGTTGTTTCTGTTTAATTTACCTTAATAGCAAGTACATTATGTCTAATAATTATTGCTTACAGAATTTTTTTAAAAATTATTGCTTACAAAAATTATATTTCAATAAACTGTTAAAGATTTAAATCCTCAAGCAGTAAGATCTTACTTCCATTCATCTTAGGACAAAGTATTGATGAGTTCAGCCAATTTTGGAATTCATTAGATTAGTCAATGGCTAAAATCACCTGTCTTCAAAACAATGGTTAGATAAGAGTTTCACTAAATGATGAAAGCCAATTAACCAGTTCTGCTTATGATAGTTGCTGATTAAACCACAGCGCTCTGAAGGTGCAACTCTCCTCACAATTATGTTATTATATAGAGAGAATATTGTGCAAAAAGAATTTTTAAATGCTTGCTGATTTTTAACCTCTTACGATATTGATAAAAAAAAATATTTGAAAAATATCTTACATTGCCAGTGATGAACTAAGTTATCCCTGTCTTACTGAACCATGGGGAAAACAGCACGTCAGGCTGAGGCTGATATAAGTAAGAATATACAATATTATATGTTTACATTCGTCAAAATAAACATCCAATAATAATACGCCATTCAGGCTTTTATCATTTCTAGATCCATTGACCTGAAATACCTTTTACATGCCCGAAGTTTGTTTTCAGAAACAACAACCATAAGGTGTTGTGTTTTTGAAGGAGGGGTGGGGGGTATTTTTTTGTCGTACTGTGATTAGAGGCACCATATGTGCAAAATTCAACCAATTTCTTTCTGAACACACTTTCAAGAACCATTAAAAAACATTCCACCGTTATGAAATGGTAATGATAAATTGGGTCTTTTCCACCTAGATCAACTGTCAGTCCATGTATATCTTTGTTGGTCCGTTTCTTCGTGTCTTTCCGCAACTACCACTACCATGTTACTTATAACAGTACTTTAATCAAACTTCACCATCTTGCGAACAAGGTTTTGTATAAGGACTTGCATTGATGGTGCATGCGTCGAAGTTCAGAGACATTTTTTTTTTCGTGATTCATTACTACAGGTATATTTTATTATGGGTATTTAAATGCATCATTGTGAAGCTTTGTTATATAAGAAGTTACACTAATTTAATTTTGTTTAAGTTGCACTAATGGATGAAAGCCAATTAACCAGTTGTTCTTATAAAAATTGCTGATTTAACCACAGCGCTCTGAAGGTGCAACTCATATATGAAATGTTAGAAGTTCTTGGCAACAAATTTATATGATGTATTTTGTATAACGTCTTACTTTACTTAAAATGTGAATGACAATGGCATAGATT
This sequence comes from Sinonovacula constricta, assembly GCA_007844125.1. Lineage (NCBI taxonomy): Eukaryota > Metazoa > Mollusca > Bivalvia > Cardiida > Solecurtidae > Sinonovacula > Sinonovacula constricta. Next base: position 15,448,804 of record CM017568.1, read on the forward strand.
ATTAACATTATCAAGAGACCAGTATGCTTTTATCTTTCCATGCTCCAAACCTTTTCAGTCAATTGTTAAAAATAGGAGTTTAATCAAAATCTGTGACATTTTCGATCTTGGATTTTGTTACTTATTGTTGGTTATATTCACTGATTTCAAATATGAATGCTGATGATGAACCAAGTTATCCCTGTCTTACAGAAATCATGGGGAAAACAGCACGTCAGGCTGAGGCATGTCTGCTTTGAAATGATATTTATATTCATTTGTAGTAACGCGGTACATGTTATTCATTTGTTTGATATCTTAAATACCCCTGCTAGAAAAATAGATTCTATTTACGGGTTCTTGAGTCAAGCCCAATTTCCAAATATTAAATCTTTATGAATATAATAAAAAAGACATTCTTTAAAGAAATATAAAAAGACTTAATCTTTATAAAGATAATAAGACAAAGCTTTAGCAAGTCAAAAGGAGGTTAAAGGCAGTAACATCACACCAAATGATGAAAGCCAATTAACCAGTTCTGCTTATGATAGTTGCTGATTAAACCACAGCGCTCTGAAGGTGTGATTGTTGTCTATACTTTATAATGTACAAAAATCATTGTATTAGAAATGTATTGCATGAATGAAATTGAGATAGTTAAATTATTTTTTCTGTTATCAAATCCATGGCCTGTTAAATTTTATGAGTGATGTTGAAAAAAAAATGTATGAAACAAGATGTCACACCAAATGATGAAAGCCAATTAACCAGTTCTGCTTATGATAGTTGCTGATTAAACCACAGCGCTCTGAAGGTGTGTTGGTTTCTAATCTGTAGAGAAAAAAAAAGAAAATCTGCATGCTTGAAGTTTTTTTTCGACCCTACCAGATTTGAAGTGTACGGTGGGGATACTGCTTTTTGCTAGTACACACAACCTTTTGCGTTACTTCAAAAATGCAATTTAGAGATTTATGTTTTCATTATGTTATGTTTTTATGTTTTCATTTTCACATTATCTTGCCAATGATGTTTCAAGTTATCCCTGTCTTACAGTGGCTGGTGAAAATATATCACAACTGAGGCAAGATGTTATCATTGCAGCAAATATTTTGGCTTGAAATTGGCAAAAAAACAACAACAGCATTCCGCTGCCTATATTATGTGAACCAAGATGTATCTGCCCTTGATTGTCAAAATCTTTACCTTGACTTCTATGAATAAGGAGAATTAACCAACATAACTGAGACTTAGCATCTGCCTCCTGTAATGCTCAGAGTAAAGTATTGCTATGTACTATGATGCTTGTATCTTAAAAATTGGTGCATTGCTTGGAGTGAGAGATCCTGTCAGTGCATGGATTGGAATGAAAGCTTGCGTCAATGCATATATTGGAATGAAAGATCACATGTAGCTTCCTATTGATCATACCTGCTGATAAAAGAAAGTTTGATTGTTCAAAGTTTGAATTTATAGAAATATATGATTTAACTTTTGGTACATATTCAATTTCCAACAATTGAATTTTGTGGACAATATGGATTTCGTTCGACTCTTGGTGCGTATACAGCTAACAAAGGTACAACTTTGTGAGAAATACAGCATTGATAATTGATTCCACTTTTAAAAGAGTGTATCATTAAAACAACTTGGATTTTGTTTTGACAATGGTCTTGCAGTGATCTGCAGAGATTTTTGAAATGTTGGGCCTCTACCCATGACAGCCTCTCATGAAAATGTTAACATCCACAAGTTTATAAACTCGATGTTTACATGTTTGTTCCGTTTTCATTTTTTAAGCACAGATGGTGCAAAAAAACACTTCCTCTGCAGGTCTCTAGCCTTGGTACAATTTGTGTACGGTTTAAACAGTGGGATTTGTGAGAATTCAGTCCTTGGTTCGACCTTATGTGCATAAAGGGTTTACACAGGTTGGATTTTGTGGGATTATAATCTTTGTTTACTTTTCAGTGCATATAGTTTGGTTTTGGTGGGTTCGTGGTTTGATGTTTGGTGCATAATTATTCTGTTTATGCAAGTTGGACTTTATGGGAAATAAGGCCCTGGTTTGACGTTTGGTGCATATATACTGTTTATGCAATATACAGTTAACACTGTTGGATTTTGTGAAAGATATCAAGCACTTGCATAGTCTTATAAATAAGCTATACTGTGACAAGTCATGTTTTAATTGCATGAATAAAGATTTTTACTGAAGTTTCTGTTCAGTTTTCTTAATTCTAAAGTACTAACATACTGTTACTTATTGCAGTGCCTTTCTGTTTTCAGCCATCCCGGATACTTTGGTAAGGTTGGTATGAGATACTATCACAAGACTAACAACAAGTTCTTCTGCCCAACTGTAAACATTGAGAAGCTGTGGTCTCTCGTCTCAGAACAGACTCGTGAAAAATACGCCAAAGTCACAGACAAGGCCCCAGTTATTGACTGCGTCAGAGCCGTAAGTGTCATTTTCATTTCTTGTTGAAAGAATTGATAATCCTGTCTTTTCAATATGTAAAAACTCTCCCAGGAAGTATGGTCGGAAGTTATTTGTCTGGAACATTTCAAATATTATCTTTAGTCTTTAGAATGTGTTACCCGTAAGTTGTTTGTAACAAACTATTGATAAAATAACCATATTGTTTGTTTTATTACTGATAAGATTGCTTATGAATGTCAATTGTTTGGTGAAACAATGTGAACTTAATTTGAAATTTTTCAGTCTAAAAAGTTATTTTATATTCTAACATGGATTAGTTTTTTGAGAGTTTGTGGCATGTTGCATAATCAAATAATTATAAATGAATGTCTGCTAAAAAGAGGGGAAAATGAGTACTAGAGCCAGTGATGATATAAGTTATCCCTGTCTTAGTGATGGTGCTGACAATATTCTTACTGAGGCCTAGGAATTATATCTATATGATCTATATGACTAGTCAAGCTATCAGGCCTCACCTGTAGAACTCGGTTTATTGTTTGTTTTCAAGCTCAAATTGGTTCACGGTCAATTTATTTTACTCATTATTTCTTAAACATCTACTGTCTTTTAAATTTAATTCACGATGGCGTAGTCAAAAAATGAAAGAAAAAAAAGTTATATCAAGCGGACAATAGGCCCCTTGACATAAAATGTGATTGAAAGTTTAGTTAAAAATTACTGACTTGTTTCCAAATAGCGTAAAGGGTTGCTGTTAGTATATTTTAAATAAAAGTCATCTGTTGTAATGTTGATTTGGGGGAGGGGGGGGGGGGGGGGGGGGGGGGGGCTATTTTAATTTGCAAGCATTAAATTTTTTTTTCCTTTTTTCTTCTTTTTTTCTTCTTTTTCTTTTTTCCATCTTTTTTTTCTGAGAATGCTGCCCCAATTTCGCCCTTTTCAGAACATATAAGAAGTAATTTATTAAATTGTGTAAATACATATTAAAATTATAAGAAATTACTTGGAAGAAATTTGGCAAATAAAACCCTAGTTAATTTCATAGAAAGTTGGTTATTACTAAAATGTGCAAGAGAACACTCTGTGTTGAACCTGTTCGTGGTACATCACAATTTACATACTTGCTACAGGAATGTCTGCTCCAGCAAGGTCTCTTGTACCCCTTCTGTTGGTACAGGAACTGCCTGGACAGAGCACAGCCAAACACCTTGCTATGTATTCATTTACTTTATCGTTCTTCAACACGTTGCTATGTGTTTATTTACTTTATCGTTCTTTTCAATTATTTTCATACTTTATAAAGTCATTTGTGTAAATCCTTTGATTTTTACAATTATTTTCTTCCCCAAAAGACTGGCCATTTGTAAGATACATTTTGGTCTCCATTCCCAGGGGTCAGTTGTTAGATTCATTTTGGTCTCCATTTCCAGGGGTCAGTTGTAAGATACATTTTGGTCTCCATTTCCAGGGGTCAGTTGTAAGATAAATTTTGGTCTCCATTTCCAGGTGTCAGTTGTAAGATACATTTTGGTCTGAATTTCCACGGGTCAGTTGTAAGATACATTTTGGTCTCAATTTCCACGGGTCAGTTGTTAGGTACATTTTGGTCTCCATTTCCAGGGGTCAGTTGTTAGATACATTTTGGTCTCCATTTCCAGGGGTCAGTTGTAAGATACATTTTGGTCTCCATTTCCAGGGGTCAGTTGTAAGATACATTTTTGTCTCCATTTCCAGGGGTCAGTTGTAAGATACATTTTGGTCTCAATTTCCACGGGTCAGTTGTAAGATACATTTTGGTCTCAATTTCCACGGGTCAGTTGTTAGATACATTTTGGTCTCCATTTCCAGGGGTCAGTTGTTAGATACATTTTGGTCTCTATTTCCAGGGGTCAGTTGTAAGATACATTTTGGTCTCCATTTCCAGGGGTCAGTTGTTAGATACATTTTGGTCTCCATTTCCAGGGGTCAGTTGTTGGATACATTTTGGTCTCCATTTCCACGGGTCAGTTGTTGGATACATTTTGGTCTCCATTTCCAGGAGTCTGTGGTCTCCATTTCCAGGCATCTGTTGTTAAATAAATTTTGGTCTCCATTTTTTCCAGGAGTTGTATTCATGAAGAGTCCTAAGTTACTTTTCTTTATTTAACTAACAATATCCTTATCTTGAAAAAAATTAAGAAATTTCATAAACATATTTAAGAAAGATAAAGTCCGATGAAAACAGCTAGATTATGTATGAATATGGTCCCAGGACTTGTCTAAAAGACTGTGCAATATTAATTTTGGGGGTATGGTACATTACATTTTGCAATTGATTTTTCAGGGTTACTTCAAGGTGTTGGGTAAAGGCCATCTTCCTAAGCAGCCAGTTATTGTGAAAGCCAAGTTCTTCAGCAAACAGGCTCAGCAGAAGATTCGATCCGTTGGTGGGGCTTGCGTCCTGGTCGCATAAACTGTACTCTTACCAGGAAAAATAAAAAACAGAAAAAGAGTCTTCAGCTTGTTATTTTGATGGGGGGTATATTGAGTATGTACGATTTTAAGAACTGGTATATAAAAAAGTTTTGGCAGTACAAGACAAGGAAAATCAACACAGGAAATTCTGTAATTGTTTTTATTGGCACCATTTGTGGGACGTATGACAACAAGCAGCGACTACACTCAAAAATTGTGATCTTATTTTTCTGCACACACAACAAAAAACATTGTAAAATGGGCTAATTTTTCCTGACTATCAAGGATTTTTTTTTACGGGATTCAGAGTGTGGTATGTTAACCAGATTTTGCAGGCTGAAGGTTGAGCTTCTGGAGTGTTGTCATTCCAAGTATAACTGGCCAACAAATGCCTTCATTTAATGTAAAATCCTACAACAAATGTTTTTTGGGGGAAAGAAGGGGCTTGGTGCACAATATCAAACTGCACATAAATTTAGTTTTAGTTTGATTGATAAAATATAATGCTGCTTTTACTTTTATCCAAGAAAATTTTGAAAATGTTCTCATTAACAGTTTGTAAAAATACATCATACAATTACACAAAACGTATTTTCCAAACAATATTTATAACATGAATGCATATGTCAAAAACAATGCGTTCAGTATATACAATGTGAATATTCATAGAATATGAAAGAAAGAATTTACCTTCATCACTGGTAAAATTTTCAAATGTCATTTATAACTTGACAAAAAAAGGTATTCAAATGATGAATTTATTTAGTCCCATAAGAAAAAGAAAATTCACTAATAATTATCAATAGCATATCTAGGGTTTTATTTTTTTTAAATGGGCATGTTAAATCTGTCCCTTGTACCAGCACATAAGACCTGGCAATGGATAGGAAATGGTTTTTTATTTGGATTTGTAGAAACTTCTACGATTGTTGAATTGGTAAACGCTTTTCAGAAATGCTTTTTAAATGTATACATGCAAGTTAAAACTTGGAAATTACGACTGTTTCGAATTAAAATCATTAATTTTAAATAACCTAACAAGCGAAAAATGTTAAACTTTAAAAGAACCTTATTGTTAAACTTGATCAACAATGAAAGAAAAAAAAGGAAATCGCCTTGATCCACTGCACTTGTCTCTAAATTTAATAGAAACTTGTCAAGCACATAATTCAATTCAAAATGGTGGTGTTGTTTTTTCAATCTCATCAAAAGCAGGATGAAAAATAAAATTAATATTTTTGGGTTTGATATTTCTTTTATATTTATATAAATTTACAGTTGTCATTGTCAAAATTCACCAAAAGTCCATGCATACATAAAAAATTAATTTGTATCGAAATACTGAGCTTATCTCTAATAGAATCCAACATATAATGCAGTAAAGGACATCCGTTGATTTTAGTGTATATTTAGATTTCATTCCACAAGAAGTCACAGAAAAATACATTTTCGTGAGTGACGGCGTGAAATAATTTTTCTGTGCCCAGGTGTGAAATGAGATCGCACTGAAATTGACCAAGTTTGTTTTATTTCATGACTATGTATTTTAAATCTGATCCAGAGTGAAAATGATGTTTTCCTTTATGGGTATTGCTCACTCTTCCACCAAAAAGTAAAAAATATTTAATTTTCAACACTTATAATTTTATGATAACCATTTATCCATAACTGTTATATAGAATATATTTTGTAATACTACAGTAAAAAAGACCAAATTTAGTTTAATGAATGAATGACAGACTCCTGAATAGTTAAGAAAAATTATTTTAAATCGAGCATTTGCTTGGTTGTTCACTTATATGGACATTTAAAAATTGACCAATCAGATGCTTGCATATGATATAACAGATGAATTTATGGTTTTACAGCTATTCACTTACAACCGTTTAATAATCAAACACAAACTAACTACAACATAACCAAAACAGAATTGACTATAGAAATGTGTGGAATAATTTCTCTGGAATAAATAATGTGTCAAATACCTACTGGTATGTAAAACGGACCAAGTCTTTTTTTAGTTTACAGATGTATTTCTACATAAGGTAGTAAAAAGCACACCATTAAACCCAATTAGGAATGAATAAGTGTAACAAAACAATGCTTATATATCTTAATGGGACAAAACACACAACGTTGATGGGATCTGAATAAAAAAGACGATAATTGGTGAATTTTTCAATGGATTCTATCTTACTGTATGTTAAATAAATTCACCATACTTTATTATTTCATATGAAAATCTGTCGTGGAGATATATAAATTTATGGGGGGGATTTTGTAAAATTAAAATGGAACTATGGAATCATTTTCTGTACATTTTACACAAAGAAGGTAAGTAGATAAATGTAAACATCATATATTTAAAACATACAAGTAGATTTAAAAAATAATATAACTGACACGAATTAACCATTTTGTAAAACAATACATCTATTCCATTCAAGCTTAGCACGTAGCTGAATCGAAATTTAAATTTTTTGATTCCTTACAGACATTTTGGGTCATATTCTTCGTTTTCTACTCCTGAGACAAAGGAAAATGTTAACCGACCAACAATAATAAATATGTCGGGACCCCAGAGAGCTGGTAACTCGGAAGTTACTCATAAATACTGGTACATGTACATATATCTTAACATGCCTAATAGCATGAATAATTTAGGATTAGTAACAAATAAAGCAAACAAAACGAACGATGTTGATAAGAAAGCCCCAAAGTGTATGATGTAAATATGTATTCGATGATGAATGTAAACATGAAAGGACTTGGTAATCTGTGAGGAAAAAGCAATGAATTCTAGAAAATTAACAACTTTACAAATTACTACTACAACTACTACTACTACGCTGCACAAATTCATACAGCACATTCCTTTGTGGCAGTTAAATGTCTTCCAAACACAACTTGAGATGGTGAGCATTTATCATTTCAACTGCTGTAAAAAAAAAAAAGCATTAAATCTTAAGAAAAAAAAATTAAGGGACCCTTCTGAATTTGTCAAAGAATGACCTTTTTACAAAAAGGTAAATTTTTGTATCTTGCGTATTTTACTGAAAGTATGCACTAAATGCAGATGAGAAATATGATCAAGATTACAATAAAAATCCAAACTCACAAAAAAATAAATGGTAAAGTTTTCTCGATTTAAGCTTGCACAATTATTTTAGAATCCACAGTTCAAACAGGCATTGTTTTAAAATCTAAACAAAAATAATTCATTTTCTTCAATGTCAGAATAAGACCAATTAACTTTATCATTGAAATCTGATACACTCCTTTTAACTGAAATGCTAATAAAACATTGAAAATGGAGATACATTTCATAGAATTGTAAAAACAAAGAATAAAATTCCTCATGTTCAGTGCAATAAAATGCTGATCTTAATGTAAGAGGTATCATGTATCGACACCAACTTGGTGATTTCACATACAAAAAAAATATACAACAGCATACAAATATTTTAAAATATTGTCATAAATTTGAAATATAACTCATAAAAGGTATTTGTAAAACAAAATATTTAAAAACCTTCTAAACATTGTTTGGAAATAATATTTTGAAACAACAGAGAGATCATACCCTGTTTTGCGTATGTTGGTAATGTTTTTTTTTACATTCATTAAAACAAGTCATTTATAGTGAAAATAAGTAAAACAAGTCATTTATAGTGAAAATAAGTAAAACAAGTCATTTATAGTGAAAATAAGATTTAACAAATCACAATGATGAGATCAAACATTGTTCATAGATGAAAACAGATTTTGTACAATACTGAATAGGCAATTATTAAGGTTCATTTAATTAAGATTTATAGGCAACATAACTGAATAGATGCATCCTTTTATATAAATTAAAAAAAAGAACCAGTATATTATTTTTCATAGTCAAAAAACAACAACAAAAAATGTCAACCTTTTCTAGTACTTTCCTTAGCCAAATTAGGATTTTTCAATGTTTGAACCTTTGACACAAGTATAAGTTAAACTTAAGGAAACCCTAATGATTTAATAAAAAAGTCCTGTTAATTGCTAATAATGATGATTTAATATGTAAAAATAATGCATTGTTGAAAATAACAACAATTACAGTAAAGGAAGTTATGATATTGTAAGTAAAAATTACTAATCGAGTACTTGGGAAAAGAAAGACAAATATGTTTCCTCGTTTATAAGTCCTACCAACAGTATTTCAGTTTATCTGGAGACGGTAGACAAATATGTATTTACTGAGGCAACATCAAATGCTGGCACAAAGTTGGTCCAGTGTATGTCTGATTACAAACTCCAACAAACCTTATATCAAAAATCCCACTCCAATTACTGGAATAAAGACCGCCTCTCCAATCAGACCCTGTGATCTGGCACCTAATCAGGTCAGCCTTCCCCTGCCATATTTTAATTACTGTCCCTTTTGTCCAGTCAGCCTCTCAAAGGGTTGAAGGTTCCGAAGAGGTTGAAATATGTTTATAAGAATAAAAGGCGAAACATTTTATGTTATCATGTGACAGGCAATCTATAAAATTTTGCTGATTTTACCACTGATCAATTTTTTTTCAATTGCCAATGATACTGCAGTTAACTCCAGCTAACCCATTTTGTTCAGCCGAGCATGCAGTAACATTAACACTGAAGAAAATTGCAAAATAACAACACATCAACAATTATGTGCATTTTAACATTTTAATAAATGAATGACACATATTTATTTTTATTTTATTTTTTAAATAAACTTTGCCTGCAAAATGGACATTGTCATTGAAAAGTGACGATGTACTTGGATTTTTAAAAAAATTATTTTAGAAAATTGACCAAGTACTAGAGCACTGATTTTATTACCTGTTGATATTCCATACATAAATAATGATGGAAATATTATTTGCAGTTATCATGATCACAATACTGTTGATGATGATGATGATTGTCATGATATTAATCACAAAGATGCTGGAAATATTGACAATGTAAATAATGAAATTGATGTTCAAGATTGTCACAATATTACTGACAATTACAATGGAAAGTAATACATTAATGAGGAGAAGGAGGTTGGTAATCACTGATGCCCCATAGTTATCATAAAAATAATGATGATGACAATGACAAAATGATGATTACAATGATAATGAAAAACTGATGATGTAGTCAATGTTACAAATAATAGTTACATTACAGATGTTGTTGAAAATTTGGGTCATATATATAAGAAATCTTAAAATATATAATTTTTTTTACCTAAACTGAGAATAGTTTTTAAATTTTTAATTATTTTCTTATATATAATAAACTTAAATTTTATTCATAAAACCAATAAATCTAAAGAAATTTCTTACGATTTTTCTAAATTTAAGAAAATCTCTTAGTTAAAGCAAAAAAAACAAAAAATAACTAAGATTTTCTATATATATGAGCCCTGATCTAGAGGACAATGACTCCAATGAAGAGGTGTGTTGGGTATATAAAGTTAAGTCCTACTGATGGACTGTCATCACAACTCGTTGAGGTACTCCAATGGACACAGTGCCTGACGATTGTTGGCTGCTCGTATCATGATGATTTCCTCTGTCGGTCCATCGTCTACCTTCAACACAATCTACCGAAGGGAAATAAAGAGAAATTAGATTCATTAGATCAATATTTAGGATTTTAAATACAAAAGTAGTATCAGTAGCAGAAAGGCATAATAAACAGAATGGGATTATTGACGGCTCACTTGATTATCATGCTGATCTCTTCTTGTCTCATTTATGGTTGATGAGAAAACTGAGCTTCTTTTTACCTGATCTTTATGAAACTTGTTGGTGAAGTTTCCGTCTGCCAATGTAAGCGCCTGAAGGACCTGAAATACTCTCTGATCCGGTAGAATCGGTATCACATAGGTGGCTGGAAAATAGCCAGACTTCCCATGGCTCTTACCCTTTGTGGAAAAGTAAGAAAGAAAAGTTTGTGAATTAAGTAAAGTAGCAAAATAGTTACATTCAGGATGTTTTTTTTAATTATTATCTGTTAGTGTTTCCTTGTGTGTGTCTCAGTTTGTTTTTAAGAAAAACAATTAGATTGGCAAGAATAAGGCTACATATATCTTAGCCTGAATGAACCAGATGTTTTGTTTTTAAATATTTAAGTTACACATGGTTATACTACCAGATTGAAGAGTTAAAGAATCTATTAAAAGCCTACCTTCCACCAGTCTTTCTTGGAGCTGTCTGTTACGTGAACTCTCCAACCAGCCCTGTAGCAAACAATGAAATATTTTTATCAACATTTTACGTGCAGGTAAAAGGGATGGACTAAATCATTAAACAGTATCACTGCAAAGAAACATCCATGACAATACTTTTGACAGGTGTTCAGTTCTTTTTGAGTCCGTTATAGTAGCAGTAGTCTTATAAGCAGTTTCAATACTTGTTTTGTTTTTGAGATAAATCGCAGCGACCAATAAATATAATCATAGCCAAGTCCAGCTGTTTTGGTGGAGGAAGACCCCAGCCAAATGTCTGAGTAGAACCACCAGCGCACCACAGGTCAGCTGAAAGACCTTCCCACATCAAGTCCTTTGCCCCAAATGGGACTCAAACCCATGTGGTGGGAGGCTAAGCAGTCAGAAGAGTTACAAATAGGCCACTCTACTATTACACCACTGGTGCCCTAGTTCCCAATCTGTTCGTGTTAAACCGGTGTAGCCAATCAGTGTAAGTTCAAAGCAACCAGTGAACAGATGACCTACTAAATGCAAAATAACTTTGTGATAATGCTTGTGAGCAGTTAACCTAGGAATTCATAGAAACTGTCAACTATCAACAGAGAAAAGCATTGCACAGTGCAGACCTTTGCTTTTTTCAAAAAGAGTTAAACAAGAGTTTAATTCAGCACAGGTCAGACACAGTCTGCATCTAAAATGTCTACATATGTATGGTACATCAAGAGTTCCTCTGGATTTTATTTTCTAAAATGGTGGGTGCACACTATATATGGGTGTGCACTTCACATGGGTTTCTACAGTAAATTTAAGAGATTTCTTTTTGAATGCTGCATACAGTTTTGCATGTCTGCATTTTATAGAAGCCTTCAAGCAGTTATTACAGTTAGGTGTACTAAGAACACATCCATACATGGAATACACAAAAAATTTATTAAATAGACCTTTTTTTCAATTATTCGTGTAAGAAATGAGAAAAAACAAAACACAACATATTTCTATGGAAGCAAATAAAAGTTGAATTGTGTCAACACATTCTTTTCCTAAAAAAATAGTCATGTACTTATCACAGTGAAACATTTAAATACAACTAGCTTAAAGATCACCATTCTGAAATGACTTCAACACTGTAAGTAGGACAGAAAACAAATGAACAAACATCTGATTGGTCAGACTTCAACTTGATCCAAATTGAACCAATCAGATGCTTGAAAAATAGCAGCAAAATTTAATAACAATTTGCCTTGGTGCTCGGTCTAACCTGAGATCCATATCATCTTTTTCCTTGGCTTTGAAGTTGTATAAGGCCACGTGCAAGGCACCCTTCTCCTTTCGTTGCGGTTTCTGAAACACACATTGTATTTTGAACTTTAATATATATAACAAGCACATACCGGACCTGGTACCTCAATAGGTAGAGAGTCGGCTCCAGGTAGAGAGGCCCTGGGTTCGATCCCAGGCCGCAACATACCAAAGTTATGAAAAATGGTAGTGGTATAGCTCCCTTGCTAATGCTCGGTCAAATATAAGTGTAGTTCCATGGCATGCTATACACAGTGAAGGCAGCACAGTATCAACTTCAAATGGACACCGTCTCGAGATAACTGAAATTCTGTTGGTGGAAAGCAAACAAACTATAACAGGCATTACTTAATTTTAAGATACATAGCATGATCTGAGTATATAACCACTTCCCATGGAAGAGTCTTAGCTCAATAATTACAGTAATTCTTTCTTCTAATCCCATTTGATGCCGAGATATCTTTTCCGCACTATGATTTTTCCTACCTGCTACATGTCTATTTGTAATTTTTATTCTCAAAGAAACATGCTTAGATACAATATACATATTGCTAGAGATTGTACATCTAGTGCAAATCCTGATCAAACAGTACCAAGAGGACGCTTACTGATCTGGATTTATACTATTTAAACATATGAATTTTTCTGCTTAGCAGGAGAAGCATATGTGCAAAAAAAAAAATATATAAGTCTTATAGCCATCTAAGTGAAGTTTTTTTTTTTGGAATTTGCTTGAACTATTATTTTATATATTTAATTGGAAAACAAGTTCTTTAAACTTATATTAATCTCTATTGACTGCCCAGCCCACTCTCTAGGTAGAACAATTACTTCTGTAGTATCTAACTGGAGACAATACACTCTGAAATACAATAAGCAAGATCTCATGGATGGTCTAGGGTTCGAAACCAGAGTCCAAGGCCTTCACTTCCGTATGAATAACCTCCCTACCATTCTTAGGGAGAGGTATATGTAGGTTGGAGGTAGTCATAAAAGCCTTATTAACTTAAAACCTTTTAGTCTTTTAATTTACAGTGTCTATGATTGGTAACAGCTTAATTGAAAATTTCAACCTTATACTGTAAAGGTCGTAATGTGTCTTTCTTTTACATTGGCGTAATTATCGAAAATGAAAATTGTCTTCCTTGTTAAATCTGAGGTAGTTCAAATGGCAGGTAAATCTTTTTATTTGGAATCCTTGGACTTTATTGTCTGTTCTATTTGACATGGTGTCATTACAAAAAATGAGATTTCTTACTCTTGCACAAATGTGAGCCCTAAATCCATTACATTACTAATAGATTTGTTATCTAAATAAGGAAATTGACATGTTTGTTGATGATGGTTTATCTGAGAATCACAATGCAAGCATCAGAGCCTACACACACACGAAAGAATACAAGCATAAAAACTGAGTAATTCAAATAAAAGAACCTACTTGTAATTAGGGAGTATTCAGGGGAGACTATCCACTAATGTTTCTAAACATTATTGTAGGATGTAAAATGACCAATACTTGTACTGTCAATTTATATGTATACTGTACTGCATGTCATGAAATAAAACAAAATATAATTGAATAAGATTATTAACAATCTTTTGATTTCTATCTCACCGGTGATTCCTTTGGGGAGGGAGAGTAGCTTCCCCTTTTCTTCTCATCCATTTCAAGAGAACTGGCCTTGGCGAATGCAAACTTCTTCCGTAGACTGGCTGCAGAAAATGATTTCTCCTCTGGGCTCTCCTTACCTATAAATATAATACACTGTCTATAGTTTATAGATTTTAAAAGTTTATACATTGTTTCTAAAATATGTTATATATTTTTTATTCAAGAAATAAAAAATAAATAAATAAATTAAAATGAAATGAAAAGGCAAGAAAAACGTCTTTTTATTTTCCTATAAAAATGTCTTCATGTTGACATTATTCTTAATAAAGTTTTTCCGCAAATAGGAAAATGGACATGTTAAAAACAGTTACTATTGATATATAAATATGTTTAAATGTTATATATTCTAATATTTTAATTGACAAATTAAAGTAATAAGGTACATGTTAATAAACATTTAATTGAAAAAAATGTATAAAAATGCACAAAAATGAAGTATTTTTTAATAAGTTAATGTGTAATAAAAGGAAACATGTACAGGTGGGTTATTTTGCATTTATAACAAATGAGAATTTACAAAAGAAAAAGCAAAAAAAGAAGAAATATAAACAACACCTTTGTCACATTAATTTGTGATGAAAATGACAGAAAACGTATTAAAATTAAATTTAAAAACAACAATTATTTTGTATAAAAATGTCAAAAAAAAGAAAGCTAGTGTTGCTCTTCCAGCAACAGGTCTTCCTTCTTCAAGTTTATGTTCTAGCTAAAAATAACACTGGCACTTTTTCTACATTTTTGTTTGTAGTCATTGACTGGTAAATGCATTTTTCTAACATGACCAACAAAACATGCTATAAGAGAAATAATGGATTGAACCTTTCTTTATTTTCTGATACATGCATAAAAACAAACAAATGACTAAACCCAGTAATTTGAAGTATAATTCTAAACAATGATGCAGTTTTGTTTTAGCTGTCTAATTCAGTTTCAGTTACATTCATTTCACAACAATAACACATTTAGACTAAACACTATTTCAATATTTCTTCCTAAGATATACATGTTTTGGGTAATTAATTTACAAATATAAAAACCTTATCAAAATTTGTAAAAAATACACATCTCATAACAAATAATAAAATTAACAAATGATGTCATATATCATTAGACAATGTCGTGAATATGTTTGTATCTCTTTGGTAATTTTACATTCAAGTATACCTGTCAGAATGTATGTAGATTTTGTTTTTTCATGATACATTGTATTATAATGCAAAGTTTTCGTTCTGTATTTAATCAGCTCCAGTCTTTGTAAAAAGGTTCCAGCAAACCACTATTTACACTAAGCCATATTCTATGACCTGATTACCACTGTAGCACAACATTTGAGACGTTTTGAATATGTGCAGCTATAATTATTAATTGATGTTGGAAGACTCAAAATAACTGTCTGGGTGATTTCCACTCCAAAGATCACGTGACATTCTAATCACAGAAACATTTGCCAAGAAAAAAAAAATTGCCTGTGATTGGCCATCAAGATTTGACAAGGAATAAAATATTTTGGTTTTATATTTTTGGGGGGTAAATGATAATTATTTCTATTGTAATTTTATTCTAATGATAAAGTCTAAGGAAATTTTGTTTTTCAAAATACATTGCAGCTACCAATTATGATCAATAAAGCAACGTCCAGCTATTTTGGTGAAGGAAGACCCCAAACAAGTGTCTAGAACGACTGGAGTACTGCAGGTCAGCTTGAAGACCTTAAGTCCTTTGCCCCGAACAGGACTTGAACCCACTCGGCGTGAGGCTAAGTGGTCAGAGGATTAATACACCATGGGCATCCTCTTCAGAATGTTTACATTAAAAAAATAAATAAATAAATAAATAAATAAATAAAAAAATAATAATATATATATATTATAACATTTAAATAATAAGGAACAATTTTATGACATCAATATTGATTCACACAAGCATAATCTCCACTTTAGTGACATGCTTTTTAAGACAGCAGTGGTAACAGTAGCATGTGGAACAAAAACTGCAACAAGTTTAATGTCTGGACAGTACCACTGGCATTCTGCATGTCCAATGTAAGTCTTTTGTACATCAATGTGGACTTGAAATTATAGTATAAGACATACCCAACCCTACTGGTATTTCCAGCAAGTGATGGGTTATATTGATTGGGAGCGATCAACAAACAACTGTCAAACTACCAATATTGGGAGGAGTGACATGCAACTTCTGGAATGGTTTATGTAACAGCAGGGTTTGACGTGTTATGTAAGCAAAGACGGTTATGCAGACAATAAAAGAAAATTTAAGCAATGTTTTTTTCTATAAACAGCCTGAATAATGATAAATTTGTGCATTTGTTAAATAAAATGGTTAAGTTAGGAAAATATATTAAAAAAAAACATTAAATACCAAAAAATAATTATAGTTATGATAAAGCCCCTAAGAAAGCTTCATTACATTATATATATATAACATATAACTATAAGCTAGCAATAAACAATGCATCGTGATAAAGGAATTGCAATAAAACTAATTTACATACTAATAAATCTTCAAAATTTCATTATAATCTAATACAAATAATGTTACGCATTTTAATACTAAAATCATGCATAAACAGTCTCCTTCAATTAAAAAAATCTATGTGTGGCAAAATTTCAACCGAATAGACAAATCTATTACAAAAATGGCCGGACTATCTGTTTCCATATTGAAAGTGTTTAGGTATTGAACTACATGTATAGTTCTGAGGCCAAGTCATGGCACAATATTGTCATGCACAAATCAACATCTAAAGCATGGTTAACACTTAGCCTGCTATTGGCATATTTATAAGGCTTGGGCAAATAGTATAGATCCAGATCAGCTAGCTGGGAGCTGTCTGATCTGGACCTACACTGTACAGTGGCCAGTCTATGTTTATAAGTTTATCAAGCCTGACGTGTAACATCCCTGCTGGGAACTGTCTGAACAGAATCTACACTATTTGCTGCCCAGTCTCTGCTAATGAGTATATCAACCATGACCAGTAACATATATAATATTGAAGCCAAAAAATCATGAGAATTTAGCATGTTTTTTTGTAACCGAATGAAGCAAGCTAAGGGTTAAACAAAATTTATTCTTTATTTATTTTCATGAAGGAGACTTTTGGCAAACATTAGGAAGAATATAAAGTTTGATGACAACAAAACATTACCCCAGGATGTCATTCTTCCTAAAATGTGTTACAAAAATATTGTTGTTGTTCTTTTTTATACACTTTTTTCAAATTAATTAAAAAATATACATATTAAAACACTCTTCTATATTAATAATGTTTGAATGTGCCTTGTTGCTTAACCACATTTATATTCTTAACAAAAAAATCACAAAATGTCAAGAAAATCTTTATCTGTTTTTATGGGTTATTTTGTAAAAAAGATGGGGAAAAAAATGGATTTATCAGAGACAAACATAATATTATTCACAAAGTCATTATTTAAAATACAAAAAAACAAAACATAAAAACATGCGATGCTTGTAAAACATAACTAAATCAGTCCACCCTCCCACAAGCCCCTCACCACCACCTCTACCGACCTGGTAGCAACCTAATGACTCCGAAACCTAATGAAGTTATCAACTCATCAAGTTTGTTTATTTGTGTTTTGTCACATCACTCTGACACAATTATGGTCTTATTGTAGATGTCCAGTTCATAAGTGGTGTTTATCATAAGTTCATAAGTGGTGTTTATCATGACTCAACAGAAATGTCTTCATGATTTTTGTTGAGAGAAATGTTCAAGAAATTACTATTTAACAATATGGAGGAAATTTAAAAATGGAGGAGTTTAAATCATTCAAAATAGACACAAACTACTGATAAGACAGGGTTTTGGAAAGGTAAAAAACACAATTTGTAAAATTCTTATGAACTTCATGCACTAATAACCATGATACAAGATTTCTTTTTCAATTTTTTGTAGATATTTGCAATTTTGATTTTAAATGGCATGACACAATGAATATGCTGTAACAACCAACAATTATTTAAACTTCGACACCATCGTATTTTAGTTAACAGATAAGCTTCAAATAATACATGTATTTAAAAATCACAATCCTGGTCAATAAGTACACACTCAACCTCGAAAATCTTATAAAAGTACATACACATAATGGTAGCAAATTTTTGTTTAGCTTTACACTAAGGTAAGTACATAGTAACATAAAGCACGTATATTATGTTGTTTTGTTGTTTTTGTTGTATGGGTAGAACTGCTGACAAAAATGGAAAATCGCCCAAAGGCTTGACCAACAAGATTTGACAAAGATTATAATATTTTTGGGATATAGTTGTTTTTTTTACTAGTATTCCATTATAGTTTTTGCTTATGATGAAGTCTAAGAAACGTTGTTTTTTGTTGTTGTTTTTTCTAAATACATCGCAGCAACCAATTAATATCATTATAGTGATGTTCAGCTGTTTTGGTGGAGGAAAACACCATCTTATGTCTGGGTAGAACCACTGGCACACCGCAAGTCAGCTGGAAGACCTTCCCACATTAAATCCTTCGCCCTGAGTGGGACTCAAACCCACGCAATGGGAGGCTAAGCAGTCAGAGGAGTTAGAAATTAGCGACTATAGCAGTACACCACCGGCATACCCTGCAAGTATATTATGAACCCCAAAATCTTTGTTAAGACTTAGCCTTACAAAAGTACATGCATATTATAGTTGATTACATTATTCCCCTTATTTTCCATTCAATACACCAATTACATTTTTTGTTGTATTATTATAGTGTAATACATATGTCATCATAATAGAGATCATCTCATACCACTTTTTGACCAAGTATTATTGTTAAAATTTTTTAAAAATCATAAAATGGTGACTCAAATCATGTGATAAAAAAAATCTGATGCTCATAGTCATTTTATATGAACATTTATAAAACTTTTCCAGCAAAAAATGAGAGTAAGCTTGCCATAGGCTCACTTATTGTTACTGAACTCGTTGGCGGTGTCTGACAGTTTGCCTATATCTTAATATATGCAACAAATCTGGACGTCTGTTTTGGGTATTTGTTTATAATTTCTGCAGAAAAGTCATACTTTAGTCTAAGCCTTGACGATTTTCAACAGACTCTCAATGTTAGGGCAGTAAAACTGGTTAATCAACACTTAAAATGTTCTTTTCACATCTATAAATAAGAACGAATGGGATTCCTGCTTAAAATAGACATTGACGTCACTGCGAATGACTTGGCTGAGCTATCTCATCAGTGGTCACAGGGTTTTCTTGGTTTAAAAATAGCTAACTGTGCAGCGCGGCTCAGATAGGAGATAAATGTTTGTAATAATGATTGTGGTGTTGTGGTTCACTTTTCAGACAGGAATAGGACATCGATAAACAGCGTTTTGCCCAATCTGTTTAGAAAACTATGGTTTACAAAGATTTTTAATGAAAATATTTTTGGACCAAATTGTCAGATACCACCTCTAATAAATGTTTGTATTAAATGAAGACTCATGTCAAATCCTCTCTATATGTTTAACCTCAAAGTCATTGTTAAGGTTGCAGTAAATAAAAGTACATACATATACCCATAATAAGTTAAACGTCAGTTTTTGTTAAGCTTTAGCCTAAAAAATAGTACATACATATAGCAAGTATATGTTAAACTTACCACTTTATGATCATTGAAAATATACTATATTTATGTTCATTTCGTAATGTTAACAATGATTATATGTTTAAGAAACCTATCTGAATGTAAGCACCAAAGTTTTCAACTGTATTTATATTTAATCTTACAGAAAATTATTTGAAATTATAAGCTGGGGTTTATAGTAGCATGTAACATATCCCTTTTGTTTAGATTTGTTTTCTTTTTGTGATACATCACAGCAATCAATTATGATCATTATAGTGATGTCCAGTTGTTTTGGTGGAGGAAGACCCGGGACAAAGGTCTAGGTTGAACCACTGGTGCACCCCAGGTCAGCTGGAAGACCACATTAAGTCCTTTGTCCCCAACAAGACTTGAACCCCTGAGGTGGAAGGCTAAGCAGTCGTTGGAGTTTGACAAATCGGCAACACTACCAGTACGCCACAGGCGTGTCACTATCCCTACAGTAGTTACCACTAAGTGGTATAGTGTAAACCTGAACTTATTTAATACACTGAAAATGCAAATTAATTCTTGTAATATTAAATTAAAATTTAATGAAAAATGTATCTCTTTTAACTAAAGCACATCATTCTCTGTATGTCATAATCTTTCTTTCTATAACAAAATAAAGTAATTTGAAGTAATCTGTTTTTAGAATGGTTTAAATTCTTAGCTTGCTAAGAATATATTTATATGGCTCTGGCAAAATAATCCTGTTATCTCTTGGCTGAGAGATTGGTCAATCAGGATCTGCACTATCTGCTCAGGAGTCAATATGTCTAGGCACCTTTGCAAGTCAATGTAAGAAGATGATTAAGAGAAAGTCTGGTTTATTAACAAATATAGCAAACTAAGAGTTAAAAACTATTTTTTATTCCAAAAATATTGCAGTCAGAAATATCAAACCAGTAAAAGGATTTTTTCTAAGAATTTGTTAAGCATATAACCTTTCTATATGGGTAATATATATCTATATAAATTTAAAATGCTCTTTCCATGCATTATAGAACTGAAACATTATATACCAATATAATAAAATATATATTTGTACATATTATAAATTCCATGCAATGAAACAAATATAATTATGCATTGCATAATAATAAAAAAAGCTTCAAGTTTCAGGTAAAGACATCACTGTTGTTGCGGATGATAATGACGAATTTAAAAATAATGATGATTAATTTATAGTCAGAAAGATCATGCTGCTGACAATAAAGTTAATGATGAATTATTTAAACAATATAATAAAGTGAAATAAATAATCCAAGATTAAAGCAGATATAAAACAGAGGGGTGTGTATACATTATATTAGTAGTGTTTTAGCATTTACATACCCTGAGGAAGACCCGCTAGTAAATAATGAATTAAAACATTGTTTTATTCGTCTCTGAAATATTTTGTATGATCTTCATTTAATATCCTATCATGTCCTCATAAGCAAGAATATAAATGTTACAAGATATAAACAAGATTTGCAAAACTGACTTCATGTAACTTTTGATTTCAGTCTACACTCAAAACAGCTAGTTAGTGATGAATTACATTTTTATCTGTCAACAAACTTTTTTTATTCAAAAAAATGTGCAAATGAGGTTTCCAAACAAACAACAACTATCATGATTTATAATGAATACCGGTACTTCCAGATTTAACAAAGGGCCATAACTCAATAAAAATAAAAAAGGCCAAGACATGCCAACGCTATTCTGGAAATGCGTTAAAGGCTTTTATAAAACAGGGAGAGGTGTGTATAAGTTATATTAATGGTGTTTAAGCTGTTACATACGCTGAAGAAGACTCTCTAATGAAAGAGGAATTAAAACATTTTTATACATCATCAAAACTATTTTATTTTTTAAGGAAATAAGATCTTCAGTTTTGTGAGAACTGGACATAATGTTCTAATGACAAAGTTTACATTATTAAATGATATGTTTGAAAATATATATGAGAAGTTTTAACAATAATAAATACAACTTGCAATAACAACATTTTTTTTTATCTATCAGACTCACAAAACAGTTAACCATAAATAAAGATAATTTTTGACATCAAACAGATGCTTTTATTAAACTGAATTATAGTAAAATTATGCTTAAAGCCGATATAAAATGGAGAAGGAAGTCTATATGAGTTGTATTAGTATTGTTTCATTATTTACCTACCCTCGGGAAGACCAGCTGGTAGATAATGAATTAAACCATTTCAATTAGTCACCACATATTTTTTATAATTTGTAAATCCCATTTATAAAAATTCCTAGAGTTTTGTGAATAATCTCCTATTTAAAAAATGTATATAATTAAATAATATGTTAAAAAATATGGGGAATTTTAACCATAAAGAAGATAGTAACTGAGTCTTAAAATTCTGTGATAGTTCACCAAAACATTTATTTAACTAAATGGAATATCTTTTGTAGATCTTTCAAACCATATATATATATAGTTCTGCATTATCAGTTTATATATGGCATTCTTTTTCATAAAATATTTATAGTACATAGTAAATTTGATGCATTTTACATTCACTGGATAAAATCTCAAGAAAATGATACACATTTATCATAAGTGTTCACCCTTTACAAATCAGTCAAACAACAATATTATCAAAATATTTCTATATGCGCCATGTTAAAAAATGTGGACAATACATTTTATTTTTGATCATTACAAATTGAGACAAGCTTGTTTTACTAAATAATTAAGGCATCTTTTAAACTGTAACAGCCAAAAAGTATCCTTCATTCGAGACAACAGTAAAGGTACTTCTGGCATATTTTTTACATCTCTTAAATGGTCAGAAATAAATAACCCTTTATAAACCTGACCAATTAGATGCAAGAATACTCTCACAAACTTAATAATGAAAACCTAAAGGATTCATATTAATGAAAATCAGGTTGTTCTTTTTGTAATTTTTTAGGTTAAACAAAGGGTAAAGAAATAAAGAAAAACAATCTGTTGACATTTTTTGTCCCTATCTATATACATGGCTAGGAAACAATGGAAAAGACAATATTCATATCAGCCTTCAAATTAACAATGACCTGCAGTTAAAAGAAAAATGTGTCTGCTTACCTCCGAAGCATGTGTTGGTGAAAGAACTACTTTTCTTTTTCGTTGATTCATCAATCCCTAGCAACTGTTTTGGTGGTTCTGGGGTATCTAGGGAGAAACTCTTCATTCTGGCATTCAGCTTCTTCCTTCTCGTCTTTGGGCTGTGTGAGGCTACAAAATACACAACAAAATATAAATATATGTTAAATTAGGAGGGGGTAACTTTTTCAGAAGGTATGTGGTAATTACAGTAGATGGTATGCATTGGGAAAATAATGGCAATTGTAATTATTGATATTTTAAGCGATTGCAGTTTTTATTATTGTTAATCAAATTAGCTAAGTACTTTCAAGATTTTCAGAAATATCATTTTATTCTCTTTCACAGTTTTGAATACACAGTTTTGTGTTTGTTCTTATACTTAAATTGTATAAATGCACAGATTAAAATACTTCTATAATTTATGAAAACCATTATATCTCTGTCCAATAAATAAATGATTTAGTACTAAGCGAAAAATAAAATTAACAATTCCCATTTTCTTGAAGTCCACTTTTTCTATCTTACTTAACTCACTTATGAGTCTTATATAAGAGAAAATGGTGATGTTATGATGTTTTAGTTGTGTTAATTACAGTGCAAGCTGTCAATCAACAAAACATAAATAACTGATTCACCTAAACCCATGCTGCTAAAAAGCACTAAGTTAATGTTATTCTTCCTCAAGGTCACTTGGTAATGCATGTCAATTATAGGTCAAAGGTCAATTAAGGTCAAATGTTGAAGTCATTAGTCTTTTCTTGGTAAATGCCATATACAAATAAATGGTGGTTAGAAAAGGTCAATATTTGGTCATTTTGAAATATAAGCCTCTCATTTCTAGTTCACAGGTCAATTAAGAGTAATAAATTCTTGGGCTAATTTTATGGAAAGGTCAATGGTCAATTCTTGGTCAGTAATTTTTTGTCACTTCAAGATGTACAAAACTATCGTTAATATACCGGTATGTCATTTCTTATATATATATAAAAGTCAAAGTCATCTGCCGTTCAACTTGCTATAGGATCAAGTCAAAAAAGTCACTTATGTGTCAAATGTAAAAATAAAAGTCAATGTCATTTTTAATTCTGCGTTTAATTCTGTGTTATGGGAAATTAAAGATCAGCATTAGGTCTTGGTCAATTATATCTTAAGTGTCTAGTTCAAGTGTCTAGTTCAAGTGTCTAGGGATTAGGGATTAGGGATTAGCCGGCATTTTTGCCGATACTGCACAGCGACATTTCTATCATTACAGCACAGGGGCACTTATGAGGTGCCCAGGGACTGAACCCGGCCGGTCCATTATACTGACACCGACGAGTCAGGCGTAATGCTGTCCCCGTAGCCCCGAGCGTTAGGAGGGAAGCCACTACTACCAACTTTAAAGTCTTTGGTATGACCCGGCCGGGGTTCGAACCCACGACCTCCCGATCCGCAAGCCGACGCTCTACCATCTGAGCTTTTGCGGCCGGTTCAAGTGTCTAGTTCAAGTGTCTAGTTCAAGTGTCTAGTTCAAGTGTCTAGTTCAAGTGTCAATTATAAGTCCATTTTCAGTTTTGACAAAAGTCATCTACAATTCATGGGTCATGTCTAAGTCAAGGTCAATTCTAGATCATATCCTACAAACAAGTTTCTCATGCTTTCTAACTTGAAAATTATAAAAAATATAATAAATGTTTCATTTACAGCATCTTTTCAACATCTAAATGAAGAACTTCCACCTGCAAGTATTGGCCATTGTTGTGTTTCAAATGTGTCCTACAATGTTGTAATATCATAAACACATTTTTAATATTCCATTAGAACATAATTATATTAAAAACCTCAGTTGTCTTAGTGATTAAATGTTGATTTTTTAATGCTTTTCTATTACAGCAAAGCTTCCAAAACCAATTATCTCAAAGGTTAATACATAATCTTATTACCAGACGTCTTTTTTCTAATTTTCTTAATATTGGGACAAAGCTAGGCAATATTGATCAAAGCATCAATCAACACAAAAGAGGGCCATGAGCAGCTGTTGTCGGTCACAGAGATGTGAAAACAGGCTGACTTGCATCCCTTCTCATACAACCACGACCAAAATAAGTGATTCAAGAGACATTGATTGTCATCAAATCTTATTGATAATTTGATGTTTTGTAATCTGATTCATTGTCAAATTTTACTTTAAGTTATAATAGAAAGAATGACAAGTCACTTGTTGTATTTGCAGTAGCCTATTATCCTAAATATTAGGGTACGGCTGTAAAAACAAATATTGGCAAACATTAAGACGATGCTTAACAAACTGAGTAACACAATTATGTATTAAGGAAAGCAATGTTGAAATTTTTAATACATTATAAACTTGCAAAGGACATAAAAAATATATATGCAATTAGTATCATAGGAGGAAGTGTTGAGTTGCTACTAACATACTCAACATCAATAATATGTCACTAATAGACTTTTAACAGTCATTATTTAAAAAGTACTAACAAATATAAAACAGATATAAAACAACATCCGATACAAGATTATTGAAAGCATGCATAATAAAGGTATCATGCTGGATGTTAGGATAAACACATTCGGGTAGAAATGTCAAAAAGGGGTAGACAGGAAGAAGAGGTGAGAAAATGCAAAAATAGGGGAGTAAGGCATAAAACTGGGGAGAAAAGACAGAAAAGGGGGAATGAAAAGCCAACATAGACACTCAATAATCTACTGTGTTGCCTAGTAATGTATTGTTACCATAGAAACTGAAAAATCTGCCAAACGGAAACAAATCCTAGAAAAATAGCATTCTTACAACCAAAACAAACTGCTTCAAAAGAATGCATGAAAAACTGTTGCTGACATTGTCGTACACAAACATTCTGTATGAACGACACAATCGAGTCCATAAACAAGAATTACCTGCTAATCATCAGTGCTGAAAATACCTGACCACCAGTCATATGGCCCCACCACCCAACCACTTCTATCTCACGTGTTGTTTTTCTTTATAAATACATTACAGTATCACACGGTCAGGGTCACTATAGCAACATCCAGCTAAGAGACAAGAATAGGGTCATAATAGCAACATCCGGCTAGGGACAAGAATAATGGTCATTATAGCAATATCCAGCTACAGCTTGTGACAAGAATAGGGTCATTACACTAAGATCTGGCTAGAGAAAAGAATAGGGTCATTATAGCAACATCTTGCTAGGGATAAGAATAGGGTCATTATAGCAACATCCGGCTAGGGACAAGAATAGGGTCATTATAGCAACATCTGGCTAGGGACAAGAATGGGGTCATTAAAGCAACATCTGGCTAGGGACAAGAATGGGGTCATTGTAGCAACATCCGGCTAGGGACAAGAATGGGGTCATTATAGCAACATCCGGCTAAGGGACAAAAATAGGGTCATTATAGCAACATCTGTCTAGGGACAAAAATAGGGCCATTATAGCAACATCTGCCTTGGGACAAAAATAGGGTCATTATAGCAACATCCAGCTATTACTGGTGAAGGAGGCTAACAGACAAATGTCTGCATATTGAACATCAGCAGAAGGAACATTCAACATTTAAAAGTTTTCATCTCATTTAGGAATCAACCCCAAGTGTTGTGGGACAAAACAGTTAATAGTTTTATAGAGTTGCTCTGCGAAAGAGGCCTCGTAGTTTTTTTTTAAACCTTTCAATAAAACAAACACATAATGGCCGAGTCATTTGTAATATATGCTTAACTAATTATCCATGTACTTTAGTAATTAAATCTGGGTGACATCAGCTTATCACAAAATACAATTTTCCGGTGGATAACAAATAAAACCCTACGTCATACACCTACAAAAAATCTCAGGTACTGTCAAACTAGTTAAAAATATTGAAGGATCTATAGGTCCTCAAAATCCTTTTGGAAGACTTTTTTTTATCCTTGCACTCAAACACAAGATCATATTGCAAAACGTGCCACAATCTTTCAAATATCAAAGTATAGTTTCCAAGCCTTTAGTTGCAATTAATTTTAGGATAATTTTTTAAAATATTTGTTATTGTTCAACCTTATGTTATGAACTTTGTTTATTATGGTTGCAGACTGGAAAATTTTGACAAAAAATCAATTGTACAAAATTCTCCTTGTAATTTCTTAAGTTAAAGAAAGATTTTGTCAACTTCACCTCATTATATTTTTTTATTATTAACCCTTGTAAATTATGTTTGATACGCTCAAATATCACTTAAATGCACACTTTTGTGTGACTATTATTTGAGATATGTATGGAGGGAAAAAGCAAGCATTCCAAACCATTTCCATAATTTACTCGATTGATTTGATATTCCTGCACCCAAAAATAATATTCTTTCCCCAAGTTCAGCACTGGAAAGAAAAACATTATCTCATAATTCTGAAAATTAATAAAAATGACATAACATTGTCAGTAGTAACAATTAAGAAAAACTGCCAAACAGATCGATAAAAATCTCTTTTTCAGGGTACAAACATAATGGCTGCTCTCAACTGTCATACACAAATGGAAACCTCATGAAAACAGAAAACATTATTCATTATATTTATTGTATACAAATATCAGTGAAAACAGTACATGTTTAGATAAAACAAACAAAAATACATAAAAATGAGCACAATATGTGAAAAAAGCCTTTCATACCTTTGCTAGCAAGGAAACTTAGAACCATGTTTAAATTTATGTGATGCTTTTATCGTGAATGAGTAGTGTTTACATATGCCAGCAAAATATATTTGTAAGCAATGCTGTTTTGTTTTGTTTTTGAAAAACATTGCAGCAGCCATTTATGATCATTATAGCAACGTCCAGCTTTTTGGTGGAGGAAGACCCCAGACACTGGGTAGAACCACCAGCGCACTGCAAGTCTAATCAATGCTGAACTTGCCCTTGGCACATTATTCGGTTAAATCTGTCTGCTAATCTCAGTTAACTGTGTAAAATATTCCCGATTATTCAAAGCTATAGAGCATGAATCCCACATAGCGTAGTGGCTGTTTCATATTTGCAAGAAAGTAACTGAAGGATTGCGGCTTCAAAATAAGGCACTGCCTTTTATTTTATTTTTTTGACATTTCTTCTATAATATGAATTTGTTTGGAATCTTTTTCCTCTTGAAAATCGTGCTGCATATTTTATGTGTGTGTATGATAAACTTTTAGATATAGCAATAAAGTGTAGGCAATCTGAGTCTTTTATTCATGGTCAAGATGTCTTCCCTATGTTATGTAAAAGACGGATAAAACATTTATGTCCGAAAGAAAAGCTCAATATTTTTTGAATTTCCAAGTATTTTCAGGCTCCTGTGAAAAAGAAGATAGGGTTGTGGTTAAAAAAAAAAGTCAGCCATTTTTATATTTCGAGTTGATGGTTTAAAATGAATGCGTACAAACCTTCATTTCTTTGTCTAGTTTATCCGATTAACCGTTACGAAAGTTAATCAAGGGCAAGTTCAACATTGTTTATTAATAGCAAGCTATAGTTTGGACAAAAGATACACAATGACGAGTATGTATGTTTTAAAATTGAGATTCCATACATATGTACATGTTCAATATATATTGTATTGAAGCAAAGTCTCCTGTAAACTGAGTATTGCCTTAAAGTAGACATACATGTATAAAGCCGCCTTGCCGTTCTACAACTTGCTTGTTTTTGCATAGCATCGTGAAGTCATGATTCAAAATGACAACATTTTGTCAAAGTTGATTAGCCAATAAATATCTGTACATTCTGCACATTGGTTAAATCTATATAATTTCAGTATATACAAATATAATGGTATTTCTTTTCTTTGAAATTTTTAAAAAAATGGACATTCTTATGAAGATGTCAGCAGGGGTTTTAAAATAGGTTTATATAGACATTTAGTGGTTAATATGGAATGCTAATAAAAACATTTTTACCTATTTGGCTGTATAGAATCTAAAATATTATAAAACCCCTATGTTGGAGATACATATCTGGGATTAAGTTGAGACCGATGTGCGTTGGTTGTATTGTGGCCTACATTATAACTGTATGCTTGACACACAATCAGGAACAATGTGACGATTTATCAGAGATAGAATAGTGCATAAATGCAGCAATAGCTTTATCAAATTTCATAATTTTTTGAATGGTTATTATTAATAAATCACCATCTACATCTGCTCTGTTCACAAAGATATAAAAGACATTTTTCACACTATTATCCTCATGTACAAGGACAAAAATGGGGAAATACAAAATATCAAGGAAACATAAGTTTCAAGTTTTTGCCCTGCTGCAGTAAAACCAGAAAATAACTAACAACAATAAATAAATTATGAATTATAACAAAGAGTAATTAAAACATAATAATTTACATAGAAATTGAGATAAATTTTATCAGACACATACATGTATGTATTATGGTATTACAATATTACACCTTTGATGTTTTTTTCTAATTAACATGAGAGGCAAATATATGTGAATTTGTAAGTGAATTTGTATCATTAGTCTGTATTGTAATACAGTAAAATAACTTCTATAAATAGAATAAATTTACATAAAGGCAGGAAGCTAAAATTGATATTGTCAACACGGTCTTAACCCATTGTTTAATCAAAAGTAAATAACCAATCTCCAATAAAGCTTGTTCATGTCAATTGAATACACAGTACGATAAATGGCCTGAAATTGACATAAAATAAAAGTTAACTTAATGTGTTATTGGCATTCACTATACTGTGTCCAAACTATTTTAGGACAGCAGATTTAAGTATCAGCAGAAAACTATTGTAACTATGTTTTTTATATCTTAAATGAGAAAGATAAAAATATAATTATCTTGTCAGTAGCAGACAGAAAAGCTATCACATTGATCTTGTACATGTTTTACAATAAACAATTGTTTCTTGCATGTGTTATACTGTTATTAAATCTTTGTTAAAAAGATGTATTTTTATTTCAACTGTTTGTAGTTGCATGTGTTTTATAGTTATTTAATCTTTCTTAAAAAGATGTAATTTTATTGCAATTGTTTTTACATAGAATGGTTCTTGCCTAGTCTTCCATTGAGGGATCGAAATATGATATCACTGTACATTGTTGTTAGGGCTACATCTTCCAGTTCTTTGATTGGTTAGTTTTACCACAGCAGGTTGCTAGATTGATCGTTTATCATCGGTCAATCATACCAAACAAAGGGAACATTTTTACTACAGAATACAAAAAGCTTTTATAAGGTACATGAATCAAAGATTAATCAGATGTCAATTAAATTTCAATTAAACATTTCACAAACTGTCAAACAATAATTTATTTGACTTACAATAATTATGTGATAAAAATATAAATAACACTGAATATAAACATAAAAATAGAAAAATAATAATGATGATAATAACAAAATATTTCATTAAAGTGAATATTGTTTTTAATGAATGACTATAAAACAGATAATAATATGAGTACTTAATTAACAATTAGTACTGAAGTAGTTTTTCTAACTAGAAGCTAAAATACCTCGCCAAAATGAAGATTTAAAACAAAAAAGTTGAACATTTTTATTTATCCTGTGATCTCCATTTGATACAATAAATGGACATCAAATAATAAACATTATCATTGCTGCTTTCCCTGTTTGAAACCTTAATATAGTCTTTAACACTAGAAATTATAAAATTTTAAAACTAGAGTCTTTTAACTCTTTGACTCATGTATATGCCATTTTACGTCTTGCAAAGCATAAACAAAATATCACTTATCTTAGAATCTGCACAATTAAGGATTAATTCATAGCCTGGTTAAACCTATGATCTAGTACTATATGCTGAACATATATGCTTTCAAAAAATACTTAAAACTGTTGTTTCAAAGAATTAGGTGAACTTTCAATATCATTCACTATGAATGAAGGGGTTAAAGCTCCATGCTGGAAAACACCACTAGAATAAAGCAAATCTAAACAACCAATGACTATAAGTTTTATAGATCTAAATGGGTAAAAGATACTGTTTAATCTTTTGATACAAAATAATCTCTAACATTCAATGCACTATCATTCATGAGTACTGTCAAATTTTCAAAAGATTAATCAGACCAATTCAAAGTATGATATTGATTTTAAGCAGTGAATTGATTTAATACATGAAGTATTGTCAAGCATGCATCATAGACTATATGGTGTTTCAGAGGCCATGTGGACCATTTTGTAGCATCCACACATTGCAGACCTTTATACACGAAGATTTGCTACTTCCAACTAAGTCTAATGATTCAAAATCCTATGGCAAACTTCCACTCTGCTATTGCACGTGTAACAAGTGTGTAATGCTGCAAGTGCTATAGGTTTGCAACAATTAAGGTGGGTTGTATGTTAAAACTTTGGGTTTGGTTTGTAAGGATTAAACAAAGACTGCTTATTTTTTGGGGGGGGTAATCTTTCGAGATAATTCAGAGAGGGTTCAAAAACTTTTGACAATGTTCGTGGATACAAAAATACATTTTAGTTATATTTCGCTGTGTTTAATTTTTTTATATTTCTCTTTGCTTTCTTTTATTTTCTTTCTAGTATATTGTTATTGTTATACCAATTTCTTAAACCCATATATTTGTAAAAAAAAGAAGAAAACCATGAAAATTATGCCATATCTATGATATTCTTACAAAGTTTTCATTTGTATTCATTAATTTAAAAAGAATATCCCATCCAAAGATTCAAACCCTCCATTTTGTAGACAAGTACTAACACCATTTGACTAACCAATCAGTTGTATACAGTTGCCTAATGTTACTGTATGTTGCCTAATGTTACTGTATGAAAGTCAAACAAGGGAAAATAAATGCATGTGACATACTATAAATAACTAACTGAAGATAAAAGGAACGAACATAAGTCTTAGTTTAATTCTTATGGTCAATATATGCGATTTGTTTGTATAGCCAAAGTTAGCTCAGAGGAGCTTGGAGAATGCTGTCTGTAAGTATAATGTACATGTTGCAAGAAATCTTCAAGATTGTTTCTAAGCATACTAAAAAAAGAAGTTTTATATTGTGTGCATAGGACCTTGACAAAAAACAACATAACATGTACAACAATACCAAACATAGTTTGGTTACATTATGACAATAGTAACACAGGTGTGAGTCTCAGGGTACTTTTATTACACTGCTGGGTATATACTACATACTATTATACAAGAAATAGATATTATTATATTATATTATTAATTAATATTTGATACTTAAAGGTCGAATCTAGATGTTAATTATATTTAACAAGAAATTTAACAAGAAAATGGTTACTAGGATTAAACTTTTTTATAAAAAACACGAAACAAACTATTTTGTATAAAATATCCATTACCTATTACAAGCTTGCTAGAAAGCTTGCGCAGAAAACACACACACAATATAATACAGAAACAATTACGCTAAACAATACTGAAAAGTTGTTAAGCAGGCTCTGCCTTATGAATCTTTTCCTGGTGACATTCAATCCTTTTCTTCCCAAATATTCATTTAAAAAATGCAAAAACAATAAAAAAAAATATAATTAAAGATTGTGTTTGATATTTTGGAAAAAGCAATGTTTCAACTTCATAACCAATTAAAATGCAAAGTATTTTTATAGCTGGATACAGTTAATTATTTGGAGAACCTTAATGTGGATTTATTTATGTTAATTGTTGTCTAATAAAAAACCTAATTACAGCACCTGATTACAAGGCCTGCCAAACAAGTCTTCAAAAGTATAATCTGCATACTAATAGCATATCGATAGTAAACATGATTCTGTGTATCTAACGATTAAGGAAACAATATAATGATAATATTTATTAGAACAAAATGAAGGTGATAAAACAATGAAAATATGTTTATCATGAGTTACTGAGACATGTAAGTACATGTTGTTAACTCTGGCACACAAAACTACTAGGAACTAAATAGATTTTCCAGGAATCATTGGCACCAAGGAGCAAATTTTAATCACAATAAACAAAGCTAACATATTCATATAACATGTAACAATTCCCTGTTTTCATTGCATAAAAGAAATTCAAGTTTAAAAGGGATTGCTATGGCAATACTTTCCTGCTATTGAATTCACACCCAAAAATAACAATAGTGCACATTAATTTTTAAATACTCTAACAAATTGAGAATATAATAATTTGAATTTTGCTATAAAAATTATGCACAAAAGCCATGGCTAATAGAGAATTAAAGTCAGTATTTGTTGATAAGGAAGATAGCATAAAGAACTTTAAGTCCTTGCAAAATAATAATGTTTAACAAAATATCAAGTCCTTTGAAGTTCTTTATTATTTAATTTTTTTTTCAAATGCTGGAACTGTTAATTATGCATAAAAACATGTTCAGAACTTTGAAATCTTTTTCAAATATGTATAATACAACACCTCTAAACTTTTGAAATTCTTGCCACCATCATCATATCAGCAGTTCTAACTCACTATAAATATTCATGCTGATATTCATAACAATGCAACAAAAAGAGCATTTCCTAATATAATCTTCAAAACATTATTCATAACAACCCACACAGATGTTTGAATTATTTGCTACAAATATAAAACAAAATACCATTTCAGAACAAAATATTTGTTGTTGTTTTTTAAATTTGAGAACATTTTTCACCAATGACGTTTATATACAGTTTCAGATGATGTATGAGTCTAATGGTAGGTGTAAATGACATTTTAAATTCATGGTAAGCCAACATGAGACCAACAATGAGCTATATGTCCAAGTTTTGCAAGAATAACTGAAGGGACACTACTCCAATAACGTATTTAATGGAATACTAATAAAGGGACAGCACTCCAATACTGCATACTTGTCGTACATTGACACTTTTTTACTGTTTGGTTAAACTTTTGACTTATCGTGAAAACTTTTTTTAAATCATGTTCAATTTATACAAGAAAATAATTGAAGTTTTACACTAACTTCTTGTAAATAAAATATCCCCACCTTTTTATTTGTCAGAAACAAAATTTAATGCCTGGAAAAATTTCTCAAGTAAAAATAAAATATAAAAACTTAACATAACAATTTAAGTCAACAGTCACTTCAACAATGTCAAAATAAGAATACAATAAACATTTTTATAAACTACAAACTTATAAGAAATTTATTCATCTCGTAAATCTGGTGAACAAACAAAATTTAATTCTGACTTTTTTTGTTATTTTTTCAGCACCAGTTGTATGCAAGCAATATGGACAAATCCTTGGCCAAAGACTGTAAATCTAAGAAAACGTAAAGCAAACTGGTTAAAATTTTACCAATAACCCAAAGGACCTAACATGTTAACTTGCAGCATTAGGTGTAGAATTTTATCAAGGAGCCAAGGTACCTTAAATGCTAACTTGTAGCATGAGGTTTAGAATTTTATCAAGGACTCAAGAGGCGATAAATGTTAACTTGAAGAATAAGGTTTAGCGGTTTATCAAGAAGCCAAAGGGACCATAAATGTTAACTTGTAGCATGAGGTGTAGAATTTTCTCAAGGAGCCAAAGTACCTATTATGTTTACTCAGAAGAATGCTAGTTTATTATTTTAGATAAACATGGACTCACTTTCTTGAAAACTATAGTAAGTCAACAGTGTAACTCTTCCTGTTTTAATGTTTATTCAGTAAAGTTTTGTAATTCTCTTTCTTCCGGAAATGTTAATTTCCAGATTAATGATTCTTATCAAAATGTGATCATTTTCAGTCCTAATGGTTTCATGTAAAAGTTTTAAAAAATTGCTTTAAGTAATAAAATTTACTAATTAATGTGCTTGTCAATGAATCTTACATGCTCCGACTCAGACTGTTTAGTCAAACAGGGGCTGATGAAAACAAGGGACATGTAGACATTGGGACAGGTACAGTTATGCTTGTCCATTTTACAAACATAATCATTAAAAATATATAACAACCATGACACTTGATTTAAAAATACACACCACATGGAAAAAACAGTGGAATTGCAGGAATTGGGGAGAAAAAAGCATAAATGAATGAAAGATTGTATATATTAGATGAAATTAATCACATCCGCTTCAGATGAAAAATGTATTGACGATGGTTTAAATGTAGGTCATAAACTGATGACAGTTTGAAAAAAACAACACGTTCCAGCAATCTGGTACAAGACAGCAATCTGGTACAAGAAAACAGACTGGACCGAGGCCTCAGATAGTGAAAAAGGAATTTGTGTCGAGATTTCTTAGTTTTACAAAAGCTATGTTTGCAATTCTTGACAGTTTGAATTCAGCAGCATTATTTTTTCTTGTACACAACCAATTCTTGCAATTATAAACTGTAACAATCAATAGTACTTTGAAAAAAACAACAACATTGGTGGCATTATTTAACTGTTGCTGGCACAAAGCACTGCTTGCAATTATTAACTGGTACAAACTTCTTTTCTTAACTGTTACAATCTTCATGCAAATAAGGTTAAAATGCAATCCCAATCATTCAACTGTTAACAAGCATTGGTAACATGAAAATGAGACCTTTGGATGGGGGGAAAAGATGACACCTAAACATGATTGCGTCAAACCAAATAAAAGTTTCAGCTAATTTCAAACATTTTTGACTTAATAACACTGTATTCAACACTCATATTTAAAATTCTAGATATCCTTGAATAACTTGTGAATCTTCCATCCAAACTGTCAAAGAGTTATTTGTCTCTCTAGTCAAATTGCACCAACCACAAGGGAACTACTTTTTTATCGCTTCAAAAGCAGTATTACTACTCAGTTGGGGTCTTCTCCTTTCGTTTGCTTTTTTTACTGTTTGCCTTCTTAGAATCTTTATCAAACACCTGTACAGGTAGGTCTGGAGGTCCTGTGGAAAATATCAACATTATTTCAAAACTGATATATTTCCTACAAATATATTTATTATGTCTCACCAAGTATTCTGTCCAAGAAGTTTTCTTAAAAGATATAGTGCACATCAACTTAAAAAAAACTGCCATAAAAAATCATTCCATATTTAGATGCTTTAGCCTGATCAAATTCATTCTGCTATAAATTTGTACAACCATAACTAGGTCAACCTAAAACACAAGATTGTGATGTAAATACATCTTTCAGCTAAAAAGAAATCCATTTTCTTTTTCAGTAGTTAGGCCAAATCTAAAATTGAAGTTTTAAAACACACCTTGTTATATCTATCAAATCATGCAGTATTTGGTAGTCTTATAACTCTAAAAGTTTTCATAATAAATTAGTGGTTAGTATACTGTAGCACATTCATAATTCCAATTCATTACTGACAATAAATAGATTGTTTATTATAACTATGTTCTTAGTCAAACAAAACAATCAGCAACCCATGACAAACTGCATCAAATTATTATTTAGTACTGTTTCTTCCCAGAAAGTTTGAAGCCGAAAAGTGATTTTAGAAGCTTAAAGAATATTTCTCCATTAATAAACAATTGAAATTGAAACTCAACCTTTGCCATCCAAAGAAAAACAGATGACCATGAATATGCACGAAATATAATATTTTTGCAATAATTATTTGTTTGATTTTCCACTATTCCACATCTGCAAACACTTCTTTTTCATTCCATGCGTGCTACCATTCTCAGCAGGGGGAGGGGGCAGGGGGAGGGGGCAGGGGTGCTTTAGAAGGAATTGTGTGGCTACAACAGTGAACATATTTACTGGGAACCATTGGAACTGGGAACCATGTTTAGATAACACCCACTTTGTAAGTGTTGGATCAGTAAAAAACAAATTACCCTGTCTTACTTTTTTCCAACAGACATTTACAATTTTACTAGCAAATGTCAAGCTTTCATGGCAAAATTTCAATAATGTCATATTTTTGCTTGGAGATTAGATACATGTATTAAGATTGTTTATTTCATTTCTCCTGAATAACTAAAAAAAACACCATGTCTTTGCTAACAGTTGCTTTATTCACTCTTTAACTATTAATTAACTAATTAATAGTTGCTTATTCACTCTTTAACTATTAATTAACTTACATTTGCTTTATTCAATCTTACTATTTATTAACTAAGAGTTGCTTTATTCACTCTAAAATAACTAATAGTTGCTTATTCACTCTTTAACTGTTAATTAACTTACATTTGTTTTATTCAATCCTACTATTTATTAACT
Source organism: Sinonovacula constricta (assembly GCA_007844125.1). Lineage (NCBI taxonomy): Eukaryota > Metazoa > Mollusca > Bivalvia > Cardiida > Solecurtidae > Sinonovacula > Sinonovacula constricta. The sequence goes on from CM017568.1 coordinate 15,485,716, forward strand.
AAGAGTTGCTTAATTCACTCTTAAATAACTATTAGTTGCTTTATTCATTCTTTAACTATTAATTAACTTACATTTTCTTTATTCACTCTAACTTTTATAATAAACTCATATTTGCTTTATGCACTCTTTAACTATTAAATAACCAACAGTTGCTTTATGCACTCTTTAACTATTAAATAACCAACAGTTGCTTTATGCACTCTTTAACTATCAAATAACCCACAGCTGCTTTATGCACTCTTTAACTATTAAATAACCCACAGCTGCTTTGTGCACTCTTTAACTATTAAATAAGCCACAGCTGCTTTATGCACTCTTTAACTATTAAATAACCAACAGCTGCTTTATGCACTCTTTAACTATTAAATAACCAAAAGCTGCTTTATGCACTCTTTAACTATTAAATAACCCACAGTTGCTTTATGCACTCTTTAACTATTAAATAACCAACAGTTGCTTTATGCACTCTTTAACTATTAAATAACCAACAGTTGCTTTATGCACTCTTTAACTATTAAATAACCCACAGCTGCTTTATGCACTCTTTAACTATTAAATAACCCACAGTTGCTTTATGCACTCTTTAACTATTAAATAACCAAAAGCTGCTTTATGCACTCTTTAACTATTAAATAACCAACAGCTGCTTTATGCACTCTTTAACTATTAAATAACCAAAAGCTGCTTTATGCACTCTTTAACTATTAAATAACCAACAGTTGCTTTATGCACTCTTTAACTATTAAATAACCAACAGTTGCTTTATGCACTCTTTAACTATTAAATAACCCACAGTTGCTTTATGCACTTTTTAACTATTAAATAACCCACAGTTGCTTTATGCACTCTTTAACAATTCATTCTTTAACTATTAATTACCTTACATTTTCTTTATTCACTCTAAGTTTTATAATAAACTTATATTTGCTTTATGCACTCTTTAACTATTAAATAACCCACAGTTGCTTTATGCACTCTTTAACTATTAAATAACCAACAGTTGCTTTATGCACTCTTTAACTATTAAATAACCAACAGTTGCTTTATGCACTCTTTAACTATTAAATAACCCACAGCTGCTTTATGCACTCTTTAACTATTAAATAACCCACAGTTGCTTTATGCACTCTTTAACTATTAAATAACCAAAAGCTGCTTTATGCACTCTTTAACTATTAAATAACCAACAGTTGCTTTATGCACTCTTTAACTATTAAATAACCAACAGTTGCTTTATGCACTCTTTAACTATTAAATAACCAACAGTTGCTTTATGCACTCTTTAACTATTAAATAACCCACAGCTGCTTTATGCACTCTTTAACTATTAAATAACCCACAGCTGCTTTGTGCACTCTTTAACTATTAAATAAGCCACAGTTGCTTTATGCACTCTTTAACTATTAAATAACCAACAGTTGCTTTATGCACTCTTTAACTATTAAATAACCAACAGTTGCTTTATGCACTCTTTAACTCTTAAATAACCAACGGCTGCTTTATGCACTCTTTAACTATTAAATAACCAACAGTTGCTTTATGCACTCTTTAACTCTTAAATAACCAACGGCTGCTTTATGCACTCTTTAACTATTAAATAACCAACAGCTGCTTTATGCACTCTTTAACTATTAAATAACCAACAGTTGCTTTATGCACTCTTAAACTATTAAATAACCAACAGTTGCTTTATGCACTCTTTAACTATTAAATAACCCACAGCTGCTTTATGCACTCTTTAACTATTAAATAACCCACAGCTGCTTTATGCACTCTTTAACTATTAAATAACCAACAGCTGCTTTATGCACTCTTTAACTATTAAATAATCAAAAGCTGCTTTATGCACTCTTTAACTATTAAATAACCAACAGTTGCTTTATGCACTCTTTAACTATTAAATAACCAACAGTTGCTTTATGCACTCTTTAACTATTAAATAACCCACAGTTGCTTTATGCACTCTTTAACTATTAAATAACCCACAGTTGCTTTATGCACTCTTTAACTATTAAATAACCAACAGTTGCTTTATGCACTCTTTAACTATTAAATAACCAACATTTGCTTTATGCACTCTTTAACTATTAAATAACCAACAGCTGCTTTATGCACTCTTTAATTATTAAATAACCAACATTTGCTTTATGCACTCTTTAACTATTAAATTTTATTCACTCTTGAATTATTAAATAACTAATAGTTGCTTTATTCAATCTTAACTATTAATTAACTAACAGTTGCTTTATTTTATTCACTCACAGACTATTAATTAACAGATGCTTTATTCACTCTTCTTCAATTGATTAAATCTTTATTTTCAGTCAGTCGATGGCAACATAACTGTTTTATAGTCAATATGGCTTAATTCATTTTCTCCATGCTGCTCTTTTGTTTGCTTCCACCTGCCAAGAGCATTTATAAATGAAACTACACTTCATCTTTTGGCTCACTACTGTTGTATCTCTATCTCTTACTGTGTAACTTACAATATAGTCAGTGCATGTTTTACAAATGATGCTCTGTAAACATTTTCTCCATACATTATAATAGTTATTTCTATAGATCCTCTTTTGTTTGTAAACTGTAAATTATATTTTTACGTCAAACTTTTGACATTCATGACATCATTTTGTCAAGGTGTCATGGCGTCCACAAAAAATTAAAACAAGCCGGAAGAAGATTTGCCAGGAGTCGAAAGGTTTTCAACATAGTGGAGTTCTGTTTTGATTTTAACAAATAGTATTATTAAATCTTTATACCTAAGCCTGTACTGACAATGGCTTTAGTTTCTTTCATGGAGCTGGGAGTATTCCCGAATCCATCACGAATATGTCATTTTTAAATTCTGATTTTTATACTATTTTAAATTATGATATTATCATTAAGAAATATTGTCATTATAATTAAAATTACTTCATGGCAGATTTGTTTGAGTTTTTTTTATTAAAATACATTAATTTAATATTATTCTAAACAGGTGTAGCTGTCAAATATTCTAGAATATAAATGTCCCTGGGATAACCGACTAACAAAGATGTCTATCAGGACAATCTCTTCTAAATTCATATTTGAGAATAGTGAAAGACAATTTGAAAGCAAGTCATAAGACATCAATAGCTGCAACCTAATGAATAATTCTTTAAGTTAAATTCTAGAAGCAACCAAACACTTAAGGTAAAAGCTTAAAATATAAGCTTGCATACATATATTGACCAAAACCACACAAATTTTAGACCTCGAAAAAAATCACTTAAAAATACTTCAACCAAAACATAGTATAGAGAAAATAAACACAACCTTCAAAAATACACAATTTGTTCAGAATAAAAGTAAACTGAACATAATTTTAATAAAATGGAAATCAATATCAACACCAAATTAATAAAAATTATCTGATCAATCCCTGTTGAAGGGCACTGTGACCTTGGACTCCATAACCAATTAAAGAAGCTGTGACCTTGGACTCCATAACCAATTAAAGAACTAATTGATCATCACACATAATAAAGACCCGAGCGCATTTTTATCTTAAAGTTAGTGGATATTGGGTTAGTACTGCCACTACATTCACTACTGACTTAAGGAAGTACAGGATTACCAATCTGAATGTATGAGAAATAATCATATTTTAGCTAGCTATTTACTATGGCTATGGATTATAAAGTACCGTCAAATCTAAATTTAAAGACCAATCTTGGCGAAACTGAATGGGTCTCTTAAGACAGGTAGTCTCTTAATGCAATGTTTCTTTGAGGGAATCAAGACTAAAATCGGCAAATTGTGTTTGTATTAGTAAAAGATTTAACTTTATTATCATGATATAATTATGATGATGATGTTAATGATGATTTTGATGAAAATGTGACAGCAAGTTGAATATTTGTACTGTTTGTAACATGTGTGAAGAGTGTTCTTGTTTAACATGAACAATTTATTTCTTATGTTGCCTTAAAAGTTTAAATGTTAACATTAAGTTTGTCAAAATTACTATTTAGTTTCAGATTATATCATAAGAAATATCTCACAGAAATAAGCCCATATTGTTAACAGTATGTGCATTGTATCATTCATTTGCACCCAATCATAAATTAAAATGGCCTGTTATCATCACCAAATCATTATTCTCTGGTAACCAAATGCACATCTGGTTTCACTTACATCATTACCAGTCTTTCACAGCTGGTTTTGTTGATTTATCCGAACGTCTAGACACATTATCATATCTTAAACTTGCTAAAGTGCAAACTGATCAGGCAAAGACAAAAAGAGTGGGTTCAAATCAGTCAGTTCCCATTGGGAGCTGCCGGATCAGGATCTGCACCATATGCTGCAATCTTCGGAAATAGGATTCGAGATCATTTGCACATAGATGTTACATGAAGTTGTTATAATTAAATTAGATAAACTATTAGATTATATAATTAAAATATACAAAATATAACATAATAAAACAATATGGTAATAAAATAATTATATTATAACAAACATAACTAATAAAAGTAGTAAATTAAGTATTCTGATGCAGATAATATTTTTATAATGTGTGCAAGTACAAAGTCAACTTAAGAAATCCCTGTTACAATTTATTATTTTTAACTATTTATTTAGAAATTGATGCAATATCTGTTGAAATTCAACTATCAGGTCACCAGGAGGCACTTCATCTATTAAATAAATAAATGTAGTAGATTAAATATTTTCATTACAGATTATATTTTTATTATGTGTGCAAGCCGAACGTCTGGTTAAGAAATTCCTATTATAATTTCATTATTTGTTGCCATTTATTTAGAAATTGATGCAGTGTCTGTAAAATTCAGCTAGCAGATCATAAGGAGCCACTTTGTTTAGATGTTGACATCATGGTTATAACAAATGTTGCACAATTAGAATTTCAATGCAGACCAGGTGTGTTTAATGTGGACCATTTCAATGTCTGCCTCAGATGCTCTGAAAATCAGGCTATGAAAAGCTTCCCATATATTGAGTGATGTTGAAACAATAGTTACAGGTGTTGTGCTGTTTACTATAAGAGGACTACTGTTGTTAATAATTCATACTTAAATCCTAGTTATTGGCTAAAATCATGACAGGGTCAAAAGCCTAAATGCTCAAGAATCAGCAGCAAATAGTGCAGATCCTGACCAGACAGCTCCCAGCAGGGCAGGGATGATACAGATCAACACTTTTTGCCTAAGTTGTATAAATACTGGCTTAGTAAGCAAAGAGATTACAATACTCTTCCTGTTTTGAAGCCATTTTCAGCCTAGTAATGTAATAATGATATTTTCCAGAATTTTGTGGCTTTGAAAAGCCCAGATTATTATCTGTTGGCCTACTAATGGCATTGTTTGACCAGATTTGGGCAAATAGTTAGGTCCAGTTAAGCTAAATCTTACTGACAGTGAGCTGATCAGGAATTGAACTATTTGCTGTTTAATCCTAAGCAGTATACATGTATGTTAAGGCACCATTTAATGAAGATTAAGAGGAAGACTTTATCAGTAATTATTACAAATTAACAAACCATAGCATAATTAATTATAAATTGTTTCCAAATTAATCCGTTTTAACTGTCATATTAAGCACAGTAGCATTATCTTGCAGCATTCACTGGTTTATTTTAATGTTACATTTTACTGAGTATGATAAGCTAGATGGCAGTTTATCAATTAAAGACATTGGCATTAGCAGAATAGAAGCTGTTAAAGTTTGCATTTTTACCTTATTCTCTTTAACTTTGAAGGGTTGTTTAGAACTTAAACATTGGCGCCATAATCAAACAATTTTTTTTTATTTGGAAAAAATCACAATTGAAATGCAAGTAAAGAATGGTCAAAGTAAAAAACGTAATAAAGCCAGCTGACTATTTCACTAAAAGCAAAATTTTGTAAGGTATTTACATTTTTGTCTGTTAAAGAGCAACAGCAAATGTGTTATTATTTATGAAATAAATTTGAATTTAAAATCTTTGAAACATAATGATTCAGATTGGTACATCCCTCGTCTTTCCTTTAAGTCAGACTGAGCCTAGCTATATTACATGTTGTTTGATTATAACACTGAATCAAACGGTGACACAGTCTTCTTTGCCGGGCTTGTTTGTTTGTAGAAGTTCTTGAAATCTGAGCCAAGACTTTCGGGGGAGTGAGGGACAGCTGTTGTGGTGTGCAAGTCTACAAAAATGGGACGAAAAAAAAACAAAAAGAAGTCAGCATTTCAAAACAGTTGTCCAAGGGACTAAATGAATAAAAAATTTCTAAGCATTTTGAGGGAAGAGGCAAAGTAAATGGTACATTAGGCAGGGAACTAAATACCTATAGTTTGTCTAAATATTTGGATCGCTGTGTGGTTATACAGTAATATTTATAATTTATACTATTTTGAATGCAAAGTAAAGTGAATAAATAATAAGATTAAGCTTTTCAAGATTGCAATCCCCTGAAAACCTTCAAGGAAACTATGGAACTACTTCCTCATTCTATTTTACAAATTTTCTACTTCAATCATGCTGCAAAACTTCCAAAGTAATTCGTAATTATCGAAAATAAATATATAGTTATACATAAACCATATATCAGGTTAGTGTACACAAGTATATAAACCAAGTTATGGAAATATATTAAACTGCAAAATCATTTTCCATTATCTTAGTGATATGTACACTTTTAAATGCTGTCTTTCAGTATTTCTCTGTATTTTTCCTGCTATGAAAACATGAATCTGAAGTCACTCAAAGGTCAAAGCCAAACAATGTTTTTCAAAGGTGAACAAATAAACTTCAAACATGTCAGTTAATAGTTAGATAAGCCGAAAGGGCATCCCAGGATCTGCAAAAAAGGACAATGGTTAGACAGCGTCAATGCACAAAAACATCCTTAAAATACACTCCTATCAAACCAGCAACACACATTCAGCAAATAAATGAGGGTCAAGGTCATGGTACACATTCTGCCAGAAGCTCAACTCTTCGTTGAAATATTGTCTAAGAGATTTTGGCCTTTAAATAAATCATTCAATACTACTTTCTCTATGCATGTGCATTAAACATTTTCTGAGAGATTAAGGCCAGAATCTCAACATAATTAATTACGTTTATGCCTAGTCCACCAATTTTGGGTCAAAAGATTAACAATGACCTTCATTATTCAGATCAAATCACCTGCGACCTTCTAAAGTTAATTACGAACAAGATAATAGAATTACCTTATTAAATAGTGGTGAAAAAAAATCTTTTAATGAAACAATGCAAATAGAGGAGCTATAAAGTTGAGTTTACCAGTCAAAAAACAATCACTTCTGACACGGTCAGGGCAAATTGAATAAGTGTCCTTGAAACATAAAGGTAAAAAAAAGTCAAATGTGGATACAGCCAAAACTCTGGGTCAAACATGCAGCATTCAAAAAAGCAGTTTTTCTTAACATCAGTCTTCCGGCCTAAAGCTTCTCCAACTGCCTCAACAACTGGTCTTACACAACTTGTGTTTGATTTTTTTCTATAAAGTGTTTGCAAATTCTTCCAAGGTATAGAACAATTTAAACATGCATAAAATCAAATTCAATCTTCAGTCTAAGAAATGGTAAATGAACAAAAATGGAATGTATTTTGAATGCAAAAACTCATTTCTGCTACCACTTTTGCCTTTTTTTTTCCATTTTAAAAATTCAATCTAGAAACAAATACAAACTTAACACTAAAATTTCTTACAACTGTATTTTGTACATAAAACACGGAGCATTACTTTGGAGACTAAAAATAGAAACTAATTAGACAAAGTGTTCAAAGAATGCACACACAAAATATCACATGATGACAGTTTGTGGTCACGTGACCCAATCCTGAGACCACCACAGGATTATGGGCAACTGACATGTTCACCTGACTCGATCATGTGACCTAGATTGATCATATGGTCAAATCATTTGACCTAGGAATGATCATGCGATTGGATCATGGGACCAAGAAATAATTGTTGATTTCATCATGTGACCTAGTAAATAATCATGCAATCAGATCAGGTGATGCAGAAATTATTCATGATTATATAAGATTACAAATAAATGATCGAAAGGATCATGTGACTTGACAACTGATGTCCTGAGATGATCTACAGTAACATTACCCCCAAAATATCTCACTAGATCTCTTAACCTCCACCTGTGTCTCCTCGTCATCAGAATCAGCAAATCTCTTCCCATAATTCTTCTCCATAAACTTATCACTAAACACAAATCTTCATTTTCTCCTCCTCCTTCTCTCCAAATCCCCAATGTAATCAGCAAATATTTTTGCAAGCCAAGTTTACAGTGACATTCCCAGATGACTGAGCAATGCCTGTGATTGCTTTGTATCTAGGATAACATAAATACTGCTTGCAATACCAGTAAAGTCCACAGCACATTTTGGGCATAATTATCTGTTCTATACCTCTCCATCTTCACTTTCTCACCCAAAATATAAATAACCATACACATGGCATATGACAGATACAAACTAAATAATCTCATTCATCTATAAGACTTTGGCAGCGAACATAGCCTTTGAATGATGGCATTTTACTCTCCTCACTCTCCTTGACACTGACATGCTGGATCTTGCTGTATAGGGTCGTAAGGTCAAGGTCAATGTTTACGTGGTTACAACTACATATGAGATTGGAGCAAGCATGCCCAAGTAAATCATTGGGTAAGGATGGTTCCTCGCAACCCAGGGACGTCGGAGACGGGAACCGACCACAGGGGTCATGCTCTGCTGTTGCCACGGGACTGCCCATCCCCAGACAAGCGGCTGAAATGGTTGCCATGGTTACAAAGTCGTTGGCATGATTCTGTTTTTAGGTGGTAATTTAATTTTTAAAATAGGTTGAACAGTGAGCCTATTAAAAATGTACCTAAGCAAATGAAACCTGGTTTGGGCACAATCTAGTCAATGATAACTACCTTCAATAAACAAGTGTGAATTCTTGTCTACCCTCGAGCTATCGAAACTTTGCTCTGAAAGTTATAGCCACTGCTTTACCCTATGTCATAATATAGTATAGTAATAACAACAAAGCAATGTGCTATATTTTAGGTTTTCAATCAGGTACATTAACTACATATTGGGCCATTGTTCCTATACAACTTAGAAAACACAATGAGCTTTGTACTTAAATTGACCAATCAAGAAATATGCCACAAAACCTATTTTGAAGGCCCCAACCTATTAAAGAATGTGATTTACTTGCACATAGTCCCATGACTACACTCGACAACTCTAAACTACTGAATGAAATTTTGTTTACAATAAATTCATACATTCGACTTTTCAATGTTCATCAGGTGTGGCTCCTGAATAGTTGGGGGCCTGGTTAAACTGTTTATATTGATCAATCATTTACTCTTAACCTATAAAATCTTATAATGAGGATGGTAATTATTATGATTCATGACAATATTGTTGGTTTAATCTTGGTTTAGGTCATTTAAACTTGAGAAATGAAATTACTGCTTCGAAATATGGACTGAACAATAAGACAAGTCTTATTATAAATAAAATATAAAAAAAAAAAACAGATTTATTGAAATATTGACTTGAAGGGATGACTTCAAGAATTAAACTATCAGAAAAGATTTTCAATGAAACAAAAAACATATTATCTATCAAAGTAAAATGTTATGACTCCAAGGATCTATATGACTGAGAAATGCGCTAAAGCTTCCCATCTTTTAAATCAAAAGAATAGTTTTCATCCATGATGGGTAATACAAAAACATTCTAGGTCTTCCAAGATTCCCCAGCATAAAACTTAAGTAAAAACAACTTTATTTTCACACATTATGGAGACATACTACTCCATGTAAGCATTCTTAAGAATCAACATTTGTTCACAAGAATTTCCTATTAAGGACAAGGAAATCAGGAAAATGACAAATTGAGATTATGAAAGAAGAGTGAGGTATGAGACAACATTGAATCACAATTTGGTCACAAGGATTGGTACTACATCTGGCCAATTGTTATACAACAATGAAGCAGCAAGGTTTGAGTGTTTTACAATGGAAACGGAAAGGTTTAAGTGCTTACAATAGAAACAGCAAGGTTTAAGGTTAAAGTGTTTACAATGAAAACTGCATATGTGGTGTGTTTTACAATGGAAACAGGAAGGTTTAAATGTTTACAATAGAAACAGCAAATGTGGTGTGTTTTACTATGGAAACAGGAAGGTTTAAATATTTACAATAGAAACAGGAAATGTGGTGTGTTTGACAATAGAAAGTGGAAGGTTGAAGTGTTTACAATGAAACAAGGTTTAAATGTTTACAAAAGAAACAGCAAATGTGGTGTATTTTACAATAGAAACAGGAAGGTTTAAATGTTTACAATAGAAACAGCCAATGTGGTGTCTGACAATAGTAACTGGAAGGTTGAAGTGTTTATAATAGAATCAGCAAAGTTTTAGTGTTTTAAAGTGAAGATGGAGTGTTTACAATGTAAAAGGCGTGTTTACAATAGAAAGGGTAAAGTAAAGTGTTTTTTTTAAAGAAAAATGCAAAAGTGTTTCTTAAGGTGATACTGGCAGAGCTAAATATGTTTATAATGGAAACAACAACACTGGGAGTCATTTAACAGAAAACTGCAAAGTTGGATGTGTTCTTAGTGAACAAAACAACATATAAAGTGTTGAAAATTTGAACAGCAAACTTTAAGTACTGACAATGGAAACAGAAAGTTTAAGTTTATTGTTTTCATGGGATACAGTCAAGTTTGAGTGTTTACAATGGGAACAGCAAATCTTTAGTGTTGACAGAGACAGTGAAGTCAGAGAGATCATAAACAGAGCATTAAGTGTAGGAATATAGGTGGAGATTTGCCATTTGCATTAAAACAATAGTCTGTCTCACAAATGCTGAAATATCAACATTATGTAACATGGTATAGTTGAAGTCTAACAATACTAAAATCATCAGACTGAATTTTGGAAGAAGATACTTGGTTCCTATTAAAACAGACAATATAATTCCTAAGTAAGATAGCTACAACCTCTGTTGGAGAATTGACAGCGTTTATTCATTATTTTTACCATAACAAACAAATTATTTGATTGGCCCAATTTTATATATTAATATCATCATTTCTGATTTGCTAAAATGTAAATAATTGAAGTAATATATAAGATAAGAAAGAAAGTTAAATCCAAAGTCAACTTTTGTTCTGTTAACGAAATGATCTTGCAGAGAAGCCTCTCCAGTACACAGTTTCAGTAAAATATATTTGTTAATGCCTTTTTAACTAGGTTATTAATTATAAATAAATATTACTAACTTTTGCCTTTATTTTGATTTCTGAAGACATCCAATATTATAATGATTTTTCATACTTTACTTTTTTTTAGTAAACTTTTGTTCCGATCTATAATCTTTCAAATGCACATTTAATTCACCAAGTAAAAGTTTTTATCACTATTTGCACTCCTACACTCACTTACTGGGTTAAATTGACACCACATCAAAACAGCAGTGCTTTTCAGAGCTTTATTACTCTGTATGTGCATTGTTTGGTCTCCTTACCAGGACTGTTTTGTATCATTGCATCGACCATTTACCGGTATGATCATTATAGCAGCAACCTGCTTTTTTGGTGGAGGAAGACCCCAGACATATTCCTGGGTAGAATTCCTGGCGCACCACAGGTCAGCTGACAGACCTTCTCTTCGTAAGTCCTTCGCCCTGACAGGTCTCAAACCCATATGGTTTGAGGCTAAGCAGTCAGAGAAGTTACAAATCAGCGACCCTACCACTTTGCCACAGGCACCCATTTACCAGGATTGTAATTATGTTATGTTTTTTTTTTAAAGAATAGGTAACTTGGGACAATTAAATCACTACTAAGATGGACTGATTACTTATTAATTTAAAGTATTGATTTAACTTATTTTTCGCTATTGTGAAAAAAACACCTAATGTTGTGTGAAAAAGAGTGAGTTTATTGACAAACACCTACTGCAGTGTGGAAAAGAATGAGTTTAGTGACAAACACCTACTGCAGTGTGGAAAAGAGTGAGTTTATTGACAAACACCTACTGCAGTGTAGAAAAGAGTGAGTTTAGTGCCAGACACCTACTGCAGTGTGGAAAAGAGTGAGTTTAGTGCCAAACACCTAATGCAGTGTGGAAAGGAGAGTGTTTAGTGGCAAACACCTAATGCAGTGTAGAAAAGAGCGAGTTTAGTGCCAGACACCTACTGCAGTGTGGAAAAGAGTGAGTTTATTGACAAACACCTACTGCAGTGTAGAAAAGAGTGAGTTTAGTGGCAAACACCTAATGTTGTGTGGAAAAGAGTGAGTTTAGTGGCAAAAACCTACTGCTGTGTGGAAAAGAGTGAGTTTATTGACAAACACCTACTGCAGTGTGGAAAGGAGAGTGTTTAGTAAAAAACACCTACTGCAGTGTGGAAAGGAGAGTGTTTAGTGACAAACACCTACTGCAATGTGGAAAAGAGTGTTTAGTGACAAACACCTACTGCAATGTGGAAAGGAGAGTGTTTAGTGGCAAACACCTAATGCAGTGTAGAAAAGAGTGAGTTTAGTAAAAAACACTTACTGCAGTGTAGAAAAGAGTGCGTTTAGTGCCAAACACCTACTGCAATGTGGAAAAGAGTGCGTTTAGTGCCAAACACTTACTGCAGTGTGGAAAGGAGAGTGTTTAGTGACAAACACCTACTGCAATGTGGAAAAGAGTGCGTTTAGTGCCAAACACTTACTGCAATGTGGAAAAGAGTGCGTTTAGTGCCAAACACTTACTGCAGTGTGGAAAGGAGAGTGTTTAGTGACAAACACCTACTGCAATGTGGAAAAGAGTGTTTAGTGGCAAACACCTAATGTAGTGTGGAAAAGAGTGAGTTTAGTGACAAACATCTACTGCAGTGTGGAAAAAAGAGTGTTTAGTGACAAACACATGGGTGCAAGTTGAAAATTTCCAAAAACCTGAAGTTTTTGCTGGGGGCCAGGTGGTCGCCAGGGCCCCCGGTGGGTCCAGGGCAATGCCCTGGCCAGGGGTCGAGGGGGCCTCTGGCCCCCTGAAGCTCCTGCATTTTAGCAAATTTCAAGGCTAATTCTTGTGTTTTCCTGAGACACAATTGTTCTAAAATATTTTTTTTTCTGCAAAACATATCCATTTTTCATGTTGAAAATTGACAATTGAGACTGTTTATAATGTCAATCAAGCCACTGAATAGACTATATGACATTTACTCTCTTTTCATTACATCAAGAATCACAAGGCTACAAAACAAGATCTTATACTTGAAAAAAACTTTTTTTTTTCTTAAAAACGAAACAAACAAAATTATAAAATAAAGCTCATTGAATTCTTTTAACACAAAAATTATTATGACAGCAAGTAGTGACTAGATTATTATATTACCCAAAGAAGTAAGCTGTATATGTACCACATCCAAAACATACATAAATTCACAGTTTAACTAACAAATTTTAAATTATTTAATACATCACATTAAATATTGATTATTGTCTTGACACAGCACTCCCAATATGCAGCGCCCGGATTATCGGGCTTTCTAAGCCAGATTTCCCACCTGTTACCGTTTTTGTCGCATTCTGAGAGCCATTCCGAATACCATTTATTTTTTACATCTTTTTCTAGCGATTTGGTATCACAATCCGATTTTAAGAACTTCATTTTCTCTGTTTTTTCGGCGATTATAGACACATGTTTTCAATCAATGGAGGGCACCATTTTGCCTGATATTACGTTACGACAAATTTGATTTGACGATTCCAGCCAATCAAATTTGATATTAGATACACACTTAATTGCTAAGATAAACGCGACTTGGGTCGATATCGTTGTCGTCGTATGACTCGTCTACTCCCCCTCCACCCCCCAATTTTCTCAACGAATTTACATGATTTGGAAAAATGACCTCCCGGGCTTCGAAAAAATGGCATTTCCGGCAAAAACCGGAAAACTTGCACCCATGCAAACATCTACTGCAGTGTGGAGAAGAGAGTGTTTAGTGACAAACACCTACTGCAGTGTGAGAAGAGTGTTTGGTAACAAACATCTACTGCAGTGTTGAGAAGAGAACATTTAATGTCAAACATCTACTGCAGTGTGGAAAGACTATGTTTAGTGACAAACATCTACTTCAGAATGAAAACAGATTGTTTAGGAACAAACATCTACTGCAGTGTGGAAAAGAGAGTGTTTAGTGACAATGTACCTCACTAAGACTGTACACTCTTAATGCATGTACTCAAACCACTAAATATATGAGATAGCGCACGCAAAAACTGGACACAACCACTAGGTGCCTTTATAGAAACAGAGATCTGGTGGGAGAAAGGACATAGAGCGAGGAAGAGGCAAAGGTGGAAGAAAAACATTTATGTATGACACACCAGGACATAAAGAAGAGTCAAAATGACATTTGATTACAATTTTAGAACAACACAATTGATATTCACATTTCATAGCTGAAGAAAAAAAATGTCTGTCCTCATTTGCATAAACCACAGTTTCTGTGTGTTTACATGGTTAAAAATACTAAAATAAAAATGAATAGACAAAGAAAGTCATGGTGCAACTAGGCCAAAAGGTCTTTGAATAAAATGGTGAAATGTCAATCATATTTCTTTAACCCTGGTGTGTTTTAAGCAAATGGTTATCATAGACTGAAGCAGCAAATAAAGCATCAAGCAAAAGCTTATATTTAATAAAAAAATGTTAATCAGTTTGCAGAAAATCCAAACAAACAAAAAACAAATTATGCAGAGATAGATCTTTTGGCTTTTACAGACACTGATGTAGTAGTCAGCTGCAAGTGCAATGCATTTTTATGTTAAAAATGCAAAAAAGAAAAAAATCTGGAGAAGTAAGAACTTTTTACAAAAACTTGTAGACAACTTTGCAATGTAAGTAACACAATTCAGGTTAAATTGACCCCACACCAAAACAGCAGTGCTTTTCAGAGCTTTATTACTCTGTATGTGCATTGTTTGGTCTCCTTACCAGGACTGTTTTGTGTCATTGCAGTGACCATTTACCGGTATGATCATTATAGCAGCAACCTGCTCTTTTGGTGGAGGAAGACCCCAGACATATGCCTGGGTAGAATCACTGGCGCACCACAGGTCAGCTGACAGACCTTCTCTTCGTTAGTCCTTCGCCCTGAACAGGTCTCAAACCCATATGGTTTGAGGCTAAGCAGTCAGAGGAGTTACAAATCAGCGACCCTACCACTTTGCCACAGGCACCCCTTTACCAGGATTGTAATTATGTTATGTTTATTTTTAAAGAATAGGTGACTTGGGACAATTAAATCACTTCTAAGATGAACAGTTATCATTAATTATTAATTTAAAGTGCTGTAATGGGTTTCGTGCCAAAGAAAATAAGACAATATCAAGAATGCCTTTTGTGTTCTAAGGTATAAACTCTTTTCATCACACTGAAAAAAGATCTTAACATCAGCATCTAAAAACTTCTTACAACTTAAATTACTTTTCAAAAATTTGTTAAGAAAATGCAGCTAATGTACAATAAAATGTCTTTTTTTTATGTTTCCAGTGATCCATTGATTTAACTTATTTTTCGCTATTGTGAAAAAAACACCTAATGTTGTGTGAAAAAGAGTGAGTTTATTGACAAACACCTACTGCAGTGTGGAAAAGAATGAGTTTAGTGGCAAAAACCTACTGCAGTGTGGAAAAGAGTGAGTTTATTGACAAAAACCTACTGCAGTGTGGAAAAGAGTGCGTTTATTGACAAACACCTACTGCAGTGTGGAAAAGAGTGAGTTTATTGACAAAAACCTACTGCAGTGTGGAAAAGAGTGAGTTTATTGACAAACACCTACTGCAGTGTAGAAAAAAATGAGTTTAGTGACAAACACCTACTGCGGTGTGGAAAATAGTGAGTTAAGTGACAAACACCTACTGCAGTGTGGAAAAGAATGAGTTTAGTGACAAACACCTACTGCAGTGTGGAAAAGAGTGAGTTTAGTGATAAACACACTAGTGCAGTGTGGAAAAGAGTAGTGACAAACACCTACTGCAGTGTGGAAAAGAGTAGTGACAAACACCTACTGCAGTGTGGAAAAGAGTGAGTTTGGTGACAAACACCTACTGCAGTGTGGAAAAGAGTAGTAACAAACACCTACTGCAGTGTGGAAAAGAGTGAGTTTAGTGACAAACACCTACTGCAGTGTGGAAAAGAGTGAGTTTGGTGACAAACAACTACTGCAGTGTGGAAAAGAGTAGTGACAAACACCTACTGCAGTGTGGAAAAGAGTGAGTTTGGTGACAAACACCTACTGCAGTGTGGAAAAAAATGTGTTTAGTGACAAACACCTACTGCAGTATGGAAAAGAGTGAGTTTAGTGACAAACACCTACTGCAGTGAGGTAAAGAGTGAATTTAGTGACAAACACCTACTGCAGTTTGGAAAAGATGAGTTTAGTGACAAACACCTACTGCAGTGTGGAAAAGAGTGAGTTTAGTGACAAACACCTACTGCAGTGTGGAAAAGAGTAAATTTAGTGACAAACACCTACTGCAGTGTGGAAAAGAGTGAATTTAGTGACAAACATCTACTGCAGTGTAGAGAAGAGAGTGTTTAGTGACAAACACCTACTGCAGTGTGAGAAGACTGTTTGGTAACAAACATCTACTGCAGTGTGGAGAAGAGAGCATTTAATGTCAAACATCTACTGCAGTGTGGAGAAGACTATGTATAGTGACAAACATCTACTTCAGAGTGAAAACAGAGTGTTTAGTAACAAACACCTACTGCAGTGTGGAAAAGAGTAGTGACAAACACCTACTGCAGTGAGGAAAAGAGTGAGTTTGGTGACAAACACCTACTGCAGTGTGGAAAAAAATGCGTTTAGTGACAAACACCTACTGCAGTGTGGAAAAGAGTGAGTTTAGTGACAAACACCTACTGCAGTTTGGAAAAAATGAGTTTAGTGACAAACACCTACTGCAGTGTGGAAAAGAGTGAGTTTAGTGACAAACACCTACTGCAGTGTGGAAAAGAGTAAATTTAGTGACAAACACCTTCTGCAGTGTGGAAAAGAGTGAATTTAGTGACAAACATCTACTGCAGTGTAGAGAAGAGAGTGTTTAGTGACAAACACCTACTGCAGTGTGAGAAGAGTGTTTGGTAACAAACATCTACTACAGTGTGGAGAAGAGAGCATTTAGTGTCAAGCATCTACTGCAGTGTGGAAAAGACTATGTTTAGTGACAAACATCTACTTCAGAGTGAAAACAGAGTGTTTAGGAACAAACACCTATTGCAGTGTGGAAAAGAGTGTGTTTAGTGACAATGTACCTCACTAAGACTGTACACTCTTAATGCCTGTACTCAAACCACTAAATATATGAGATGGCGCACGCAAAAACTGGACACAACCACTAGGTGCCTTTATAGAAGCAGAGATCTGGTGGGAGAAAGGACATAGAGCGAGATAGAGGCAAAGGTGGAAGAAAAACATTTATGTATGACACACCAGGACATAAAGAAGAGTCAAAATGACATTTGATTACAATTTTAGAACAACACAATTGATATTCACATTTTATAGCTGAAGAAAAAAAATTGTCTGTCCTCATTTGCATAAACCACAGTTTCTGTGTGTTTACATGGGTAAAAATACTAAAATAAAAATGAATAGACAAAGAAAGTCATGGTGCAACTAGGCCAAAAGGTCTTTGAATAAAATGGTGAAATGTCAATCATATTTCTTTAACCCTGGTGTGTTTTAAGCAAATGGTTATCATAGACTGAAGCAGCAAATAAAGCATCAAGCAAAAGCTTATATTTAATAAAAAAATGTTAATCAGTTTGCAGAAAATCCAAACAAACAAAAAACAAATTATGCAGAGATAGATCTTTTGGCTTTTACAGACACTGATGTAGTAGTCAGCTGCAAGTGCAATGCATTTTTATGTTAAAAATGCAAAAAAGAAAAAAATCTGGAGAAGTAAGAACTTTTTACAAAAACTTGTAGACAACTTTGCAATGTAAGTAACACAATTCAGACATTTGTTGGAAAATAAATTAGAAATTAGTCAAGATCTCCAAAGAAGAACAACCAAAAATCATAAACAAGTCATCATTCACTAAAAGACAAATGTCAAAATGTAAATATTCTTTTCACAGAAACCTTTTCAAAAAACCCCTAAAAAACACCAAAGCATGGATTCTGAGTTTTTCACTGCCCACAACCTGTTCAGAAGATACTGACTACAGAGAGCATTTTATGGAGTATACAAATGAGGACTGGACATAATATAAAAAAGGATTGTAAGGAATTTGATGACAAATGTGGCGCCACCTACCTGAACTGGAGGGACTTGAGGTTTTAGACGTGTTACCACTACTGTCGCCGCCGCTTGGAAAGCGCGTATAGCTTGCGCCATGCTGGCCGCTACAATGCGCGTGCTGCAAACATGGTGACTTGCCTCCAGAACGCGGCAGATCCGCTGCACACTTCAGTAAACTGTACACAGGGTCAACAGGGCCAGCTGGAATTGATAATCATAATTGTAACAACAATAATAGAGAAAGAATTAGAAGAAGTGGAAGAAGAAACAGAAGGGTGAGTACCAAAATTTTCTTGTGTAATGGTAACAGAAAAGGTATTGAAAACAGCCACAAGTTTATTATTATTATCATCTTTTTTAAAATACATCACAGCGATCAGTTATGTTCATTATAGCGATCACCAGGTGTTTTGTTGGAGAAGGACACCTGACAAATATCTGTGTAGAACTACTGATGCACCACAGGTCAGCTGAATGATTTGTTTAATGGGTTTATCGTCCCACCAACAGTATTTCAGTTTTCTGGAAATGGTGTCCACTTGAAGCAGATATAGTGCTGCCTTCATTGTGTATAGCATGCCGTGAACACCTGGCATGGTACCACACCCAGTCACTTTATCCTGACTTTATCCAACTTCTGTTTTGTTCAGCCTGAGATTAATCTTGGAGCCTTCTCTACGTCTAACCAACACTTTAACTTCTGTACTACTACGGCTAAAGGCAAGAATGAACCTACAGTCTTCTTGAATGGGTTAAAAATGTCATATTCATACATAACTGAGAAGATACATACGATTTATTTGTTCAACTTCCTCATCAGCTTCCTTGGAGTTTTGTTTCTTCCTATGAAAGCTGCTTTTCTTTGTCTGAAACAAAAACAAACAGCAAACATCACAATTGGAGAATGACAGAAATCACTAAGTAAATTAGAAGGTCTTATGACAGATGCCTTGATTATCTGAAATAGCAACAAAAAGCACTGCAAATGTTTTGTTTGTTAGTTTTTTGTGTAACATTTCATCGACAACACTTTGGAACAGAATATAGATGTATAAATAGAGACATCAGCTTGACAGCAGACACATGTCAGATAGAAGACATCCTCGTATAACCAGGCCTTTAACCCACATGGTGAAGGGCTGAGGAGTTAAAGGTCAATGTCTCTAACTGATCAGTCAGTGATATTGACTGCTGCAACCATATGCACATATATACAAATCTTGGAGCTGACCTGCTGGCAGCATGTGTTTATGATATTGTTAAAAATATACTCAAATTAGCTCAAGGATGCCCAGAACTGAAAGTTAAATTTATCTTTTTAATCATTAATTTACAATGCCCTAGTATATCAGGTTTTTTCTTTTAGGAACAGAGGAATCAAAAGGGGGAAAAATCATGGGAAAAATACAAAATTGACGAAAATTCAGTATATTATATATTGCTTTATATTACTTTAACTTTCATTAACAAGTCTTGAAGAAGTCTATTAAGGTTAGGGTAAGCCTAAAGGGGCAGGTCTCTTTGTTTCTTGCAGCTGTTTCCAGCATTTGGATAACAGAGACATGACACCTAACATTGGTGTATTTTTCAGCAGATGCCTTTCACTGTTACTGTGTGTTTCAAGTCCCCTTCAAAGATTATCACCTTTCACTGCATCACATGAAACATAGGACACATTTACATCATTTCATGTTGCAAACAGTTCACAATATTTAGACATGAAGCCTTTTTTACCATACTACAGGCAAGTATATCTTGATTCATAAATGTGTTGGTTGAAACAACAAGTGTCTTTCGTTTCCATTTGACCTGGAACTTTCAGTTACTTTTGGGGAGCCAGTAACTGATGCAATATTCATTGCATACCTACTGTTGCTCTTCAGATAATGTGGCAGCGCCAGTAACTGTACTACTAGTACATGTTGATTCAGGGCAAGATTCTTCATACGATGTAGATTTCCTACTTTCGTTAGTTACGGTTTCACTTTTATAAGCAATTTCGATCACATCTGTTTGATTGTCAAGGTCTTACCCTAATCACTAAAAAACAGTGTCTTAAAAGATTTATCAATTCATTTTGAATTTTTTGCATCAGATAGTTTTATCTTTTTGTTGTTGTTGTAATTTTCTCCAATTGTGAGACATCATGAAATATCACAATGGTCGGAAATAAATAAACACTCATCTGGTTTCCGCTAACATATTTGGTTCCCATTATTACAAATAGCGAGCATTGAAAGCTAGGATGTACAATAGGAACACCTTGGATAATTCACGAATCATGATGATTGTCCTGAGGACGGAATTACCAGAGGAGATCTGATTGCTAAGATGCAATGTCCATGAAGTAGGGAGTCTATATTTAGTAAAACTTGTCAAATATTATACTTAGTATTGTGTGTACATAGTTTCTCAACAGAAGTTCATTAAAATGTGCAGATTTTATATGAAACCGATTCAACTAAACTAAAAATTTAGCATTTTATTTACTCTACAAGGTGAAAAAAGAATTTTCGATGGGGAAAGGTTTTCTAGGGGAAGACAGCGCTATCAGTTTGTTAGGGAAAAGAATCCTGTATATACTCCTGAAGCATTATTTACACTTTTTTCTATCACACCAAAATTTGTTACCTCAACATCAGACATCAGACTAGGAATTATTTTGCAAGACCTTTCTGTATAATATCTTTCCTATGCATAGTTACCAAAAACAAGTTGTCAAATACTGGTAGACACATACTGGTTGTCAAATATTGGTAGACACATACCAGTTGGCGAATACAGGTAGACACATACCTGTTGTCAAATATTGGTAGACACATAACAGTTGTCAAATATTGGTAGACACATACCGGTTGTCAAATACTGGTAGACACATACTGGTTGTCAAATATTGGTAGACACATACCAGTTGTCAAATACTGGTAGACACATACCTGTTGTCAAATATTGGTAGACACACAACAGTAGTCAAATATTGGTAGACACATACCGGTTGTCAAATACTAGTAGACACATACCTGTTGTCAAATATTGGTAGACACACAACAGTAGTCAAATATTGGTAGACACATACCGGTTGTCAAATATAGGTAGACAGTCTAATGATAGTTTAATTGGAACACTTTCTGCAACTCTGTTTAGTGAAAACTTGATCTTTGTTAGATATATGGAACACAAGCTTCTCTTCTAACTTTAATTTATGAAAAATATGTTTCAAATTGCAGTTTGGTGTATACATAATCTGGTTTGTCAAATTGTTTTAAATTCATCTATGCCTTATGTCAGAGTACTTTTGAAATTAAATTATGGCCATATTGGCAACATCAAGTATTGGTGGAGAAAGACTCCAGAATTATGCCTGGGTAGAACCACTAGTGCAATGTAGATCAACTGGAAAACCAGTTGTTTTTTTTTAATCATTGTTTAAACCCTACACCTCTTCTATCTTCATTAGGACGGATATTTACTGCAATTTAGTTTGAAAATAATAAGAAAATTCTCTTTTCTTATTTAAAACTTATTGAGAGCTTCTGCAATACACAACTTTATATGAAAATTTTCACAGAGATGTTAATTCCTCATGAGTTTCAAATATACGGTAATAAAAATTTCCGAAATTAAAGTAAACTATTTTTCTGCCAATTCTTTCAACATAGATTTGATATAAAAATAAATTAACTAACCAGCATAATTCGCACTCTACACTTATAAACGTAGCTACTTCAATCTTTGTTACCCTCCATTACTATAAAAAGATGCTGATCATTTGAAGTTTACTGTCAAAAATTAATGAGGTATAGATGGAAATTGTTTATTTTAAGTATCTTATATAAATTTTATCTCATTTATGAGTTTTGTTGGTGTATTTCACTCTAGCCTAATGATCTATTTTAGTGCAAAATATCTTTCCTTTTTTAAAAAATCATGGGGTGATACAAAAAGGGTAGGTGCCTCAATTTGGATAAATACAGTATTTGCTGCATTAAATGTTTTTGCAAATCGATGCCTGCTGGGTAAATATGTAACAGCTAACATTCTAAATGTATCATCAAGTAGCAAACAATTTATTGATAAGGTAATGGCTAAATAAATAACATTGTTATCTGAGGCATCAACTTGTACATGCATATTCGTGGAAAAAGGAGCTAAATTGGTCATATATAATTTCTTGCATCATCATCTTGCTTGTTTGTTACATCACACGGTAATGACTGTGGTCCTAATGGAGATGTCCAGCTAGTTATTGATGGAAGAAGATCCTGGACAAATGTCTGGGTAGATCCATAAGTGCACCGCAGGTCAGCTGGAAGATCTTCACCCATTTAAGTTTTTGTTCAGCGTGGGACTCGAACCTACTCAGCCTGGAGCATGGGTGTTTCAAGTAGGCCACCCTAACCACTCAGCCACAGGCATCCCTTCTCATTAACTTACATAAGACTTCATCTTGGATAAGTTTAAGTCTACACTTGTGTCAATTTTATAAAGCGTTGTCAACTTGTCAAATAGTGTCTGTTCAGCAAGGTGGGTGGGTGGTGGGTGGGGGGAGTTAACATTACTATTAGCATCACCAACTAAGATTATCTACAAGAGATTATATTCATATTTATTCACCTGAGTCAGAGACATGGGTTGCTGCAAGGATTGTTGTTTAGAAGGAAGACAAAATATACAATTGAAACCAGATGTTGTTGTGGGATGAGGGGTGGAAGACTGTGTAGACATCTTTCTTGTCATCTACCTGGTCTCACTTACGGAAAAGTGCAGCTTACATAATCAGACTGGGGCATACATGTGTATTGGTTTTGCAGATATATATACCTGTAGGCTGTTTCTGACTTTACCTTAAGTTAAACCAGGTTACACAACTCGCTGGATTTGTTCTATTTACAGTAATTAACAATTTATATTGAAATCAACATTATTTTTCTACAGTCTTGCTTTCCAAGATAGCTTCTATTAATGTCACACCAATGTTCAATTTGTTTGTTTGTTTGTGTTTTTGAAATACATTGCAGCGACCAGTAATGATCATTATAGTAACATCCAGCTTTTTGGTGGAGGAAGACCCCAGGTATATTTCTGGTTAGACCCACCTGCACACTGCAAGTCAGCTGGACTTTCCCCACATTAAGTCCTTGGCCCTGAACGGGACTCGAACGGGACTCGAACCCACATGGTGAGAGGCTTAACAGTCAGAGGAGTTACAAATCTGTGACTCTAACGCTATGCCACAGGTGCCCCACTTTGCACCTTTCTAAAGAGATGTACAAGTCTTAGAAGGATTCTGCAGGTATCCACTTGACCACTACATCAAGGGTGCAGGTCATGGTATTTTCATTTTGCATTAAAAAGTTTGGACTTAAAAATCTCTGATCGGTACATACTTTTCTATTGTAAGTCTTCTACAAAAAACAAAAATAAAAGTAATGTATTTATACAAAAATTGCCTTCTGCTGTTAAAAGTTGCATTTCTCTTATACTCCTGTAAAGTAAAATATAATGTTACTTGTTTTCATACATAGCGTGATAAATTACTGCATTAAACAGAAATCTTTCCTTTATACAAATGATCTGTGTTTGCTTACCAAGGATTATTAAATTTGATAATTAAATGGCAATGTAACAGCATCGAACCATTATACGGAAAAGTAAGTTGTATGACAAGTATAACCATTATTTACCTGTCAAAGGTTTGTAATTTGAAGAATTGGATTATCTTGCCTCATGCATATGTTTTTTGTTTCTTTGTTGGGTTTATCGTCCCACCAACAGTATTTCAGTTATCTGGAGATGTTGTCCACTTGAAGCAGATATAGTGCTGCCTTCATTGTGTATAGCATGCCGTGAACACCTGGCATGATACCATAACCAGTCACATTATCCTGACACCGGGCAACCAGTCTAGGAACTACCCTTATATTTGTTTGAGCGTTAGCAAGGGAGCTATACCACTACCTTTTTTTACAACTTTGGTATGTCGCGGACCA
Source organism: Sinonovacula constricta (assembly GCA_007844125.1). Taxonomy (NCBI): domain Eukaryota; kingdom Metazoa; phylum Mollusca; class Bivalvia; order Cardiida; family Solecurtidae; genus Sinonovacula; species Sinonovacula constricta. Next base: position 15,510,040 of record CM017568.1, read on the forward strand.
GGATTGAACCCGGGGCCTCTCATACCTGGAGCTGATGCTCTACTGATTGGGCTACCGACTGTGCTACCAGGTCCGGTAGCTTTTTTTATTTTCAAATATAAACAAAACTTGTAATGTCTTGAAAAAATTCTGGTAATATGCATCAGCAACTGCTGTTGAAACATACTTATGTGAGTGTGGTACGATACATACTTATGTGAGGGTGGTACGATACACACTTATGTGAGGGTGGTATGATACATACTTATGTGAGGGTGGTACGACACATACTTATGTGAGGGTGGTACGATGACCCATCAATTGCCATGTATATGACTTGTAAGATTGTGAATAGTATAGTATGCTGTCACTTATATGTACCTACATTTTTTACATTTATGTTTGACATACAGTTAAAAATTGCAGATTATTTCCTCATTAATTTATTCTCTGTCTTTCTAATCTTCATTTATATAAGATTTGACTCTAAGTTAGATGTAGTAAATTGTTGCTATTGCACATACAACAAAGGTTGGACAAATTGCCAACTGTCACTGTTCACAATTCTATTTATACGTAAAACAATCCTAACTAAGCCAAGATCAATGAAATATAGAATTATGAAAATCAATATGTAAACATGTTGCCAACAATAAACATAATAAGTGAAGGTATACAACCTTTGGTTACAAGATCTCTTAGTGATATAATTGTGAAAATAATTTCAGGATAATGTGTGTGCAACAATTATTCACAAACCATGTGCGATTCAATGTTATAGGGGGAAAAAAACTCTGCAGAATTTTTAATGATATAACAAAACTATTCAAGGTTGTTTAGTTTGGTTTTTTAAATACATTGTAGCAACCAATTTTGATCATTATAGCAACGTCCAGCTTTTTGGTGGAGGAAGACCCTAAATGTCTGGATAGAACCACCGGCGGACCGCAAGTTAGATGGAAGACCTTCACACATTAAGAAGTTTGCCCTGAACGGGACTCGAACCCATGTGGTGAGAGGCTGAGCAGTCAGAGGAGTTACAAGTCGGCGACTCTACCACTACACCACCGGCGCCCCCTAACATTTAAGGTTGATAAAACCAAGATTGAAATAATATTTTTCTGTGATAATATATTCGTTAAATAATAGTTGCGTGAAGATATTTCTCAAACATTGTTTCACCAGTTTGTTAAGGCCAACAACCGCAGATATAACGGTAACAACAGCCCGCCACTTTTGATTGACCTTTGTCCTCGGTTCTGATTTGTCAAAATCTTGTATCACTATGGTAATAGAGGGGCGGGAAGGTCTAGGTGTCATCTGTAATGCCAATTTTTTAATTTCAATATTTCTATTGTGAAAGTTGGAATGAAATATGTACTCTATCCTTTTAATTAAGCTCTAACATACTTTCTTATAATATTCATATATAAAGCATTTTTGCAATTATATACATTTGTATGTACACTTATTTTGCCATTTACATTTTAACTTACACATTTTGCTGATTATTATTAATATGTATTTGGGTTTTACGGCACACCGACACTTGAGAGGTCATACGGCGCCGAATTATTATTAATTGGGTTTGTCATCCTGCCAACAGTATTTCAGTCATCTGGAGACAGTGAAGCAGATATAGTGCTGCCTTCACTGTGTATAGCATGCTTGAACCCCTGGCATGATACCATACCCAATCACATTATCCTGACACAGGGCCAACCAGTCATGGAAGTACCCTTATATTTGCTTGAGCATTAGCAAGGGAGCTATACCACTACTATTTTTAACGACTTTGGTATGTCGCAGCTCGGGATCAAACCAGAGGCCTCTCGTACCTGGAGCCGACACTCTACTAATTGTGCTACCAGGTCCGGTACATTTTAATGATACTTGGTCAAGCTTTTCTTATCATTTCTTGTGCATAACATTGTAAATAATAAATGTATTCCCATAAATGCAGTATGATTTTGTAAATATCATTAGTTTATTATATATATTAATAAAAATAGTTATGTCTAGCTACTTTTGGATACAAAAACACTACTGGAGGAAATCTAACTGCATGACAAAATGTTAATAAAATATTTGTTAAAAGTATTTGAGCTATGTGTACAGAATAGGCAAAGTAGCCATTTAAAACTATATATACATATGAATAATCATATATATACATATGAATACTCATTTTCAGCAAATAAACATTACAACAATTCTATAGGATATATATCTTTGATAATGCTAGGACAGATGCATCTTTTCAAAGAAGCAAAAATATATTAATGATATGAACATTAATGCTGGATTTTTTTTTTTTTTAAATTAATTTTTTCATCTTTAAATTTAGACTAATTCATGGTGAAAACAAACAATGCATACAAAAGTACCACTTGGTTTTCAATAAAATATGTGGCATTCATAATTTTAAGATATAAATCATTATATATTGACATTTTACCCTTCTTGTATGTAAGATGTTTGGATTTCACCCAAGATCACAGTGCAAAATAGCTTCGACAAATACATATATATATTAGGACTAACATACATGTAAACAGAGTTTACATAAAGCATGTTCAGTTCATTCTCAAAATTTTCATACCCTTAATTTGGTAAGATGCTTTTTACAATGCATGTGGGTCATCTCATTATTTTAATTCCTTGATAACACCAACAGTTTAAACTTACAATTTCAAATATATTTGTATCCATCATTTAATCCTAGTCCTGTTTTCCCAAGCACAATACAACTAGTACAACACAACACTATATTCACTTAGGATTACTCAAAACAATACACTATACAAATTCCACTATTCTGTTGAAGATGAGTTATACACTTTATTCACAGCACAACTAGTCAGAAAGTACACTGATATATAATGACACACTTAAAACACAAACATAGTAACTAAAAGACATACACAAAAATGACTTATACTATTCTACTGACAGCAGACTGAAAAGTTTCCATGCTTTTACACTAGAAGTTTCCATTGGGGTGCCTACCCTATTGGCACCAAAAGGACTATAGTACATGGGTGCAAAAATGGCATGTAAATATAAATAAAAATCCTAGCAGAACCAAACATACAATAACATGAAACATTCTGAACAGAAATGCCAGTCCTTACAGATGATCATAAACAAGAACATGTGAATGACAAAAAACAATTTTAATTAACCAGGGAGCCCACGAATTAATTATTTTAAGAATAGCTATTAACAACTTCAAATATGTGTACATCAAATTTGTATACAGTGTTCCATTCTGTACAGCAGACCAGCATTCCAGTCATCAAAGACAAAAATGGTTTTGGAGATACTAATAAATATGGTGATTAACTGGTGTGTACACAAGTTTGTTTTAATAACACCTTTAAAAAGACACTGTACACAAAACTGGTATGCTAAAATACTATAAATAGTCACAGAGAATTTAGAATTGATTCCTCGCCCAGAAACATTTAATATGCTCAACTAAATGCCCTAGACTCAAAGTTGACATTCAGCCTGTGTAAATTTATTGAAAAAAATAATTCTCAAGGCCAGCTTTACAACACAGTATTCACCAAAACAGGTAAAATATGGAAAAAAAATAAGAAGTGACCAAAATGCCACCGACTCATTTGTGTTTTATACCTATTTCAAAATTACCATCAAAAGATACAGATTAGACTTAGACTTACAGTTACTGTTATGTTATGTAACTTTAAACAACTGTTACAGCACAAGTAATCACAAAATAACCATCATAATATACAAATGCAAAACAAAATACCATAGACTCATAGCTGCTCTATACTCATCCAGACTGCACCAGCCACCCACAATGCCTAATGATCTGTCCCATCCACAGCTGATATCAATTAAAGAGCATAGGTGGCGCTACTGAATCCAATTAGTTGGTGACCAGATACCCATGAAAAGATGTAGCTAAACAATTAAAGGTGATGGAGCTGGTTAATTAAAACCTATAAGCATCTCCACCTCATGGTAATTAATAACCATAAAAAATAATGAGTCCGATTATGGTGTCTAGGTTTAATGGCAACTTAAAACAACAGACAATGAGATTATTTATGTATTTATCTGATAAAATGATACATATTTATACAAAGAACTAAAGTATTATATGAATGGTTTTAAGCATTAAGACACTCTGTTGTTTATTTGTCAAAATATGTAACTTAAGAAGGAGACTTTTGATCCAAAATAGCCAACACACACCATTAAAAGAGAAATAAGATATTGTAAAAGAAAGATTTTGAAAACCATTTTCCCCAGAACAACTTTTAATGAATTGACTTTGATCAATAATTATATATTGAAAAACAAACAACATACAATTAAAAGTTAATATAACTTTAAAACCAACAAACATGAAACAAGTAATAGGTAATCATTTGAAACCTGGTTATGTTCCCCAAAGTTCTGTGAACACAGGAATATTAGCCATTCAAAAAATAAAATATTAAATATTTTTATCACATGATTCAGGTTATTTTCCATTCAATACACCCATTACATATTTTCTTATATTACACTTGCTAGTTGCATAATACAGCTTTGTGATTGATGACATCATCATCATAATGCAGATCATCTCATACCACTATTTCACCAAGTACTGTTTGTAAATTTTGTAAAATTGTATATTGGTGACTAAAATCATGTGATAAAAAGAATCTGACACTAGGTGTCATTTAATACAAACATTTATAAAATTTGTCCATAGGCTCGCATAATATCATTTTTCCTGAACCCATTTGGTAAATGTTTGTATTAAATGACACTCATGTCAGATCGTCTATTTATACTAAAGAAAAAAAGTTTAGCAAGTTTTTTACAAATTTGGTTTTCGTCTATAAATCAATGTGACTAAAACGTTCCAGTATTTACTTATTGTGCCTATCCATTGACAACATGATTTCCCCTTTTTTTTAAAATACACCATTATCTAAGTGTGATACGTAACTTTCACGAAAATCCCGTGCAGTATGTGCACAGCAAAACGGATGATCCTCCGCGGGTCACAAAGTTCCCTTGGAGTCAAACCTCTCTGAACTTGCTGAACTTTTTTCATTCAGTAATTATCTATATTTAAGATCTATTCAACGGTATTGGAGACAGGCTGCTGCCAAATTTTTTTTCAGGTGGCAAAGGTAACTGTGATCTGGGAGGCACATGACCTCAGACATGGAGATTGATATGGTACGTCTGTTAAATCCAAGGAACAAGAAAGAGAGACATATACCAATGTTTAAAGCAAGAAGCAGACAACTCTGAAATACCTGTAAGCGTTCGAAATAATCTAAATCGCGTCTACTGAGACGAGTGGATGCCTTAGGCTGAAGTGACTGGTTTCGTCTCCTCCTGTCAATCTTTGGCGTTCTCTGGTGCTCACTGACACTTCGAAACATTGGAACTTTCTTTTTTTGTGTCTGCTGACTTTCATCCCAGCTTTTTGTTGTATAGACTTTTCGTGGCAGACGACAAAACAAATGTGTTGTCTGTTGCGGTTGCCTCTCCTCACTTTCTTGTCTTTTCCCTTTGTTAAACAGTTCTGATGTGCTCAATGATTTGCCGAGAGATTTTCCTTTTATTTTTTCCATGGTGATTTTTGGTGACATCTTTGGAGAGGTACTTTCTGGGCTCTTTGTATCCTCAGTACTTGACAATTTCTTGAGAGATGACTTTTTCTTGAAGGAAAATCTGCTGCTCTTTTTGCTTTCTTTGTTTATTGCTTGTAATCGAGGTGCAATGTTAAAATCCCTGTCAAAGATAAACTCTGGTGAACTATTCCGGCGCATGCAAGTAAATCTTTCTTTGCGTCTTTTGTCCAATCTTGGGGAGAAACAGACATCATTCCATTCACAATCTTGCCCATCAAATTTCAAAGCATTGTGAGCAAAATCTATCTCAATATCTGTCACATGATTAGCATAGCTATCATTTGAATCACTGGCTGATCGCTGCTTTGACTTATCATGTTTAACTTTTTCCTCGCCAGAAACCAGTCGAGTCAGAAGCACCTTCAGACTGTGGCTTCTCTGTGGAGATTTTAGACTTGTTGTCAGTCTGTCGTCACTTAGATTTGGCCCAATTAACAAGTCTTTAATCATTTTCTCGATGTTGGGATTTGACCTCGTCTTCCTAGAATCTTCCCCTCGTTCCAACTTCTGAATTTTCTCCCTTGACAAGCTCTTCTGCTTAATAAGAAAGCTACCAAATTTCTGAATTGTTGTATTTTTAAATTTTTCTTTGCCTTTTTCAGCTGTATCTTGTTTTTGAAGTTTGGTTGCACTCACTTTGCGTTCAATGATAGGAGATAACAGGTTTTTCTTTATTTCTGCCAGACCAGGAAACCCTGCTGATAACCTGCGATGGCTTTGTTTAATATACTCTAGAGCCTCATTTTCCTGAACACCCAGTCTAGAAGAATCAGACTTATCTCCAGCCCCTTCATCATCCGAATCAAACACATCATTAAGAGAATCTGACATACTAATAAGACACTGGGGATTGATTCTGTTTACATCAGAGCTACATCCAGCTCCTTTTTCATAGCTAATTTCCAAACCAGTACTGTTCTTTTTTGTATATGTCCAACTGTCACCAAGATCAAGTTTAGCATCACTGTCAGGATTTTTAACTTTTAAATCTATGCATTCAGTTCCTGTTACTGCAGCAAACTCATCATCGGCAACATCCAATGTTACAGTAGATCGAAACAGCTTTTGTTTTGGCTTTAATGAGAGATTTTCTGTGCTCTGTACAGCTGGAACAGCAGCATTTTGTTTAGGATTTTGTTTTGTCCAAACTCTTTGGTTTGCATGTATTGTTGCTTCTAATGAGGCATTATGAGTATTGCTAGATGCTGCTGATTCTTGTAGTTCATCATCCAGGTATTTGTATAAACTGTAACTGGAATGTTTCTCTCTGACATCTTCCATAGATTCCATAAGGCTATCATCTGAAAATTTCTTTACACTGAGATGTTTATCCTTGGCTTCATCCAGTTGCTGATGTTGAAATGCCAGATAAAAATCATCATCATCATCATCGCTAACATAAAGGTTGTTGGTGCTAAGATTTTTTGCAGATGGAGACAAAAAATCAATGTCATCTTCCATGTTTATTTTAGTGCACTATTAATTCTTTTTAAAAATGTCAGTGAGTATTATCTGACCAAGAAACTATAAGTTAAATTGTCGCATGATAGTAAAAATAACACTGAGAAGCAAATAGATCATCTTTCATAATACATACAAACAAACTTTTTAATTCTGTCACTGAACCCATATAATATATCTAGATGCCAAAAGCAACAGAGAAAAATACAAAAAGAAATATGACAAATTTCATCACATCCATCAAATGTCCTTGAAAGCAAGAAAATTTAAAGGTATGTCATGAACCAATGCTGACTACTTTTAAATTGTTCCAGTCATTGACAAAAAACAGGATCCATCAGTATCACAAGAATTTGTTAATCCAGCAAAATGTTTTGCCTTGTAAATGCATCAAACAGTAGATGAACTAATATCAGCTTTTTTTCCGGGGAACACTAAACAATATCTGAACAATGTCACAGTGGATTGGATAGTTTTCATGATTACTCTCACACCACTTGTCAAAAACACTTGTTTCAGAATCCTGGTTATATAACCATACAGAATAAGGTCATGATATATAGATTTCATAAATATGTGCTGAGAAAATATACATCTAAAAATTCTTTATGTTTAAGATTTATTATAATACTGCTTTAAAATCTTTTGCTACATAAGTTACTATTTTACTACTGCTGGTATAAAAACAATCCTTAATCGGTTCCTACAGAGATGTTGCCAAATGTTTTACTGACAACCCCTAAGGTCATGGGTTCAAGAACATGAGGTAAAACTTCACTTGAGATGGTCTTCCAGCTGGGCTTGGGAGTGTCTGTGGTTCTACCCAGATGTCTGTCTACAAAAACTAGCTGGAAGTTACTCATCTCTCGTTTAATGGAATTTGTTTTCACTTAAAGCACATAAAGTGTGAATAGCATAGCAATGAAAACCTGGCATAATAACACTCCAAGTTCACTAATTCTGTGTGGCTTTATTTTCTGTATTGATTAAAATTCAAAATTCTACAACTTCTTACTGAGAAATATTGATAGTGAAATTATTTCTTTTTAGTAACATGACTTATAACATTCTTCGGCTCTGCACATCAAATTGGAACTATTCATGCTATAGAATTTCTAGAAACTTATGACATCTGACACAAAAACACTTGCCAATATGTCATATACCCTATTCATTCTGTGTCTGTATTTGACAAGTTTATGCAAAAACATCAGATATAGGTACTTAGCTTTCATTATTTTTAGTTTCTGGAACATTACATAGAATTTTGTTATATGTTTGTATATTAGTTTACAATTTAAATTCTGTCATGGAAATGGCAAAATATATTTAGCCTTAGTCATGTATATGTCATAAATTTAAACAGGCCAAGATTTACAAAACAAAAAGAAAATCATTATAAATTCATCATAATGTAATTATTAAATTATTATTTTCCAGAAAAAAAATATGCGAGGAATATTGTGTGCATAATGGAAAATTGCTTTATTCATTTTTAAAGTATCCAGTTATAACAATCTATCATAATATAGAATCAGTGCTAGTTAAATATAGTTTAATTAACAACTGGGAATAGAGCTCCAGATAAAAGGTAAATCTGACTTTGTGCCATAATTATTTTTCCCATTGTTTCCAACTAAACCTGCTAGCTATGTAGGGTCGGAGGAGAAATAATGGATTTAGCCAAACAGTGCACCTTTACATTGGAATTGTTACAATGAGATAATAATGACCACCAGGTATACAGGGTTCACAGGAGAAATGAAGAAAAATCCCTTAACTTGCAGGAAATGCCATGGTTCCAATTAACATAAAGCATTCCCCACCCTAATAGTTTTTCCAGCAAGTAAAGAGTTAAGCCATAAAGTATAGGCATGCACTGGAATTGACACATTGTCATGATTGAAATGAGTACAAGGTTTTATTAAGGGTTTAGAGGAGAAAAAATATAAAGCAGGGCCTGTATGTATCTAGGACATGATCATGGATATTTATAGGTTTTTCTCCAATTTGACCTGGTGACCTTCTTTTTTGACCCCATGTGATCCTGTCACTAATTCATCCAAGATATCATGCAGGTAAGCATTCTGGCTCAGTTTAGTGAAGACTGGGCTATAAAAGTGATCTCTAGCATGTTTACAAGGATTTCCTAATATCTGACCTATTGACCTACTTTTGATCAAACATGACCTAGTTACGAACTCATCCAAGATTTCTTACAAACATTCTGACCAAGTTTGGTAGAGACAGAATAAAAAAATTATATTCTAGTGCATTCACAAGCAAATTGTTGATGACACACAACACAATGATCTATGACTGACAAAGGGTTAACAAGAAAAGCTCACCTTGAGCATGTTGTGCTCAGGTGAGCTTAAAATAAGTTAAATGTCATATCTTTAAGATGCTTTTTAATTTTTTAATCCAGTAAACAAAATTAAGACTGTCATGCAAGTTTTTATGCAACAGTTAATTCAGATAACAAATTATGACATTTATCCTAGTCGGAACTCAAGAATGATAACACTGGTGTATGTTTCATTAATGTTTAAGCACTATTTATTCCCAGCAGAATGTAAAATACACTCAATATGCAATAGATTATCAACTAATAATCAATAAAACAGCTTTTGAATCCCATATTGTGTCAGCTGTAAACATCTGCCCATTCGACTGTTTGTAAATTTCCTGGCTGGGAAATGTTTTGTGGATGACAAAATCAAAGTGTCACTTGTTTTTGTATGTTAAATCATATCGCATACACATCGGAATTACATGACAGTGCTTTTACAACCTTTTGACAGGAACAACATGAATATTTTGGTCATAACTAACCGTGGCACCTATCTCCTGCCTCTCAATTTTTTTTTCCATCTTTTAAAAAAAAAATATATATATGTGTATGTTTTTTGAAATACATCACAGCACCCAAGTGTGCTCATTTAAGTGATGTCCAGCTATTTTGATGGAGGAAGAACCCCAAACAGATGGTTGGGAGAACTAAATTAATTTGTATATTTCAGCCTATTTTGCTAAGTTGTTTTTCAAACATTGCAGAAATATTCAGTGTTTAACATAATTATTTAATTTTAAAAGGTAAAATTTACTAAAGTCTAAAATAAGAAATAATGTTTAATGGTTGTCTACTGCTTTACAAAGAAGTGCCTGCTGCATTGACTTTTATTCAGCTACTTTACTGTTGCTGTCTTAGCTAAATTGTAACCTAGGAGACAGCAATTGTAACTGACCAGATTTCTGTGCTTTTTGCTGCATTTCTGTATACCAGTGCAAGAAATAGGAAAATAAAGCTGTTTCTAGCAGGATTCTTTTTTTTATTCCATACATAAAAAACCACAGAAATATATGAAATTAAAATCAGTGATTTTATCCTGTGGAGAAAGAAATGATCAATGACTGCCCAATAAATCTGTTATGTCAACCCATGGTCATGCTCAAATACCAAAAAATAAATAAAAAATTACTATTATCTGCAACCCAATGAATCAGATGATTGGACCATGTAAACAGGCATGATGTCTAAACTTGTTAATATACATCTGTCAGCTATAGTTTAGACTTACCAGTTTTTCTACGGATGGGGAACTTTTGAGGGTTTTGAACGCCTTTCTCCACATGCCCCGAATCATCGAGGGATTTTTCTTCTCCTCATCGTCCATCGAACCATTCTGCTTGGGTGTCAGGAGCTCAATCTGAAATGAAAAAAATCACTTTTTGTAAAAGAAAAGTTAAAAAGCTGAATTTGACACAAGCAGGGTTATTAACTGAAGATTATATATACCCCAGAGATTGCTTTACCACAGTCACTGGGATTTATGCACTGAATTAACAAAGGGTCATAACTCAGAATGTTGCTGGTCATGACATGCCAATGACATGCTCAACAAGATGTGGTACTTACTTACCAGTCCTATAGTTTCATCAAAGTCTGCCCAACTGTAGCTGAGAAATAGTGCAGACAAACTCCTACAAAGTTTCATCAAAGTCTGGCCAACAGTATCTGAGAAATAGTGCAGACAAACTCCAACAAAGTTTCATCAAAGTCTGCCCAACAGTAGTTGATAAATAGTGCAGACAAACCTTTCTGCAGACAGACCTTCTGGCAAACTGACTGGTGGACATGACTTCATTATAGCCCTCAGATATGTCAAAATTCAAATCCTTGTGAACAAAATTTGATGCAATACTAGTAACAAAAAAGTCAACATGGGGAGGATAGACCTGTATGATTACCCAATACCAAAAAAGATACTACATGTTACTTCAGCTTCAGGTGCTATAATTTGAAAAAGTATGGTTCTTGTATAAAAACATGTCAATCATATAATAGAATTATCATACACATTTTATGAATCACAGCATCTTATAATATCCATCATATTTTTAAAAAAAAAAAAGAAAAAAGAAAATAACATTTGAACAAAATGCTAAAACAATTCATTTAATGAAAAATTTGTCTTATATTTCCTTAAATGTGTCCTACACTTTTATTATTTTCTGTCTTTGACTTTCTATGCATTGGTATGATGATAACCAAGATGATGGATGATGATATGGTGGTGATAGTGATGATACACTGCAAAAGTGAAAACATCTATCCAATCAATATGATGCTTCTAAACTAAATCTTCCAAATAATTTGATGGTAAATTGTTATTGAATATAAATTCCACAAATTTATCTGCCTAATGATTAAACAGGAGGATAAATAAAAAGCTTATTGCAGCCATTACCTGTGGAAAATGTCTTCATTTACAAAAAAAAAATACATTAAGTAAGTAACTTAAACTAGCTTTGCTGTCCCAGTTAACAATTAAAGAGGAAGAACCCCAACATTTTTTTGGAGCAAGGGAAGTAACTATTCACATTTTATATGTATTCCTTATGTGTTATTTCCCTTGGCACAGTTAATGTACCTAGTACAAAGGCAGGCAACTTGGCTTGCAGACTTTTTTTTTAAAAGAAAACTGACCACTCTGTCAAGAATGGTTTTAACTGTAAATGACAACATGTAGTTGAGAATTTAAAGTTTTAATGGAAAGCATATGACAGTAGAGCAGTTTTAAGGACAAGCATGTGATAGTATGACAGTTTTAAGGGAAATCATAAGATAGTAGAGCAGTTTTAAAGAAAAGCATATGATAGTAGAGCAGTTTTTAAGGGAAAGCATGTGATAGAAGGGCAGTTTTAAGGGAAAGCTGTTTTAAGGGAAAGCATGTGAAAGTAGGGCAGTTTTAAGGGAAATCATGTAAAAGTAGGGCAGTTTTAAGGGAAATCATGTAATAGTAAAGCAGTTTTAAGGGAAAGCATGTGATAGTAGAGCAGTTTTTAAGGGAAAGCATGTGATAGTAGAGCAGTTTTTAAGGGAAAGCATGTGATAGTAGAGCAGTTTTAAGGGAAAGCATGTGATAGTAGGCCAGTTTTAAGGGAAAGCATGTAATAGTAGAGCAGTTTTAAGGGAAAGCATGTGATAGTAGAGCAGTTTTAAGGGAAAGCATGTGATAGTAGAGCAGTTTTAAGGGAAAGCATGTGATAGTAGAGCAGTTTTAAGGGAAAGCATGTGATAGTAGAGCAGTTTTAAGGGAAAGCATGTATTAGTAGGACAGTTTTAAGGGAAAGCATGTAATAGTAGAGCAGTTTTAAGGGAAAGCATATGATAGTAGAGCAGTTTTAAGGGAAAGCATGTGATAGTAGGCCAGTTTTAAGGGAGATCATATGATTGTAAAGCAGTTTTAAGGGAAAGCATGTGATAGTAGAGCAGTTTTAAGGGAAAGCATGAGACAGTAGAGCAGTTTTAAGGGAAAGCATGTGAAAGTAGGGCAGTTTTAAGGGAAATCATCTGATAGAAGGGCAGTTTTAAGGGAAATCATGTGAAATTAGAGCAGTTTTAAGGGAAAGCATGTGATAGTAGGGCAGTTTTAAGGGAAAGCATGTGATAGTAGCTGTACATATAATACTGTGTTTTGATATATTTTTTCAACAAAATATAAAAAATATGACATCAATCGGAGTCATCGGATTGTATGTGTTGTCATACTGTTATAGGCATCTTCCAAATAATGAGCTCTCTATCACCAAAGGTTATCCACTGATTGGCTTTACGTTATATTATTAAAACAAAATGGACATCGGCAAAATAAAAAGCCAGGGGTTCAGACATTTTTGCGGTCAGGAGGCTTGTGGTGTTGGTAATTTTTTAGTGGACATAAAATGAAATTGATTTAACTTAAATCAATGCAGAAGTATGATTATGATTGTATCTTCTGCATTTAATGAAGTTAAAAAACTTTCGTACCTTTAGCTTAAAAAATGTCAATAAGGGCAGTAACTCTTATTTACCAAGGAAGTTGTATACTGGTACTACAGTATCTCCTGCTGCTCCTTTTGGAAAACAGGCACATCAAGAAAGGTTTTGTACATTTCTTTTAATTATAAAATGGGACGATAAAGTGTTATATAATTTTATGTATTATATTATATTTTGCAATTTAATCATGTGAAAATCAAACAAGGCTTTATAATTTTTTTTGGTTTTTGAGATAATTAACAGTGACCAATCATGATTATCATAGTGATGTTCTGCTACTATGGCTGGAGGAAGACCCCAGAAAAATGACTGGGTAGAACCACCAGCACACCACAGGTCAGCTGTTTAATTTTATAATTTAATCTACTGAAAATCAAGTAAGGTATTTTAACCTTTATAGAAATTTCAACATGGGAAAATCAGGGAAGTTTTTTTGGTTGTTGTTTTTTCTAAGAAGAACATTTTCTTACTCCAAAGGACTGAAATCACTCACAGTTTTCAAACTGACAATGCTCTGGCATTTTGGGCCTTTATTATTTATATTAAGTAATCTTGAATTTAATTCAACTTACATTTGACTGATAAGACATTTTTTATTGTAAAGGTAAAAAGAGTTAATTTGAAATGGCAATAAAGTAAAGTATTTTCTTTCTAACACTTGACAAAATATCTATCTGTTACAAATTCATAACTTGACATCATTACTGGTGAAGTTAATGTGTCCATAAATATGTTTTTAATTAAGAGAAGGGTTATTTAGTCTAGACATTGATTTTCTATGTAAATAACCATCCACTTTGTGTTGCAAGAATAACCATGAACACATTGTGTTGAAAACATTGTGCTACAATCAAATGCTAATAAATAACACATAACTGACAAGTGCTATTGTGTTAACGTATATAGAACTAAAGCATACCCAATTAGTCATGTGCCACTTCCATCAACTATGGAGATTTTGTGTCTTATTTAAGAACCAAAGCTATCCTGGCAATAATAAGGGTATATTATGGAAAGAGCACCTAAGAGACAAGTTACCACATCAAAGCTCAGTTAGTTATAGGTCTGACAATGTTAATGTACTTCTTCTGTACAACAATGTAACTTTTAAAAGAACAAGATGAACAAGATGTTTTACCCTAAGCTTGAGACAGTATAAGAGAACAGGGTGAGGATGAAAGTCGTGAAGTACATACTGATTGATAACAAACACTTTTTCTTAAACTTAACTTAGCAACAACTGGAATAATTTTTTTTTTTACTAGGGCTACTTAAAATATCAACAGTCCCTCACCCATGGGTTGAGTCCTCGTCAAGGTGAACACTTTCATGTGTGTGTGTGTGGAGGGGGGTTGGGGGTGTTTTCCAGCCAACCTGCTAATGTGACCAGAGTGGGGCTCAAACCTCCAACCACCTGCTCCAGAGTCAGGTGCTCTACAAAATGCACTGGAGAGGCTCTGTGCCCAGCTGCCAGTGAAACTGCTACAACTCTCCCTCCTTACACAATAAGATTCAACCAGAATCTCATCCCTGATTCTACTCTATAGCACCCAGCGTTTTTTTTTGCCTCATTGGGAATGGGTCCGGTACCATCAAATTGGGAATTTTTCGAATCGTGAAAAGTGGCAAATTGGGAATTTTCGCGTCGTAAAATTAGGCTAATTGGGAATTTCATGTACAAGGTGAATATATTGCAATATTTGCATAAATGTGAATGGTTATCATTCTTTGTATGTAAGTTTATTGACTTGAGAGGAATTAAGTGAAAAAAAAGTCTTAAAATATTTTTATCAGCATGTTTATTTGAAACATGATAATGTTTCAGCAAAGTGATGGTGCAATAAAATATATCACTTTGATGTAGGAAAAGTTAAAAAAAATTATCGGTTTTTAGTCGTTTGCGGTAGTATTTACTGTTGTGGCTCACCCTGGGGCTGCCTTTTATTTAATCTGTAGATATAAAAAAAAGTATAATAATTTACTGATGAAAGAATGTGTACACATAAAAGATATTTAATGTTAACCACTGTTATAAAACTGTCCAGATAAACTAGTCTAAACAAGCAACTTAATTTATAATTATGAAATGTTATGCACTAATGAATAGTATACATCATCATTCCCCACCCACTTAAAAATACAGTAAATGACAATTTTCAGTTCTGTTTCAGACTGTTGTGACCAGTGTTGTTATTAATATAACCATCTAAACTGAAGTCTCTGTTTATAACATTAAAAATATTGATTACTCACTTAGAAAAAACAATTCTCAATCGGGACCAAAACGGCAACAGAAAAAAACAACATGGGATCAAAATTCGAGACGATGTGCCATTTAAAGGTTTTAGACATCTTAACGTGCATGATTTAACTCAAAATCTACTGGGTTTTTTTAAAAACAATGCTTGTATTTAAAAGTTATCCATTGCTATTTCATAATACGCTTTTAGTGAAGCATTATCTGCATAAATTCTGAATAATTTGGACGATTGGACGATTGTCATTTTAAAATTTCGTAGCAGCCATGCCTTTTTTTACGTCAACAGAAAATGCGATTTACGGTAAAGGAATTTCTCGCTGTTAGCCAATCAGCGTATCCCAAACTGGGGAAATACCATCGCGTCATTGTTTTTGCCACAGCGTGTCACATATTCTGTGAATCGACTGGTTTATGTTTCTATTTTCATACCTCGTGGTTTGCCATTAGATATTGCAAACCAGTCTAACATTTTGTTCGTACCTATAACTTTTCGATCCTAGCGGCGTAAGTGAAAATGAGTAAGAATTGAACGGAATTTTGTTTGTTTTTGATATTTTTCGACTTTTTTGTGGGTTGTTTTTGATGAAATTGGGAAAAATGCTTCTTCGGCGTCATTGGAAAGGGTCCGTTGCCGGAATTGGGAAGGGTCCGGTCGCGAAATTGGGAAAGACCGGTACCGATTGGGAACGGGTCCGTTTACCGGACTCGGCTAAAGAAGGAAAAAAAACGCTGGCACCATTGCATATTACAATACAAACAATCTACTGCAGTAGGTCATGGCACCAAATATAACAGGAGTGGGAAAAGGAAGCCTCCACTGGGACTTAAACCACACGCCTTCCCAATACAAGCTGGTTGATTTACCCAGACATGTGTCTGGGATTTTCCTGCATTAATAATTAGCTGGACTTTACCTTAACTGTTTTTGGTGAGATGTTTCTAAAAACAAACAAAAAACCAACAAAATACATATCTTGTACAGCAGCATAATACAGACTGACATAGTTAGTATCATGGGATGTTAATGTGTTTTGCTGTAAATATGTTTCTAATTCAGAACAGGGTTAACCAGCCTGGAAGCAATTTTCTGCTTACGTAAATAAACAACCACAAAACTTTTGCGTATAAACATTAACACATCATGCCAAGTAAATGCGTATCAATCAAATGGTCATTAAGAACACCTACGCGGCATAACCGACAAGTGCTGCTGTGTTAAAATGAACTTACCTCTGAGGCCAAGAAAAACTTATTGTGTGTTTTTGGATATATAACCCTAATTAGCCTCTTGCTGCCTGCTATCAAGATGGTATCATGGATCAGAAATTGTAAAGATGTACCCTTATCACGCTATCTGTTGATACTCCATCATTTATTCATAGTAATCTGCTTTGGTCATATATGGGAACCAATTGGTATTGACGGAAACTTATTAACAAGTAGATAAATCTCGATTAGACAGCTTTCACATGGGAGCTGGCTGATCTGGATCTTTACTTTTGGCTTAAATCTTATCAAATTATTCTTTTAAGGCAAAGAATCAGAAAGATATGTTAGCATGTAAAAGTTTTTATGTTTACATACATTGCGCAAACACAATGGGGTACATTGGTGAAATGTAAATCGTCTCCTTTGTTAGTAAATATCCAAGGTATTCCAAACAGTAGGTAGGTCCTTGTAGTTGAAATTCTTGGACTTTATCGCCTGTTCTTTTGTAGATATTGCAATAACAAACAGTGAATTTCTAACTTTTGCATAAATATAAGCTTAACATTAATTTAAATACTTATAGAGATATGTTATTTTAAAAAGAAAATGGACATGTTTATTGATGATGGTTAACCTGGGTATCATAAGAAAGGCAGAAAAGCCAACATACACTCCAACGAGCACAAGCATAAAAACCAAGTAAAACAAATGAATGGACCTACTTGCATTTAGACATTATTCAAGGGAGACTATTCATTAATGTCTCTCATTGATGGCTATAGTTACAAAAAATTGTTTCACAAGACCTGACACATCAAAGCTTGTGATTCATTGGCACATTGGCATTCATTTACATTTTATAACTCCTACAAATAAAGATAATTTAATAATGTCATTTCACACATCTTAAAGTGTTTTTTTTGTCTCCCCAGATGACTTGAAGGTATTTATGCTTGGAATTTTGTGTGTGTGCAGATTATGTGTTTCTTTGAAAAACAGTACTACAGAAAGCAGCTTGATCCTGAACAAGACTTTCTGTGGATCAAAAATGAGTGGTTCCACCAAAAGACCATCAAGGTGGAGAAACAAGTATTTCAAAGTTTGCTACATAACATCCTTTAATGCAGAACATATTCTCTTATTTAGTATATATCGACTGTTTCACGCAGTCTTATCGGCATGCTGTTTTACTATTATACATGAAAGTATGTTTATATTATATCAGTTTATATTATATCAAATATTATATATCTGGCATTTTCATGTTGTCTAAGCTGACCCCTGACCTTTGGTGGTGGGGTTAAACTGTCTACCAGTTCAGTGAATGACGGCCATATTAGCATAATCTGTTCAAAGAAGAGGAAGACTCCAGACTTGTATCTGAGAAGAACTACTGGTGCTACTTAGGTGAGGTGGCATGAAAGTTACCTGAAACCTGCTTATCACATTAAATATCTTAGACATTCATCATTGATTGAGAGGCACTGAAATACCCAACCAAAACTTAAAAAAAATAATGATAAACTTAACTTAAAAATGACAGGTGTCTGAAAAAAAAGAAGAAATGCCACTGGAGAAATTAATATGTGCTCCAAAGATGCAACTAACCTTGACTTGTAAGGCTGCACTAGAAAATGGTATGTGAGACATAATTTCAAGTATATGTCAGTACGATGGATGGTTAAGTTAATTGAAAAAGTATAAAATAGTTTGCAATAGATAGAATACTATGAGTAGCCATTTTTAAGAAATGACCCTTAAAATAACCGTGACCTTAATGGTTTCTCTTGTAAATGTTACACATAAAACACATTTAAGTTGATGTCTGTAAGTAACGTTAATTTTAGGGAAGTAACATGGCTGACATATGGAATGAGGTGACTTATTTACTGAGCATGGGTTTGCATCTTATATGGGGTGAAATCTTTCCAGGTAACCTGCAGGAGCCGTTCGTTGTACCTAGGTATATATAACATGTATTTCCTATCAGGTTAGATATTTTTAGTCAAAGAAAACTATGACCACTTCCGAATCCACATTGTATCATCATCCAGTCAATCCACTCTGATACCAATATCTATATTTTAGCAGAAACTGCCCATTGCACCTATTTATAGATTTGCAAAAATGAACATGAAGAGCAATTTTTTTCGCGATTTATTTTATCTAACAATCATGGTTCTGTTAAAAAGCATCTTTATTTAAACTTAAGTACAATTTATGAAGAAAATATGGCCAAGTTCCTAGAACAAGGGGTAAGATATTGTTGCGTGTATTTGACAAAGACAAACTGCTGGGCACACCCTTAATTAAATAGATGCTGATTTTAGATAGTGCTGATCTAGACAGATTGGGAATTTTCCGGTGAGGATACGTGTGTTTGGATGTATCCTGCAAGGCTCTAGCAGTAGATCTTGTTTACCTACTGCACACAGTTTTCAGCAAATTTATCATAAAATGGTACAGATTTATTAAATGTACAAGCAGAAAACAGGCTAATACAATGTCAACATTACTTACACTATACTATATACTTATATTTTGTCATATAATTCAGTTACTACATCCATATCTCTTTTTATGCTCACTTTGGAAACTTGCCTTTTTTTCTTTCCCTCTTCCCCCCAAATAATTTGCCATAAAAAAAGAAATTAGGAATTCTGATTCAGTTGTGGATGACCTGATAATACAACTGGGTGTTGTATTAAATCACATGGAACTGTTTCAAAGGCAGTAGGTTTATCATTTCTTCTTAAAGGGCAAGTTTGAAGAATTTTTCCATTGAGGATTTCTGAGGATTTTTCTGACAACTGTAATGTCCCTAGCAGCTGAATGGCTGAGACTGAAGTCTTTCGTACCTTGTGGCATTGTGTGTGGTATCATGACAGGCATTCATGACATGTTATTCACAATGAAGGCAGCACTATATCTGCTTCAAGTGAGCACCATCTCTAGATAACTTTCAATACTTTTGTGGAACAACTAATCCAATAGACAACAAAACCCAACTACACTGGTTAAGACTTAGCAGCAAATAGTTTTGATCCTGATCAAAAAAGCTCCCAGTGGATGTGAATCTCATTATTTTCTTTAGCTAGATATGGTTGTGCTGAGCAGGCAAAGGTGGCTGGCGTCACATATGTTTTGCACATCAGTAGTTTCAGTTTAAGATAGAAGTACATTCTATCAGTTCTAGAAAGAATAAGGAAAGAGCGTATCCACACATGCCTGTCAGAACAGGAATGATCCCGCGACAAGAGTGTCATAAATCTACTGGGTTAAAGTACATTTTCGCTCATTGTTGCATAAAGGTCAAATCCTTACCTGTCAAGTATGCCTGCAATAATCAAACCTTCACATACAAGTCAAATCACTGCAACAGTAAAGCACATGATGAACAGTTGCATACATGTGAACTTTTTCTGTGGCCAAAATGGGAGATTTTCACGTGCAAAGTGGGAGATTTGTTATTTCCACATACAAAAAGGATATTAATATTTCAGTTATCTGGAGATAGTGTCCACTTGAAGCAGATATAGTGCTGCCTTCACTGTGTATAGCATGCCGTGAACACCTGGCATGATACCACACCCAGTCACATTATCCTGACACTGGGCAAACCAACCATGGAACTACCCTAATATTCGCTTAAGCATTAGCAAGGGAGCTATACCTCTACTATTTTTAATGACTTTGGTATGTCGCGGCCCGGGATCGAATGCGGGGGGCCTCTCGTACCTGGATCAAACGCTCTACCGACTGTGCTACCAGGTCTGGTATTACTGGGCTTATGTCTCCTGTGCAGGAAGTCAACATTAAAGTGAAAAGTTAATTTTAGCTATTTTTGAACTAAATGTATTCACTAAATTGACACATGTTCTGTCTACAAAGAAGATACACAACTTAAAACACACTTTCCTGGGAAAAAAAATATGAACAAAATTCTGATGATAATCTACGACATATAAGGACTGGAACGCCATCCATGTTTTAATGACAATTTACTAATCATCATTAGTTTCCATACCAAGGGTTAGTGAATAAAATATAAAAAAAAATCATCATTTACAGTGAAATTTAGGCTAACAAAACAAAAACTAAGACATGAGAATGATCTAGGCTGTAACAAGGCTTCTCATTTGCAGATTAATGTTCAACAGAAACCGTATTTAATCATAATAACACAAGGCTAACAGCATTCTGAGGAAAAACAATGACAAAAAAACTCATTATTTTTGATTCATTCAGTTTTTCTGCTAAACACAGTTATGAGATGAATTAGTCTGTGGGTTTTTAGAAGTACAAAATGTTTTTATAAATGAATTTATAATAAGATTTTTTAGGTACACCAGTAATCTTTAAATTACCTGTAGATGGTTAATTTTTCTAAGTGATCTGGAGTAGACAAAGAAGTTTGCTTTGTTTTTCTGAAATACATTGAAGCGACCATTTATGATCATTATAGCAACATCCAGCTTTTTGGTGGAGGAAGACTCCGGACACATGTCTGGGCAGAACCACTGGCGCATCGCAAGACAGCTGGAAGACCTTCTCACATTAAGTTCTTGCCCTGAACGGGACTTGAACCTATGTGGTGAGAGGCTATGCAGTCAGAGGAGTTACAAGTCGGCGATTAGACAGATAAGCTCAATACCTTAATATCAGAATTATAGTATATTTTGATAAGGAATAATAAGGAAAATGAATGTTATCATGAATAAATATTCTGACTGAAATTAGCCATTATTAACAATGGTAAAAAACAAAAACACCATTGACTCAGTGACCTACTTAATGATCCCATATGATCCAGTTATTAATTCATCCAAGATTTCCTGCATTCAAACATTCTGACTAAGTATGGTGAAGATTGAATCCAAATTGAAGCCATTAATTGCTCCCAAGCTATTTGTTGTTGCTAGAGAACAATTATGATGCATTAAGAATAAACCCCCAAAATGCTCACCTTGAGCAGGTTATGCTTAGGTGAGCTAAAAAGGTAAAATTTTATTAAATTTATAAGTGACAGAAGCTAAAGATACAAAGATAAAAGGAAAAAAAATAGATTCATCTGAGGCAAGTTTATAAGAGAATATCCATGCATGGAAAAGCTGACAATTTAATAATAAAAAATTGTGCAGGAAAACTTAGATCTTTATTGCGAATACAAACCACATTATTCTGACTAATTTATCAAGAGACCAACAGTTAATTGAAACTATAGTTCATTCAATAAGAATCGACTTCTGCTTTTATTAGTGGAGTTCCTCCACAATTAAACCAAAACAATAAATGGGGTTGGATTGTATCTGTCCTCTCCTAGGAATTACAATATAATAAGTTCACCCTCATGTTGTTAGTGCAAATAGTTGATTTATTTTACTTGAATGATAAATAACTGGCTACCATCTGTGGTCTAGTACTAAAGATATTGGACTCTGGATCCGAGGGTTTCAAGATCAAAGCCCAGAATGTCTCGTAGAACCACAGGCATGCCACAGGTTAACTGGGAAACCTCACCACATAAAAGTTCTTGCACAAATCGGAACTTGAACCAAAATGATGAGAGGCCAAGGAGTTACTACGCAGTGTCCCTGACCGCTCAGCTATTTGGCGCTCCCCACTAGATATTAGTCCTCGGTTAAGTCTATTCACTGTACAGTGCTCTAGTTAGTTACAACCTTACTACTAGTTTTACCTAACAGACCTGGTAGTGTAATCGACAGAGCGTCGGTTCCAGGCGACATTTCTATCATTATAGCACAGAGGCACTTTTGAGGCGCCCAGGGACTGAACCCGGCCGGTCCATTATAATGACACCGACGAGTCAGGTGTAATGCTGTCCCCTTAGCCCCGAGGATTAGGAGTGAAGCCACTATTACCAACTTTAAAGTCTTTGGTTTGACCTGGCTGGGGTTTGAACCCGCGACCTCCTGATCCACAAGCTGACACTCTACCACTTGAGCTATTGCAGCCAGTGTGTCAGGATAATGTGACTAGGTATGGTAACATGCCAGGTGTTCACAGCATGTTATATACTGTGAAGGCAGCACTTTATCTGCTTCAAAGGGACACTGTCTCAAGGTACCTAAAATACTGCTGGTGTGATGATAAACTCAACAAACAAACAAACAAACAAACTGGTTTCACCCAGGAAGTTGGCACTCAAAATAAATTAAAGTTGAAAGAACTTGTTTCCCAAACAACTATGAATAAGTGACATTTAATAAAAGTAAATAATTACAAAATTAAACTAATTTTGACAACTTCTTGGTATATTTAGTGGTCAAGGACAAACAACTAGCTGATTAGAACCACTCACACACTGCCGCTCAACTTTGGCTACAGGCATATAAAAACATTTAGTACATTCTGACAAGAAAACAACTGTAACAATATTCTGGAAAGATTAAAATTTACTTTCTATCAAGTACATGTGCAAGCTTATCTAAACTTGGAAAATCTGTCAGCATATTCTGACAAAGTAATAAGAAAAGCTATTAAGTTGGGAATAAACTGTAACAAGAGAGAGGTAGTGAAGTGAAGGTAGCAGTTTGGATTATCTATTAGATAGTCAGCTCTTTTGTTCTCCATCATCCCACACTATACTGCAATGACGTCAAATGAAGGTTTTTTTGCTTCTATGGCTGATGCGTGCTTTTCTTACCCTGCTGATAAAGAATTTGGTAAATAGTGCATATCCAGATCAACACTCTACATCAGAAAGTTGTCTGACCATGATCTGCACTTTATACAGCAGAGTATCCAGTAGTAAGTCTGAACAACCTGCGAAGGAAGCAGCTTGCATTGAAAACATATCAACAAAAGAATTTCAGCGGATTTACCAGAGTAAGGTTAAATCTGAAACTTGATCATATTTTGTGCTATCTTCATGTACTACAAGCTTTCACTGTATTTCAGGCCATAGTCAATGTAGATATTTCAGGCTATCGTCAATATATATATTTCAGGCTATTTTCAATATAGATATTTCAGGCCATTGTCAATATATATATTTCAGGCCATAGTCAATATATATATTTCGGGCATTGTCAATATATATATTTCAGGCCATTGTCATTAAATATATTTCAGGCCACAGTCAATATATATATTTCAGGCCACAGTCAATATATATATTTTAGGCCATTGTCAATATATATATTTCAGGCCATAGTCAATATATATATTTCAGGCCATTGTCAATATATATATTTCAGGCAATAGTCAATATATATATTTCAGGCCATTGTCAATATAGATATTTCAGGCCATAGTCAATATATATATTTCAGGCCATTGTCAATATATATATTTCAGGCCATAGTCAATATATATATTTCAGGCCATTGTCAATATATATATTTCAGGCCACAGTCAATATATATATTTTAGGCCATTGTCAATATATATATTTCAGGCCACAGTCAATATATATATTTCAGGCCACAGTCAATATATATATTTTAGGCCATTGTCAATATATATATTTCAGGCCATAGTCAATATATATATTTCAGGCCATAGTCAATATATATATTTCAGGCCATAGTCAATATATATATTTCAGGCCATTGTCAATATAGATATTTCAGGCTATAGTCAATATACATTTCATCTTTGTTTTTGAAGACTTCTAGTTTTCTGTAATTCATTGTTTTACCAAACTGATGTGTTTTTGTTTTGCTGTCTAACAAACAACTTTTCAGTTGTCCTATAAGACCATCTATTGAAATCAGATGGTGATGCCTTCTCTGTGATACAAGAACATATTCATCCCATGGAATGTTTGTTTGTTGGGTTTGAAGTACCACCAACATTAGTTCAGTTATTTGGAGACGGTGTCCACTTGAAGCACATATAGTGCTGCCATCACTGTGTATAGCATGTCATGAACACCTGCCATGATACCACATCCTGTCACATCATCCCGACATAACATACCTGGCAAACCAGACAGGGAACTACCATGTTTATTGACTTTAGTATGTTGCTGCTCAGGATTAAACCCAGGGCCTTCTATACCTGATGCCGACGCTCTATGGACTGAGTTACCAGGTCAGGTCACAATGGGACGGCATGTCCTGACATCGAACCAACCATCCATTTCAGATGACTGAAAAGATTGCTAGGTGATTATTTTTAAAGCAAAGGAACAAAAATTCCTACTTTAGAGGATAATCTAGATATATGCAACCATTTGTTAAAAAATATGACACAATCTTAGCCCTATAATATAAACTCAGATAAAGTCTGCATCTGCAATTACCTACATATTATGTCCAACTATTTATATTTTTTCTCTCCTATAAAAGAGATTTGTCAAACAATGGATGAAGTAGAAAACAATGCATCACTTAATTTGTAAACGGGTAAAAGCTTGGCTGCTTAATCTTTCTTATGTAAAAGAAATGTTTGGCACATTATTTTCGAGGCTGAAATTTAAAATTAACACATCAGTTATTAAACCATTCACTGGCTTTCATTTCATGTTGAATACATTTCTTTGTAGTTTAAATACCGGTAAAAGATAAAAGGTAATAACAATGACAATCAATAATATTTTTATCTAGGGAAATAACAATTGATTGTTACTAATCAATTAGAATGATTCCACTTACCATAACCCTGTATTTATGATTTTTGTTTTGTTTTTTGTTACATTGTACTGACACAATTATGGTCATATTGGTGACGTACAGCTAATTATTGGTGGAGGAGGACCCCAGACTTATGCCTGGGTAAAAACACTCGTGCAATGCAGGTAAACACTGAAAACCTCCCCATATGAAAGTTCTTGTTCCAACTAGTGAGGGGCATAGGAGTTTCAAGTCAGCAACTAACTGCCTCGCCATGGGCACCCTGTCTTTATTTATGAACATTTTCTTGGGCGTTATAAACTTATTTTACCTCCAAAAACTATAGACCTTGTACTCAATTGAGACATCTCAATGTGATGATTCCAATAGTTTCCTATACTACAGAGCTATATTCTCTTTTTGTCTCCAAACTATCAGTTACTCTATCTCAAACTTATATATTTAGGCATAGAGTGAGAAAAAGAGACAAAGATGGAGAGAGAAAGAGAGGGGTGGAGGAAGAGGGAAATAGAAAGTGGCAAAAGAGATGAGAGACAGAGAAAGCGACGTATAGAGGGAGAGAAAATGAGAGGAGACAATAAGAGAGTGGGATAGAAAAAGAGGAAGAGAGCATGAGAGAGAATAAGAGGGAAAGAATGAAAGAGAGAGAGGGAGAGAAAGAAGGAGGGAGAATTTGTTATATAATAGGGCATGTATGGATCTATTCAGATGTTAAAGAAATGTCTTCAGACTGGATTTTTATTTCCAAACCTGACTATGTCTTGTCTTGACAAGTTATTAACCTCTTTACTGGCAGTGATTTAAACTTCTTGATTTTTTCCCCCACTTTTTGTAGACTCCCCTTGGCATTGATTGCAGTCTGTCAGACAAAAGCATTTACTTGAATTATCTTTAACATAAGTATAACAAGACTTATTAACCTCTTTATAGAACTCTTCAAAAATGATTTAACTGAATTTGTTTCTGGGATTTAAAGCCTCACCAACAATCTTTCAGTACTCATGAGACAGTGATAATGGAAATTTGTTCATGGGTATTTATTTCTCCTCCAAACCCTACATACCAGGTCCTCATTAGAATCATCTCAATGTAACAATTTCAAGGTGTACCTACACTATAGTGCTTCCGCATTTAAACGAACACATTATTTTTTTTCACTATCAGCCAGCTTCCAAAGGTGACAAGACATATTGCTAGAGACAAAGCAGCAAATAGTACAGACCCTAATCAGACAACTGGCAGGAAGCTGACTGATCTGGATCTACACTTTAACTTTATTTAGACTGCTTTACCCTTTGACCTCCACCTGAGAGAGAGCTGGCTGGTCTGGTTCTGCACAATAACTACATTTAGACAGCTTTACCCTTTGTCCTGTACTAGAGACCTGGCTGATTGTGGTGTTCAGCAAAATAACTGCATTGACACTGATTTACCCTTTGACCTCTACCAGAGAGACCTGGCTGATTGTGTTCAGCAAAATAACTGCATTGACACTGATTTACCCTTTGACCTCTACCAGAGAGACCTGGCTGATTGTGTTCTGCAAAATAACTGCAGTGACACTGATTTACCCTTTGACCTCTACCAGAGAGACCTGGCTGATTGTGTTCAGCAAAATAACTGCATTGACACTGATTTACCCTTTGACCTCTACCAGAGAGACCTGGCTGATTGTGTTCAGCAAAATAACTGCATTGACACTGATTTACCCTTTGACCTCTACCAGAGAGACCTGGTTGATCTTGCTCTGCACTATAACTGCATTTAGACTGATTTACCCTTTGACCTCTACCAGAGAAAGCTGGCTGATATGATACTGCACTATGTGCCGAGTCCTTATCAAGTCATGCTTAGGTGGGAAAGAAGTGCACAAGCTGATAATTATTCCCCTACTAAGCCCTTACTGATACAGCATTTGCATAAAGAGGGAGAGCAATTTTCCTTGGTTCAACCTTAAGTAGGGCATCAAGTAGGATGGGAAAATAATGATGACCAAAAACAGAGCTTCTGTCAGTTTAGCTAAATGTTTTCTTACTTGTGCATAATGGCATGTGGGCAAAAATCAGGAACCAAATGGTAGGAATTATTATACAATTGTATGTGTTCCATGTTGGGTTTCTTGTGCAACCTTGAGATTTATACTGACAATAACATAAATATCCCTTTCTTCTGGAAATACTATGCTATGCTATACTCCAAAAACAGATTCTTTGGAGAAAAAAAGAGATGTTTTTTCTTTGCCTTTTTTTTTTTTTTTTATTGTGTTGCATCACACCAAATTATTTTTATTTTGGTTGCATCACTAAGACACAATTCAGTATGTGTATTAAGGACACTATGTATAATATCGGAATACCCTTACAGAATTTTATCTATCTGGAACAAAATCAAAACACTGAAGTGACTGTTTAAATTCTAATTCCTTTGAGAGAATAACTTTTAAATTAGGATTTTTTTTTTTTTTAAGAAAAGAAGGTAATTCATAATTTACCGGGACTAAGCAGATAGAATGACTGCCCTTCAACCTCTAACAGCATGGGTTCAAGTACCAGCTGGCATAAATAAACATTTCATCCCATGTCTGTTTTCTAGCTGACAAAAAGTGTTTCACAGAGTTATTTACAGGGTTTCCTCCTCCAACAATAATACAATTTACCAAATGATTCTCCTTGTTTTCCATTCAATACACCTATTATGTAATTTGTTACATTACACTTGTGTAAGACAGCTTTTTGACTGATGACATCATCGACATCAACATAATGCAGTTCCTCCCATACCACTATTTCACCAAGTATTGTTGTTAAAATTTTGTAAAATTGTATATTGGCAATTTAAATCATGTGATAAAAAGGATATGACACTCGCTGTCATTTGATACAAACATTTATAAATCTCGTCCAGGAAAAATAATAGTACACTCACCATAGGCTCACTTATTTTTACTTTTCAGGAACTCGTTTAACAAATGTTTATATTAAATGACAAATCATGTCAGATCCTCTATACATTTGGTCAATTTTATAGTGATTATACTGGCATATTCTCAATAGGAAAAGTATATTTTTTCCCAATTTGAAGAGAATAATTTCCACTTTGAGATGGGATGGGATGGGATGGGATTAGCCGGCTTTTTTACCGATACTGTGCAGCCACATTTCTATCATTATAGCACAGGGGCACTTATGAGGTGCCAAGGGACTGAACCCGGCCTGTCCATTACACTGACACCAATGAGTCAGGCGTAATGCTGTCCCCATAACCCTGAGCGTTAGGAGGGAAGCCACTACTACCAACTTGAGTCTTTGGTTTGACCCGGCCGGAGTTTCCACTTTGGACAAAAAATAACATTTAAGAGTCCTTATCAGAACCTAACAGCAAATCTTTGTTCTGTACAAATTTTACTTTTTGACATGTTAAAAAAATATTTATTGACATCTTTATTTCAGAATTCTTAAAAATTCCCCAAATCAGTGTGCCAAAAATTCCTACTGTCACAAATATTGGTGATTTTCACAATAAGAAAAACAGAAAGCAACAACATAACAACAAAGGCCAGGACAAGGTTATAATGCCAATATATTTGTAGGTGGTTGATATATAGGTATCTATTAAAACAGATTATTGTTGTTGTTGAAAGTTGCCAGACATCAGACCAAAGCATAAAAGTCACCAACTTCTAAACTATTAAATGTCCAAGTGAAATATGCTATACTTTTCATTGTTTACATCATTGCAGTGAAGTTAAAACCTTCTCTAATGTGACTTTTGGGCAAAACCAGTTCCAACTCCCAACAGAATAAACTTGGATGAATCTAATTTCTTGGGAAAAAGCACCATATGCCCACAATATGTACAATCAAATTGTTTTATCTGTGAATTTAGTTAATGTCTGGTTTAAATTTCTGACAAGAACTTGAAACTGATAGGCCTATACATATTAAATGATAACCAGAAATTGTAGAAAATACCATACAGAAAACAAACTCGGGTTTTGAAAAGATATTGCTAAAAAAGACATAACCATCATAGAAGCAAGATAAACCATGAGGCTTGTTTGGAAACTGTTAAGCCGTGATATTTGTTTTTTGCAATATTTTACAGATGAAGTAATGCCTAATAAAAAGTAAAAAAAATAAATTATATTTCCCAAGTATACGAACATTGTTGATGCATATCTGAACGCCCCTTCAAAGCACTGGTTGACGCATCGGTTAACATAAAGTAAAATCCCTCTATTTAGACCACCTTTGGTTCTCAGACTCAAATTGGTCTTAATAGCGAGTTTGTCCACCTCATATGTCTCTGACCCCTGAAAAGGGACATAAAAAAACATAAAACAAGCAAACACACTTCTTTTCAAAAGATTTTAGCAGAGTTATGCTATGTCATTTATGTAATGAAAATATTTTAACTCATATAAATCAATTACTCAATGATATATATGTTATTTTAGCGAAGATTAAAAGTTATAATCACATTATTTACCTGTATAAAACTGTGCAATCTCACCAACATGTTAAAAATCATTTTTCACAAATTATTAGATTGATCTGAATCATAAAACACTAATTATTCTTTAAAATGGCCAAAAAGCACCTAATTGACTAAGATCATGACCTCATGTGACCCGATGTCCTAGATTGTAAATTGAAAACACGCTGGTAGAACTGGTTGTTATGCCAGATTAGCAGCACGCCCGCTATTGTGGTCAGGTTTCTCAAAAAATAAAGAAGCCAAATAGTTTGTACTTATGAAAGTATGCCCTAAAAGAGATGTGGTCACTTTAGTAGCATGGTCGTATGGTGGCATTTTACTGTATAGGGAATCAATCTAGGTCATGCAAAGAAAACCATAGTTTTCTGTGAAAATAAAGCATGTTGATTACGGTAACTAACTTGTACTTCCATGTTTTCTATTATGGCAGCATCCATGAACGTTTGCAAATACGTACAGACAGCAACTGTTTGTGTTTTACTCTTCACAAAGGCAACATGCCAAAAATTTGAGTGGGTTTTAGAAAAAATATATTTTAGCTTTAAAACTGCAGAACATTTAGTATCAAAGGTCAAATGGAGACCTTGACATGATTACTGAAGAAATGACAATGCCAACAAGAAGTGGAGCATGTAATTAGCATGCATTCTGTCACAATTTAAACACTTTATAACATCTATCTCAAAATTATCTATTACTAACAAAGGAAAAGCATAAGATTTAAATTTAAAATTATGTGAAAGGCCTAAAGATAGCTTTTGTTACAACAATGACGGATAAATGAATAACATAATGCACATTTTTAGCAAAACCCCTTTAAAAAATAAATTAGTTTTACAATCTAAATGATTCAATTACAAGCATAAAATGAACATAATAACTAGACTTGTACAAATTTCAGCAAAACAATTTAGACGATAACTTCTTTTATAATAAAATCATGAAAATTTCAACAGGTAATTTAAATAAAAAGAGCACAATATATGAAGAAAAATAATTTTTTCATCAGTATTTATCAGTGACAGATGAAAACCATAATAACTAGATTTAAACTCAATGGTTTCAATTATCCATCTGCAAACAAGAAATCAAAAGAATTAAGAAACAATCTACAATATTTTAACTATTTCATTAACAATAAACACGGGCTTATGTGCTATCATTCACACTTGCTAAGAGCAAGGAGATAAAATACAATGTATGATCATAATTCAATCTGCACTGGTAAAGGCATGGAAGTGTAATATTACATTTGACGTAGTTTCACAGCAAAAGCTGTCAGAAATTGAAGAGTGCTTCAAGATATACTCCATATGCCAAACATTTGCATGATAATCTGCAATAGATTTCCCCAATGTGAGAAATATTTTCCCAGAAATTAGATTTTAACAGGCTGCTAATGACTGTATGATTGAAAACTAAATTTAGTGTTAACACAATCTTGAAACAGTTAGCTCCCTTATCATGTTGAATTTCGGAGTCTAAGACTAGGTTAACTTTCAGCCTACTAAACACAAAGTTGTCAAGTTTTACCAAATAGTGTATACTCAGAAAGGCCAGCCTCTGCTGGGTGCAGTCTAATCAGGATGTATACTTTTTGTAGACAATTCTATGGTAACGGAAAATTGTCAGTTTGTAACCTTAGAATGTAGTCGTTGGTAAAACACTATGGTATCAGTGTAAACCAAAATTAAAGCCTTAAATCTTCCTCCAAATGCACCAAATCTGTAACAACAACACCACATGCAAACTTCAAATGTTATCTAAAGATTGAAATTGTTGACTTCTAAAGTTAATACTATTTTAAATCAGTTTTGATTGTTTTGTTGAAACATGTGGGGAGGGGCTAAGGAGTTACAAGCCGATGAGTCTATCTGCTCAGCAAACAGGTGCCCCTATTCGAATTAAAGATGGCAATCAAC
Organism: Sinonovacula constricta; assembly: GCA_007844125.1. Lineage (NCBI taxonomy): Eukaryota > Metazoa > Mollusca > Bivalvia > Cardiida > Solecurtidae > Sinonovacula > Sinonovacula constricta. Next base: position 15,541,968 of record CM017568.1, read on the forward strand.
AGTTTGCCTTGATCAAATGCATGTAACAATATCTTACCCAAGATTTGGAGAAATTGGGCATTATTTGTTCATTTACTTGAACTCAAGTCTTCAAGATGATTTTGATAAAAAAAATACTGATGTCAGAGTGGATTATTCTGATGATAAAATAATGTGATCTTGAAAATGACGATCAAATGGTTTTACTGGCTTAAAAATATCAAACTATGCAGCATAGCTCAGATAGTAACTATATGTTCGTAATACGTAGTGGGGTGTCATGCTTCATTTTTCACATTAATGTAGGGCATAAAAAATGTTGTTTTTTTTACAAGATCTTCAGGTAAAAATAATTTATTTGATTGGCTGGGAAACAAAACCTGGGTCCAAACTGTCGGATATAACCAAGCTTTAAAGGTGGTATCCGACAGTTTGGACCAAATATTTTTATCTCCAATAACCAAATAATTTATAATTACGTGAAAAGGTCCTGTAACATGTCCTAGATCTGTGGGAAAAGTGAAGCACTACACTCCAATGGTCATTACAAACAGGTATTTCCTATCTGAGCCACACTGCTGAGATAGCTTTTTTTAAACTAAGCAAACCATGTGACAACTTACTTTTGAGATTGCGTTATATTGTCATCCTGATGTCGGTATCTATTTTTTACAGAGATCACTTTCTTGCATATTTAAAGATTTGAAAAGAATAAACATGTGGTATTATTTTGTTGCAATGTGTACTGTCTCACATATAGGTAATGTTCAAAATCATCTTTACTCAGACTAAAGTATGAGTTAATGCAGAAATTCTGCAGAAATTCCCAGAAACCATAGAAAATATTTTTACATGCATTTGGTCTTGGTAAACTGTTGGATACCACTTTTAATGGCAAATTTTTTTTAGAGAAAATGGCAGAAAAAACAGGAAAGGAAAATGAAGAGAAAAATATACCAACTATGGAATAGTATGAGAGAAAGCTGAGAGTGAACAAGAAAGGGAACAGTGCTTGTAAACAATATACAAAGATGAACAGATAATGAGATGAAAACAGAGAGAAGAGACAAAATAAGAGACAGAGAGACAAACAGAATTCTTAGGAACAGCTGACGGTGCTATTAATTAAACGAAAAATTTATTAATTGAATGATTGATTTGTTGATGGACTGTCTTCATGGTACACAGATAAAGAGAAAAAACAAATTAGACAGCAAGACAGACTGAGAGAAGGCAAACATTAAACCCAATTGACTTGCAGTATTTCTTATATTGGTATAAACATATTATTGACATTACTGGCATGCCAAAGTGGCAATAAATCAATCAAGAAGAAAAAAATCAATCCAGATATAATAAATCAATCATCATTCAATGCTGGAGTCAGTAGAATATTTGAACTAATCTTCCCTGGTGGTCATTATCTGTCTACCTATCAGTCTATCCATGGCTATTTAGCGAGAAAAGCATATAAAAGAAGCTATGCTCTTCATGTTGAAGATCTTCAAAGAAATTGTTCAAGATAAAAGTCAGTCTCATACTGACAATAAGCATTTTGCACTGACCAAAGCCAACTGAAACCTGGACAGGTACGTTTTTAAAGTTTCTTTTTTTTCTTTTGGAGGCAGGGGGGGTTGTTTGGTTGTTTGTTGTTGTTGTTGTTTTGAAGGGAGTATAACAACCCACTTACAGTCTTATAGTCATCTGGAAATGGTGTTATTTGTTGTTTTTTGTTTTGTTTTTGTCACATTACACTGACACACTTATGGTCCTTTTGACAACATTCAGTTAATTACTGGGATAGAAAGAGCCCAGACTTATGTCTGGGTAGATGTGTTGGCACATGCAGGTTAAAGCCTCCCCAAAGGAAAGTTCTTGAGATGTATCAAACCCAAAAGGTGAGGTGCCGAGCAGTTACAAGTCAATGACAGCATGGCACAAGCACCTGAAATAACTATGAACCACCTAAACAGTTAATAATGCCAGTTTTACTGTTGCACAACTTAAATGAAACACTTAAGCAGCAGGTATTTCTGTATAGAAAATTTCTTTACCTAAAATAATTTTATTTCAAGTACTTTTGACCAGTTTCTTCCTCTGAAGATGTCAATATACTTCAATCTAATTACAAAAGTTGCATTGCATTTTTGTATTTTGATTGATTATGTCATAATAAATATCAACTTAAAGCATATTTAAAACCATTTATAATTTAAACTTTACCATTATATTTGCTTTGATACACAATTAGGGAAAAGGTTTTAAGCAACACTCTGCCATGTTGTTGCTGAATGAAAAGAAAAGAAGAAAGTAAGATTTTCTTTTCCTAAGATGTCATGTCATATAATCCTTGTTTGTTTGTTGGGTTATTGTCCCACCAATCAGTTATTTAAAAATAATGTCGACATGAAGGGAATATAGTGCTGCCTTCACTATGTATAGCATGCCCTGAACAGACACCCAGTCACATTATCTTGACACAGTCAACCAGTCTACTTTTATATTTGCTTGAGTATTACAAGGAAGAGCTATACAGCAATTGTTAATGACTGGTATGTCATGGCCCGGGACCCTGGGGCCTCCTGCACATGGAGCCGACACTACTATTTGTGCTATCAGGTTTGGTATATCAAATAATGCATATTTATTGTTCAAATGTAAACTAAATGGCCTTTGGTGCTTATTCTGTTGTGCAAGTCAGCACCTGATTATATCTCTGAAAGCATATTTCAGATTCAACTCGGAGCTGTTTTTAGACGAGCCAGCGTGTCATTCTCTTATCATTTCAAATTTCCATTCACATCATCAATAATATTACTGCTATCTGTTGTATTATTATTTGCACCTTCAATAATGATTAGATTTCGCAAAATGAGACATACTTTGAATTGATAACATTTTTTAATTTTTTTTTATGTATTTGTATTTTGGGTTTTACGGCACACAGACACTTGACAAATACAATGTCTTCTAATGTACATGAAGTTGTTATTGTTAATTGGGTTTATCGTCCCACCAACAGTATTTCAGTTATCTGGAGATGGTGTCCACTTGAAGCAGATATAATTACCACCAAACCCAGTCACATTATCCTGACACCGGGCCAACCAGTCATGGAAATACCCTTATATTTTCTTGAGCATTAACAAGGGAGCTGTACCACAACTATTTTTAATGACTCTGATATGTCGTGGCCAGGGATCGAACCCAGGGTCTACCATACCTAGAGCCGACACTCTACCGATTGTGCTAAATAGTCCAGTGTAAATAAAGTATCAATAGGTTACAACTAAAAATCGTAAGAAGTAATATAAAAATCTATGAGGTTAAAATAATGTGAATTATGAATCCAAACAGATTAGAAAATAATAAAGAGTTTAAAAATGCATAACCTATTAAGAATACCAAAGTCAGTATGGAAGCAAACACATTTAGAATCTAAATAAGTCATTCATGTTATTGACATTTTAGTATTTTAATTGAATATGGTTTGTGTCCACATTGTACTAAAATATGAGTGACTGTCTGTGGTTCCTGGCAAGGTAACTGCTCTGTTTAAAAAGTATGAGTCTTTTTATTATATATCCAATGTGACAGCTAGTAAAAGCAACATTTTCTGTCAGTTTTCTCTACAAATAGAGACACAGGCACCAACCTTTGGTTTAATTATGTGTAATTTGTTAGAAATAATACTGTCCTAACTTGTTTGCCATTTGTTTAAAATATACAGATTTATAAGGGGTTAATTAAATAAGAGTGCAGGATGTAAAGATCTGTCTCAGTAAGGACTGAAGCAAACTTTGTTCTTATCTCAGATGCCCACTAGATAGCCAACAGAAAAGAAATTCTTATTAAGAGAAAGTTTTAAAAGTGTTTACTTATGTGAGAGTAAGACAAAATGAGATATTTAATGGACTGTAAAACTGACAAAGAGTCTGTAAACACTACAAATTTATCGCCATGGTGATCTAAATGAAATGAAGAGATAGGTTAACAGCCTAAAGCCCAAATTTTGGCTGTGAAAATGGAAGAATCTAGGAGGGGGGCAATTTTTTCAAAACTATGAATTTTACTAAACGAAGCAGTTTCTCCATATTTTTTAAAAAAAATATCGTAATAGAATTATGGTCATTATAGCAACAATTATGTTGGTGAAGGAAGCTGGTAGACAAATTTCTAAGTAGAACCACTGGCACACCACAGGTCAGCTGGAAGACCTTCACACTTGCAGTCCATTGCTCTGACAGGAGCAGGAAGCCACGAGAGTTGATGATCAACATTTTCACACAAGCATTGTGCCTCTCTTTACGGATGTTCTCAACAGTTTACCATTTCAATCGTTCCATATAAAAAGGGAAGTAAGCCAAAAGATGTTGTAATGACAAAACATAAATATCTGGGATACTTGCGTTTTCCCACTTTAATTTAAATGACAGTGCACACTTAGAGGATGTTCATCAGCAGCTTGCACAAAAAGGAAGTGTACGAGCCAAATGTGCCCAAAGTGACAAAGAAAACAACTGAATAAGCCAATCAAGAAATATAGAATGAACAAAAGTTTTAAAATATAAGTACAGCATTCAGCTAACTGGTAAGAATAAATCCCGCTGAATTCATGTTGTTCAGACTTGCCAAGGCCAGTACCTTATATAAATGGTTCTTTAACAAAATTGAATTTAAAGGTCTCACCTTGTTATGACAAATATATGTTCTTAATGATTAAAATTAACTGATTTAAGAAAAAAACAACATGTGCAAGTAACATATGTTAGCAAAAGTGCTTTATTTCAATAAAATTTGGAACTTATTTTTGTTATTTGGTCAAGATAGCCAGCATGGATACTTGGTAAACAAGAATCTAAAATCTAGTTCAATGTAAAAAAAAAAATCTCATTTAAAAAACAAACTCTTTGAACTAAATATTACAAAATGTTTCACCCGGAAATGTTAGGAAATAACTGAAGAAAATAATACATTGCTCAACAATCTGTTAACACATGTTCAATATCATTTTCCATGGAAACAGTACAGAAAGGTGTTAATGAAATATGTCTCTAGACATCTTTTTTACTCTTTATTTAAATGTCACTGGTATTATGTGTTTGTTAAAAAAAGTTTCCCCCTAAATTTTATTTATTTGTTCATTTGTAAGTGAATGTTTTCAGATCCTTTACATCCTTTTCAAAACAAAGAATTTTTCCTGAACTTGCCATTATATCTAACAATTACTGAAAAATAAGTTACACAGAATATTAAGGATATTTATCAATTTCAGTGTATTGTATGATCGTATTTTATTTCATGAGAAGTCATAGAATATTTGGAAAAGGTTTTCTTCCACTGATATTTCTTTCAGTTTAAAGCATGAAGAGGGCACCTGTGGCATAGCGGTAGTCGCCGATTTGTAAAGTCTCTGACTGCTTAGCCTCCCACCGCGTGTGTTCGAGTCCCGTTGGGGGCAAAGGACTTAAATGTGGAAAGGTCTTCCAGCTGACCTGCGAGGCGCCGGTGGTTCTACATAGACATTTGTCAGAGGTCTTCCTCCATCAAAACAGCTTGACATCACTATAATGATCATAATTGGTTGCTGTGATGTATCTCAAAAACAATACAAAACAAAAAGCATTAAATAAAAACTTCCTTTACTTTCCTTGTTGAAAGAACTTCTCAGTTTCATTGGAAGATCTTCCCACTATTGTTGAAAGAACTTTTCAGTTTCATTGGAAGATCTTCCCACTATTGTTGAAAGAACTTCTCAGTTTTATTGGAAGATCTTCCCACTATTGTTGAAAGAACTTCTCAGTTTCATTGGAAGATCTTCCCACTATTGTTGAAAGAACTTCTCAGTTTCATTGGAAGATCTTCCCACTATTGTTGAAAGAACTTTTCAGTTTCATTGGAAGATCTTCCCACTATTGATGAAAGAACTTCTCAGTTTCATTGGAAGATCTTCCCACTATTGATGAAAGAACTTCTCATTGGTGTCATATAAAACTTACTCTGAGACCGAGTTTTAAACCCATGCAGACTGACTGATCAGCCTCTCTCCATGTGGCTTTGGTGACTGGTCACAGATAAGGACTTTTATGTGGAAAGGTCTTCCAGCTGACCTGAGTGCAGTCATGGTTTTACACAGATATTTGTCTGTACGCTTCCTCTACTTATATAGCTAGTTATTAATATGACCATAGTGATTTCGCTTAAATGGATTTTAAAAACAAAAGAAAAAACCATGCTGTCTAAGGGTTTTCATTCATCACTGAACTAGTCTTGCCAAGGATACCCCTTGCTCATAGTATGTGGAAAGAATGCCCTACAATCAGTGAGAAATATTTTTTGAGATGAGAACAAGCTCTCAGCAATGCCTCTTGTGTTGTTTAGTTTAGGATTAATTGAGACCAATTAACTAAATAGCATTACCCCAATATAAGTAATTAACTTACTTTGAACTCACAAAGCTAGTTGGCAGGGGGCCAAAATTCCTGATAATATGAATTCATTTATTGTCTCTTGATGTTTTTTTAGTAAATCTGTGATGTCAAGAATCTTCATGGTCATTTCAAGAAAGAGTTGAATTTAAGCAATTAGAGGGCTGCTTTCATTTTTTTGCAGAATGCTGTGAAAATATAAATATAACAGGACAAGTTACATAACTGGTATAATGGACCAATCAGATGTGGAGTTACTTTAATGAGCATAGTTTCAGAGGGAAAGCTCCACCTGGTGAGCATTCAGAGTGCTAAAACAGTTTGCAACCATTTATTAACTGTGTACTAACATGTCTCTTGATCATAAACTGTGATATTTGCATATCGTGAAAGATGTCATCAAGAATGGGTAATGACAAATTTGCTCTTCTAAAGATATTTATTTGTTTATAAATTTTGTTAATTCTGTAAGATGTCATCAAGACAGGGTAATAACAAAAAAGGTCTTCTATAGATGTTTCTTTATAAACTGTAATATGTTTGTTTTTGTTTTTGACATACATCTCAGTCACCAATTATGACCATTTTAGCGATGTCCAGCTATTATGGTGGAGGAAGACCCAGACAACAGTCTGGGTAGAACCACCCACGCACTGCATGTCAGCTGTAGGACCTTCCTACATAAAGTCCTTTGCCCTGAACAGGACTCGAACCCATGTGGTAAGAAAATAATATGTCATCAAGACAGAGAAATGACAACATTGGTCTTCTATTGATGTCTGTTTGTTGGGTATACCATCCCACCAACTGTATCCCAAACAGTGTCCACTTAAAAGCAGTTATGGTGCTGCCAACATTATGTATAGCTTACAGTGAACACCTGGCATGGAAGCACAGCCAGTCACATTATCCCATCTTCAGGACAACCAGTCGTGGAACTACCAGGAGCTGAACCAATACAAGGCCCAGTATTATACAGATGATTGTTTATGACACTTGTAGGTTAAGAACTCACACCTGGTATGTTCTAGCCTGGGATTGATGTTTGTTTTTTCTAATAACATCACACCGACACAACTTTGGTCATTGGATGGAGTACATGTTGTTTGGGACTAATTGTATATTTTAAAATAGAGTACTGTTTGGTTGTAAACCTTCAATTTTAAAATAGAGTACAGGTTGTTTTTGAGACTAATTGTCTATTTTAAAATAGAGTACAGGTTGTTTGAAACTCATATATATTTTGAAATAGAGTACAGGTTGTTTGAGACTTATCTCTTTTAAAATAGAGTACAGGTTGCTTTTGAGACTAATTGTCTATTTTAAAATAGAGTACAGGTTGTTTGAAACTCATATATACTTTAAAATAGAGTACAGGTTATTTGAGATTTGCCTATTTTAAAATAGAGTGCAGGTTGTTTGAGACTTGTCTAAGATAGAGTGCAGGATGTTTGAGACTTGTCTATGATAGAGTGCAGGTTGTTTGAGACTTGTCTAAGATAGAGTACAGGTTGTTTGAGAAGAAATATGAAGACAATAAAATACTGTTTAACATAGGCAAGTAAATTGTTGTCCCAAATTAATGAGAAAAGAAAATGATGTCTAGTTAACAGAAAACCCAGTGATGGATCTCCTTTAAGAAATTGATAGATTTTCTTTCAAATTGAATTCCAACTGATTTGATCAATTTTGGCAATCAAATGGTTGAAAACAGTGATTGTATTCGATAATATAATACATAAAGCTTACTCAACCCTTTTCATTAAAACCAGAAATTCCTGAATATAGGAAAGCCAAATGATTGATCATGTTTAATAATGAAATGCCTGATAATGTCATTTAATCCATTGGAAGTAACAACACTTTCATAAATGTTCACAAATAAATACAAATACACAGTTAAGAACACTGACCAAACTTTGTTTTTCAAGCCGGTTAGACTTTAACAAACCCAAACTGGACATCCCAAAATCTACTTATCTGAACATGTAGCACTCTTGTTACCATGGTAATTAATGAGTTTCCCATGACAACTACTTCATCACTTAACAAGTTAATCATGTTAACAAGACTCATGGTAATTAAAGTATGGCAGAAAAACAATCTGGTTTTATTTTCTGGAGGTCCGAGAAATCCAAGAAATCATTAATTTTCTTTATTGTCAAAGCTAACACAATAGTGATGAGGAAGAGAGGTAAGAGAGGTAAGAGGTCAGAGGTCAATATTCTGACTGGTAAGTAGTAGCCTAGCAACTTCCGATCAATCAAAAAATAAACAAGATGAAACTCTTGAAACTATAAACATAGTATGCTGTGTGGATACAAGAAAAGATAGCTCAATGGCAATGTATACTGGCAAAGAAAGCCTGGTATGGGGAAAATGTGAAGATGTGAGAACATGTCATGTATGTGTTCATATCATGCTGCCAGGATGAAGGCAGCACTTTATCTGCCTCACAGTGAACTGAGAGATTGCTTGTGGTATGATAAACACAGCAACGAACGACAAAATAAACAACCAGCAGCACCACTATGGCTTGTAATAGTATGTACCATGTGCTTACAGTCATACAGTCTAAATGAAAACATAACATCCATCCGATAATGGAAACGCAGCCAAATTGAAAAGTTAGAACTTTAAAAACAATATGTATGCAATATACAATCTAACATGACAGTTCAATTTCTGCTGTTAGGTAGAAGTTGATGAATATTTCAGTAAGCAATGACACATGCATGAATGATGTTTTGAGGACTTGTCATATGTCACTTAGAAAAGAGATGAATTACATACAGCAAAGCAGTATTCTGCTTCCAGAAATCAATTCTTATTAATAAATTAAATTAATATGTTAAAAAAAGATATGCTGATTTCAGTTCTAAGGAGACCTTATCAACTAAAAGCAAGTAAAATGCTGTCTTTACATTAAAACCTTGACAAGTCACATTTTGTTATGAATAATACGCATCAAACAGTAAGCTGTTTTCTGTTTCACAAATCAATAGTAAACATTTTAAATAAAAGATAGGGGTAGGAATTTTAGACTGGCATCTCACTGGTTTGTAACAGCAAGAGGTGCATTTAGTGCTGCCTTTACTGAGAAAAACTGACAATCCTCATTCCAAAAGTTACAATGCATAATTCAGCACAGTTGCTTTTTGCTTGTAAATTAAAGATAGTAGAAACTAATTTTTATTTTTCGCATTCCATGTTTTAGGTTCCATGTGCTTCAATCAATTCTTTCACAAAATTCTGATTATGTCTTGCATAATATCACTTCTAGTTGCCAAACATTCTAAAGCTCAAGTCATGATTTAAAATCAAGTCATCATGTATATTAGAACAAAACTTTCCAAGAAGTTCAACAATTTCCACTTTTGAGGTCATGTACCTTTCAGAACACACTTACTTCTGCCAAGCAATAAAAAAAGATAAATAAGATTTGAACGAGATTATTGTATTTTGATATTATTAAAACGTTCATACCATTACAGTTTTATTTACCAATAAAGACTGATTTTTTTTAAATTTTTAAAATAAACTCTCTTGACGTTATTACATTTAAAATGTGTGGAACTTTTTATTTAGATAACATTATCAAGGCACATGAGCATGATCCTCAATGGTCAGTGTTTTTCAAGACAGTAGTGTTACTGTAGCTTATAAAGGTTAAATGGTATGAGAGATGTTGTAGCTTTAATGTGTCAGAGATGCTCAGGTAAGGCATCCAGCAAAACTTTGGAAATTTATAGAAAACTTTTACACTACTGGGTCCTAGATTCCAAGACTTAAGCAATTCTTATTGCCAATAATTTTTGGTGATAATAGACCTAAGACCAAATCCACAAAAGGCACATCAAGTTTTTTTTACTTTATTTTACTGGGGACGTACTGAATGGTGATTTCAGCATGTAAAGGCTTTAAAATGTTCTCAAGCTTATTAAAATGTGGTCCTATAAATACAAGAGCGAAATGCCAAATACAGAGTAAAGAGTGAGTATCAAACCATTAAGCAATCAACAACATTATCACTTTCCTGGTTCCTTCACAAAATAGGTTTTCAACAAATTTAAATGTTCAAATCATTTTTTGTGACTAAAATAAATCACTCAGCCAAAACTCATAGATCTTAAAAATTCAAGCACTAAAAAATGTTGTTTTTCTTTCAACACTATAGCATGTATTTTTATTTTCAACTGATCTGGAATTGAAATTCTGTGGCTTAATTTAAAGCATATATCATAAAAACTATAAAATACTCGCTATTATGTAATGGAGTCAGAAGAAATGCCCAGACTTGGGGAGCAGCACCACTGAAGGTATTCTGCAATTTCAGAAACTGATAGAAATGAGAGAAAAACTGACGGATAAATAAACTGCACAACAAGTGATCAGGCTTTTTTTCTAATATTCCAATTTAAAATTTTGACACCACGGAAATTTTAAGTGAACACTAGCAATGACAAAATCTCTGTCTACAAAACTCCAGAAGATTGAAATGTATTGCAGATTTATTGGATGCTTCTGCTTTGTAATAAAATGTGTGAAATAACAATTTCAATTGGTACACTCTTGGCTCCTGCAGGTACGATAGGCCTCAGGTTCGATCCTGGGCTGCAACAAACCAAAGTTGGTTGGCCCAGTGTCAGGATAATGTGACTGGGTGTGGTATCATCCCAGTTGTTTATGGCATGCTATACACAGTGAAGGCAGCACTTTATCTGCATCAAATTGACACCACCTCCAAATAATTGGAGTGCAGGTGATGGGATGATAAACCCAAAATACAAACAAATTAAACAACTATTTTTAGCCAATACCTATAAATTTTCAAGCAAAATTTAGACACATGTAAATTTGTATTTTGGGGGCATTTGGTAACATAAAGCTAACTCCTGGCCTGCTTAGCCCAACATGATAAAACTGAGGCAATCCATGCAGATCCTGATATGTTCACCATGATCAGCACTATTGGCTACATAGTTTGTTTGTTGAGTTTATCATCCCACCTACAGTATGTCAATTAAGACGGTGTCCACTTGAAGCCGATATAGTGCTGCCTTAACTGTGTATAGCATGCTTGTTTGTTGCTTTTATCATCCCACCAACAGTATTTCAGTTATCTAGAGTTGGTTTCCACTTGAAACAGGTATAGTGCTGCCTTTACTGTGTATGGCATGCCGTGAACACCTGGCATGATACCCCATCCAGTCACATTATCCTGACACCGGGCCAACCAGTCTCGAGTCTCCTTATATTTCCTCTCACACCTGGAGTCGATGCTCTACTGATTGCACTACCAGTTCCGGTCTGGCTACATAGTTTCCTTACTTTTCCTTTCCAGTACATGTTGTTACCGTAATGCATAAAGTTGTGAATAAAATACTAAGCAAGAGCTGGCAGTAGACAGCACGTTCTACTTGTATTAGTGCTGGATAGTATAGTGTCAGCAGTTACTACATGTAATTGTAACAAAGCTGATTCTAAGTGGGAAAGGGGCCACAACTGTACCAAAACGAACTTACAGGTTACCTGCCCTACTGAAATAGACCTTGTTTAAATGCGACAAATTACTCCAAGTTTAAAGTGCATATCCTTGCCATTCTTCCAGAAGTAGACCTTAAGAAAAAAAAAGTTAATCAAAGCGGACACTGACGAGAGCATCATGACAATAGCGCCACCTGTTTTAATTAAAAAAGTGGAGCTATGCCTAAATGAATCACTGGGATCTGTCTATCAGGATCTGCACTTTTGAGTTTCCTGATTCCTATAAAAAAAGTAAAACAAAAAATAAACAAAAACTAGCATAAAATCAGTAAATGGCATGAAGAACTAATATAGCAATTTTTCATCATTTCGAATCACTGCTACACACAGTAGTACATTTTTTGTATATATTACAGCCATAGGTTAGAATACTTGCATACGTACTTGTTCAATGCAAGTCTTTTGTCTCAGTCTTCAACATAATATTAAAATACAACAGGGGTGCTTGATGGCACACATAGATGTTCAAGTGTAAAAACAACATAATTATCTAAAATTTAAAAAGATTGTTTTGTTTTTCTTGAAGTCACTTCCTAATTCTTCCATTTAGCTTTTATAGGTGGGAAGAAGTACAGCTTCAATGGATTTTCTTGCTATTTTCTTTATGCAAAATCTGTAAAATTTGAGTTTGTTTATTTATCGCTTGATAAAGTTAAATCCTTATTAAATCCTGCAAAAAAATGTAAACAATTTAAAATAATCCCAAACCAGAAGTATATGGCACAAAAGACTGTGTAAAACAATTGAGAAATACATGTATTTGGCATCAAAGACTAAAAAAAAATAAAAAATAGAGACTGACCACCTATTTGGGCCCAACATCAATGCAAACCAAGTATTGAGTGCCAACTGAATGTTTATAACATAAGTTATATTAAAAACTGTATATTAACAGTGTACCAACCTCAATGTATTATACTGCTAAAAAATACAGTTACAAAGACTCCATAGCGCAAACATAAAACTAATGAACCAAGTCATCTAGTTTTGAAACAACCTTTTTTTAGTTATTTCTCTTTTGTTTTTTTAGAATACATTGCAGCATCTAACTATGATATTTGTTGTCACTTCCAGCTATTTTAGTGTAGAAAGATGCCAGACAAATGTCTGTGCAGAACCACTGGCACTTTGCAAGTCAGCTGGAAGACCTTCCCACATCAAGTACTTTGCCCCAAACAGGACTTGAACCCACTAAGTATAAAAATATTAAGCAAAGGAGTTAAGTCACTACATCTTTTTTTTTAAGACCGACATCATGATTGGGATGGGATTTGCTGGCATTTTTGCCGATACTGTGCAGCAACATTTCTATCATTGTAGCACAGGGACACTTATGATGTGCCCAGGGACTAAACCCGGTCTGTCCATTATACTGACACCGGCGAGTCAGGTGTAATGCTATCCCCTTTGCCTCGAGCTTTAGGAGGGAAGCCACTACTACCAACTTTAAAGTCTTTGGTTTGACCTGGCCAGGGTTTGAACCCACCACCTCCCGATCCGCAAGCTACCTGAGCTATTGCGGCCGGTGGAATCATGATTGTGTGTTGTTGTTTTTTTATATTGCACAAAGAGGAATATAGCTAGGTTTGCTGATGCCCAGCTATTATTGGCAGAAGAAAACCCCACACAAAGTCTCAATAGAAGCACTGGTGCACAACAGATCACCTGTAATATGTTGCCAAATGGAAGTGCTAGGCCCAACCAGGGCTCGGACCCACATTAAGAGGGACTGGATCAGGGACTCTAGCTGATTGGCCACTGGTACACCCATGCCTGGCCTGTGATTAAATCTGGGACCTTATGTGGAAATCAACATTTTTTACTATGACAAAGTGACCAGTCTTAGCAAGAAATGCATGCTATCACTAAGCCCTAAACACAGTTCATTCATTTACTAGCAATAAAAATTGTAACAATTACAAACTTATGCCTACATGCAATGATAACAAAACATAATTATTTCTACAGATAGAGCAGCAAACAGTGCATGTCCTGATCAGATAGCTGGCTGAGCTAGATCTACACAGCTTGCATAACCTTTAACAATAATATGCTTAGGAAACTAGGAGTTACATTTAAAAAAAGCATTTCTTCATGTATTTTACATTGCAAGGGACACGTCAACCTTGTGGTACAATAAATTATTCATGGCAGTTAGATGATATATGGACCAACATTTAGAATCATTTGGCAGCATCGTATAATGCCAAGGACACAATAAGAAATTGATTTATACTATAAACGAGTATGTTCTAGCAGGAACTAAAATGTCATGTATCACAGTATACCAGTATTCTATTAAGCTTATGTAAGAAGTAAGAAAGTACATCCCCAAAATAACAAGTGACAGTGTGGAGGACTTGAGGCTTGTAAGCACTTGCCCTTTTTGTACTAGGATTCTCTGGTGGGCTGGAGGGTTTCAATTTTTTAAATGGAATGGCCGAATGCCATCTGACATGTTTCTTGACCAAAAATTTTAACAATTTTTTTTAGTTTAATAAATTAAATTTATACAATAAACATTTACTTTATGTATGGTCTGGGAATTTTAGGGAAGGTGAATGCCAGATGAGTGCACCTCTAGGTCATGGTATGAATTGTGGTTAATATGGCAACATCCAGCTACAAGTAAAGGCAGACAAATGTCTTGAGTAGAACCACTGGCTGCAAGTGAGCTAAATGACTACCTCTCAGAAACATCTTTGCCTCACACTAGATTTGAACCTTCACTGCTGGGAGCTTATTTTGTTAAAAGTCACAGCACAACTTAAACTGCAATGTCACAGTGCATATCTGCCTTCTGCTGCATTTTATATTGTTTTGCAAGGATTGACCAAAGCATACTTTTTTGTACATTTATTTTAATAGTATAATAACAAGAACAATACAACAATACATTATAAAAAAAAAACTGGTTATAACATATTCAGCAACTACGAAATGCCTTAGAAGCTATACTTCAGTTATACCCTAGTACAATAAAGGCTAATGTATCCTAACTTACATAACTACAGCAACATAACTGTTTCCATAATTTTAAAACTGTTTCTATCATTTCACAACTGTTTCCATAATTTCAAAACTGTTTCTATTTCGTAACTGTTTCTATCTGTTCAAAACTCTTTCCATAATTTTAAAAATATTTCCATTTCGTAACTATTTCCATTGTTTCAAAACTGTTTCTATTGGTTCAAAACTGTTTCCATAATTTTAAAAATGTTTCCATCATTTCAGAATGTTTTCTTTCAGTTCTAAACTGTTTCCATTATTTTAAAAATATTTCCATCATTTCATAACTGTTTCCATCATTTCAAAACAGCTTTTTTATCCTTCCACATGAAGCTCCTTGCATTCAAGTCCAAACTAAAGGCGGTATTTGACAGTGTGCCTATATCACATGCAATATAAAACAATATTTTTCCACTGTTTGAGGAAATTTAGGCACGATTTCTGTACACAGATACTTTAGTCTAAGTAAAGACAGTTTTGAAAACCACCTAAAACTGTAGACAAAAGATATCAAAATTTTCATTCTTTCCAAGTCAAAAAAGCATAATGGTGTGTTTAGCTAACAACAGAAATTGACATCAAAGTGGATTAACAGGACGATTCTACATGATCTTTAAAGTAAGTTGTCACATGGTTTTCAAAAATAGCTACGGCATGGCTAGATAGAAAACATGTTTGTAATCATAAGTCGGGTGGTTTGTTTTTTTCACTTTTCAAATCGATGTTGGAAATCAATAAACATCATTTAACAGGAAAAAAACTTTGGTCCAAACTGTTAAGATACCACCTTTAAAAACAGTTTACTTAAGCGTGTAACAATGTTTGTTCAAAACCAGTTGGTTATCTTTAATGGTCTGTATATCTTTAATTATTTTAATACATTTTTAATTACTGATGATTGATTTATAATCAAAACAAACATACATGTACTTCTGTTAAGTACCGGACCTGGTAGCGCAATCGTTAGAGCGTTGGCTCCAGGTACGGGAGGCCTAGGGTTCGATCCAGGGCTGCCACATACCAAAGTCGTTAAAAATGGTAGTGGTATAGCTCCCTTGCTAACGCTCAAGCAAATATAAGGGTAGTTCCACAACTGGTTGGCACGGTGTCAGGATAATGTGACTGGGTGTGGTATCATGTCAGGTGTTCACGGCATGCTATACACAGTGAAGGCAGCACTATATCTGCTTCAAGTGGACACCGTCTCCAGATAACTGAAATACTGTTGGTGGGACGATAAACACAATAAACAAACAATTAACAACAAACTTCTGTTAATATAACAACATTTTTGGCTGTTAAGCGGCAATTAACAATTTTGTATTTACCAGAAAAAATTAAATATAAAAAACATAATTAATGTTATTGTAGCAACTTCTTAATAAAACTGGTAGAGAAAACACCCAAACAATTTCTGGTAAACACATTTTGTTTACATCACATACAATTTTGTTTTTAAATACACAGCATCGACCAATTTTGATTATTATAGTGAGGGGGCACCTGTGGCATAGTGGTAGAGTCGGTGATTTGTAAGTCTGACTGCTTAGAATATCACCGTATGGGTTCAAGTCCCATTCGGGGCGAAGGAATTAATGTGAGAAGGTCTTCCAGCTGACTTTCGGTGCACCGGTGGTTCTACCCAGACATTTGTCTGGGGTCTTCCTCCACCCAAAAGCTTGATCATGAATGGTCACTGCAATGCATTTCAAATACAAAAACAAACCTCATTATAATGATGCTCAGTTTTTTGGTGGAAGAAGACGCCAGACAAAAGTCTGGGTAGTACCACCAGTGAACTTCAAGTCTGCTTGTAGACTTCCCACATAAGTCCTTTGCCCTGAACGGGACTCAAACACACGTGATGAGAGGCTAAGCAGTCAGAGGAGTTACATGTTGACCACTATGCCAGAGTGGCCAAGTTGGTTAAACCCTTCTTGAGGTAACTATTAAGTTTTCGTCCTAAAAGATTTAAAAATTAACTTACCTTTTTTTTCTTTTTTGACCAAGACATGTTGATGTATCCAATATATGAACATTACTCCATTAATATCACAACAGCTGCGTGGAATAAACGAAATATCCTGTCCACTTTTTTGAGCAAATGAAAGGCAATATTAGCACAAACTACTTGAAAACATCCTGCTTGAATACATAGGCATCAAACCAATATTTTCCTTCAATATTCATATGACACTGTAACATAAGCAGTAGCATCCTGGGCAATATGTTTGTGTGTCTATAGTGAGCAAAAATCTTAGTGTTTTTTTATTTACCAGAGAAAAAAATAAAAATGAAAAATGCACATACATATATTACGAGCCTATTATTTTATTGTCTGAGTATGGACCAAGAATAGTAACCAGAATGATCCTACATGCAGTTGTGTCTGACTATTTTCTTAAACATAAGAACAGCATTTATTAAATCGACATGATCAACAATTCTTTTTCATTCAATAAGCAAAAAAACAGTAAAAAAAAATGTAAATAAGTTAATTAAGTTATCTTAATATCACCTCTTAACTGATCTTTATTTACAAGAGTTGGAAATCGATATGTATACATCAGTTTCATCAATGGATAACATTTAACTGGTCATCAAGTGGCCAGCTAACCAATGGTAAAGGAGGACAAATGCCTTGCTAGAAGCAGAATCACAGATCAGCGGAAACACCTCCCTACATGAAAGTTCTCACACCGACCGGGACTCGAACTCACGCCATGGGGGGGCTGAGGAGTTGTACGACTGACACTAACTACTTAGTCATGGGCAACTTCTGCTTTCAGGTATTACAAGCATTATTTTTTCCTGTTCCAAAATATTTTCATCTCCTAATAAAATATAACTAGTTTCCCTTTTTCTGTACCACAACAAACTCTGTTCACTCAATCCCACACAACACTGACAAATACCAAAGCTATCAGGGGACCTAGTAAAACAATTCTCTCATTTCTAATCCATTTTCTTTCGATGATCCCACCCTACCTAGTCACTGATGGTACAATCCAGAACACAGTCTCTTCATCACTTCTTTATTTTTTTTGGCACACAATACATCACAAACATTTTTGTTTCAGCAGACTAAGACAATGACAAAAATACAAAAGTGCAATCCAGATTGTTGATAGGAGGTTACACAAACCAAGAAAGATCTTTGTTTTGTTTGTTTTGTTTGTTTATTGGGTTAATCATCCCACCAACAGTATTTCAGTTATCTGGAGACGGTGTCCACTTAAAGCAGATAAAGTGCTGCCTTTACTGTGTATAGCATGCCGTGAACACCTGGCATGATACCACACCCAGTCACATTATCCTGACACCGGGTCAACCAGTCGTGGAACTGCCCTTATATTTGCTTGAGCCTTTGCATGGAAGCTATACCACTACCATTTTTAACAACTTTGTTATGTCGCGGCCCGGAATCGAACCCGGGGCATCCGGGGCACCATACCTGGAGCCGACGCTCTACCGATTGCACTACCAGGTCCGTTTTTTGTTGTTGTTGTTTTTTTTGTTTTGTTTTTATTATATCTCACCAACACAGTTATGGTCATATTGGCGACATCCAGCTAATTATTGGTAGAGGAAGACTCCAAACTTACGTCTGGGTAGAACCACCAGCTCACCGCAGGTTAGCTGGGAAACTTTCCCACATGAAAGTTATACCCCCGACTGGGACTAAAACCCGAGCGGTGAGGGGCTGAGGAGTTTCAAGTCAGCAAAGTGACTATTAACCGCTCGGCCACATGCGCTCTAGAAAGATATTTTAAAAAGATATGCGGCATTGGTGGGGAATCAATTTACACATTCTTTTATTGCGTTTATTTTTTAAAAGAAAATAAATTTGAGAGAACAAAAAGACTAAATATTATACATTTTTCCACCAGTCGGTGTCGTCATTTCCACCCCATAATTCTGAAGTTCCTCATGTAGTTGACACTATAACTTATGAAGCAGACAGTGCAGGGTGAACGATCTGCTTTGTGGCATATGGAAGAGATTGACATTTTACGCACTATACACACTTATACTGTAGGGAATTAATTTTAGAATTGTTTATGAAATACCTAACTGTATAAAGAACTATATATCCCCACGGACATGTAATAAAACCAATACGATATATGATGATGTTAGGAATTTCTACCAATTTGTGTTGCTGTGATATTCATTTGGACTAGCCTTGCATCCTCATTTGTAACTAGGTCAAAAGTTAGGTTAGAAAGCTATGCCAAAAAAAAACAGGGAAATAACTGGAAAAGTTTAACCGCTCATGAAGAACAAACAAAGGCATACAACTACTGAATAGAATATTGACTTACACATTTTGTCTTTTAAACAAGCCCAGCATCATCAGTCTATATGTTTTCTAATTAATGATTATGTTTGTTTTTAAGTACATCCGAGGAAGAAAATTATGGTCATTAAAGTGACATTGAGCTATTTTGGGGAGAAATAATCCAGAAAAATGTCTGGGTAGAACCATTGGTGCACCACATGCCAGCTAGGGGTTTTTTTCACAATAAGTCCTTCGTCCTGAACAGACGCCGACCCATGCTATGAGAGGCTAAGCAGTCAGGAGTAATAACTCTGTGACTGCTTTGTACCCCTATGTCAAGGGTACCAACAAATAGATGATTTACTTTCTTTAAAAGAAACAAACATTGGGAATAAAGTATTCACCAGAGAAAACAGTAATTGTGAAGAGAATATTTCTTTTATACATTTGTACCAGTGCAGACTTTCTTATTTTCTGCCTATATTCCTACTACAAAATGCCACAGCAGTATCAATAACATGCAAAAGTACATCTTTCTAGACAATCCATTACATCACTTCTACACAAATAAGTATCATAACAAGAGGGTCATGATGGCCTTTAATTGCTCACCTGATGACACAGGCTTTTAGTAGTCTCAAAGCTGGAATCAAGTAATTGAGAGTTATTTACTTCAGAAATTTTCGATGAAGATTGACCCATTAGTGTGCCCACTGAGTTGATAACATTTTCTAGAATTTTACCAAGTAACCTTCAGAATCCACATGACCCACATTAAAACATATGTAAGATTTCATACTGGCAAACATTCTGCCCATGTTTGGTAAAGATTGGGCCATTAATGTGACCTGTCTTTTCAGAAGGTTTTTCTAAAATGTGACCTAGTGACCTACTTTTTGATCTCATGTGACCCAATAACATATTCATCCAAGATTTCATGCAGACAAACAATCTGATCAAGTTTGGTGAAGATTGGGCAATAAATGTGGTCTCTAGCTTTTTCTAAGTATTGACCTAGTGACCTCTTTTTTTGACCCCACGTGACCCAATAACAATCTAGTCCAAGATTTTATGAAGACAAACATTCTGTCTTTGTTTGGTGAAGATTGGGCTGTAAATGTGGTCTCTAGCGTGTTCACAAGCTTTATTTAAGATTTGACCTAGTGACCTACTTATTGACCCCACATGACCCAGTCATGAACTCATCCAAGATTTCATGAAAGCAAACATTCTGTTCAAGTTTGGGACATAAATGGGGCCTCTGTGTTCAGAACCTTTTGTTAATATTTGACCTTGTGACCTATTTTTAGACCCCACATGACCTAATAGCGAACTCATCCAAGATTTCATGCAGACAAACAATCTGACCAAGTTTTATGAAGGTTGGCCTTAAAATGTGGCCTCTAGTGTGTTCACAAGTTTTTTCTAAGATTTGAGCTAGTGACCTACTTTTTCACAACAGGTGCCCAATAATGAACTCATCCAAGATTTTGTGCAGACAAACAATCTGACCAAGTTTTATGAAAGTTGGCCTAAAAATGTGGCCTCTAGTGTGTTCACAAGCTTTTTCTAAGATTTGACCTAGTGAACTCATCCAAGATTTTGTGCAGACAAACATATGACCAAGTTTGATAAAGATTGGATAAAATGTTGACATTGTGCTCAGATAAGCTAAAAATCTTAGTAAATTTCTCAGCCATCAGTCCTGTCTGTCAGTAGTGATTCTGTCATTCTATAAATAGATGGTGATGTCACAGGATTTTAGCCACTCTTTATGCTGTGACTTTTCATAACTAACAGATTTTGGGACTTTGTCCTTCCGCTGTGTAAAAAAGTACCATATATAAATGAAAAAAAAATTCATGATATATTATTTTTACAAACAAATGGTTATGAATAGCATTTGGACACTGGCACACCTGACTTTGTTTAGATTTTCTGTATTGTCAGCAATGTTTAAAAGTAGTCCATACTTGTAATCCTTTGCGCATGCCCATAATCCTTTGTTCCCATAATCCTTTGTATCCATTATCCTTTGCGCATGCCTATAATCCTTCATGTATGCCTATAATCCTTTATGCATGCGCATAATAATTTGTGCATGCCCATAACCATTATCCTTTATGCATGCCCATAATAATTTGTGCATGCCCATAATGCATTTGTACCCATAATACTTTGTACCCATAATCTTTTATGCATGCCCATAATAATTTGTGCATGCCCGTAATCCTTTCTCCCATAATCCTTTGTGCATGGCCATAATAATTTGTGCATGCCCATAATAATTTGTGCATGCTCATAATCCTTTCTCCCATAATCCTTTGTACCCATAATCTTTTGTGCATGCCCATAAAAATTTATGCATGCCCATAATCCTTTGTGTTTCACAGGGCTACAATAAACCACAGCAGTCTCCAAGTGATCATAGCAGAGATCACAGTTGTGTATACCAATATTTGTGTCAATGCTTAAATGTTTCATATGATTTAAATATAGTAAAATAAATACTACTCATTTGTAAAATGTAAATATGCCTTTATCATTAGAAAAAAAATCAGAACAAAAAATTATATCAAAATTGACAACGTTGTTTAAATCTCATCTCTCAAAACTTTTCATCTTGGTGGCAGAGGTTACTATGATATGGAAGGCATGTGACCTCTGACATGGAGATTGAATAACACCTTCTACCATCTTCTCCATCACCTTATGGGTTCCGGTCCCAGTTGGCCTAGGGGCGAGATGTTTCAAGTAGAGAGGTTATCAGCTAACCAGCAGTGTTCCAGTGATTCTACCCAGATTCTAAGTCTGGAATGGAATTGGAATTAGCCAGCATTTTTGCCGATACTGTGCAGCGACATTTCTATCATTATAGCACAGGGGCACTTATAAGGTGCCCAGGGACTGAACCCGGTCGGTCCATAATATAAGACACCGACGAGTCAGGGGTAATGCTGTCCCCTTAGCCCCGAGCGTTAGGAGGGAAGCCACTACTACCAACTTTAAAGTCTTTGGTTTGACCCGGCCGGGGATTGAATCCACGAACCTCCCAATCCGCAAGCCGATGCTCTACCACCTGAGCTATTGCGGCCAGTACATAAGTGTGGAATCTTACTCCACCAATAATTAACTGGACATTGCTAATATTGCCATACTTGTTTTGGTGCAATGGAACAAATAGCACAATCAGTAAACATACCATCTTCTGTACAAAACAAAGCTAAATTTTAAAGATCTGCAACAGTGACTTGGAACTCTAAGGGTGGAGAATTAACACAATGCTAATAACCAATTTAGAACCTTCACAGAAAGTTAACTGTATTTGAAGAACCACACACTTTTAACAGACGATAAACTAGTTTTTGTTAAAAGAAAAAAAAAGTTCCACTAACCTCAAATAAACATACATTATGGAAATAAAAATTGCTGTTAAAGACAGTAACACTTTGAACATACACTGATTATATAGAAAAATATACAACCCACATTGCAAATTTTCATGTTACAAAAAAAAATCCATCAAAAGAAAACAAACTTAACATATTAACAAACTCTCAGTACTGAAAAATGAAAAGACTTACTTACTGACAACTTCCTTAACTCCATAACAAAAAAACCACACTACAACGCTTTCAATTTAATGCAATCTTCAATATATCATTTGAAGATTTGCACTGGACTATCTTCGTAAACAAGTCATGCACCATTTCCTGATCTAAGTTACTGATGCTACTTGCATACAAGCTATTTTTTAACAGACATAGCTTAATGGCAAACTTCAACCTTCCGCCACTGCCTGGCAACCCAAGTTAGGCCTTTTTTTATGAAAATAAAATTGTATTCTAGAAGTCTACTGAATAAAATGCATATAATTCATGCAATGACTTCAGACATATACACATGCCCAATTAGATCTTTTTCTTTTCGTTTCTTCCTTTCAGCGCCACGTATATATTTTACACTCTGGAGACTGCAATTAGAGCTCCCTTCCCTTGTGAATGCCTTTTTTTAAGGGACAAATCAACTGCTGTTTTCTGATGGGTTAAAATAAATTTTAAATCTTAAGGTAAAAACAAATTTATGGTGTTGCCACAGAGATAAATTTCAATGTAGGCATTTCTTCAAGCTGTAGCCCACAGTAGCAATCAAACAGTTCACTAGAGCACTTTCTTCTGTCTTCCACAGAAAAAAAAAATGAATTTCTAGAACAGGGACTCAAAGGTGGTATCTAACAGTTTGGACCAAATATTTTTTTCACAAAAAAACAAGTAAGTCATTGTTACCTGAAAAGGTCATGCAAAATGCTGTTCAGTGATGCCCTAGATCTGTTTGAAAAAGAAAACGTTACACCCCAATCATCATTACAAACAGGTATTTTCTATAGGAGCCATGTTGCACAGATAGCTATTTTTAAACTAAGAAAACCATGTGACAACTTACTTTTAAGATCGTGTTATATCATCATCAGAATAGTCCATGCTGATGTCAGTATCTTTTTTAAGCAGAGATCACTTTCATGCTTATTTTTAGATTTCGAAGGAATGAACGTTTAGTTGTTGTTGTTTTTGCAATGTCTCATTGTTCACAAGTAATCTTCAAAATCGTCTTCTGACTAAAGTATAAGTCTATGCAGAAATTATGCATAAACCACCAGAAACCATAAAAAAAAATTGTTACATGCATTTGTTATAGGTAAACTGTCAGATACCACCTTTAAGACTCAACTAGAATAGACAATGTCCCAGTTGTACATTGTATGGTCTCAAGTATTAAGGAGTACTAATGTGCTCAGCAGAAAAATACAACTTGTATAAAAATTCATGATAAAATAAAACATGCTCACTTCATAAAAAATTTCCACAAAATAAAAATGACTAGCCATTTAAAATTTTGAATCTAAGACTAACTAAACTGATAAAAATAACACTTTGAACATCATATGACATTAATGAACCTCTGAATGGAAAAGTCACTTAGAAACATACTCCCAGCAGCATAGAAGACACTAAAGAGACATCCTCCTAACACAAAACACAACAACACTCAATACCATGAAATAGTACATCACTGGAAGATTTGCAGAGGAATATCTTTCTCGGCAATCCATTACAGGGTGTCACACAGATAAGTATCACGATAGGCCTTTCAGCTATCTGTCAGAAGTCCATAGTAACAGTCCCGCCCATAAAATACTCTACAGCACTTTCTTTTGTTTTTTTGTTGGGTTCATAGTCCCACCAACAGTATTTCAGTTATCTGGAGACTTGAAGCAGATATAGTGCTGCCTTCACTGTGTATAGCATGCCGTGAACACCTGGCATGATACCACACCTAGTCACATTATCCTGACATCGGGCCAACCAGTCGTGGATCTACCCTCATATTTGTTTGAGCATTAGCAAGAGAGCTATACCACAACCATTTTTTACGACTTATCGTATCCTGGGTCGGAACCCAGGACCTACCATACCTGGAGTTAATATAGTTAATAAAAGTGTTAATACAGTTATTGCCAACAACTTAGGTTGATCTATTATAGATGAGATGAGCAAATTGAACTTTGGGCGTTCTGATCTCAGAGAATATGCCTGTCTTTTTATGCCCATAAAAAAACATCTGAGTAGAACCACAAGCATACAACATGTCATCTAGGAAACCTTCACACATGGTAAAGATGCTTCCCCAACTGTGACCTGAACACAATGTTGTGTCAACATTCCACCTACAGACAGCTAAGACAGACTTTGCGTGATGTAGTGTTAAGAACTTGCGGCACTGAATGGATGATTGTCCCTTGCCGAATCTTATTATTTCATATTCAGACTTTGATTATTGTCGATGAATACTTAGGGGACGATGTCATTACCAAACACTCCTGTACACCATTAATGGGCAGAAATGACACTGTCATGACATTATAGCTTTGTCCAACCTTTTTTCAAGTCACTAGAGATTTCAGAATGTGCCATGAAACTATAGCGTATTATTTCTCCTATGTTAACAGAAAATAATATTTTTATTCAATAAAATATATAAATATCAAAATTGAAAAAATCTTTTGAAAAAAAAAATGCAGCTTTTGAATCATCATTTTGTTAAAACAGAAAGAATATAAACTTTACGAGTTTATTCACCAAACAGGTAAGGACAGTGAAGGGCAATGAAGAGGCATAAAACATTCAACATATAATTTAATAAAGTTAAGTGTCTTTACAGAAACAATCAATGTGAATTCTAAACAGATAAAATGAATTTTCTTTTTCATTAAAAACAATAACTTTCCTGCAAATAGGGAAATAGAAGAAAATATGTTTCAAATTTTGAAAAAGATTTAAAGATTTCCAAATAATGTTTATGTTTACTTGATAAAGAAACAAAACTCTTGAAAACATTGACAGAAGTCAATAATTTTTTAAACAGCACGGCAATATTAAGTCGACAAGTGCCATTAAATTGAATATGTGGCTTTTCCAACTGGAGTAAAATATATTCCATGGTTCATTAAAAGTCCAGTGTCCTGTATTTAACTCTTTTATACCTCCAATACAGAAAAGCATCTGCTGCTTTATTCTCTATTTCTCCCATTACACTTTATATCCCTGGTACTCATTTGAATCATCTCAATATGACAGTTTGAAAAGATTTCGTGGAGAATTATGGGATATAATGCTTCATTAAATTAAATTAGTGGGCATGTTACAATAGGGGAAAAGACTTAGAAAAGTGGGCATGTTGTACTTTGTATTTGTGGTTTTATGGAACAATGACACTTGTTAGGTAAATAAAACAATCATGTTTAAATTTAAATAACAGTAAAAAAATTAAAAAAATCAAAAGTTATAAGATAGTGTTGATGATAAATGAAAACAGAATGGATAATAATCAGTTAAATATTTACAACTTACTGAGAATATAAATTTTGCTTAAGAAGTAAACAATTTTCAATCAGACACAGACTGTAACAGTAAATGTTATTGACATTCAAATATTTTAACCAAATATGGTTTGCATCAATATAATGTAATAAAATATGGTTAACTGTTTGTGGTGCTTGAACAAAGTTGGCATATGGATCTTAAAATTAAATTAGTGGGTATGCCACTTTACTAAATCAAATTATTGGGCAAATCACCTTGCTAAATCAAATAAGTGGGCATTTTGATGCTGAATAAAACCAGTGGGCATGTAACTTCAATAAATCAATTTCGTGGGCATATTGAGCTTCTACTTAAATAAGTGGGCATTTCCACTCAAAGATAATCAGTGGGCATGTAACTTCATTTAATAAAGTTAGTTGGCATACTTAGCCACATAAATAAGTGGGTATTTGGATTCAAAGATCATCAGTGGGCATGTAATTTTGTTTAATAAAATTAGTGGGCATATTAAGCCACTTAAATAAGTGGGCATTTCTACTCAAAGAACATTAGTGGGCATGTAACTTCATTTGATAAAGTTAGTGGGCATACTGAGCCACTTAAATTAGTGGGTATATTGAGTCACTATATAAGATTGGCAGGTTTGCCTCTTTTATGGTTATCTGTCCTTTCAACTGATATGGCTATTTCTCTAAAATGCACAAGAACAAAGTTACACGATCTCCCAAATGTTTTATAGGTTTACAAATCCATCCTGTAATGTCATATTGATTTCCATGACATGAAACCAACATTATAACAAACTTCTAGAATACTTCCACTGTTCACAAAAACTACACAAACTAGATTGGTCACTTGAGATTTGTATCAATATGCTATATTTGCCTGAATACTACAGAAAATGGAACTTCTGTTTCCAACCACTTCACCCTACAATAAGTCTAAACCCTGAAGATGTTATTTATATTAAAGGCGGTATCTGACATTTTGGACCAAGACCCCAGACAAACGTCTGGGTAGAACCAATGGCACACCACACGTCAGTTGGAAGACCTTCCAACAGTAAGTCCTTCGCCCCTAATGGGACTTGAACCCATGCGTTGAGAAGCTAAGCAGTCAGAGGAGTTACAAATCGGTGACTAAACCACTACACCACATATATTTCATGGTTTCTACTAACTAACAACTTAGGTAATATTCTAAAATGCCTTTACTTAAACTGAAGTGTTAGTTTTTGCAGCAACTATGCACAATTCTCCAGAACAGGGATAAGATGTTGTTAGATGTATTAAATATAGGCACACTGTCGGATACCACCTTTTAATAAACTCGCCTGCAGTAAGTCCCAAACACCAAATAAGAAACTTCCATAAAGTATTTACCCTGAATAATCTCCAAAAGATCTGCACCATCAAATTGGAAGCCTTGATTCACAAATTCCTCCTTTTTTCCATTAAGATAAAAAAATAAGAGAAGAAAATTGATTTTTTTTCAAGTACACTTAAGCTTACATGTATCTCCAAAGGTTCCAATTACCTAATTTGGCACTTCCAATTATAAATACTGCTATACCAGCTAGCAAGACTGCCACTTATATCCAAAGTTACATGTATGATGCCATGTCTATCCCACTATTAACTGAGAAATTAAGTCTCATCCATCCATCCATACCAAATAATAAATTTCCTCCTTTTCCACTCCCTTTTCCAGGCAGGCTAAAAAGTTTCCAAATTTTATTTTAATCACCACCTTGAAATTTTTAACATTTTATAATCACTATCCTTAGTAAGCTCAATTACTCGGCTAAACTTTCAGGTATTTTCATATTTCATTTTTGCTCATAAAGACAATTATTTCCACCAACTGAGCATATGCATTTCCTAGCCAACGAGCTGTGCACAGAAAATAACTACAAGATATAGTGACATGAAATAATAGAATATGCACACACTAAGGTTTGCGTAGAATACAGTCATGTACATGTGTGCATGTCATGTACAAGGATTTGGCTCCTTGCCTGCTAAATATGACTTTATAACAACTACGCAAAGATACCAGCTTTCTGATCAGGTTGTACACATTTTGGACAGCTAGTTCTTTATTAATGTGTCTTGCAACTTACACACTGGGGCTTGTATTCAAGAACCATCTGTAAGTAAGAATTGCTCAAGTCATGAATTTCAATCCATAATATCTTCATTATATATTTAGCTACTTATATGTATTTTTGCATGACACTTAAACTTTGCTATTTTGAGCTTAAAATCACATTGTAACTTCATAAATCATCTAATTTTTGTGGGTATGAAAATTGACTGGGGCTTAAGTCATGACTTAAGCTTAAAAATGGACCATGATTACAGGTCTAAGTTGTAGATAAACATCAGAAGGACTTAGTAAGGTTCATAAACAATAGTATCAGACCAGAGAGATTGGAAGATTGCCAAGTAGCAGGCACCAGTTGACAATCTGCATACATGTCAACCACCCAACAGAAACAATACAAGTAAAATACAGGTAAAGATAATTATGCTTATTACGTGCAAGATACTTTTATGATGCCATTTTGCTGGAAGCTGCATAAAAAGTCTTATAACTGCACTTTACTGGTATGCATTCATTTACAACTGATGATTGCCAGTTTAAGCAGGAGGTGTGTAGGCTTGGCAACAGTTCTGATATTAAAAAAATATCCACAACTTTAAACTAAACATACTTAGGTTCAAACAATATATATCTTCTTATGTTCCTATAGTACTGGAATAAGTAGAATTATGTTTGTTTGTTTATTGATTTTATCGTCCCACCAAGAGTATTTCATGTGTCCACATGAAGCAGATATAGTGCTGCCTTCACTGTGTATAGCATGTTGTAAACACCTGGCATGATACCACACCCAGTCATATTAGCCTGACACTGGGCCAACCAGTCGTGGGACTACCCTTATATTTGCTTGAGCATTAGCAAGGGAGCTTTAGCACTATTATTTTTTATGAGATCGAACCTGGGGCCTCCCATACCTGAAGCCGGTGCTCTACCAATTGCGCTACCAGGTCTGTTGTAGAATTATTTTGTACCTGTAAAGTGCCATCCTCCTAATGAAACATAAAGGTTAAACTTTTTCTCTTTTTCTGGCAATTAAAAAAATTACAGGTTGCCTCAAATGACAGTTGCTATTCACTGTCAGTAACATAGCTTTTTTTTTCATTGTCATCTTTCTTTTTGTTAATCATGATAAAGTCTAAGTTGTGGCCTCCTGTTCCTGGAGCCAATGCTCTACCAAGTGCACTACCAGGTCTGGAATAATTATTTTAATTTTACAATATATACTGAGAGAAAAAAGTTTAGCAAGTTCGGAAATATTTCACTGGTTTATTGAAACTATACCAATTTGACTTAAACCAAGTACATAATTGAATAAAGCATTTAGTTTTCAATTAGTTTGTAACAATAAATTGTCAAAACCCTGTTGCCTTAGCTCACTGTACAGCCTGAAAGACGTTAGGGGTAAGGCGTCAAAATTCACAAGGAGTTCAGAATCTAGTGTGACCCCCGTTACAAGCTAATACTGCTAAACACCGACGTCTTATGCTACAAATTAGCTTTCTGATAACACGTAGAGGGATTCTGGCCCACTCAACTCGCAGAGCACGTTCAAGGTCCCGCACGTCGTTGACGTCATGATTCTCTCTTACACGACGACCTAAATGGTCCCATAGGTGTTCAATCGGTGAGAGATCAGGCGATCTTGCAGGCCAGGGGAG
This sequence comes from Sinonovacula constricta, assembly GCA_007844125.1. Taxonomy (NCBI): domain Eukaryota; kingdom Metazoa; phylum Mollusca; class Bivalvia; order Cardiida; family Solecurtidae; genus Sinonovacula; species Sinonovacula constricta. The sequence continues at coordinate 15,571,858 of CM017568.1, forward strand.
AAGTTGCACGTTGTTTCGACGTAGGAAACCCTGTGTGTGACGCGCGGTATGCGGGCGGGCATTATCTTGCTGGAAAATCCCCACGTTATGTTGCTGCATAAATGGCAATGCAACAGGTTCGAGGATTTCATCACAGTATCTTTGTGCATTAAGGTTGCCTGGCACAGTAACGAGTTCATTGGAGCCGTTCCTGACGATGCCTATGCGTCTACGGAATCCCGACGTAAGGCCGACACGCCTTTAGCCTTGCCGCGCGAAGCCTATTTCTCACAGTTCTGAGGCACACCCTAGTCCCAGTAGTATTCATGAGATCTCGGGCTATCTTCCCACTGGACATAAACCGGTTACGTCGAGAAAGCGTCGTGATCTGACGGTCTTCGCGTGGCGTTGTTTTCTGTGGTCTGCCTGATCTTGGTCTGTCGTTAACTCGTCCTGTTTCCCTCAGTTTCTAAGGCGACTAATTGTAGACTCATGGCGATTGAAATGCCGAGCGACAGCTCTTGCCGTCATACCAGCGTGGAGCATACCTACAGCTCTTTGACGTTCTTCTAACGTCATTCCTTGGCGACGCCCCATTGGAATTTCTTCGAGTTTTAAACTGGTTATTTTGTTTGTGGTAACAGCTCAAAACAATTAGGTACATTACTCGACTCTACACGCTACCGAAATTGCCGTGCTTACGTTGCACGTGATTTTCGAGTTTCTTACGCTTCGCTGATAAAATACACGGTTTTCGAACAAACACAATAGATGTGTAAAGAGCATCGATAAGTACATCATTTACATATAAAAGCGTCTTCATTCGAAAGCTCAAAAAGAAAAAATAATAGGTGTGAAAAACTTGCTAAACTTTTTTCTTTCAGTATAGTAAGATTGAATTGGTCATGCATGCACTTAAAGGCTAATAAAAAAGAAGTGTTCAGAAATTTGAAAATAGGTTAAATATTAAACAACTGACCTAATACCTCACATTTTACAGGATTTAACAGACTTGAATACTTGACTGTTTGTGCCTTGAATGAACACCAGGCTGTCTGGCTACAATTTTGCCAAAGATATTGTAGCAATCTCAAACATAGAACAATGAAGACACATCAAATCAGCTCTGGATAGCAGATAGACCAAGGCCATAAACACTCCCTACACATGCAGGTACAGTAAAGAACAATAAAAACACTCCCATTATATACTGGCACTGCCCAAAAAAACATAAAACACTCCCACTACACACAGACCATGGAACAATGACAAACTCCCACTACATGCAGGTACAGCCCATAAAACCATAAAACACTCCCATTACATGCAGGTACGGCCCAGGGAATTATAAACCTCCTACTGCATGTAGGTACAGCCCATAAATCTATAAAGCAGCCCCTCTACATGAAGGTACAGCCTATGGAACAACAAAAAACTCCTGCATGCACCGACAGCCCATAAAACCATAAAACAGCCCACTACATGCTGCTACAGACCATAGGATCATAAAAACAGCCTACTACATGTTGGCACATAAAACACACTCACTACACAGTAACATCACCACTTGAAGTATTGCAGAACAGGTGGGCATATAAAAAGAATATGACACAAGTAATTAGTATTTTATTCATCTTTGTTTTCTCCAATTTGCTCATCTCATCTACAATAGATCAACCTAACTTGTTGGCAATAACCGTATTAACACTTTTATGAGCTATTAACTACAGGTACGGTAGGCCATGGGTTCGATCCCGGGCCGTGACATACCAAAGACATTAAAAATAGTTGCGGTATAGCAACTATGCTAACACTCAAGCAAATAGAAGTGTAGTTCCATGACTGGTAGCATAGAAGGCACAACAATATCTGCTTCAAGTGGACACCATCTCCAGATAACTGAAATACTGATGACTTGAGATAAACCCAACAAACTTTTGACTGCAAGTGTTAAAGGTGGTACCTGACAGTTTGGATCAAAGATTATATTCTCAAATAACCAACTAAGTCATTGTTAATAAAAAGGTGCAAAATGCTGATAATTGATACCCTAGATCATTGCGAACAGTGAAGCATAAATCTTTATTCGTCTTTGTATATAGGTGTTTTCTATCTGAGCCATGCTGCAGAGATCTCTGGAAATGCTATTTATTGGTGTCCTACATCTATGTGAAAAGGGAAGCAGAACACCACAAACATCATTACAAACATGTATTTTCTACCTGAGCCAAACTGCACAATTAGCTGTTTTTAAACTAAGGAAACCATGTGACAATTTACTTTTGAGAACATGTTATATCATAATCCAGTTAGTCTGCTCTGATGTTGATATCAGGGGCGTGCCTGTGCTAACGCACATATGCACGTGCGCACAGTTGAAATTGAATAAATAAAAAAACGCATGAAAGCGAATAAAAATCGTCGCCTTATCCAGTTAGTTGTCGTCATTATTTAAGTCCAAGTAATTTAAACCCTTTTCTAAATTTTACAAATTCTTCTGCAATGCAACTTGACGTATTTCTGTCTCTTCCTGCTTCTAAGACTTCTAATTCTTTGTACTAGACAGTGAAAGTACCTGCCCTCGACCACCCCTAAATGCATCTATGGCGTTCTATGGCATTCCCCCGGACCCCCTATGAATAGTGCGTATACTCAAAAGTCGCCCAAGCACGTCCCTGGATATCTATTTAAAGCAGAGATCACTTTGGTGCTTTTTTTATTGATTTGGCAAGAATAAACATTTGAAGTGATTTTTTTTTGCAATTTGTACTGACTAACAACATAGGTAGCATTTAAAATTGTCTTTACTTAGATTTGAGTATCTATTTTTGTAAAAGTGGTGTCTAAATTTTATAAAACAGATGGAAAATATTGTTACATGCATTTTATGTAGGCCAACTGTCAGATATCAACTTTTAGCTATTATTGGACCATTAGGGATACAAGATGATGATGATGCTTTTGAGTGATGGTTATAATAAATAATATAATAACAGTTATTATTACAATTATTATTTTCATTGTTTTATTTTAGAAGTACAACCCAGCAACCCATTATGGTCATTACAGCAATGTACAGCTAGTACAGTGCAGGAAGACCCCAGACAAATGTCTGGGTAGAACCACTGGCACACCAAAGGTCAGCTAGAAGACCATCCCACATTATGTCCTTCACCCTGAATAGGTCTCAATTACCAGTAGAGGCTAAGCAGTCAGAGAAGTTACAATTTGGCAACTCTACCAATATCCTACCTCTACCTCTACCATATTCTTTTTGTTAGTATTGTTATAATGTTATATTTAATAATAATGGCGCATCGTTAACAGAGCTATCTAATACCTAACACACCTGTATTTTCTTTCAAGACAATTGCAGTACATGTGCTCTAGAAAAATGACATAATTGTAATCTGTTGTCAGACTGTTCCTATGTAAAAGTGTCGGTTTTCCTCACAAAAATCTTCCGTTTATCTCTTTCTCAGATCTCTATAGCTATCTCAGATGTGTTTCTTCTATCTCTGTCAACAGATATATCTGTAATAGTTATTTGCCAACTGCAGTGTAAATCACTTTTAACTCTCTAAGCAAAAAAAGCAATCAGGGGAAGACAATTATTGTATATTCAGTGTTGGTGTCATGGCAACTCCAAATGATGGGGGTTATTTGTGACCCATGAAGGTCAATTATGTCACATGGTAGTCAATTGTAACCCATGGTGATCAGCTGTAACCCATGGTGGTCAATTGTGACCCATGTAGGTCAATTGTGACCACTGAAGGTCAATTGTGACCCATGTAGGTCAACTGTGACCACTGAAGATCAAATGTGACCCATGGTGGTCAATTGTTACCCATGTAGGTCAGATGTAACCCATGGTGGTCAATTGTGACCCATGTAGGTCAATTGTGACCACTGAAGGTCAATTGTGACCCATGTAGGTCAACTGTGACCACTGAAGATCAAATGTGACCCATGGTGGTCAATTGTTACCCATGTAGGTCAGATGTAACCCATGGTGGTCAATTGTGACCCATGTAGGTCAATTGTGACCACTGAAGGTCAATTGTGACCCATGTAGGTCAATTGTAACCCATGTAGGTCAGATGTAATCCATGTAGGTCAGATGTTACCTATGGTGGTCAATTGTGACCCATGGTGGTCAGGTGTAACCCAGTAAAAATCGAAGAGTCATGCTATCAATAGATGCATAGATCTACATTTTAGAAACAAATTTTAATTTATGTATTGAAATTTTTAACAATTATATTTTGGTATACAAACACTGTAAAAGTGTCTTCTAGTGTTTCTGTATGCAAAAGAGCAAAACTGCTATCATTGCAAGCTTCTGGGTTTAGAAAAAAAAAAGATCTGAGAACATTGACTGCCAGCATTATTATTTTAGACTGCATCTTATTATTCTTATTCGATAATGTTACAAGAAAGGTTATGCATGGTGCATTATCTTATTATTTGCAGAAATGTGGAATAAGAATACAACTTTTTCAAATTATATTTACTTGTTATGTTTGTATCTTTTGTTAGATGAAAAGAATACAACAAACATAAAAGATATTAATATTTTTTTCCATGTTTGTAGCAGTTTCATTGGTAGTTTGTTCACAGAGCCGCTATAGCACAGTTGGTAGAGCAACCCGCTAGTATTGGGGAGGTGTGTGGTTGGAATCCCAGTGGAGGCTCACTTCTTCCACTCCTGTTACATTTGGTGTCATGACCTACTGCAGTAGATTGTTTTGTTTGTTTGTTTGTTTGTTTGTTTATTGGGTTTATTGTCCCACTAACAGTATTTCAGTTATCTGGAGACAGTGTCCACTTGAAGCAGATATAGTGCTGCCTTCACTGTGTATAGCATGCCGTGAACACCTGGCATGATACCACACCCAGTCATATTATCCTGACACCGGGCCAACCAGTCATGGAACTACCCTTATATTTGCTTGAGCGTTAGCAAGGGAGCCGGTCTGTTTGTTTTGATATGCAACGGTGGTGTAATGTAGAACCAGGGATGAGATTAAGCTGTGGGAATCTCATTGTGTAAGGCGGTAGAAGCATCTCTACTGTAGCACAGTTGGTAGAGCGAACAGCTAGTAACCCAGTGGAGGCTCACTCTTTCTCCTTCTGTTTCAAGTTGGATTGGATTTGCCAGCATTTTTGCCGATACTGTGCAAGACATTTCAATAGCACAGAGGCACTTATAAGGTGCCCAGGCACTGAACCCGGTTGGTCCATTATACTGACACCGACGAGTCAGGCGTAATGCTGTCCCCTTAACCCCGAGGGTTAAGAGGGAAGCCACTACTACCAACTATAAAGTCTTTGGTTTGACCCGGCCAGGGTTTGAACCCGCGACCTCCCGATCTGCAAGCCGACGCTCTACCAACTGAGCTTTCGCGGCCAGTATGTTTTATGTTTGTATTGTTTGTTTATTGGGTTTATTGTCCCACCAACAGTATTTTTGTTATCTGGAGACGGTAATATGTTTATCTGGAGTGATATAAAATAATTAATTACCTAAATCCTTGAGCATAAAACTTTTGGTTATAGCTGTATCTGACCGATTTCTGATGTCTCAGATATGTTAATTGCCAAGATTAATGTGGTATCAGATAAGCTGACAAAATGCTGTGCCAATGTCCTTAGCAACAGTTGCTATGTTTTAACAGCCTTTAAATTTGTAGCTTTCAACCTGGTTAATGACATCTAGTTTGAAATTGTTAAATGTAAATCACATACCCTTAAACCATTCCAAGAAACTAAACTAACAACAAAAGAATAAAAATTAATGCTTTATAAATGGGTGCAATCAACACCTTATTAAGTCAAACAATGAACAATTTTTAACTTAATTTCTTTAAAACTTCTCAACTGATGTCTAAGTTTAGACAATTACCTTACTATGTTGTTGTTTTTAAATATATCACAGCAACCAATTATGATCATTATAGTGACATCCATCTATTTTGGTAAAGGAAGACCCATAAAATGTCTGGGTAGAACCACCAACACAGTGCAGGTTAGCTACTAGAAAACCTTCCCATATTAAATCCTTCACCCCGAACAGGACTCAAACTCAAGTGGAGGGAGGTTACGCAGTCAGAGGAGATGCATATCAGCGACTCTACCACTATGCCACAGGCACCCCATCACCTAATTAAGATAACAGAGTGTAGGAGATGCACGTCAGCGACTCTACCACTATGCCTCAGGCACCCCATCACCTAATTAAGATAAGAGTGTAGGAGATGCACATCAGCGACTCTACCACTATGCCACAGGCACCCCATCACCTAATTAAGATAACAGAGTGTAGGAGATGCACATCAGCGACTCTACCACTATGCCGCAGGCATCCCATCACCTAATTAAGATAAGAGTGTAGGAGATGCACATCAGCGACTCTACCACTATGCCACAGGCACCCCATCACCTAATTAAGATAACAGAGTGTAGGAGATGCACATCAGCGACTCTACCACTATGCCACAGGCACCCTATCACCTAATTAAGATAACAGAGTGTCGGAGATGCACGTCAGCGACTCTACCACTATGCCACAGGCACCCTATCACTTAATTAAGATAACAGAGTGTAGGAGATGCACATCAGCGACTCTACCACTATGCCGCAGGCATCCCATCACCTAATTAAGATAAGAGTGTAGGAGATGCACATCAGCGACTCTACCACTATGCCACAGGCACCCTATCACCTAATTAAGATAACAGAGTGTAGGAGATGCACGTCAGCGACTCTACCACTATGCCACAGGCACCCTATCACCTAATTAAGATAACAGAGTGTAGGAGATGCACATCAGCGACTCTACCACTATGCCACAGGCACCCCATCACCTAATTAAGATAACAGAGTGTAGGAGATGCACATCAGCGACTCTACCACTATGCCACAGGCACCCCATCACCTAATTAAGATAACAGAGTGTAGGAGATGCACGTCAGCGACTCTACCACTATGCCACAGGCACCCCATCACCTAATTAAGATAACAGAGTGTAGGAGATGCACATCAGTGACTCTACCACTATGCCGCAGGCACCCCATCACCTAATTAAGATAAGAGTGTAGGAGATGCACATCAGCGACTCTACCACTATGCCACAGGCACCCCATCACCTAATTAAGATAACAGAGTGTAGGAGATGCACATCAGCGACTCTACCACTATGCCGCAGGCACCCCATCACCTAATTAAGATAAGAGTGTAGGAGATGCACATCAGCGACTCTACCACTATGCCACAGGCACCCCATCACCTAATTAAGATAACAGAGTGTAGGAGATGCACATCAGCGACTCTACCACTATGCCACAGGCACCCCATCACCTAATTAAGATAACAGAGTGTAGGAGATGCACGTCAGCGACTCTACCACTATGCCACAGGCACCCTATCACCTAATTAAGATAAGAGTGTAGGAGATGCACATCAGCGACTCTACCACTATGCCACAGGCACCCCATCACCTAATAAGGCTAAGAGTGTAGGAGATGCACATCAGCGACTCTACCACTATGCCACAGGCACCCCATCACCTAATTAAGATAACAGAGTGTAGGAGATGCACATCAGCGACTCTACCACTATGCCACAGGCACCCCATCACCTAATTAAGATAACAGAGTGTAGGAGATGCACGTCAGCGACTCTACCACTATGCCTCAGGCACCCCATCACCTAATTAAGATAAGAGTGTAGGAGATGCACATCAGCGACTCTACCACTATGCCACAGGCACCCCATCACCTAATTAAGATAACAGAGTGTAGGAGATGCACATCAGGGACTCTACCACTATGCCACAGGCACCCCATCACCTAATTAAGATAACAGAGTGTAGGAGATGCACATCAGTGACTCTACCACAATGCCACAGGCACCCTATCACCTAATTAAGATAACAGAGTGTAGGAGATGCACATCAGCGACTCTACCACTATGCCACAGGCACCCCATCACCTAATTAAGATAACAGAGTGTAGGAGATGCACATCAGCGACTCTACCACAATGCCACAGACACCCCATCACCTAATTAAGATAACAGAGTGTAGGAGATGCACATCAGCGACTCTACCACTATGCCTCAGGCACCCCATCACTTAAGATAACAGAGTGTAGGAGATGCACATCAGCGACTCTACCACTATGCCTCAGGCACCCCATCACCTAATTAAGATAACAGAGTGTAGGAGATGCACATCAGGGACTCTACCACTATGCCACAGGCACCCCATCACCTAATTAAGATAACAGAGTGTAGGAGATGCACATCAGCGACTCTACCACAATGCCACAGACACCCCATCACCTAATTAAGATAAGAGTGTAGGAGATGCACATCAGCGACTCTACCACTATGCCACAGACACCCCATCACCTAATTAAGATAACAGAGTGTAGGAGATGCACATCAGCGACTCTACCACTATGCCTCAGGCACCCCATCACCTAATTAAGATAACAGAGTGTAGGAGATGCACATCAGCGACTCTACCACTATGCCTCAGGCACCCCATCACCTAATTAAGATAACAGAGTGTAGGAGATGCACATCAGCGACTCTACCACTATGCCTCAGGCACCCCATCACCTAATTAAGATAACAGAGTGTAGGAGATGCACATCAGCGACTCTACCACTATGCCTCAGGCACCCCATCACCTAATTAAGATAACAGAGTGTAGGAGATGCACATCAGCGACTCTACCACTATGCCACAGGCACCCATCACCTAATTAAGATAACAGAGTGTAGGAGATGCACATCAGCGACTCTACCACTATGCCACAGGCACCCTATCACTTAATTAAGATAACAGAGTGTACAAGAAAAGCATTGATGCAGAGCATCAAAGGGCGACACAACAATGAAAATTAATATTTATTAGAAATTTAGAGATGAGAAAAGAACACCATTTACCAAATAAAGACGGGTATGTTAGGAACGTGTAAATCGTGGAACTTCCAAAATTCGGAACACCTCACGCATTTTTCGCTCGATCATTCTCTAGCTAGAACGAGAATGTCCGAGGACATCCGCTTGCATGTGCACAATTTTTCAGAATTCCATATATAGGCGGCACGCTCCAGTGCGTCGCCAATGAATGCAGACACACTTTAATACCAAACTGCCATTATAATAACACCGTCAATATACAGTATGATGCAGTCTGTAAAAAAAATACCTACTTTATCAAAATAAGAAACAATACGGAAGGCTAAGAAACATTCTAATTTTACAGTTCTTCATATAAAACAATTAAAAAATAATTTCTCCACAATTCAATAATAAAGTATGTCAAAAAGTACATAATAGATTAAAAAAAAAATAAAGAAGTGTGCCAAAAATTACACGGAAGTTATAAAAGAAATGAAGAACTGTGCCAAAAATTACAAAGTAGTTAGAACTATTTAAAAAATTACACAGTAGTTATAAAAGGAATTAAGAAGTGTGTCAAAAATAACACAGCATTTAAAAAGAAATTAAGTAATTATATTATATAATTTCATTTATAAAAATATAACTAACTTACCAGTAAACTGTTCTAGTTAATTTGGTGCATTTAGTACATATAATAGAACACACAGTGTCTGTCATGATTCGCAAGTTAACCATCTTGGTAGTCATCAACTTTACTAAAGGCAGATGGTTTTCTTGAAGCTTTCTTTACCTTTACACAACAAAACAGGATGAACTAGTTTTAAAGTACACACCAGACCATGAATGAAAACTGACCAATGAATGCTAGGGTCAAATCTTTCAACTGATATGGTCAGTGACAATGTTCTGCTGTGTGAAAAAAAAAATTAAGAAAATTACATGCCTCATTTCAGGGAATTGCTCATACTAACACACACCCTATCACTTGTTATATATACATGCATGTATATCAGACTACCACTGAGGTGCCGGTTCCTCAAAAAGTGTGTTCAGATAATTATTTAATAATTATTCAGTTATAATTGTGGATCATTATTGTGCTATCTGCTTTGCTTTTTGAATGATTTTGTCAAACTATTCATTTAAAGCAGATACAGTGCTGCCTTCAATGTGAATAGCAAGCTGTAAGCATGTTAGCACAACCTTTCACAGTAACCTGACACTGGGCTAACCAGTAAGTGAACTACTCTAACCTATGTAACTACCCTAATATATGCTTGAATATAGCTAACACAGCTTAAATATAAAAAATAATATAATTAATTACTAAATAATTTATCTTTTTGACACAAAGTAAAACAATAAAATATGAAAAAGGCTAACCCAAATTTTTTAAAGGATAAATGATTTTTTTATTGATTTTTTTTAATTTGCGCAAAATTATTGTCTCTGTTTTCAGTGCAATGTGTATACTGCATGGAGAGATTACTACCACAGAGTTTTGTAGACTTTGTGCCAACACCTCTAAAATGTAGTTAATCTATTTTTTTCCCCCACAAACATACTTTTTGTGTGCTTACATTGTACAAGCATTTCTGCGTATATAACATTACTAGAAAAACAACCGAGTACACAATGGAAAACAATATCACCTGATGTCTTCGCATACATTTCTTTCTATTTTTGTTTGATCCAATTACTAAGGAAATACAATGTAACTGACTTACGTGACAAACGTATGTATTTATGTAGAACAAGTGTCTTTTACCACAAAACTTTATAACTTTTCTCTCCTTATATAAACAATCATTACTATGGAAGATTTATTGTTAATGACTTACGTATTTACATTCTTGTCTAATATTACCATCTCATTCCAGACAACTGCTGAAAAAGGATATGGACCTTCTTGCTGAAACATTTCTGTGTAGAGATGCGGCTCAGACAACATATCATTGCACATTTATACTTATTGTAGTTTTATACACTTCATTCAATATCTTGATACCCCGTGGGAAGGTCTTTCAGGTGACTTGCAGTGTGCCGGTGGTTCTACCCAGACATTTGTCTGAAATCTTCCTTCACCAATAATTAGCAGGTCGTCACCAATCTGAACATTAGTGTGTCAATGAGATGTAACAAAAAGAAAACACAAAAAATAATCTTAATACCAAAACTTTCCAAAATTGATGGTGTATAAAAATAAGAAATAAAGCATGATATACTCTTTGAGACATCAATTAAACTCATATTTTTGATGTAGTCCTTATAGGTTATATCCTAGGTAGAACCAGGACCACTTAGTCTGTAACAACATGATGCAAATAGTCTTGCCCAAGGACTAAATCTTGGGTCAGTTCTAGGACTCCAACCCAGGACCCTCTGATCCAGAGTCATGCATAGCTTCAACCAAATGGCCATGGCAGCTCAATAGTCATGCAAAGCCTCAACCAAATAGCCACGGCAGCTCCAGAGTAATGCATAGCTTCAACCAAATGGCCATGGCAGCTCCAGAGTCATGCATAGCCTCAACCAAATGGCCATGGCAGCTCCAGAGTCATGCATAGCCTCAACCAAATGGCCATGGCAGCTCCAGAGTAACGCATAGCCTCAACCAAATGGCCATGGCAGCTCCAGAGTAACGCATAGCCTCAACCAAATGGCCATGGCAGCTCCAGAGTCATGGATAGCCTCAACCAAATGGTCATGGCAGCTCCAGAGCAACGCATAGCCTCAACCAAATGGCCATGGCAGCTCCAGAGTCATGTATAGCCTCAACCAAATGGCCATGGCAGCTCCAGAGTCATGCAGAGCCTCAACCAAATGGCCATGGCAGCTCCAAAATCATACATAGCCTCAACCAAATAGCCATGGCAGCTCCAGAGTCATGTATAGCCTCAACCAAATGGCCATGTCAGCTCCAAGGTCATGCATAGCCTCAACCAAATGGCCATGGCAGCTCCAAAATCATACATAGCCTCAACCAAATGGCCATGGCAGCTCCAAAATCATGCATAGCCTCAACCAAATGGCCATGGCAGCTCCAGAGTCATGGATAGCCTCAACCAAATGGCCATGGCAGCTCCAGAGTCATGTATAGCCTCAACCAAATGGCCATGGCAGCTCCAGAGTCATGCATAGCCTCAACCAAATGGCCATGGCAGCTCCAAAATCATACATAGCCTCAACCAAATGGCCATGGCAGCTCCAAAATCATGCATAGCCTCAACCAAATGGCCATGGCAGCTCCAGAGTCATGCATAGCCTCAACCAAATGGCCATGGCAGCTCCAAAATTCATGCATAGCCTCAACCAAATGGCCATGGTAGCTCCAAAGTAATGCATAACCTCAACCAAATAGCCATGGCAGCTCCAGTGTCATGCATAGCCTCAACCAAATGGCCATGGCAGCTCCAGAGTCATGCATAGCCTCAACCAAATGGCAATGGCAGCTCCAGAGTAATGCATAACCTCAACCAAATAGCCTTGGCAGCTCCAGAGTCATGGATAGCTTCAACCAAATGGCCATGGCAGCTCCAGAGTAACGCATAGCCTCAACCAAATGGCCATGGCAGCTCCAGTGTCATGCATAGCCTCAACCAAATGGCCATGGCAGCTCCAGAGTCATGGATAGCTTCAACTAAATGGCCATGGCAGCTCCAGAGTAATGCATAGCCTCAACCAAATGGCCATGGCATCTCCAGAGTCATGCATAGCCTCAACCAAATGGCCATGACAGCTCCAGAGTCATGCATAGCCTCAACCAAATGGCCATGGCAGCTCCAGAGTCATGCATAGCCTCAACCAAATGGCCATGGCAGCTCCAGAGTGATGCATAGCCTCAACCAAATGCTCATGGCAGCTCCAGAGTCATGGATAGCCTCAACCAAATGGCCATGGCAGCTCCAGAGTCATGGATAGCCTCAACCAAATGGCCATGGCGGCTCCAGAGTCATGGATAGCCTCAACCAAATGGCCATGGCAGCTCCAGAGTCATGTATAGCCTCAACCAAATGGCCATGGCAGCTCCAGAGTCATGCAGAGCCTCAACCAAATGGCCATGGCAGCTCCAGAGTCATGCATAGCCACAACCAAATGGCCATGGCAGCTCCAGAGTCATGGATAGCCTCAACCAAATGGCCATGGCAGCTCCAGAGTCATGTATAGCCTCAACCAAATGGCCATGGCAGCTCCAGAGTCATGGATAGCCTCAACCAAATGGCCATGGCCATGGCGGCTCCAGAGTCATGGATAGCCTCAACCAAATGGCCATGGCAGCTCCAGAGTCATGTATAGCCTCAACCAAATGGCCATGGCAGCTCCAGAGTCATGCAGAGCCTCAACCAAATGGCCATGGCAGCTCCAGAGTCATGCATAGCCACAACCAAATGGCCATGGCAGCTCCAGAGTCATGGATAGCCTCAACCAAATGGCCATGGCAGCTCCAGAGTCATGCATAGCCTCAACCAAATGGCCATGGCAGCTCCAGAGTCATGCATAGCCTCAACCAAATGGCCATGGCAGCTCCAGAGTCATGCATAGCCTCAACCAAATGGCCATGGCAGCTCCAGAGTCATGCATAGCCACAACCAAATGGCCATAGCAGCTCCTGAGTCATGCATAGCCTCAACCAAATGGCCATGGCAGCTCCAGAGTCATGGATAGCCTCAACCAAATGGCCATGGCAGCTCCAGAGTCATGCATAGCCTCAACCAAATGGCCATGGCAGCTCCAGAGTCATGCATAGCCTCAACCAAATGGCCATGGCAGCTCCAGAGTCATGCATAGCCTCAACCAAATGGCCATGGCAGCTCCAGAGTCATGCATAGCCTCAACCAAATAGCCATGGCAGCTCCAGAATCATGGATAGCCTCAACCAAATGGCCATGGCGGCTATAGGATGATACAATAACAGCCGTATGCAGGACGGATAGATAATGAACATTCATACATCAAATATTACCGAAAACAATCTTGAATAAATATGATTTGATCAGATCTAAAAGTGACTTATGAAGGCACCAGGGTATAAAACAGTGTCTGTTGGCCATTTCATACTAGATGGATATAAACATATAGCAAGCATTCTGTATCTTATAGCAGTTAAGATATATAAAAAGATGAAACGTTACAAAATATGGAAACAAGTAAACAAAATCAAGATGTATTTAAAAAAACACACCATTTTTTATGTATTCTAGTTTATTACACTTCTTTGTTACTTATGAGTGGAAGATTTTAAAAGGTTAGTTTTTTATACACACAATTTATATTAAACATTTTTACTTGAATATTAAACATGGGTGTGGAGTGGTGGTGGTGGTAGGGAGGGGGGTGATAGGGTTCATTTAGTTGCATGGAAAACATTATTATCACATTTACATAATGTATACTTTGTAATAATTAATGATGTATAAAATACAACTGTAATAAAAATTATGAATAATATTTTACAATTATAATATGAAGTAAATGTTAATAATGATAATAATAATAATAATGATAAAAATAACAATGATAATAATAATAATATCATAATAATGATTATGATAATAATAACAATAATAATATTAATGACGGTAATAATAATGATAATAATCATAATGATAATAACAATGATAATTATTATAATGATAATAGTAATGATAATAGTATTCATCATTATCATCTTATTATAAATTGAAGCCTCCCAATAAACAGGAGACTGACAATTTTATTCACTCCATGTCTCTATAATATGATTCTCAAGGAGGTTGGTAGTATCAATAATATTCATCCCAATAAGTCATTACGATGTGTGTTTACATAACCATGTCAACCTTGTGATCTTGGTAGCTCATAATTACTTCTAAACAACAGTTTGGCCACAACAACACAAAACAAATACAGAATATAACCTTGACCCTCATGTTTCTTTACAGGTCATGTCAAGCAAGGTTTGTGGTAATTCAACATCATGTTGTTTTTAATTAATCATCATCATCATCATCATCATTAGCAGCAGCAGCAATAGAATCAGCATCAGCATCATCCTTTTGATAACTGTTATCATCATCATCAACATTCCCATCATCATCATACCATTCATCAGCATCATCCTGATCATCTGTTTCATCATCATCACCACCATCAAAACCACTATCATCATCATCAGAACCACCATCAATTTTGTCATCACCAATTTTAACATTATCATTATCGCCACCATCAT
Source organism: Sinonovacula constricta (assembly GCA_007844125.1). Taxonomy (NCBI): domain Eukaryota; kingdom Metazoa; phylum Mollusca; class Bivalvia; order Cardiida; family Solecurtidae; genus Sinonovacula; species Sinonovacula constricta. Next base: position 15,586,966 of record CM017568.1, read on the forward strand.
TTTCAGCATCTTCATCACTAACATTCCAATCACCATTTACAACACCATTTTAATGCATTTCAGCCAGGATGTGAAATACACAATTTTAAATTCTTAACATTCTATAATATTTTCTAAAATTGAAAAGACACTGTTCACAGAAAAATTGGGATTTCAACAAATTATTACCAAATACACCAAGACGCTCTAAATAGGAACATTGTAACTGCACTTTTATCTTTTTGCTATTTCAAATATTTAAGTCATACAAGTTTATTACATTCTACCCAGATGCAAGCTCGGAGTCCATTCAATATTAATGATTTCACCAATTATTAACTAGACGTCACCATCAGGACCATAACTCTGTTAGTACAAAGTTAAACAACAACAACAAACAGCAACAAAAACAATTAACAACAAAAACTAAAATGACAAAGTAAGTTATTGTAATAACTGTCCCTTTTACATAAATGTACTAAAATCTTAACAATTTTGCATGCAGTTTTTGAAGTAAAATTTTTCCATATTGAAATGAATAACCTATGTAAACAAATATATTCAGCTTTATAATTCAAGAGAGAAGTGAACAACAAAAACAATACATAATTGCAAATGTGCCAAAACCACATCTTGGTAAGCATTACTTAAATATTCAGTATGCAAATGAGACAATTTTTTCTCAACAACAACAGAAAATTGCACTGTAACCTTTTAACACTTGAGAAAAAGCCACAAATGTTTTATCACATTCCAAATATTAAGTGGTACATACAAGACCAGTATAAAGCAGTTCAATGGTGTATTTTTTCAACTTTTGGCAATCCAAATACATACTAAACAGCGGGATGGCTTAAAAAACACAAATATATAATATAACCTTGACCCTCATGTTTCCAGGCAGGTCATGTTTAATCATCATCATCATAATCATCATTATCATCATAATTAACATCATCATCATCATCATCATCATCACCATCATCATCACCATCATCACCATTATCATCATCATCATTATCATCATCATCACCATCTGCATTTCTGACACTTCCCCCACACCCCACCCAACTCCAGGCCTGCCCCTTGTCCCTAAAGAAACATCAAATAAAAACAAATTCTTAGCATGTTTAGCAGTATAACCACAAACATTTCTGAAATCAATTACCAAATTCTTGACATTTCAAAGAAAAACCTGTATTCTATTAATCACCCATATAAACTTAATTATTTACTACAACTATCAAAACAAACACCAACACTTTACCTGCACTTTTTTATCTAGTATCTAAACCATCTAAATGACCTTCAATGTTTGGTTTTCTTTGATCCATTTAAATTCCTAGAAGAAAGCATCCCAAAATTAAACAAAAACAAACTTATCTTATGGTGACCTAGAAAAAAAAAAAACATACCTGTATATTTATCTTACCTGTATATTTATCTTCATTCTGATTATATCACAAGACTTTGAATGTTGTGTTCTTCAGTGATGCTTTTAAATTTCAGGATTACATTCCCTCATAATCAAACAAAAACAAAGTAATCTTACTTTTTCATCTAGAAAACAACATCACATCAGCATTTTACAAGACTTTCAATGTATTTTGCAATGGATTTAAATTCCAAGATGATGTGCAATGTTAGCTATAAATTATCAAAGTTTTATCAAAAACTTTTACATTTTACCCATATCAGCAGATAAGCAGAAATGAGGTAAGATGGCCAACAATGATGCCGATGATTGCAATATGCCCAGATTTTATACCAAATGTGTTGAAAGATGGATATGTACCCGTTAAACCAAAATTTCCCCAAAAATATATTTTCATTTTTTTTATGGAGTTACATACATAACCAGTATTATATATAAACAATTCATGTAGTTATTCACATTATTCAAACAAAATGCAAATTTGATGAACAGTATTTTACTAAAGTTAATACGGTAGACATTACATGGCCCAAAATTACAAATTCTGCAGCTAATATATATCAAAACTTAACAACAATTTTAGGAATGTCCTATTTCAACCCTCACTGTTGTAAAAATATACAGTTAAATGTGTTTGTATTTCCGTACAATATACTTGAACAGGATGCACATATTGTACTATTTCTTTTATTAAAATCAACTCATTCTGTTATTAAAAACTTTGAGTCATCAAATATACATGGTTGCCATGATAGTATAAAAAATGTGTTTATTTTTAAATTTTGTTTTGTTATCTGACATAATATGCTGAAAAGAAAACATCAATCTATCTTTTTTTATTTTAAAAGTACTAACAAAATGTGCTCTTTTTTTAAAATACCTTTAATAAGTAAATATTTATAACACTTTCTATTATAATATGCCATAAAACACGCATCATGAACAGAGAACCTGCAGATAAAGGATGATAAGCATTATTCTTAACAATGATTTACGAGGTTTCAATACTGACGAGAACAGGCGTCCCATTTTCAGTGGTGTTGTTTCACACTCTTCATGATTACAGGGAAAAGTGCAGCAAATTTAAGAGAGGTGAACTTTCAATTTGTACCATTTAAACAAAACAATGGGACAATGGAAGATTCCTCTAGGTTTTTCATATTTTACAGAAGGTAAAACAATCTAAATTTTTGTAGATTGCTGACTTTTTGTTATTTTTTTTTAACTTTTTTATAACCAAAACATGTTTTCTTTGTAATATATACATGTAGTTTAATAATCTTTGTTAAATAGAAGGTTTTTTTACATTTGTTCACACAAAAAAAGCATTTAAAAATCTTTTGTCTGTAGATATAATAAATTTGCCTTTGATTTAAAAAAAGAATAGTTTTGCATTGACCTTTCAAAAAAAAAAGAATTTAAAAAGCAATTCTTTGTCAATAGAATGTTTAGCCTCTGATTTTAAAAAATAATTGTTATGCATTACCATTTAAAAAATGCATTTAAAATGCTATTGTTTTTCAACAGAAAAAAGTTGTCTCTGATTTTTACAAAAGAATAATTTTGCATTGAATTTAAAATGCAATTGTTTGTAAATAGAATAGTCTTGCCCTTTAAAAATGTATGTAAAATAACTTCAACTTTTAAAGAGTGATCTGAGAATAATAGCACAACTAACCCTTTAAAAATGAATTGAAATTAACTTCAACTTTGAAAGAGTGATCTGAGAATAATAGCACAACTAATAAGGCAATGAAGACTTTACTAAAGTCATTTGTTAAAGGATACTAATGTCATTTATAAATGTTAAACATCCACCTTTCATATATTGTCCAACATTGTTAGTGTCAAACATCTACCTTTCATATATTGAACCCGGCCAGTCCACTATACTGATACTGACGAGTCAGGCGTAATGCTGTCCCCTTAGCCCCGAGCGTTAGAAGGGAAGCCACTACTACCAACTTTAAAGTCTTTGGTTTGACCCGGCTGGGGTTTGAACCCACTACCACCCGTTCCGCAAGCCGACACTCTACCATCTGAGCTATTGCAGCTGGTTTGTATTGCATGTAATCATAATATATTATAATGCTGGCAACAATCTTTATTTTTATTTCATTGTCATTACATGGATGTTACACAAGTACTGCATATGGTCAAAACCATCAAATGCATTGCAAACTCCAAGATAACAAACACTCGTATTACTGTCTCTGTATTCTTCTAAGTAATTGTTATATTTAAACTTGCTGCCATCAATATTTATTATTTGCAATCCTTACATGGGAGTCTACATTCATTTCATGCTAGGCAAGTGCTCCCAAGTCAACCCCATCAAAAAGAGTCACAAATGCTTAGATTTATTTATATATTACAACTGCATTGCAAGCAAAAAGATGTCATTACAACCCACTAACTGGAACTGCCAACTACAATATAGACAAATTTACCTGAGATTTACAAGAAGTAGGAAGAACAATGACAAGAAATACCTGTTATAATGGAATACCTGTTTTACTATAGGTTGTATAACATTTCTACAACGTATTTATGTGCACAAGAACAACATACAGCTGACAACAGCAGTCATTTTTTTCATAAATGACGTCAAACACTTCTTGGCAGAAAACCATTTTCTGTGAGCCATCCCACTTAGTTTGTACCACATATTTTAGTACCATACTTTCCCTTATTAACAGCCACCTACTGAATGTAAGCTCCCCCCAAAAATGTACATTATAGTTCTGTACTCGTTTTCATTAACAATTTAACACCCTCTACTGAAAACAACAGTTTCCAAAGTATGTACATTTTAGTACTGTACTCTTCTTTATTAACAGCTCCTAACTGAAAATAACAGTTCACAAAACATATACACTGAAGTACCATACTCTCTAGGATTATCATCTCCAAATGAAAATAACAGTTCGCAAAACATACATTTTAGTACCTTACTTTCTGTTATTAACAGTCCCCTTCTGAGAACAACAGTTCCCAAAACATGGACCCTCTCTATACTCTGTAAGAATTATATTTATAACACTCCCCAGTGTTCTTTATTCCAGTTTCTCAATTACTAAATATAATTTATGTCTAGTTTTGAATTCCAATTTTTTTTTTACCAGCAATTGTACACCACATTTTCCTTAATCACATTTCCTTAACAAGAGCACACAATAACATTTATTCTTTTCAAAGCTACCAAATTATCCACATTTTAAAACTCCTTCCCCCTAATATATAAGGAACTGTTCCAAACCAGTTGATTTCAGCCATATTTATAAAGCACATTTCATCATTCTTGTAGGTAATGAAAATGGTTACTGGTGACAATAAAATTGTTCATAGATAAACCATCCAAAACAGCTGATATTTGCTTTTCTGGAATTTATAAGCTTCCAGTTGCTCAGCCAACTAGACATGTCTTTCCACAACTTATTTCTTTAGTCTGCACTATAACAAGACTTAATGTTAGGTTTATTTTGTTCATATTTTGGATATACATTTCACATGTGCTAGATCAATTTACAAGTCTCAGAGTTTCAGATACCACTCTTGCTTTATCCCACATCTAGCACCCCCATCCCATCCCAAAAAATAATAAAAAATAAAAATAACTCTGCACACCCTGTAAGCAGCCACCATCTTTCTTTTGTGAAATTCACCAATGGGTTTCTTATTAGGAAGTTATAGGTAAAGCAGTATGATACTATTTTTCTCTCTCTCTCATAGCTATCTTTCAATGTACTTGCTCTCTTCTGTAACCTGATTATGACAACAACAGACTATTGAGTAGATTATCTTTTTTATAGTTTGTTTGTTCTGCCTCAGCTCTGTTCTTCAATATAATCATCATGAACTGGCTTTCTTCTTACAAAATACATAGAACAGATGCAAAAAGGACCACTTTATTGTTCCAATGAGAGTGCACAAGTGCTTTAGATTAGCAGTGTAAATCTGATTGGTTTTGTTTTTGAGATACATCACACTGACACAATTATGGTTCAAGTCAGCAACTTGGCAGTGGGTGGCACCAAAGATCAGAATTGGGGAAGCAATTTATCACTTTATTTAAAACAACGTAAATAAACTAGGTACACTTGTCACATTGAGATGGTTCTAATGAGTACCAGGTATATAGGGTTTGGAGGAGAAATAAAGGATTTAGCCCTATAGTGTAGGTACACATTGGAATTGTCATATTGATATGATTCTAATGAGTACCAGGTGTATAGGTTTTGGTAAAGAAATAAAGGATTTAGCCCAATAGTGTATGTACACATTGGAATTGTCACAATGAGATGATTCTAATGAGTACCAGGTATATAGGGTTTGGAGGAGAAATAAAGGATTTAGCCCTATAGTGTAGGTACACATTGGAAATGTCACATTGAGATGATTCTAATAAGTACCAGGTATATAGGGTTGGAGGAGAAATAAAGGATTTAGCCCTATAGTGTAGGTACACATTGGAATTGTCACATTGATATAATTCTAATGAGTACCAGGTATATAGGGTTTGGAGGAGAAATAAAGGAATGAGCATAAATATTCTTCTCCACCATCCCTGTTTATTACTGTTCCCTGTTATTCCACTAGCCTTCAGCATTGCGCCATTATGTCTACCTCATAATCTGTCCTATCTCTTGTACCTTTCACCATAAGAATAATTACCCATTAGTTTATCTAAGCTACACAAAACCCACAAAAAAATAATGAAAACAGAAAGTGTCTTACTCCACAATGGTCAACAGGCTGTTTCATTGTGATGATTACTTGATTGAGATTTTTCAAAACTGATTATCAAGAATGTATATGCTTTCCTTTCATAAATCTATTAAGAAGCTTTTAATTTAATAATAATTTTAAGGGCCTTAAAGGTGGATCAACTGATGATTTCAAGCTGCAATTGGTGAAGAGAGAACTCCAAAACACCATCCCTTGGATAACTGAAAAACTGCTGGTAGGACAAGAAACTGAACAAACAAGCCACAACAGACTCATGCTTTGGTAAGACAATAATGCTGAGTAAGCCAAATGTAAAGTTGACATCACTTTGCTTATTTTTTTTTATTTTTTTTTGCCAATATTTGTCTCCAAGGTCTCACTTGGTAAGAGTGGTTATAAGGGGAAACTTATTGTGTAGGTACAATGTATACAGACATTATCATGAGCCAAACTTGTTGACCTTAAATCTTCTATTGTTGCTATTTGTGTGTATTTTTTAAATACTCGTACAACACAGTGACAAAATAATGACAATTGCAGTACCATCCAGCTATTTTGGTGGAGTAAGGTATCAAACAAATGTGTGGGAAGAACCAACAGAACACAGCAGGCAAGCTGGAAGACCTTCCCACCACCAGCACACAGCAGGTCAGCTAGAAGATCAACCTTCCCACCTGACCAGCACACAGAAGGTCAGCTGGAAGACCGTCCCACCACCAGCACACAGCAGGCCAGCTGGAAGACCGTCCCACCACCAGCACACAGAAGGTCAGCTGGAAGACCGTCCCACCACCAGCACACAGCAGGCCAGCCGGAAGACCGTCCCACCACCAGCACACAGCAGGTCAGCTGGAAGACCGTCCCAACACCAGCACACAGCAGGTCAGCTAGAAGATCAACCTTCCCACCACCAGCACACAGCAGGTCAGCTGGAAGACCTTCCCACCACCAGCACATAGCAGGTAAGCTGGAAGATCAACCTTCCCACCACCAGCACACAGCAGGTCAGCTGGAAGACCGTCCCAACACCAGGTCAGCTAGAAGATCAACCTTCCCACCACCAGCACACAGCAGGTCAGCTGGAAGACCGTCCCACCACCAGCACACAGCAGGTCAGCTGGAAGACCGTCCCACCACCAGCACACAGCAGGCCAGCTGGAAGACCTTCCCACCACCAGCACACAGCAGGTAAGCTGGAAGACCGTCCCACCACCAGCACACAGCAGGTCAGCTGGAAGACCGTCCCACCACCAGCACACAGCAGGTAAGCTGGAAGATCAACCTTCCCACCACCAGCACACAGCAGGTCAGCTGGAAGACAGTCCCACCACCAGCACACAGCAGGTCAGCTGGAAGACCGTCCCACCACCAGCACAAAGCAGGTCAGCTGGAAGACCTTCGCACATTAAGTCCCTTAATTCCACATAGACCTTAGCAGGAAGCTAAGCATTTATGGGAGTAACAAGATGCGACTCTACCACTAGACCACTGGGGCCCCTTTAATCAAGTGAATTTACACACAGTTAGTGCTTAAAGTTGATAAAGCAAATTCTGCCATAAAAACAACCTTTAACCAATTTCCTGTCATATTTGGTGATATTCCACATTCATAGTAAAATGTTACTTGCTTACAACAACAGTACATTCCGAGAAGTAATGGGGTATATTTCTGGATACAGCAGCAAAAAAGTACAGACCTTGACCTGACAAACTCAACCAGAGAGGTGGCTGGTCAGGATATAAACAACTTGATAAGGCCCGATTTATTTCTACTAACCAGCTTAAACATTTAACAATTATCTCCCTTGAATACTTTTCTCTGCAGTCTCTGTGGAGTAAATAAATAATGGTGTTTTTCCTCTCCAGCTTTCCAAAGCACTGATGGTGTGATGGTGTGTGGCACACTAACACTGTTTACAATTGGTCATTACATGGTGTCATTTTGTTGTCAAAACAGCTAAACAAGGCCATCAGAGCACCAGGCACTTGCAGAAGATCGTCTAGTTCCTTAATCATTTACACACTCTGGAATATTAGTTTTGGCATCAGACTGGTCAACAAGTATACAAGCACATCAGCTCTGTGGCATACTGACTGTTCACACAAGCTTTCCTAGAGTCAGCAAGCTATGTTAATATTTAGCTCACTACATTTTGTTAAAAACCCATGCTAATTTCTCAGGTTTTTTTTTTTTAATATTATACAAGTTACGTGTCTGGGCTGATATACTTATAAAGCGAGAGAGGCTAGCAAAAGTGTAGATCCTGATCAGATAGTTTCCAGCTAACTAATCTGGATCTACAATATTCGCCTAAACCTTATAAATATGTGAATAGCTGGCTGAGAGTTAATTTTCGATCTTAGTTTCATGCATATACATAGGGCTAGGTTGCGGTAAGCAGGTATATTATGTATAGGTATTATCACATACTATTACTGTGATTTCTGCACTAGATGAGCCCCATGTGAACAACATCTTTAAAGTTACAATAATTAGTGAGGAATTTAAAGTTGGTATTCAAAAGTTTGCCTATATCAAATGCATAAAAAAAATATTTTACCTCTTTTAGGTGGAATCTGAGCATCATTTTTTCAATGACTTGTACTTAAGTATACCTTGTTACTACCTGAATTGTCAGTAAAAATTGCTGCAAATGTTTAGTCTTTCCAAATCTATAATTAGGAACAATGAGGATTTCTGCTAAAGATAGATATTGACGTCAGAGAGGATTACCAGGATAATGGTATAATATTATCTGAAGGGTAGGTCGTCATAGGGTTTTCTAAGTGTAAAAATAGCCAACTGTGCAGCGTGGCTCAGATAGGAAATACATGTCTGTAATAACAAATGGGGTGTTCATGTAGATTTAGAGCATCAATGAACAGCATTTTCTGGGATCTTTCAGGTAACATTAGTTTAATTAGTTGTTTGAGAAACCAAAACTTAGGTCTGAACTGTCAGACACCACCTTTAAACTATAGTTGGTGTGTGGTCAAATTTTACAAGAAAAAAAAAAAATCACAGCAAATAAACAAACCACAAAAATGTAGTAAGTGAAAGGAACATTCCCAACTTTTGAAGAAAAATGGAGAAATAATAGGAGCTCCCCGCACAAACAACCCACCACCAACACACAGGTAGATTATAATATAATAATGGTGCTAACAGTTCATTAGGTCATTGATATATATATATGCTAGTTGAACATGTGGGGTGGATAGACAAAAATACAAAAACAGTAAATGTTGCCAGAAAGTGCCTTCAACAACTGTGGAGGGTGAAGGTGCCAACTGGTGAAAGATTTCATCCACTAATTGGAACAAGAAAGACAATTACAGCAGCAGTCTGATAGATAGAATAGCTGAGGAGAAACAATAAGATGGATAATTTGTATCTGTAAGAAAAAACAAAAACAAAAACAGCTAGAGAGGCAAAGAATGGAATAAACTTAAAATTTTATATTTTTGGAATAAAAAGAAACATAAAAGAAACAAAAAATACTGTAATTTATACATTTATATATATTTACATGTATACAATTAAAATGATTACCGGTACATCACTTTTTCAGACCATCCACTGCTTATGTCAACATTGCAATCAGTTATAATCCATTGCTAGCCTCATTTTAATAGAAAGAGAGGCCGTGTCTGCGCAGCTAGAGTCGCTGACTTGTAATCCTTAGACCTAGTGATTCCCTCCTATGTATTCAGGTCCCAAGAAGGGCAATATATTGTTCATATGGGAACGTTTTCCCGCTAATCTGCAGTAAACTGTTGGTTCTAGCCGGATATAAGTCTGGGATCTTCCACCAAAAATAATTAGCCGGACTTTGCCAATATAATCATCATTGTGTCAGTGCAATGTTTGAAAAAAATAATAACACCAAACATTATTCATGATTAACAATAAACATTTCCACATGTTGTTTTCTTCAAATAAACAATAGACATTTGTTACATACACTACTTAAAGATCAGGAAAAAATTCAGGAGTTGAAGAAAATCACCAGAAAATCATGCCCCTCCCTTTAAACTGACAGGAATCCCACCTTTCAATGACCCAGGTAATCAGTTCAGGTATTCTTCACGTTACAGTGAAAATTAGGGCTGAAAGTTCATGAATAGGTTTACAATGGAAGTCAATGGGAGCGGCAACTGTGCCCTTACAATGGCAGAGACTGTAATTTCCTTTGGCTTACAACAGGGCATGTGGCTGCTGATATTTCATATGTAACGATCCAGAAAATTACCAGGAAACTGCCTAAAACTACAGCAAGAAGTTTTCTGGGATCTTTCAAGCAAATTTTTAAAGACTTAGGTAGTCATAGTTTAGTATATTTTCTTTTTTTTCGATTTTGCCATTTGGGATTGTTATTGGGATTTGCTGGCATTTTTGCCGACACTGTGCAGCAACATATCTATTATCATAGCACAGGGCACTTATGAGGGGCCCAGGGACTGAACCCGGCCAGTCCATTATACTTACACCGACGAGTCAGGTGTAATGCTATCCCCTTAGCCCCAAGCATTAGGAGGGAAGGCACTACTACCAACTTTAAAGTCACTGGTTTAACCTGGCCGGGGTTCGAACTTGCGATCTCCCGATTCACAAGCCGATGCTCTACCAATTGAGCTATTGTGGCCAGTTAACTGGCACAAAAAAAAACAATTATTGTGAAAATAGAGATTTCAAGTCTCACACACCACGGAGATTTTCCAAGAAACATTACATCATCATAACTATGCCATGTTTTTACAGACGACATGACATTTTTTTTTTTCTCAAGTAGGGGTATCTCTTTTATTCTTTTCTATGTTCTGAAAAAATACAACAAAGACAGTATTATGCAAATATGGTAAGAATGGCAATTTTAGTCAGAGGGAATAAGCTTCCAAATGTTTCTTTTTAAATCTGCCATAACACTGTAGGTCGCAACTGGAGGTTTAAAAAGAAGAAGGCCTTTATGGCCCTGTATTGCTCACCTGAGTTATCCACTCAAAGAACATGTTTACCAAATATCAAGTTTTTAGCTCTTGCAGTTTCTGACAAGATTTTGTAGGTTTTCCTAAATAAGCATAATATAGAAAATGGCCGCGTCCCTGGCGGCCATGTTTTTTGACAGATAAACATTATATGAACCACATTTTGCTCCCCCTGCCTATTTAAGCTTTTGAGAAAGTTTGGCTGAAATTTATCATTTGATAATGAAAAACAGATGCGTGACGCAGGATGCCGGACCATCCAACGGATGGTGGATGATCACAATAGCTCACACTGTGTATAATCTCAGGTGAGCTAAAAAATTTCCCCACAACTGCAAGATTCTGGAACTTACATGCTTAGTTGCTTTAAATCAATGAATTAAATCATTATTCCTAATGGACAACCCCTAATTTCCTTTTCTGCAAGGTAAAAATTGAGAGCTAACATTGCTTTGTACATATTATAAATCTGAACTTAAGTGTCAAAGCTTACTGTCATTAGTTGCCAAACACTGTAAGGCCTGAAGAATAATAAAACAATCCTTTATATTCTTGAATCATTGGCTTTCCTGGAAACTATGATGCATCTGGCAGCATGTAATCTGCAAGCAATTATCCAGAAACAAACTGCCTATAAAATGCACATAAATGCACAATTAAAACCATATCTCGTTGTTAACAAATCAACAGGCAAGGGGCTTAGCTATAACCCAAATTTGTGTTAAGAAGTAAAATGAATTTTATCTCAAGTGTTTTAAGTGTACAAAAGTAAATTGGAATTTAAGTGTTGCCATTGCCTATCATTAATTTCCTGTACTGATGGTAGTGAAGATTTATTTTTGCACTCTATAAGTTAACATTTATTTATTCTTTCCGATTTAAATAAAAAAATGGAAACCATGACTCAAGACTTTTTGTCTAAGAAAAGTAACAGCTTTTCATGAAATATGATTATCAGTCTTTTTTTCTCCAGTTTCATTAAAAAATTGTTTAAGACATTATAATTTTTAGCTAAAAACAAAAAACACACACACACACAAGGGCTTAATGAGTTGTTAAATTTTAAATTAAGCAGTGACATAAAGTAAATTGATTTAAAATACATTTTTTTTAAATATTGTATATCTACATATATTCAAAATTAAAAATAAACCTTAAAAATAAAAAAGAAATTCTAAGCAAAGACAGCTTAGAAGTATACCAGATTTCTTTACCCTTTTCTTCATACTGCGGTCATTTTACGCATTGTAAAGCATGTTCACTTACTCCTTTGATCTGCAGTAGAATCTACACTTCTAATGGTTTATTTACAGTCTAGATAAGGCTAGGATTGATAATTATATATGTTGAACATGCATGTGTTTAAAATCATTTTAAAATTTTTCAAAGATTATCAACAAAGTAAGTCAAATGTCCAATATCATATGCATGTAATATCATTGAAAGTGCTAACATATTAATCTTAAAAATGATAAGTCTACTTTTTAGTTTTCTTTAAATAAAATCTACTTTATATAAGTATATTTTATTTACAATACATATTTTCTCTAAATAATTTTTTAATGCACAAATTTTTGATACCACGAAGATAGAGAATATAGAAATACCCTTTTTAAACCATACTAAAAAATTTTATTTGTCACTTGTGAGTCTATTTGTCTGGGAACTGTCACAAATAATTATATTTTTGAAAAATAAAACAGATTTGTTACATAATCATTTAGCACCATTATAACATGGCAAACTATGCCAACTGTTGAATGAAGGATGCAAGTCTATATACACTCATTGAAAAACAGACCAAACATCAACATACCGGTAAATATATATTACAATCACATCTAGAGCATGGTTTGTTTTAATCCTTGTATGCATACAAAGGCAATTTTATGCTCTCATTACCCAGAGCAATGATCATGCCATGGCATCCATTAAATTAAACATAATTGGTAGAATATCTAGAACAATAAGGAAGTAGTCAAAATATAAATTCCTAGACAACAAAATAAAAATATTTGCATAAAACATCAAATTAGAATTTATAACAACACATGTTTATCATAGAAAGGGTTAAAATGACCCAAGATAAAAAAAAGTGATATCTTTGAATTGAAGTAAATTCAAAAGAAAGCTAGATGTCTTTACAATACGATCATGTCTTTGAGAAGAAGTTGTTTTACATGAGATTGTGGATTAAAATTTTGTTTCTTCCAATTTGTTCAAAACAACAGCATGGTGAAAATGTATTTCAATAGAATCAACACATCGATTTGAAATGTTAGCACCAGTAGATGGTGTTTCTGAGTTTTGTTCAATATGAGTGGGAAATGCAGTAATTAATTGTTAACAGTGAGCTTTTTTTTTGTTTAAATTAAAAAGAAAAAAGAAAAAAAATATCCTTTTTTTTACAATATATCAACATATATGGTAAGACATTTATTGCTTAATATGTTTGGAAATGAAATTGTCTGCAACTTCAATAATTTAAAGATTCTTGACTTTTACAAACATCTTTCTAATATAAATGAGATAAATAATCATGAATTAATATACATTTTTAGGTTATTATTTTTTGCACATTCAAAATCTATATTGATTCCTTCAATGTTACGATTGTGTGGCGAAATTCTATACTTATACAAAAGTACACAAACTGTTAATGTCCCTATTTGTGACATAAGCACCTTGACAAGTCAACACAGGCAACAGCATAACATAAGTCCGAATAAAAACTCACTGTCTTCTTACAATGAAGAAAACCCTTCTCATAAGGCATTGTACAAACAATATCTGTTGACATGCCCTCTATCATTAGACAAAATGTCACATCAGTGATCTTTCTCTTTCTCCTCAATTTCTCCCATTTTTCAGTCTAAATTGCATTTTTTCTCTTAAATATACATAGCATAGAAATGACACTATCCCCAGGCATACCATCATTATATACTACAGCCATTGTCACTCAGCCAGACATTTTGTTCTCTACAATTTCTTTCCTTTATTCAAAGGTAGTTACAGCCTAACTGCAGACATCTCACTCTATCCGCATGCTTTCCATCAAAATACACTAGAGCCCTAGTCACATCAGTTACAGATATATTTTAACAATAATAATGTTTCTCATTTCATCATATGGTTGTAGACAAACTGCAAATATATTGCCACACATTATAGTGGTGCTGTTTTATTGCACCATCTCTATTCTTTCTCAACATGTAGCTGCTGCCAACAGCCAGACAAATTGCTATACAGCTTCAGTATTTATTTGTCTTCCAAATTTCTCTCCCTTCTTCCTACAAGCTTTCAGTTAACTAAAAGACATACAGACGCATAACAATATTGGTGTTTATAGGCACAGTATAATGCTTTTATTTGAGTGCTAGATCTGGTTTGTAGAGTAATGTCAAGTGTTGAAAAGTTTTTTTCATGCAGTCTCTGTGACGATGAGACATTTAACCACATAAGAGGACCTTATTGAAAAATCTTTAAAAACTTCCCTTGATTTCTTTACACTAGACATCTTCTCAATTATTGTCCCAGAAACAAAAAATAATCAATTCAGGCTTATGCAGCCTCTTAATTAATGAAAGCAGACAGATGGTTAAAAAAGTCTATCTAATCAAGTCAGGAAAGAAATGCAACAAAGGACAGCAATTCTGATGCCAAAGTCTTTATTTGTTCTTGAAACCCTATTATCTTAGTACTCAGCAGAATCTTCTCAATCTGACATTCTAATGAATACCTACATTATAAGGCTGAACCCTTTATTTTTCCTCCAAACACTTTATACCATGTACTCAATAGAATTGTCTGAATGTGACAATTCCAATGTTTGCATACACAATAGGTCGAAATCTTTTATTTCTCCTCCAAACCCTCTATACCTGGTACTCATTAAAATAATCTCAATGTGACAATTTTTACAAGTACCCACATTATAGAGTTTAGTTTAGAATTATGGGATATTCTGCTATTCGAAATCAAAATGATTTCTCTGGATCTCTCCAGTTATGTGATTGAACCAAAGAACTTCTTGTCATAAAATCTTGGAGAACTTTCTGTATTAACTAGAATTATCGCTGAATGTGATTCATACCCCCACCAATGTCCTTGACAAAGCTGGTACAAGGGTAAGATGGGTTCTGCACATTGCCCAGTTGGGGTGAACATTTGAGTCAAGTTTGAAAAAAATCCTTCCATTAGTATAGAATTTATAGAGCGGACCTGACATATTGTCTAGCAGACTCAAAAGGGGCATAACTTTGTCAAAATGCAATACAGAGTTATGAAACTTGACCTGTATATCCTAATTGTGACACTTCATATATATTTTAAGTTTCAAGCAAATACTTTTTCTAAGTTTCAGAAATATTCAAATGCATGTTAAAATATAAGAATATTTTCTAAGTCAATTTTTGACCTTCAAGTGTGACCTTGACCTTAAGCCGGCAAAAGAGTAACATGGGTTCTGCACATCCCCTTGTTGAGGTGAACATTTGAGCCAAGATTAAAGAAAATCGTTCAATTAGTGTAGGATTTACAGAGCGGACACAACATATTGTCTAATACTTGATTGTATGTAAATTTGAAGACTTAAAAGGGGCATAATTTTGTCAAAATGCAATACAGAGTTATGAAATTTGACCTGCATATCCTAATTGTGACACTTCATATATATTCTAAGTTTCAAGCAAATACTTTTTCTAGTTTCAGAAATATTAAAATACATGTTAAAATTTAAGAATATTTTCTAAGTCAATTTTTGACCTTCAAGTGTGACCTTGACCTTAAGCCGACAAAAGAGTAACATAGGTTCTGCACATCCCCTTGTTGAGGTGAACATTTGAGCCAAGATTAAAGAAAATCTTTCAATGAGTGTTGGACTTACAGAGCGGACACGACATTATGTCTAATATTTGATTGTTTGATATTTGACCTTCAATTGTGACCTTGACCTTGAGCTGACACATGGGCAACATGGGTTCTGCACATCCCTTGTTGAGGTGAACATTTCAGCCAAGTTTGAAGAAAATTCTTCAATTGGTATAGGATTTATAGAGCGGACACAATAATGGAGACGGACAGACGGATGGAACGACCGACGGACGGACAAAGCGAATCCATTATAGCCCCCCCAACACACACACACACATTTTGTGGTGGGGGTATAACAAAGAGAGAAGTTCTTGGAAAGTGTGGGGAATTTATGCTAAATTGTGCATGATTGGATTAAATGGAATTCACTCAAACACTATGCTTCAGATAGTTGGAGGCATCATTGCTAATAATGATTACTGACACAAATATTTTGAGCATGTTGGAATGCATGTGAAGTGTGTATAGATAATATCCTCACTGGGACATTTGGATGCAGAATAAATAAACAGTTTTGTGTTGTTTTTTAAATATCGCAGCATATATCTCTGTACCAAACAGTATCTATACAACAAATGATAGTTAAATGATACATTAAATGCTTGATGTGTTTAAAAATGTAAAAATGGCAAGATTAAAAATATAACCATACATTACTTAGGCATATATATTAAAAGTATATATCTAAATCTCCATGCTAGAGCCATGGACATAATATACAATGCTTTTGAAACAGATGTCAACTTTCAAATAAAAAAATAATTGTTTGTGATAAGTCTACAACAAATAACTTCATTTACCTAACATGTAACTAACAATATTATAACTTGCTTGAAATACATTGCTCAGGTCAAAGAAAATAATGTAGATCAGGATCAACCAATTTCCATTTTACCTTTAGCTTACTATATAAGCGGATATTTACCTGGCTTTGGTAAAAAGTGTGGATCCAGATTAGTCTCCAACAATATGTCTAGGAACCTTTACATCTTGATGCAAGAAGAAATGCTTGTTTTGAAAAACATCAATGCAATCAATTATGATCACCTAGCTATATTGGTGGAGGAAGACCCCAGATTCAAGTTTTACATTTAGACAACAATAACTTTGGTTACTGTCTTTGTTTCAGAAAATAACTATGCCTGCTGTTTTGTTTTGTTACATTGCACAATACAATTAGTGGTCATATTGGTTACATTCAGCTAGTAACTTATGAAGGAAGACCCCTGACAAATGTCTGAGTAGAACCACAGGCACACACCAGGCCAGATTAAAACCCTACCCATATGATGTCCTGTACCCCATATGGAACTTAAAACCACATGGTGGGAGGCTAAGCAGTCATAGGAGGTATAAGTCAAGGACTCTACAACTACACCACAGGAAAGAAGAAAACTTGGAATAAGTTTAAGTGATTAAAAAATGTAGCAAGCTTAAAAATTAAATTGCTATATTGACCTCTTACATGTACATTAATGTCATGCTGATAATAAAATGTTGTTTTTGCAATAATAAAAAAAATGATTGCTGGATTAGAGATTTAACCATAAAGGAAGTTCTCCCATAGTAATTGAGTAACATTACCCTTATCTTGTTAAGCCCAGACTGATTAAGCAAAGGCAAAAACTGGAACTCCAGATCAGCCAGCTCTCACCAGAGTGTGTGTGTGTGTGTTTGGTGTGTGTGTGTAGGGGGTGGGAGGGAGGGGAGGGGGGGTGGGGGCGGGGTTCAGAATCTACACTACTCAGTTTTTTTGTTCCTAAGTCTTAATCAATCAATCTTGTTAATATGCACAAATTTATTTGCAAATAAAGTAAGTATTTCAAAGTACCAGATCTTGTAGCGCAATTGGTAGAGCGTCAGCTCCAGATACGAGAGGCCCCGGGTTCGATCACAGGCCATGACATACCAAAGTCATTAAAAGTGGTAGCGGTATAACTCCCTTGCTAACCTTCAAGCAAACATAAGGGTAGTTCCATGACTAATTGGCCTGGTGTCAAGATAACGTGACTGGGTATGATATCATGCGGGTGTTCATGGCATGCTATATACAGTGCATGTAGCACTATATCTGCTTCAAGTGGTCACCGTCTCCAGACAACTTAAATACCGTTGGTGGGATGATAAATCCAATAAACAAACAACAAGAAGTATTTAGCATAGGTTATCAACAAAAGCCAATGCTTAATGACTTTGTGGTTAGGAAAAGCACTGGATAGAGGGTGAGAAAATGCGACTGTGATGCTGGGGTCTGATTGATAAAGAACTAATTTTTTTATATTTTCAAATTTTCCTTAAGATTGAAGAAAATTCTAAAGTAAAAAACTCTATTAATTGGATTTACAAAATGTTCTTAATTCTATTTCAGGAAAATAGTAAGTTAAAGAAAGTAAAATAACTAAGCTTCTTAATGGCTAAGACCCTTAAGTTTATCTTATAATTCTTACTTAAATTGTATGTCTGCTCAATGAACAAAGTATATTGTTTCCCAAAGAAATAAAAATATAAGAACAAAAAAAATCCTAATTAGTAGTTTGTTGTGACAGAAGATATTCTGCATCTCTGAGATGGGATTAGCCTGCATTTTTGCCGATACTGTGCAGCGACATTTATATCATTATAGCACAGGGGCACTTATGAGGTACCCAGGGATTGAACCCGGCCAGTCCATTATACTGACACCGACAAGTCAGGCATAATGCTGTCCCCTTAGTCCCGACCATTAGGAGGGAAGCCACTACTACCAACTTTGAAGTCTTTGGTTTGACCCGGCTGGGGTTTGAACCCATGACCTCCCGATCCCCATTCTGATGCTCTACCACCTATTGCAGCCGGCCTGCATCTCTGGATCAGTGACACTTTTTATATAAAAATTTATGATCACTGAGACAAAGAAACAGATAAATGTTTGCTTTCCTTTTAATCCCTTTTCAAATGGGTAACATTATGTACTGTAAGGGGTGGAGAAATTCTAACTGGTTTCTTGATAAAGCCACCGACGCATAACAAGTACTGGACACAAGACCTCTTCAAATTGAAGTATTTCCACTGAAACTGGGATTCATGCCAATATGCTGAAAGTCTGAAGATTTATGAGTTATATGGCCATGACTGCACATGTTTATATGTAGAAATACTATCACCCCAGCCAACTAACTGACCACTACACACACTAAATAGGTATCTATAATTTCTGTCACCCAAGCCAACTAACTGACCATTCAGTTGCAAGCATCATCATAAGATAATTAGCCCCGTCATATCTGGGCTGACAAGGAGGAAGTGGGGAGGGTGGGAAGTCATTAATTGGATTACATGTGCAGAGATGTAATGAGTAAAGTAAGCATGTCTCCTTAGATAGTATCAGAAAAGGCTGAAGGATCAATCAGCTCCAGAGAATACAGGCAGTCAAGGATGTGCATGTATGTAAGAAACAGAACATGATCAAGGATGTGAGACATCCAAGGCAGTACAGAAAGAACGAGCTTAAAACAAGTAACATGTGAAACAATACCTTTCAAATTCCTTTTATAATTGCAAATTACACTGTTCACCATGGCATACAATGTGTTTTGAAAATAGTCTCTCCAAACAGTTGGGATTTCTTTTTGTTGCCTAGTGCATTGCTGTCCTCATAACAATTGTAATTTCATAAGAGGCCATAAGTGGTGCCAAAAAAATACACGAAGTAGAAAACCGATTCTGAATCTCTTAAAATCTCACTCACACCCAGTAATGTTGGTACTTACTGAAATTGTCTTGTAGAATAATTAGGTGTAAGAAATATTCAGGAGGGCACCAATAGGGCACCCAGAGGGCACCAATAGATAAGCGTCATTGACTTAGACAACCTTTTACTTCTTGGCTCTCACCATGTGAGTTTGAGTCCCAGTTGAGGCAACAACATTCATGAGGGGAGATTGTCCAGCTCCCCCTGCAGTATGGTTCTATCCAGGTATTTATCTCAGATTTTGTCTTTTGTCCCAACCAGGCCTCAAACCCATATGGTGAGGGGCTATGAAGCCAAAGGAGTTAGAAAGTCTGCCACTCTTCCCCTTGACAGCAGTTACTTACAACTTCAAGGAAAGAAGACATTTCTTCAAAAGACACACCAGCAAAAAGTGCAGAGCCTGATTAAAAAGTTGCATATTTAGATCGCTTGTATTTTCTTGAACAATCCTTGCTTAGCAGGCTCCGTGTTGACATGTAGAAGGCTTAGAGCTAAGCATGTTTCATATCTAAGGGAGGGAAATCCTAGAAACATATCTGTCCCAGAACAATGAAAGTTCTCCAATAATCTTTGAACAGTGGCACTATCTGTCACTGACAACCCCATAGTTGACTGATGAAATAAATACTAACTTGTTTTGGCTCATTTCTAGTTACAATGCACAAACAAATTAAGGTCATATTGGCAACAACCAGTTAATTACTTAGTTATGTTCTAGACAAATGCCTGTGTAAAACCACTGGTTGCAGTAACTCATATTTGGAATTCTTCCAGCTGACTGGTGGGGGTTTGGTGTTTCAACCTAGACATTTGTCCAGGGTCTTCCTAACCCAAATATAGCTAGGCACTGCCAAAATGGCTATATATGTCAGTGCTATGAAAACCCTCAAATCAAACCAAAATTATTTTTATTCATGGTTTACAGCAGATGATTTAATCATAAATAAAAGTCTTTAAAAACATATTCGTATTGACATCTAATTTTTTTATTAAATATTCATTCAAGTCTACATAAATCTTCTTTGAGATAAAAGCCCACATAAACAAACAGAAGTTTGAAACCAAGACTGGAAATGTTTTTAATGACTTGGAAACATGCTTTGTGAAAAGCATTTTTTTTTTATCTTTGGTAAGAGACAATTTTTACATTTTCAAGTTTGATTCTGGGTTCTAAGTCTTCTTGCATAAAAGTGTACAGCATCCTTATATTACTTTTCAGGTACTATATCAGAACAGAGTTTTTTTTAAGAAAATGAAAAAACGTAACTGTTGCAAACATCATTAAGTCTGCTAATAATTTTTCAAGAAAGCACCGAGCAAACAAAGACATTTTAATCTAAATCAACCTGAGTATTGGCACCAGGTAAAACAAGAAATATTTCATCAACATTTTGCATTGTTCATCTTCGAAGATATTGTATTTATTTGCTCTGCCATCTATTCCTTTATGTGGCTTACTTTTCACTTTCCAAGGAAAAGAATCACATAAAAATAAAAAAAATACATATGGGCGAAAGCCTCATAAAAAGCACACATTAATGAGGGCTATCAATCCTATTTATATACAGAAAATGATGTCTTTTTCCAGGTAGAATAGACTTACATTACTATTGACATCAATTAGAATGCTGATCACTTTCCAAATACTATTGATGATCATATAGATGCTCATCCTTTTTACAAAATGCTATTTAATGATACCATGAAAACAGCATGAAAGTAGTGGGCAAAAAGGTCAAATGTTGATTGGCTCAAGGAGAAACATGGGTTATATGTTTTATATATGTTATCTGCCTCATTATATTACATTTTACCTTTCTTTTATGGCTTTCTTTAATATTACTAACATCCTTTACCTGTGTTTCTACGTCATAATTGTACTTCTCGGAGCCAGTACAAGCAAGATACCAGAAATTATTGTAAAAGCAATTCCAGGGACTGATGACTTTCAAAGCAAAATTACCCTTTCTTCCTTTTCAGAGACACTCTCTAACTGTTTTTATCCTTTAATCTTATTTTTCTTTCTCTCACTCACTTGTTGCCTGTCTCTTTTTCTATCTCTGTCTGTCATTCACAATAACAAAAGAGACATATTTCTACAGGTTCAATCAAAAGTTATCATATGTATTATCATTCAGGAACCTGCAACAATCAATGCAGATTTTAATCTGATCAGGATTTATACTTTTTGCACCAGACATGTCATCTTGGCAAGTATAATGTTGAAGGTGGTATCTAACACAACATAGTATCACAGAAAATGCAACCAGGTAAGTAACATGCAATTCTTACAAACCAACACAATGGTATTTGATTAAAACAAATCGTTGGACAGTACAGCTAAATAGAAAAAAGAAGTTTCTGTGATTTATAAGAACAATTAAAAATTGTGTCTCAGTGTTGCAGGAGTTGAATTCATCTTTGATTTTTCTTATAATTTGAGCAAAGTAGGACCATGTGAGAAACATTTTGTGAGAGGCATGACCCTTAACCTTACAAGCATAATTAAGAACCTTTCAATCCTTAAACTTCCAATACTCAGACAATATAAGATCTGACCCTGACCCTATACCTCGAATGTTTGCCAGTGTTCAGATTACCTGGATGTATTTACCTGTGTGATGTTTTGCTCTCATCACAACAATCAGTGAATTGTTCAGAAAACATTCTCCTGGGCTGTTACTCTAACAGACTCTTCCTGGGTTCACCCAGTGAATTGTGGAAACTTCTCCTTGAGCAATTTGACATCTAAGAAAAAAGTATTTTCCCCTCCACCCATCACAGTGGTAAACTACTTCAATTGTTTCTTTCATGCCCTTTTTTATTGTCTTATATAATTATGCTTTATTTCATTTATTTATTATTTATATATCTGCTTTATTCTATTCACTTTTCTTATTTTATCGAGAATACATATTTATTATTCTCTGCTATGATACTTTCTTTTAATGCACTTGTTCATTGAATTAAGAAATACAACAAAGGACCATAACTCAGATATAAATCTTTCTTATCTTTCTTTTTTTTTTTACATCACTTTCATGCAAATGAAAGTTATTTATCTATTTCTTCCAAAAGGCAAAATACACAAACCACACAAAAACAAGCAAACAAGAAAACCACAACATGAACAAAAAAAACACCCCACAAAATTACAAAAAATAAAAAAAATATTTAACACATCTGTCTAACCACAATAATGAAGATGATCTCGTTAACCTTTTTCTATTATGACAAGAAAGCCTGACATCTTGGTAAAGATCAACAAGAATGTTCCATATTTATCCAAGAATAGCTGAAGATCTACCACCCACCAGGTCGTTGAAAATGTTTTGTGGGAAAAAAAATCGAGAGGAACCCTATCCTGCTTCATTTTCTTCTTTTAATTATTTTATACCTAACACCAACACAACAATAATTGCAACATCTCACTATTATTTAAAGTGAAAGACAAAGAACAAAAGTCTGGGTAGAACCACTGAGAAATTGCAAGGCCTCCCCACAAGAATCATCAATCCCCAATTCGTAACTGAATTGATGTTGTGAGGATTCATCAACAAATCAGCAACTCAAACTGCTCACCACTGGCACTGGCTGCTTCATTTGTTAACAACCAATAGTATTACTTTTTGTTTAAATCTTTTTCTTTTTAGGTACAAATTGAAAATGTTGTATTTGACTGCTACATGTATAACACTGTAACTCCAACATATTTGTAAATTTCTTAGTCCTACTTGTTACAGCAGCTTACAGCAGTACTATAACTACACACACATCTAGAACATCAAATAGTGCAGATCCTAATCTGGGTTAGAGATTATAAAACTTATAAGTTTGAGTCATAGACAATATGCTTTCATCTGATTGGCCAGATTCAAATAAAATTTATAATCTGACCAATCAGATGCCTGAGAAGTATGTGTAAAAGATATTACATGAGTAAATACCAAACAGTCGAAATTGCGCTTGAGCAAAATCTCAACTGAGAACAGATACTGCAAGCAGATCTAGTTACTGGTCTGCATCTACATTTTCTGCCTAGGTCTGGACCTAAGATTATAAAACATTGAGCTCAATTCTGAGATTGTTTTCAATCATCGGATTGGTCAGATTTTTATCCTAATTTAAAGTTGACTAACAAGATCCAAGACAATGGTCTCAGACTCAAGGGAAAGTTTTATAACCTTGGGCCCTGATCAAGTAATGCCTACCAGAAGTGCTTTTACCTGGCAAAGCTGTTTTAGTGTCAGCTTTTTTTCTGCAAATTACATTTTTGATGAGGACAGTAATGGAGCAGGCAATAACAGAAAATCATAGCAGTTCCAAAGACCTTAAAGATGGTATCCAACAGTTAGTCTTCATCAAATACATGTAAATCTGGAACTGGATTGGGGAAACTGGGGCATAATTTGTGCAAAAGGTCAAACCTAAGTCTAACAAAGACAATTTTGAACATTGTCTAAATTGTAAGACAGTAGAAATCGTGAAATAAATCACTCTACATGCCCATTCTTTCTAAAAATATAAATAAGCATGATTGTGATTTCTGCTAAAAATAGAAATCAATGTAAGAGCAGATTACCCTTATGATTATATAAAGTTATGGGTAATGGGGTTTTCTTAGTTTAAAAATAGCTTACTGTGAAGTGTGGCTAAGGTAGGAAATACCCATTTGTAATGACAGGTGATGTGTTATGCTTCACTTTTCGTTTTGGGCAGCAATAATTTATTAAGTTCTTCGAGAGAAAAAAAAAATCTGGTTCAAACTGTCAGATACCACCTTTAAATGACTTTCAAAGAAAAGAACCAAATAAGACTTGGCGAACACTAGCTTGCACTTATAAAAACAGGCAATAAGTTAATTGTGCAGCTGTTGGGAGAGCTCTTGTTTTATAAAGGTAACGAAGTAGGTTAGATGCCACCAAATAAGTTTGTTCTATATTCTAAAGTGAATTGCAAAAAGATGGAAACAAATTGCACCATGACCAAGTTATGATGGACCCCCATAACCATATATAGGTGAAACGAGCTATTTATTGATTATCAGAAAGACCAAGAAATAAGGCAACTTTTGCAACTTGTAAGAAGGTTCAGCTTCATAGACTGCGCATATCGCCAAATTGCCAGTTGGTAACCGCCAAATTTTAATGAAATATGTACTTCCTGTAAAAGTGGATCAGTCCATTATTGTGCATAGGGGTTAAAGACTTTTGTTTTCTTTTAATTCTACATAGTTTCAGCTTCCTTTTGATACTAAAAGGTTCAGATTACCTTCAAAATAGGAAATTTAATGCCAAAAACATAACTGTTACTAAAGAGAAAAAGTCCACGTCACACATTCTACTTCCGGTCGGTATTTAGTGTAACCACCCCTAAGTATGCTATGCTGAGGTTAACAATGCAGCTTGCAATAACAAAATGATGTAGCAGACAGCAAGGAAGAAAGCAAAGTAGCAGATAGGCCAGTCCTTAATCAGAGCATAGTTTGTCAGTCTAGGGGCATTTTTTCTCTGCCATTATCCTTGTTTTCCCTAAATAGACATCAAACTGTTCAATTAAGAGGGCACTTAATCTATCTGATGTAAAGCAAAGACAGAAAGAAATCATTTTTTAACATTTATTGTTCCAAATACATTGTGTCTTAAAGTTATTGCCATAATAAGAAACCAAACAACCCTTATTTAATGTAATATTTACATCTAAGAGCATGCTCTCTACAGTGCCTTGGATGTCTCACATTCTTGCTCTTTCTTGTACTAACTGGTTCGATGGTTGATAGAAGTGACTAAGATGTTGGCAAAGAGACAATGGTTTCCAACTCAATTACCACACAGCCTCTTTAAGCAAAACTAAAGTTTGGATAAACTGTTTGTAATACACTGAGCCCCTCACATTACATGCCAAGGTATATAGTACAAATAAATGTGTTAAAGTACATCACCATATAGAAAAAGATCAAATTCTTGTCTTTATCAAAGGAGTTTTTAGCATACAAGTAAGTTAGCAGAATTGCTTTAAAGGAGATGCAACAATTGCTGGGACAAATTTGTGGTTATTGCATCGATGCCAGGCTATTATGTATAGGATAGAGTCTATTAAGATGTTTCTATAGAAAATAGAAGCCAAAATGAGTGCAGCAAGTGTAGGCTTCTGTTTTCTATGGAAACGCCTTAATAGATTCTATCTGACTAAGAATTAAAACGACATGTACTCTGCACCATAAAACTGTCAATCAAACTGTCAATCGTCTTGATGTGCTCAAACTTGTCTTCACAAGGGGAGCAGTCAAGCCAGAATGCATGGTTTGTTGCGCATGCTGAGTTGAAAATAAAAATATTTAGTAAAATAGATCAATCTATTTTGCTCATTGTAAAATAGAAAATAGAAAGGAATTCTAATGAAATAAATCGCTGAGGAATTTGAATTTTCATAGTTTCTGATTGGCTACAAAAGTAGGGTGACTTCTAATGGTAAAGAACGGCCGCAGACAGTTATATAAATAGAACCAACAGTGTACCACAGGTCACCTGGAAGACTTTCCCACATGAAAGTTTGTGCAATGACCTAGACTGAAACAACTTGGAGAGTGCGCATGGAACAAGTGGTATACAAGTTAGTGACCCTGTCCACTGTACTTCTTTGAAAACTCAAGGAAATCAACAGGAAAATAATGCTTCAAACAGTTCATAACTGAAAAAAATAAGTTGATGTGATTAAACGGTGAGTAGAAAATAATAAAAAAGAAAAGATGCCTGGAAACAAGGTGGTCTACTGACCAACCACATAGACCAAACAACCATCCAACCATCACCAATACAATAAAATGTGAACTATTCTATAAGGGAGAATGGTATAAAATGAAAAAAACAACATATGTGGGTTTAGAATAAAGAAATAGTTCCTTCAAAAAGAACAAGAGGGCCATGATGGCCCTTAATCGCTCACCTGATGACACAGGCTTTACGTAGGCTCAAATCTGGCATTAAGTAATTAAGACTTATTTACTTTAGAAATCTTTGGTGAAGATTGGACCATTAGTGTGGCCACTGGGTTGATAACATTTTCTAGAATTTTACCAAGTAACCTAATGAATCCACATGACTCACTTAAAAACATATGTAAGATTTCATACAGGCAAACATGATGGTCAAGTTTGGTGAAGACTGGGCCATCAATGTAGCCTCTTAAGTGTTTTCACAAGCTTTTTCTAAAATTTGACTTAGTGACCTACTTTATGACCCCACGAGACCCAATAACGAACTTACCCAAGATTTCATGTAGACAAAAATTCTGACCAAGTTTGATGAAGATTGGCCTATAAATATAGCCTCTAGTGTGTTTACAAGCTTTTTCTAAGATTTGACCTTGTGACCTACTTTTTGACCCCACGTGACCCAGTTACGAACTCATCTGAGATTTTATGCAGACAAACATTCGGACCAAGTTTGGTGAAGATTGGACTATAAGTGTGGCCTCTAGTGTGTTCACAAGCTTTTTCTTAGATTTGACCTAGTGACCTATTTTTTGACCCCACGTGACCCAGTTACGAACTCATCCGAGATTTCATGCAGACAAACATTCGGACTAAGTTTGGTGAAGATTGGACTATAAATGTGGCCTCTAGTGTGTTCACAAGCTTTTTCTTAGATTTGACCTAGTGACCTATTTTTTGACCCCACGTGACCCAGTTACGAACTCATCCGAGATTTTATGCAGACAAACATTCTGACCAAGTTTGGTTAAGATTGGGCTATAAATGTGGCCTCTAGTGTGTTCACAAGCTTTTTCAAGGATTTGACCTAGTGACCTACTTCTTGACCCCACGTGACCCAGTTATGAACTCATCCAAGATTTCATGCAGACAAACATTCTGACCAAGTTTGGTGAAGATTGAGCTATAAATGTGGCCTCTAGTGTGTTCACAAGCTTTTTCTAAGATTTGACCTAGTGACCTACTTTTTGACCCCAGGTGACCCAATAATGAACTCATCCAAGATTTCATGCAGACAAACATTCTGACCAAGTTTGATGAAGATTGGATAAAAATTGTGGCCTCTAGTGTGTTCACAAGGTAAATGTTGACGACGAATGACGGACGCCGGACGAATCGGTATCACGAAAGCTCCCCTTGAGCACATTGTGCTCAGGTGAGCTAAAAATGGATGCCATAATTTCTGCAAAAAAAGCATTTGCTGGTTCTTTGAAAAGAAAAAGGATGACATTACAGTGAGACAATAATGTTTGCCTCTTTTGACAGCCTAATATCATCAAAAATATTGAAGATGTTACTGCGACTAGATTTGTTGGCAGCTTGTACCATTGAAATTATTGAGGATGTTACTGTGAGTAGGTTTGCTTCTATTGGCAGCTTGCACCATTGAAATATTAAGGATGCTACTGTGAGATCATTATTTGATAACTCTCTCCTGACAGCAATGTGGAAATCATACAGAATGATGTAAATGATGTAGATATACCCTGGAGAAGTGAACATATACCACCTGTAGATGATGGCCAGATGTTGGGGGGATTGTTGATGGGGTTAACAAGAAAATATCTGTCTGAAAATAAGTTTGGTGGGGATTTAAGAGGAATATTTGGTCTTTGATGGAGGGGATTTAAGAAGAATATTGGGTCTTTGATGGAGGGGATTTAAGAGGAATATTGGGTCTTTGATGGAGGGGATTTAAGAAGAATATTGGGTCTTTGATGGAGGGGATTTAAGAGGAATATTGGGTCTTTGATTGAGGTGATTTAAGAGGAATATTGGGTCTTTCATGGAGGGGATTTTAGAGGAATATTGGGTCTTTGATGGAGGGGAATTCAAGAAGAATATTGGGTCTTTGATGGAGGTGATTTAAGAGGAATATTGGGTCTTTCATGGAGGGGATTTAAGAGGAATATTTGGTCTTTGATAGAGGATATTTAAGAGGAATATTTTGTCTTTTACCGAGGGGATTTAAGAGCAATATTGGGTCTTTCATGGAGGGGATTTAAGAGGAATATTGGGTCTTTGATGAAGGGGATTTAAGAGGAATATTTGGTCTTTCATGGAGGGGATTTAAGAGGAATATTGGGTCTTTGATGAAAGGGATTTAAGAGGAATATTTGGTCTTTCATGGAGGGGATTTAAGAGGAATGTTTGGTCTTTCATAGAGGGGATTTAAGAGGAACATTGGGTCTTTCATGGAGGGGGTTTAAAAGAAATATTTGGTCTTTTAAGAAGGGGATTAAAGAGGAATATTTTGTCTTTGATGAAGGGGATTTAAGAGAAATATTTGGTCTTTTATGGAGGGGATTAAAGAGGAATATTGGGTCTTGTAAAGAGGGGATTTAAGGGGGATATTGAGTCTTTTATAGAAAGGATTTAAATAAAAATTTTGGTCTTTTAGGAGGGGATTTAGGAGGAATATTGTATCTTATAAGGATGGGATTTAAGAGGGATATTTGGTCTTTTATGGAGGGGATTTAAGAGGATTATTGTGCTTTTATAGAAGAGATTTAATCAGAATATTGGGTCATTTATAGGGGGGGTGGGATTTATGAGGAATAATGTGTTTAGTAAAGATGGGATTTAAGGGGAATATTAGGTCTTTTATGGAGAGGATGTAAGAGGAACACTTGGTCTTCTATGATGGGTTTATCATCCAACCAAGAGTTATCTGGACAAAGTGTGCGCTTGAAGAAGATATATATATGTTACACCATATAAAATTAACAACTGTTTACATGTTTATTCATATAGGAAGAAATCACTAGTAATATTAAGTCTTGGCGCATCAGCAATACATGAGCATGAAATCAATCTGACCAAGACATTCTATTTATACATATAAAATTACCTTGACTAAATATGGGTTGGTATGTTAGGTTAACTGGGCTATGTATACTTTTTCATGAATTAGGTATATTACTCCCTTCTTGTATTTGGATTTGTGCTTTTAGAAATTTTCTTGATAAACTCTTAAATTGATACATTTTTATTTTCAAATCATTTGCAACATATAACTTTCAGCTCAGTATTTATGTTGCTGTTGAAAATTGTAGCCTAATTTTAGGCCTTTTTTCATCTAGTTTTGACCCTGCTTTATAACCTTGACTTAAAATGTCATAATTATAGTACCTTATAACCTTGACTTAAAATGTCATAATTATAGTACTTTGTAACCTTGACTTAAAATGTCACAATTATAGTACTTTATAACCTTAACTTAAAATATCATAATTATAGTACTTTATGACCTCAACTTAACTTAAAATGTCATAATTATAGTACTTTTTTACCTTAACTTAAAATGTCACAAGTATAGTACTTTATAACCTTAACTTAAAATGTCATAATTATAGTACTTTATAACCTTGACTTAAAATGTCATAATGATAGTACTTAATGACCTTAACTTAAAATGTCATAATGATAGTACTTTATAACCTTAACTTAAAATGTCACAAGTATAGTACTTTTTAACCTCAACTTAACTTAAAATGTCACAAGTATATTACTTTTTAACCTCAACTTAACTTAAAATGTCATAATTATTGTACTTTATAACCTTAACTTAAAATGTCACTAGTACTTTAAAACCATAACTTAAAATGTCATAATTATAGTACTTTATGACCTTAACTTAAAATGTCATAATTATAGTAAACACTGAGGAGTTCTAAATAAACAATCTCTCTATGTGATATTTAAATAATATTATGCATTGTTATGACTGTGTCTTAAGATAATTGTTAACAGGAGATTTTAATTGCTTTTTGATGTGTCTTCATTTTGAAGTGATTTGCATTTTTACAGATTTTATATGCATATGCGTCATGTCTGTAGCCATGGATTACGGGTATAATTGATGCTGTTGTATGATGCAGCTGATATCAGATTATCTGTCTGTTCATGGTGGAGACTTAGAATATTGTTTGTTAATTAATGGAATTAATTGGCCCTGTTTGTTTACTGAGTTGATTATTGGGTAAAGAGTTGGTTTAAACATCTATAAACAATGGTGCTGTTATACTGAGGGATTATACATGTGAAGTCAAGAAAGTGCTGCCTTGAATGTGAATACATGTTATGCCAGCTGGACATAATCATTCTGCAGTATGATATATTAAAAATCAACGTAAGGGTTTTTTTGTATTTCTGTCCAACACAGACAATGTTATTTCATTGGTAATAATCAGTGAACAATGAAATAAAACTTTTTTAAGATTTTGTTTGAGACATAAGAAATAACATACAGATATTAAACATAATCTTCTTTTTTTAAAACCATGATTCAAACTAAGATTATGATTTTCTGTGTTATTTGGCTTTTTTAACTTCTCCTATTTCAAAGTGATTTTAAGTATTTGCCTTTTAGGGCAGTCTCAAATGTCTAACAAACAATTGCTGTCTTCCGAATCTAATTTTTCGTAATATTGCATTCAGATGAAAAAGAGTCAAGACTGATGGACATTTTAAAAGGATGTTTCCTTTGATTTCCCCTGATTTCTGAGAGCAACAATTTGGGTCAGGGAACATTTAATATTATCAGATATAAGTAAGAAACTATTCTGAGGTGATCCTTCATTTAAAGTTATACTTTGATACATAAAAAAAGAAAAATATAACTTTCCTCCAAATATTTTAAACAAATTTTAAGAACAAGGAACTTGTGCAAGAACAGTATGGATAGTAATTTTTAACTTAACTGCAAGTCTTAGGCCATTTTCAAGCAGTGGATTGGTCAAATTTGGGAAACAGTTCAAAATCAAATACTTGGAAAATTTCATACTCAAGCTAGAAAAATCAAACTCCAAGCCCTGAGTCTGGGGTTATAAAACTTTAAGCTTTGAGTCTGAGATCGGTATTGGGCATCTGATTGGTCATAATTTGAATAAATCACAAAATCTGACCAATCAGATGCTTGAGTATGATCTTAGACTTAGCCTTGGAGTTTTATAACCTTGGAACCAGAGATTATAAAGCTTTGAACTCAATGAGGAAATTATTAAGCATCTGATTAGCATCAGAAACCCAATAATGGGGTCTAAATTAACATCAACTATTTATGAACAAGTTTATAAGCAGTCAAATTTCAAGCAACTGATTAGTTGGATTTGTTTTAATTTTGATATTTGACCGATCAGATGTTTCGATTTCATGTCTTGATTTATAGCCTCAAGACCTCAATGTTGGTGTGCTTTAAGTAAGAGTTTTTGACAAAACTCAAGCATCCGATTGGTTGAATTTGAATATTTAAAATATATCCAATAGAGTCCTTAAGAATTAGTTCATAGTTTTTATTTAAATCCGTAGACTGAGGTTAGGTTTTTAACATATTAAAAATACTGTCTATAACAAATCATACAATATATACATGTAACATATCTACACAGCTGTAACATCATTTAACATTTTAACATTTTTCTCTCCCTTATAAACCAGGTAGCTGATCAGAAGGTTCCTCAACTCAGGTTAATTGACACAACCTGCCATCAATTAAGTGAAGGCAAAGAAATTCCCCATGACCTTGGGGAACTAGAACAGTCTGAACAAGGGTTAACAATGCATTCTTCCTGAGAAGTGATATAGGTCATCAAAAATATGACACAACAATGTAAACAGCTATTCTAAACTATCTTAATAATGCAATGTTACATGCAATCATTATTTGTTTTCATGTTTTACTGATCCAACAGTTATTGTTTAAACCACACATGTGTTCATATCAATTCTGTTTAAGCATGGCATCAAAGATAAATTATAAAAAAAAATTCTTCCTGAAACTGGTAAAGAAAATAAATATGTTATTCCTGAAATTGAAACCAGTAATACCAAAAATTATATCACCAGTGTGCAAACAGGGATTTCATTATACAAACAGTAAAGCATGCTGCTATTGTTTTACATAGTTCAACATCTCTGACTATCAATGTTTCGGTAAACAAACAAAAAAGTTCAGTTTGTAGCAGATATGTGATGACAATTGCTTGTGCTGTAATAAACAATAGGACTCCTCCTGCACACAGTCATACTTTTCTACATACAAAGACTAACAACTTTGGATTTCTCTCATTATATGAGTACAATAGTGAAAGATCTTATAGAATACAGCATATTTGGGCCTGAGATTGAATATGAGGTTTTCCAAACATTTAAAATACTTCTTTGTAATTATCTAGGTAAATAAACATCATATTGTTGTTTTCAGTTGAAGAACATTGTTTTGATCAAACTGCTTATAAAAATGAGGTTCTTAAATTTAAATAATTATGAACAGTAATAAAGAATGGCAAATATTTTCTGAATATTTACAATATCTTTGTTTTTTATTATCTTACATCTGTCTTGACTTTCAGAAAACATTTTCACCAGATAACATAATGTTATTTATGTCATCTAAAACTACATGTGGTGCCCAAATCATAGGTCGGATAATAAACTTATGTATAAACAGTTAAAAAATTAGTGTTAAGCTATTAGCTGGGTTGTAAAACAAGATTTTTAATGGCTTAAAGTAAAGTGCATTGGCATGAATTGTACCAAGATAATTAGGGATAATTAAAACATCAAGCAGCATCTAAAAACAAACAAGCCAGTAGGGTACTGACTAAATCTGGCTTTTGGAAAAGGAAAAAATATAAGATTATTGTTTCTGGATACATGAAATGTAGCTTTTTGCCTGTTTTAAGAAACAATCCTAAATATTCAATGTCAACTGATTTGTTTCGATAATGTTTGATGTTTCAAAAAAACACTCCACTTAAAAAATCCAGAACAGTTATTTTTGCTACACCTTTGTGTTGTTTATATATCCTTAAAAATCAACACTAATTATTAAGCTTTCGGCACTAAGCATTTAAAATATGCAAATATGACAAAGTCCTATGAGCACTGCAACATGTATGGAAATTTGAAAAAGCATAGCAAAAAGGGATTATCATGAAAGCCAAATGTAAAAGTAAGAACAAATCTGTCATCAGTCATTTAACAACAGTGCAAACCCGACAGCACCTTGGAACCGTCAGTCGGCACAATAGACCGACTGGGATGCTAAAGCCAGTTTTATAGACCTCTTACCTCGCACTTTCTGAGGAGTTTCTCAAATGCAAGCAATGAAAAAAAAACATCTATTTAAATAAAAAATCTTCATAGATAAGTTGTGGATCAGTAAAAGAAAGTTGTAACCTAATTAAAAATGTCCACAAGTTATTTAGAAGAGAGAGTATTATTTCTGTTAGGAGAACAAGACAAAATTCTTGATTGAAAGAATCAAGATGAAAATGAAATTTTGAATCAAGAAAAAAATGACCAAAGAAGAAAAGTAAATGGTTGCAGCATCCTGTTAATATGAACTCTACAAAATAGAATGCAAATGTTTCTTTATTCATGTTTGGAAAGTTTAAGAAGAGTTAAATGTGAAAAAAAAGTCTAGTTAGAAGTTGATCCCCTAAAAAGCGAAGGCATGTAAAATAGGTTTTAAACATCCTGATCTATTAATTTTATTAGCCAATTAGTTTTAATCAATCAAACTGCCTGACCTAAAAGGGTCTATTAATTGGCAGTATAACTGTTTCACTCTGAGGTCTAAAGAGTTTGATTTAAATAGCAGAAACACATTTCCTATCTTTCAGACAACTTTCTTTGTTCATTTTGAGTTAAAAGCATGCAGCATTGCATTAAATCAGTGGATTCAGATAGGTCCAATATTTCACATCAAACAGTTGTTATGACAACACTGACAGGATGTTATCGTCAAAGAGCATTTCATATGTAAGTACTTATTTCAAGTTTTCTAAAAAAAATATTCATTTTATAACATCTACATATCCTCAATTTGCTGCTCAAGAAATAGTCAAAACCTTTCTGATAATCTTCTTCAAAACATCTCACTTATGACATCATCATCAGATTTTTAAATGTCTTTGGCAAAAGCAATTTAAGTAGATATTTCCATCAATTTCCATACAGATATGGCAACATCTGGCTGTGTCGGGTGAAAATACTGACAACGACCACAGAAAATTTTGCAAAATGATTTGAATTGCAGTTCTTATGAAAACATAAAAGGCAATGGTAGAAGTATATTGCAGCTTTAAATGACTAGATTTATCATTTAATTTTATTGGTTTAGACCAAAATCAACCAATAAAAAACACTCAACAGACTTTGTATATTCCAATTTAATAGTGAACTTTTAAAATGCTTTCATTTTAATTTGTCAATGTGAATTTGGAGAAAAGTATTAAAACCTAAAAAAAAAAAATTATCACCGTCTCAAAGACAACAGAAAAATATATTCCATTATAAAGTCAGTCTTTGATTTTGTCAGAATTGCACTTGATAAGGGCAGTTTAGCTATGGACCAAGGTCTTTGTCTGACTATTGCAGAATTTAGACATTAACCAGAACCGAACAAACCTTTATTTCTTCAGGTATACAAGGTATACAACATGGAGAAATATATGCAATTAGTGGCAAACAAAGAAAAAAAGGTTCCAGCTGTGGAGATGACATAGAATAAATAGACATTTAATATAATGAGATGCAGAAAGGTGTAATGAAAGGAATGTGAGTATGTGTGTAAGTGCACATGTATCTGCAACAGGGTCAGTTGTATGGATACACACCAACCTGGGGACATCCCTGGTTGCACTACAGCTGAAATATGTACCTACAAGCATTGAAAGTGTGTGTGTGTGTGTGTGTGTGTGTGTGTGTGTGTGTGTGTGTGTGTGTGTGTGTGTGTGTGTGTGTGTGTGTGTGTGTGTGTGTGTGTGTGTGTGTGTGTGTGTGTGTGTGTGTGTGTGTGTGTGTGTGTGTGTGTGTGTGTGTGTGTGTGTGTGTGTGTGTGTGTGTGTGTGTGTGTGTGTGTGTGTGTGTGTGTGTGTGTGTGTGTGTGCACTTGGGCACCAGTATGTTTTGTGGGCACCAGTATGTTTTGATGTTTTGTGGCACCAGTATGTTTTGTGGCACCAGTATGTTCTGTGGGCACCAGTATGTTCTGTGGGCACCAGTATGTTTTGTGGGCACCAGTATGTTTAATTTTTTGCCTTGGAGGAGCAGGCTAATGTGGATTTACACTATCTGCTTAAGCATGATCAATCCCATCTTATCAGGCTATGTGGTCATTCTCATCTGATTTAAAGACAACCTACTCTGTTAATTAATCTGTAATAAGTATCACATTTACATTAAACAAGGTGAAAATAAAAGGCTGGAATAATTTTATTTATACCCTAACACTCTATTATAACTGTAACTTGACAATTTTATGTGGCATTTCGTTTATTTTTTCAACTGACGAACATCATTTTCATGTCCAGAGATTATTTTGCTGAAAGTCTGGTTTAATGTTACAATGCATGCCCCGTTGGAAACCAGAATTATTGTCTTTGGTAAAATCTGACTGATATAGTTTTTCCCCCTGATTATGCATAATGTTGTCTTGCACTCAGGATATTGATGGCTTAAGTCACGAATTTGAAACATGACATGGTAGAAATTATTTCTGAATATTTTTGATTTTTTAAGTTCCAAGAAAGATTGATGATAAAATATGTTTAAATTGTGTATCCCTAACAAAATGCGAATATATATGTTCATGCACATGTAAGCCAATTGAATTTGTCAGCCGAATGTATATTTAAGGAAAACATACATAGTGAGATGTTGGTACTACAATGTGTATTTAAGAATGCCATATATGGGCAAATGTTGGTAATGACAGACCTTCTTATCACATACGTCTTGTGAATTATCTCTCACCCTTTACCTGTTGGAAACACCATTTACTATTTGAACACCATTGAACATACAAATATGCCGAAACAGTGTTTCCAGTAAGCAAATGGTTTATGTATTGGATTGTCTAATGTTATAATGATATTATATATATTTATTATATATCCTTTTTTACTTTTATAATTACATATGTTGCAGCTAAATTTTTAAAGGAGAAGGAGACCATATGTCAAACTCTAACAAGAGCGGAATCAAGTCAACTCGGCATCTGGTGAATTCGGCACCTGCGTAAATAGTCAACTCGGCACCTGGGGAACTCGGCACCTGGTAAATTCGGCATTAAGAATCGTGTGAATTCGGCGCCTCGTTTTTTTTAAAGATATAAACCATTATGCAAATAATATATAAAAATAAAAAAGATAAAAAATATAAATAAAAATAAAAAATTCACATGTCCTATTGTCTAATACGTGTATAAAAGCAGTTAAAACAACTAACTACAAAAAGTATATATGATTAATATAATAATTAAATATAAAATTAACGAAGAAATAAGGAAGATTAATAAACATATTAATTTATTCCTTATATTATAGATCTGCATTGTATTTATAATAAATTTACGTATACTCAACATCAAAGGTACTGTACTTTATCATGTGTTATTCAGTGTGTACCTTGTTTAAATTGCTAAAACAACAAGATGACAGCGGTGTATTCCTAGAATACATGGAAGGGGTACCAGGTGCTATTAGACAATGTATTCCCCGTACACATAGAAGGGGTGAGGTACTAATTATGAGGAGGTTAATGAAGAGACCCTGTCATCACATGGGCTTCCCTGTGTCACTTGTTCTTGCGACTTCAAGAAGACAACAGCAATGGGTGGTAAGTAATTATATTTTTTATACATTATATACACATATATTTAGAAGAAAAAAATTGGAAAAAAAGGAAATATGTATGCATATATTAATTATTGGTGTATTTATAAAGTTCACTTAATTGATTCCCCTTTAAAAGAATATCTACATGTATAATTATGAAATTAGTTAAGATATATCACCATTAGATTCTGACTATTTATGGAGTATTTATGAAATATTTTTATTTTATGATCAAGGCACCACACCAATTGCTTTCAGTTGCTTATTTTTGAATAGCTGACATTAAATAGTCTAAATTAACTAAAAGATTAATTGTCTCAATTCATCTTTTAACTATTTTCTCCGTAATTTGCTGGGAGAGCCTCTGATTTTCTCATTGATGAATGTGAAGATCATCGCCAGCCAAGATGAATCTGGAATGGATAACTAATAACCAAATGTGCAAATGTTCATAAAATTTTCATAGAAAGATAAATTCTTACAAAAATTATATCAACTAATTCAATTCAAAAATAAATGTTAAGCCAGTAGCCAATGAATTATTTTGTATCTGTTGATAAATGTGGTCGTAATTAGTTACTTTGAAAATTCACCTTTCTTCACAAACAGACATTTCCATGATAACAGTATAGGTCATACATTGTGTAACAATAAATATTGCCAAATTGTCTAGAAGCAAAGAGATAAAAGAATAATATACAAATGCCGAGTTAACTAGATGCCGAATTCACCAGGTGCCGAGTTTACCAGGTGCCGAGTTTACCGGATGCCGAATTCACTATTCTCGGTGCCGA
This sequence comes from Sinonovacula constricta, assembly GCA_007844125.1. Classification (NCBI taxonomy): domain Eukaryota; kingdom Metazoa; phylum Mollusca; class Bivalvia; order Cardiida; family Solecurtidae; genus Sinonovacula; species Sinonovacula constricta. Next base: position 15,625,109 of record CM017568.1, read on the forward strand.
GTTCACCAAGTGCCGAGTTCACCAGGTGCCGGGTTGACCAGCATTCACAAGAGCTATTAGTTGACAGCTTGCTTTTCTCAGTAAGTATTCCAAATTTGAAGCAAACAGCAGTGAAGTTTTAGAAATTAACCTTAACAAGGAAGTTAACAAAAGCCAATGTGCAATTTTGACACCAAAAAGCAAGTCATCATGACAACAGTACCACCTTGTTTTCTTCCAAATGAGGATGGCATGCCACCCCTAACAGATCAAGCTTTGCTGTGTATCAGCAAAATACACCCAATGTACAAAAATGAATGGTGTGGCAGCAATAATTTCTTGGTTTTACATTTCCACCCCAGAAGGCTGCCGATGGCTATTACATGTTAACAGATGCTATCAGATTTTGACATTAATAATGCCAATCTTAGAAAATAGGACTAAATTACCCCTTGCCCTGTTACATTGGTTATTTATCTATAATCGTTTTTGGGAGGTGTTGCTTGTGATAGCATCCACAATTTAATTATGAGAAAACTGGATTTCTGAAGCACAAGGGATTGATCCTGCATGTACTCGATAACTCGCATTCAGTAAATGCCTGGGAAAAAGGTTGTGTACAGAATCAAATATGCATGATAAAGGAGACTAGATACGTCAATTGTGTCCAGGCACACTTCATAAGGCCATGCCAAATCGGAATTCTGTTAAGCGTCCGCGTGCGCGTAGGTTTTAGAGACCTCAATCCAATAAAAAAACAAATGTGTTGGAGAAATTTTCTTAAATAATTCCGATGTTCCGGGATTCAGAAAAACATAACTACATGTATACTATAATTAAAAACTATAAACATTCATGTACTACCAAGTACTTATTTATGTGAAAACTAGCTAGGATGGACATGTTGACATTACATATACTTACGTTTATTGATATTTTGCAACATAGATCTCCAACGTCTCAAGTGTGCCACTTATATACTTTTTAATTCTACTATGACAGTATTACCAGTATAATAAATTTCATGTCTTGGTTCATGGTACATGTCACTGTATATGGACAGTAATAGTACATATTGTATGGAAGTATAAGTATTCTCATTATAATTCATTTACTCCACAATTACTTCATACTTACAAAAAATATGATGTGACAATGTTTCCATAGCTGTGTCATTAATACAATATATAATTTTCGTGAAAAAAAAAATTTGTTTTATTACACCATATGTACTAAGTCATGCTAAAAGTATGCATTTCGTAAGTAATTAAAACCATTGTTTCATATTATGATGATGTTTTTTCTAATAAATATATACATGTATATATAATGCATTGTTTTTGTCGAAAAACAATTGTGTTTTCGTTTTCGGTTTGTGTGTTTTTGTGAATAGGTACCTAGGTTTGTTAAACTTGAGTTGACGCTTAACAAAATTCCAATTTGGCATGGCCTAAGTTAACATCAGTATTGTAATATGTTATAAATAATAATAATCTGTTATAACAAGATGTTCAAGTTAATACATTGTGTAATGCAGATACAAAAGAAATGCAAATTTAGGAATGAACAAAGCAGTGCAGGAATCTCACTCAGTCACTTAAGGGTCAGAAGATGGAAGAACAATGTTATTAGAATGTTTCACTGGCATTATATGCTAGGCTGAGATATTTGCATATCCCATGTGGCATCTCACTGCCTTCTGCAACTGAGATAAATTTAGATCCAGATCACAAGGATAAAGTGTTGATGACATAAATCAAAGGGAACGTCATGTCGTCTACTGACTAACTAATAACTGGGAGTTTATTTTAAACTCAGTGTCTGGTAGCACTTACGTGCTGTCATTTTAGAACTAATTTTAGTCAAAATGCCATCATATAGAAAGTATCATATAGTTAATATCTTAGTAAAACACCAGCATAGAGCATGACTGCTCAGAGGTCTCTTTAAAGTAAAGTTTCACTCAGACTTGGGCCAGAACTCCCCCATTGAGAGGCAAAGAAGTAATAAGTTGATGACTCTACCCACTTTGTCATGGATACTCTTCCATTAATAAACATTAAATTGAATTTATTTAGCTGTAGGGGCGCCCGTGGCTAAGTGGTAGAGTGACCGATTTGTAAGTCCTCTGACTTACCACATGGGTTTGAGTCCCATTTGGGGTGAAGGACTTAATGTGAGAAGGTCTTCCAGCTGACTTGTGTTGGTGGTTCTACCCAGACATGTGTCTTGGGTCTCTCTTCATTAAAAAGTTGGATGTTGCTATGATGACCATAACTGGCTGATCCAATCCATGTGTTTCAAAAACAAAAACTAAACAAATTTTTTAGCTGTGTATATGGAATTTAAATACAAAAGCTCTAGAGTATTGTCTCAATAAATGACAACTTATTGCCTATCTTATGTCGATCAGGACCTTCACTTTTTTGCAGAGACCTGAACAATTTATACATTGTAGGTTAATGAAAGTTTAATTAAATGTAGCATATTTTTTAAAAAAGATTCATCCAATCATTTCAGTTACCATATGATAGCATTTGTGAAATGACACCTTTATTATTGATTTATTCCAATAAACTTCCTATTAGAAGCACTGCTTGATCACATTTCTATGCACTGGCAGGTTTTCAAACAAAGGCTTATATACATCTGCAGCATGCTTGCAATATGAACAATATCTGAATTAATTAACATCAAGCCTGCTTTGCATATATTGGTCAGGCCAAGGCAAATAGCTTGGATCTAACTGGCTACAGTTAGAGGCTATGTGGGAGGTGTCTGATCAGATTCTACAGCATTTGCTGTGGGAGGTGTCTGATCAGGTTCTACACTATTTAATGTGGGAAGTGTCAGATCAGGTTCTACAGCATTTGCTGTGGGAGGTGTCTGGTCAGGTTCTATACTATTTGCTGTGGGAGGTGTCTGATCAGGTTCTACACTATTTGATGGGATAGGTTTCTGAACAAGTTCTACACTATTTGATGTAGGAGTGTCTGATCAGGTTCTACACTATTTAATATGGGAAGTGTCAGATCAGGTTCTACAGCATTTGCTGTGGGAGGTGTCTGATCAGGTTCTATACAATTTGCTGTAGGAGGTGTCTGATCAGGTTCTATACTATTTGATGGGATAGATTTCTGAACAAGTTCTACACTATTTGATGTAGGAGTGTCTGATCAGGTTCTACACTATTTGATGTGGGAGGTTTCTGATCAGGTTCTACAGTATTTGCTGTGAGAGGTGCCTGATCAGGTTCTACACTATTCTATGTGAGAAGTGTCTGATCAGGTTCTACACTATTTGATGTGGGAAGTGTCTGATCAGGTTCTACAGCATTTGCTGTGAGAGGTGTCTGATCAGGTTCTACAGCATTTGCTGTGAGAGGTGTCTGATCATGTTCTACAGCATTTGCTGTGAGAGGTGTCTGATCAGGTTCTACAGCATTTGCTTGAGAGGTGTCTGATCAGGTTCTACACTATTCTATGTGGGAGGTGTCTAATCAGGTTCTACACTATTCTATGTGAGAGGTGTCTGATCAGGTTCTACACTATTCTATGTGGGAGGTGTCTGATCAGGTTCTACAGCATTTGCTGTGAGAGGTGTCTGATCAGGTTCTACAGCATTTGCTGTGAGAGGTGTCTGATCAGGTTCTTCACTATTTAATGTGGGAGGTGTCTGATCAGGTTCTACAGCATTTGCTGTGGGAGGTGTCTGATCAGGTTCTTCACTATTTAATGTGGGAGGTGTCTGATCAGGTTCTACAGCATTTGCTGTGAGAGGTGTCTGATCAGGTTCTACAGCATTTGCTGTGAGAGGTGTTTGATCAGGTTCTACAGCATTTGTTGTGAGAGGTGTCTGATCAGGTTCTACAGCATTTGCTGTGAGAGGTGCCTGATCAGGTTCTACACTATTCTATGTGGGAGGTGTCTGATCAGGTTCTACAGCATTTCCTGTGAGAGGTGTCTGATCAGGTTCTACAGCATTTGCTGTGAGAGGTGTCAGATCAGGTTCTACACTATTTGATGTGGGAGGTGTCTGATCAGGTTCTACATTATTCTATGTGAGAGGTGTCTGATCAGGTTCTACAGCATTTCCTGTGAGAGGTGTCTGATCAGGTTCTACAGCATTTGCTGTGAGGTGTCAGATCAGGTTCTACACTATTTGATGTGGGAGGTGTCTGATCAGGTTCTACACTATTTGATGTGGGAAGTGTCTGATCAGGTTCTATGCTATTTGCTGTGAAAGGTGTCTGATCAGGTTCTACACTATTTGATGTGGGAGATGTCTGATCAGGTTCTACACTATTTCATGTGGGAGGTGGCTGATCAGGTTTTACAGCATTTGCTGTGGGAGGTGTCGGATCAGGTTCTACACTATTCTATGTGGGAGGTGTCTGATCAGGTTCTACAGCATTTCCTGTGCGAGGTGTCTGATCAGGTTCTACAGCATTTGCTGTGAGAGGTGTCTGATCAGGTTCTACACTATTTGCTGTGGGAGGTGTCTGATTAGGTTCTACACCATATCATGTGAAATCTCAAGCATTTTATATTCTCCCCATCTCTGTGTATCCGGCAGTTGTTACCAGGGAAAGAAGAATTTATAAGTATTGGGTATTAACAAACATAGCAAGTGAAGAACTAACACACAATCAAAAATGCTTTTGATGTGGGATTATACATGTATATACCAATCATTGACAGGTTTGCCATAGGTTTATATTCACAAACATGATGTTTTCAATAAACGATACATCACAAGTCATTAATTAAACAGAGCTTAATGTTTGGCCAGGTGATCATATGTAATGTGCAGTGACAAGTTTTTTCCACAAGGTTAATATACAAGAACATGATCTTTGCAATATAAATAATGTTTCACATCATCAATAATCAATAATACAAGATTTATTGTTGGTTTTTTTTTTGCTATAGTGATTGTTATTACATGTATATTGATAAATAATACTGTGTAGTGGCAGATTTAAAGCCTGCATTTATCAGGTTTAGACTGGGAGCTGTCTGATCAGGATCTATACTAATTGCTGAGAAATGACATTAGAAATATGTAAAGTTTCTTTGTTAATTGGGTTTATCATCCCACCAACAGTATTATCTGGAGACAGTGTTCACTTGAAGCAGATATAGTGCTGCCTTCACTGTGTATAGCATGCCATGAACATCTAGCATGATACCACGCTGCATCACATTACCTTAACACTCATTATGATCATCCATGATAGTCTAAAAATTGTTTATGTATATATTGAAATGTTGTATTTTTTATAAATACATTGCAGCAACCAATTATGATTATTATAGCGATATCCAGTTATTTTGGTGGAGCAAGACCCAAAGACGAATGTCTGAGTAGAATCACAGGTGCATCACAGGTCAACTTAAAGACCGTCCCCCATTTTGTCTTAATTCACTGTGAGTGAGACTCAAACCCATGCGAAGAGAGGCTAAGCAGTCGGAGGAGTTACAAGTCAGATGATGACATTGATGATGACCATATTACAATGAAGATGAGGAGAAGGTAAATGATGACAATGATGGTGATACTGCTGCTGCTTCTTATGCTGAAATCAACAAGCTTGCTATTTTTATATGAAAATAAATGTTGATATTAATAATGATTCTGATGTAATACCAATATATATAATAAATCATGAGGATGATAAAAATCATGATGAAAATGCACTTTCTCTAGATAAAGGCTTATAATAATACCCCTATTATTGGGAATGACAGGCTTTGTTAGCATGGAGAAGATATCGAAGATAATGATACCCATGAACAGAAGGTGTTGCTGCCCTCTGCTGCTACTGCTGCTACTAAGCATCTTCCTGTCAAACAGGTAGTGGATGGACTCTTAACAAGGCAGAGTAATTACTCCTTATCGTCTTGGCATGAATTGATCAATACTAGGCACATGGTGTGGGTCCAGATCAGTCAGTTCCTAGACCTGGATCTACATCAGTTGCTGCTGATGGTATCTTTGTATGCAGTGGTAAGAATGGAATTAAAAATAACTATCTGCTTGTCAGCAAGAGCTGAGAAAGCTTTGCAGTTAAAGGGTCAACAGTTTCACACCTGTAAGTAATCAGCATTGGTATGCTGGATAGCCCTTACTTTGCTATGTATATATTTGTATCAATTCTTAGTTATTTCCAAACCATCACATACATAGGCAAGTACACACACGGTCAGGGACTTAACAGCAAACAGTGTATATTCTGATCAAGCAAAAACCAGAATGGACTCTGTTCTAGGAGCTGGCAGATCAGTATCCGGGCTATTTGCTGTATGGTTAAAACCGACAAATTCTGTGCAATGCAAGGTAGGAAGCCTTGTTATGGCAAAAACATGTCGACTAGCATGAATGCACTAGCAGTGCATGTATTTACAAACATACCACAGCCCTGTAATACATGAAAGCTGTTATATGGTATTTAGGACTATTTACGCAATATAAATTAGTAGTCACTCCAGACATTACTCCCATCAAGCCACAGGACCAGTGGTTTTGCTGCTCTGGGAAGTGCATTCAGGTACATTGTACAATAGGTCAAGCCGGACCTGGTAGCACTCAGGGAAGTGCATTCAGGTACCTTGTACAATTGGTCAAGCCAGACCTGGTAGAGCTCAGGTAAGTGCGTTCAGGTACCTTGTACAATAGGTCAAGACAGACCTGGTAGAGCTCAGGGAAGTGCGTTCAGGTACATTTTACAATTGGTCAAGCCAGACCTGGTAGAGCTCAGGGAAGTGCATTCAGGTACATTGTACAATAGGTCAAGCCGGACCTGGTAGCACTCAGGGAAGTGCATTCAGGTACATTGTACAATTGGACAAAGTGGACCTGGTAGCACTCAGGGAAGTGCGTTTAGGTACATTGTACTAATGGACAAGCTGGACTTGGTAGCACTCAGGGAAGTGCGTTCAGGTACCTTGTACAATTGGTCAAGCCAGACCTGGTAGAGCTCAGGTAAGTGCGTTCAGGTACCTTGTACAATAGGTCAAGACAGACCTGGTAGAGCTCAGGGAAGTGCGTTCAGGTACATTTTACAATTGGTCAAGCCAGACCTGGTAGAGCTCAGGGAAGTGCATTCAGGTACATTGTACAATTGGTCAAGCCAGACCTGGTAGCACTCAGGGAAGTGCGTTCAGGTACATTGTACAATTGGTCAAGCTAGACCTGGTAGAGCTCAGGGAAGTGCATTCAGGTACATTGTACAATAGGTCAAGCCGGACCTGGTAGCACTCAGGGAAGTGCATTCAGGTACATTGTACAATTGGACAAACTGGACCTGGTAGCACTCAGGGAAGTGCGTTTAGGTACATTGTACTAATGGACAAGCTGGACTTGGTAGCACTCAGGGAAGTGCGTTCAGGTACCTTGTACAATTGGTCAAGCCAGACCTGGTAGAGCTCAGGTAAGTGCGTTCAGGTACCTTGTACAATAGGTCAAGACAGACCTGGTAGAGCTCAGGGAAGTGCGTTCAGGTACATTTTACAATTGGTCAAGCCAGACCTGGTAGAGCTCAGGGAAGTGCATTCAGGTACATTGTACAATTGGTCAAGCCAGACCTGGTAGCACTCAGGGAAGTGCGTTCAGGTACATTGTACTAATGGACAAGCTGGACCTGCTAGCACTCAGGGAAGTGCGTTCAGGTACCTTGTACAATTGGTCAAGCTGGACCTGGTAGAGCTCAGGGAAGTGCGTTCAGGTACCTTGTACAATAGGTCATGCTGGACCTGGTAGCACTCAGGGAAGTGATTCAGGTACATTGTACAATTGGTCAAGCCAGACCTGGTAGAGCTTAGGGAAGTGCGTTCAGGTACATTGTACTAATGGACAAGCTGGACCTGGCAGAGCTAACTACAGAGAGTCAGTTCTATGAACAAGAGGCTCCAGGTTAAAATTTGGGCCCCAACAAACAAAAGTCATTAGAAATGGTCACAGTATAGCTCCCTTGCTAATGCTATGAAGATTATAAGATTACTTTCCGACTGGTTGGCCCAGGATAATGTGACTAGGTGTGGTATCATTCAAGGTTTTTATGGCATGCCATACAGTGAAGGCAGCCCTATATACTGCTTCCTGGTGGGTGAAATATGGCTGATGAGACTATAAACCCAAAATATAGGTGACTATTGGTAAAACTTTTTGCCCCAACAAATAATTCTAAGATTATTGTCTAAACTGAGAAAAGACGTTTACTATTATGCTAGTAAATCCTTCACATTTCCTATTTTTTCTTTAACTTTTCTGTGCTTTCTTTTACAATATTATTCCGTTCTGTTTTTCTAATTTCTATCTGTTTATCATTCTGTGATTTCTGTGTTCTTCGTGTTTCTCTTTACTTTTATTTTTAACTTATATAAAAAAGCATGGTGGAAAAAGTGTAATGGACAAATAGTCATGTTACCGGTTAAATCCAATCAGTGTAACTATACAGCACATGGTGAAGGGTTGCCCAACTTTCCACAGAAAGCATGTGTAATAAGTCTGTGATACTGTTGGTGAGCGACTGAGGAAGGTGTGTGTAGAAACTATCAAAATAGTAATAGGGGTAAAATCTATGTTCAAAATGCAGAGCTATCCATTAATTAGAAAATATATCAAAGATCTGTGTCAGAAATATAAGTTTTCAAAAGAGAATGAAAAGTATAATTAATTGCTTCCGATACTTTTTTCAAGTAGTAAACTTTTCATGTTAAAGCCGTCATTTAAATTTTACCACATGAAAGCTTAAAAAACAAAAACAAACATACTCTGTGGCAATTCTGACTATATAAAACTCCATGGCAAGAAGTGCATGAGCTTTATTCTTTGCAGTTAGTAAAAGGTACATTGCTATGGAAGATACAATTTGAGGACAAAAAGGTGACCCAGAGATTTAAATTAAACACACTTTGTCTTAAGTCTAATTATATTTTCTCACAGCTAAAACTCATTAAAATCCCTTTATAATGTCAATTAAAATGATGACACCCACATAATAAGGTTTTGTGGTTACTAACTTAACCATAAATCCCTGTAAAAGGACATGATCTATTTTTAGTATATTTTTGCTAAAAGATAGTGGTTATTAATATACACTCGGGTGTACTATTTTACTACACTGACATATCTTTTAAGCAGATAATGCTATGAAAACATCAAAATATCCTTTCAATATACCAAATTTGAGAACTTTTTTGTAAACAATATAAATTTAGTTACATAATCTAAAATCTGAAGCTGGTGCCAGATGGCAGAGTATATACTTGCCCTAGCATGCACTTTAACATTTACCTTCCTAGACAACATCATGACATCGTGACATTCTGTGCAAGAAACAAGATTACAATAATATGAGGCAAAATCTTTCACAATGATGTTTTTAAAGAACAGCTTGAGTTAATTTTGGATAAAAAAAGAGGAAGAAGGGATTTAACTTATAAGTTTTTAACTGGCTCGGCTGACATTAACCAACTGTTGTCAAGCAAGAAGTGCACAAGACAATAGCAACAACATTTTTTGTGAAATTGCTCTGGCAAAAGTTTGGTTATATTAGCAATGTTGATGCTATTACAATGTACTGGCGAGGGAGGACACTAGAGAAATGTCTGTGTAAAACTACTGACGCATCGCAAGTCAGGTGGAAGACCTTCCTGCATGAGAGTTTTTACCTCAACCTTGACTTGCACCCACTTGATTACTAGCTGTACAAGTGGGTGCCATTATCCACCTGGCCAAGGACTGTCCCCATGAAATTCTACATGCATCTTTAATAATGCTACTTAATACTCACTGCCAAATCTGGTGATTTAAGAATGTCTCAATGTCTCGAATGTGTGGCATGTCTTAACTCCAAAGCTTGTACTAGGATATGTACTTGAACCTATTTCTTTACAGTCGATTGGGAACCAACTTCTTTCAGATTATAATAATCTCTTTTGACTACCTACTTCCTGGATATAGAACCAGTACTTAGTTTCTGGAGCAATATGCAGTAAAAATTCTTGCTCAAGGACTAACATTATGTGGTTGGTTTCGGGGTTCAAACCTCAAACCCTCTGATCTATGACCAACATCTTAACCTGTCACCACGGACGGCTCTCAAACAAGTACATGTAGCTAAATTCACATTGTTGATAAACAACACCATGATCTGCAACAACCATTTTAAAGGTCATGGTAATAATATAAGACAGTAAGAACCCAAACTATGATATTATCTGGCTAGACAAATTTAAATACATATGCCAATTATAATTGGACCTAAAAGTGTTAAATCATCAAGCTTGTGTCTTCAATTTAAGACACTGTTCAAGCACCTTCCAACTCTAATGCACATTCAAATAATTATGCATGATAAACATACTGCATTTTCCCACTTGTACAAGCATCAGTTTTAATCACAGACATTTGCAAAGATTAATTGCAAATTTTTCTTTACCTAATCGTAGAATTCATATGTTGACCCCATTTTACACAATTAAAAATACACACACATTTAGGAAAACATAGCTTAAATTATTGAATAATAAGATGCAAATTGCATAAAATATCCAATGGGATGACTAATTTTAATGTGAAATATCTAATAACAATGACAAATTTTAATATGAAATATTTAATGACAATGACAAATTCTAATGTGAAATATCTAATGACAATAAAAAAAAACAACAAGAAAATATCTTATGACAATGTCAATGCCAAATTTACATGAAATATCTACTGACAATGACCAAATTTTGACATAAAATACCTACTGACAACGACCAAATTTTGACAAGAAACACCTACTGACAACGACCAAATTTTGACATGGAATATCTACTGACAATGACCAAATTTTGACAAGAAACACCTACTGACAACGACCAAATTTTGACATGAAATATCTACTGTCAAAAAGACTAAATTTTGACAGGAAATACCTACTGAAAGCAACAAAATTTTGAAATGGAATACCTAGTGATAACAACAAAATTTTGACATGAAACACATACTGACAATGACCAAATTTTGACAAGAAACACCTACTGACAACGACCAAATTTTGACAAGAAACACCTACTGACAACGACCAAATTTTGACATGAAATATCTACTGACAACGACCAAATTTTGACAAGAAACACCTACTGACAACGACCAAATTTTGACATGAAATAGCTACTGACAATGACCAAATTTTGACATGAAATAGCTACTGACCAAGACCAAATTTTGACATGAAATACCTACTGACAAAGACCAAATCTTGACATAAAATACCCTACTGACAATGACCAAATTTTGACATGAAATACCTACTGACAACGACCAAATTTTGACAAGAAACACCTACTGACAATGACCAAATCTTGACATAAAATACCTACTGACAATGACCAAATTTTGACATGAAATATCTACTGACAACGACCAAATTTTGACATGAAATATCTACTGACAATGACCAAATTTTGACAAGAAATAGCTACTGACCAAGACCAAATTTTGACATGAAATACCTACTGACAAAGACCAAATCTTGACATAAAATACCTACTGACAATGACCAAATTTTGACATGAAATACCTACTGACAACGACCAAATTTTGACAAGAAACACCTACTGACAATGACCAAATCTTGACATAAAATACCTACAAACAATGACCAAATTTTGACATGAAATATCTACTGACAATGACCAAATTTTGACATGAAATATCTACTGACAATGACCAAATTTTGACATGAAATGTCTACTGTCAAAAAGACTTAATTTTGACAGCAAATACCTACTGAAAGCAACAAAAAATTTTGAAATGGAATACCTAGTGATAACAACAAAATTTTGACATGAAACACATACTGACAATAACCAAATTTGACAAGAAATACCTACTGCCAACGACCAAATTTTGACAAGAAATACATACTGACAACGACCAAATTTTGACAGGAAATATCTACTGAAAGCAACAAAATTTTGACATGGAATACCTAGTGATAACAACAAAATTTTGACATGAAATACCTACTGCCAACGACCAAATTTTGACAGGAAATACCTACTGACAACGACCAAATTTTGACATGAAATATCTACTGACAAAGACCAAATCTTGACATGAAATACCTACTGACAAAGACCAAATCTTGACATAAAATACCTACTGACAATGACCAAATTTTGACATGAAATACCTACTGACAAAGACCAAATTTTGACATGAAATACCTACTGACAAGACCAAATTTTGACATGAAATACCTACTGACAATGAACCAATTTTTTACATAAAATATCTACTGACAAAGACCTAATTTTGACATTGAAATATCTTCTGACAATGGCCCAATTTTTACATAAAAAATATACTGATAGCAATGAATATGATGAATAATTCTATATGCAATTGACAATTTCAAAAACGCAGGACCTGTTCATGTTTATTTCAATGAAAAAAAATCTTAATATACAGAAAGTGATTGTGGCAAAGTATTGATAACATAATTCTTTCTAGCTACACCACTAAGCAAAACCAATGTTTTGGTCTACA